>OX638207.1:4800000-6000000 GCA_951805265.1 Schizotus pectinicornis
AAAACTTGCCGTATCGTGACAGAAATCATTAAATTACAATCAATCGGAGTTTATTATTTACGAACCAAGGACGAGGTCTTATTACCAACATCGAGTTCATAAATTAGTCATTCCGTTGGAAAGCTATGTTTAGGGGCGGCGTTGGAATTGATATAGTAGTGTAAATCCAACCGCATTTGAAGATATTGTGGCTATTTCTGGAACCATTCAAACCGATAGCGGTCGATGAGTATCACAATCTTTTGTTGACCACATAAGGAAGTTAAGCAAGGATTGCACTTCCGCGCCAATAAAATCTTTTTAATGTAACTAACCACTTTATAGCAGTAATGCAGTACTACAAATGTTTATATTAGGAACAATTATTAATTTCATTAAATAATCAAAGTTTAAAAATAGTTTCGTCAAGTTCAATCAATAGAGTTGCAATTTCCTGCAAATCTGCCACAACGTAAAATAATTGGTTCAGATATAAGCTCTGCAATGATTAGCTTTACGCTCCAATTTATGAAAGCTTCAGAAACGGATTTATAAAAATTTCAAAATTTTCAAGCATTTATTCAGAACTATTCAGGCGATTCAAACTTTAATCAGATTTTTCAAATAAATAATAGAAACGATTATCTTTCACAGAAATTGATCTCCTTCTCAACTTTGCTTGTTTTGCAAAGTTTTGAAATATTTTATAAAAAAAATTGTGTAAAGCCTAATAAAAATTGCACCAATTCTCCAAAAGCAAATATGAACCCAATTGTGATATTTTCCTCAATTGTATAAAATTTTATTACAAGTTGATTGAATCTTATTTGATTTGTCGCCTGTATTGAGTTCTGTCATTTAAACTCAAAACGAGCTTACGTGGTTTCCTGTAGGACCTGTAGAAGTAACTAATGCTAATCTTATGCAACTTTCAAGTCCACGAGACAAACAAGAAGTTTGAGTAATTAAAATTAGTCTCGATTAGCAGACGTTTGTCACGAAAATTCGACATCCAATCTGAATAAAAAATACCGTCGAAATTTCCGCGTGATTACTCCTCGCTTTATGAAAATTCTCAATTATTCCAGTAAATTTGATGCAAATCGGGAATCGATTGCAATCCTTTAAGAACGCAATTTCGCTCGTATTTCTCCCTGAAATCCCCCCTTTTAATCAATATTTACAAATCTTCTGCCGCAAGAAAAAAATTCGCTTTACCGAAACCAAATTTAATCCCGGTCCCCGGCAAATTCCCGCCGTTCCACTTAACCAGAGACGTAGTTGTTATTTTAAAAATTAAAGAAGAAATCGACCAAAGACGAGAACAATCCAATTAGAAGTAATTACTTAAGAGATTTAATTTAGGAAAAACTCCAATCATTGTTGTAAATATAACAAGACCCTTAATAAATGTAACACCAACGTAATAGGAGTGTAAATTAAGCGAGGGAAACTGTACAATCAAAATGTTTAGGGCGATCCGAGGGCGATTCGGAGCAAAACAGCTCATAATGCCTAATTGAAATCCCGTCACACCTCAATCAATCCGTTGACCGGCATTAAAGAGAGTGGTAAAAAGCGACGACCAACCGCCTCCGGATCGTTCTCAATGTAGTTTAAGTTGAGGACGAGAGCGAGGCGAAAACGGGTAATTGTTGCTATTTCGGGGGCGGATAAATAAATAATTGAGTTTTTCGAAGGGCTATCGATTCGACTATTCGTGCTGCAGATTGGATGCCCGCCGGCTCTTCCGCCCCTGTTCTGCCAATCCCGGCTTTTCGCCCTGTTCGAGGACCTCTCTGCTATGATTTCGAGATTAAACGTCCAAGTAGGGTACTTATCAGCTCTGATACCTTGGTTCTGTACAAAGTGTATTTATATAAAAGATACTTATCAATGACAAGAATATCTGTGTCGTTCATAGCAATTGCTGTAACTGTTCGATTGGATAGATTCATATTTTGTATTATATCATAAATTTGTGATAACTCGGAGCAATTGGATAAATGTTAATTTTAACAACTATGATTTGTTCGTATCGAAACACCCACTGTTGATTTGCGGATGAAGCAAATTTTATGTCGAGAATTGTATTTATTTTCAAATAAACGTTGTAAAATGGAACTTGGACTTGATGATGCAAATTGTAAGCCACCCTTGTCACTTGCAAGCGCGAGATAAAGTGATGAAGAGTGCTCAATCTTCCTTACAAATTTCCTGCTGGCCTAACCGTAATATTCAACAAGCAGGAAGTAGACCTTAAACGGATACCAGGTGCGGCGCAAAACCTCGCCAAAAGAAAGAAATTATTCAGTAATTTTTTCACAAAGCAACACTTGAAGTATCTTTACTTAAAATTCCATCTACGCGACAGAGCTGGCTTCGCGAGATTTTTTTTAAATTTCCTAACTAGCCTCAATCAAAAAAATAAATGTGTTGGAACTAATAGAGATCAAGCCAATCGTTTTTATGTCTGAACTTACCACCTCTTTTCGACACACACCTCATCAGCGAGTTAACTGAAGGTAAGTAGCCGTCAAGACATTGATCAAAACTAAAGACTATAAAAACTATAAAGACCATAAAGATTGCCATCTTTATGTAAGAATTATTAAAGTCCTCTGCTAGAATGGATTCTTGACTTAAACTCTAGATCTAGAATATGAAATTAACCTAAATTTTCAAGATGACGTATTCAACAGTCAACCAATTTTACCCAAAATTTTCATACAAAAAAATACTTTTATTTCCCAAAAATACTAAACGCTCACCAAAATTTAGAAAATACATAATCTTAAAGCGACTAACAAATATTGACATAATGCTGGCCTCTTATATATTTTGTTGGCCAAAATAACTTTTGTTGACCATAAATACTAAATATTCACCAAATTTTATTCCGCATTTAGTTCTAACATAATACCCAGATATTTAATTTTCGACAGTGTCTTATATTATTTAGCAGTTAAAAGTACTATTTGTTGATCAAAAATACACAAGCAATAAAATGTTGTGCAAATGGTAAATAATTTTATGCAAAATTATAGATGTAGATGTGCTAGGGCAAGGAAAATAAGAGTAAAAATAGAAGTGGTTTGCATAAAAAAAGATATTGATTTCCGTAATATATAAATGCTTTGCTGTAATTGGCTTGCATTATGTAAAACGTAAAACTTCTTTTAGTGGTAATTTCTAATCGTACTTTAAAAAAAAAATTACAGGGCCCTGAACTGACCTTGTACAAAACTTTTTTCGCGTGCCTCTTGTCTGGAAGCGCAAGCGGCAAGGAGAGATGCGCGAGCATATTTCATTTTTAGAGTAATAGAATAATTATTTGACGCACAAATAGTTTTTTTGAGAAACACTAAATATAAATGAATAGCGCGAATATTTATTATGTACAGCACGGACGCGTAACTTGAGCGTTCTAAATTTGGTGAACATTTAGTAAAATTGATAGACATATAAAATTTAAAATGTAAGCAATGGTAAAACAATACGCAGCATAGTTATTTTAGTGGTGACGTTCTCATTTTCTGATGTATAATAAAATTAAATTTTCTGGTGGATAGTGCAAGGGATGTATGGTTTAATTTGGTATACATTATATTTGTTCCCATTTTCAAGTTGTTTGTTGTTCTTCAGCGGGGGTTGCTTCCTCGCGCAAGTTGCAGCTTTGGTCCACCCTTACCGGTAATTTTCATATTTGTTTGTAGCCGTCCGCCACTCGATGGCTTATATCGATTCGGCACAAAAGCGAATTTAATCGGAACTGCTATTTAATTATCTCGCCACCCTTACTCAACAAAATAATGCTTAACAGCAACAAAACCCCCGAAAATAGCGAAACAAAAGCGATTTTAAACCAGGACATCTGCGATTATATTAACACGAATTGCGTCTGAAACTCAGACTCCGACAAGGTAGGTTTCGACTGAAGATTTTTTGTGGCTGATTGCCTGGGGGTGAGTGCAAATTGAAGTTGGCGTGTTTTCAGAAACAACTCCGTCGTGTGTTTTTTAGGGATGATTCTTCCAAGTTCTAACGCAGTTTGTTGTTGGAGTAACGAGTCGAGAATGCACGTTGCTAAGGTGACTGCATCTTTTTCATGATGGTGTCTGACGAAGGCCGCTGCACAGCTGTTGTTAAATGGGGAGAATTGGGTCAAGTTACACCCTATTAAGCCGAGGGAAAGAATCTCATTATCGCCGAATCGGGTGACAAATAAAGAGTGATTGAGCGACTTTAAGTTATTTATTAAGAAAATTAGAAACATTCTGTTGTTTGAGATTAAAATCGCTTCTAACAGAGGCCAGAGGAGTCGGAGTCGGCAAAAAGTTGTGGCGAGAAATTGCGGAGACGCCGGGTGAATTGCATTGGGTTTAATTTAACGATTAACCACAGGCCTGTTCTTCATTTTAATTAAATTAAACGCTTTATCAACAGCCCGGCTAGACTGATAATCATTAACTATCATGTACATAGTTTGTTTGCTAATAGTAAGTAAGTACTGGATCAACAGACTTTATCAGATCACGGTGCTTTGTATTTTTCCAAAATTATTAACGGTCACTATCCTTTGCATCTTGTGATGATTCGTCCTGAAGCAAGGAAACAACTTATCCTGCAGAAGCAACTCGCCATTTATGAATAAAAAGTTCTCCAATCTGTAAGGCAGTTAGCGCAACTGGCGTTTATTTCCCATTTTTTTTTTTCGAAGAACTAAATGTAAATTCCGATAAAATTTAACGCAAAATTGTTTGCTCATGAATTTAACGACTGGGAGATGAAAGCGGCCACATTCTCTCATGTACTTCTTTGATTTGGGACTGGAAATTTAATAACAATTTCTTTGTTGTAGTTGATCCAAACGAAAATCGATTTGAGTCTACCACACTTCAGCTTCTCGAGCATCGTGAAAGTTATGTCGCTCTCGTCCATAAACAAATTTCTGCGAGGAGTCTGGCTTAATAGAAATAAAATTGACTTTTGTAGAGAGCCAAAGAGGGCTGCTGGAGTTTTTCCAACAACCCCTAGTGCTTTGTTTTCTCTCTTCCATGCGCCAAGCAAATACGTAAAGGTCAGTATACTTGTAATATTGTTTGTTTGGGTGGAAAGTGGGTTGAAATTGGAGCCGTTTTTTCTCCACGCTCTGGCTCTTATTGCGACATGGAAATTTATACGAAACCGGTTCGAAGGGGGCGGGCAAGGGCAGGTGAATAATAAAGGGCGCCCGTGTGCACACAGCCTCGGTGGATCCGATTAATATTAATCGTTTCGAAACGTAATCGCGCAATATCATGATAAGTGGATGAATTGCAGCGCAGACTGCGCGTGGGAGGCACGTCAGCGAACAACAAGAAAAATCGTTCTTTGCTTCGTCTTGTCTGACCTTAAATCCTGCAAAATCGTCCTGCCGACAGTGGCAAAAATTAAATAAATAAATAAAACTTTCCGAGCTGCCTCCGGCAATTTTCCTCCAAGTTCTGCTGCATCAACAACATAATTGGTTTTATTACTTCAAAAAGTCCTGAAGGGTGAACGCAATTAAGGCGGCGTTATTCGCACTTCGACATTGATTGAAACCGTTTTCTTGCGACTTGTACTAATTCCAACCGCAATAACGATTTTTATTGTAAAAACCGAATTTCGCGCTTTGCTGAAACGTTAACAAATCACGCAAAGAACGTTAAACGAACCGTCCCTAATTGTTCGTAGTACGGCTTTCGGCCTCCGGGGATTCTCAAGTCGGTTTTCCGCGTAGTTTGTCTTGGCTCGCTACCTGGAGCCGCCTACGGCGTAACGTAACGCCACCGGAAATGACGATTCGCCAAAGGCCCTCCGACAAAAGACGGCGTTTTAACGAACGCCACTGTCGCAGGGCCGGAAATTATTTTAATACCTGCCACGTGGAGCGCGATGCAAGTTGAATAACGCTCCGGGGGCGGCGGGAACGCGATATTGTTTTTGGGTAGCATTTAAATAATTCGGGATGCTTTCGGAGGCCGTCGAACTTGTGAATGTTGCATGTCAATTCTGGATGAAATGCCGGAATACCCGGAAACAAGCTCCGACCCGAGCTGGATTGCGAGCACAGGTGTAAAAGCTGCATCTCAACTGAGCTTTGAGTGTCGGAACGTTACTCTCTTTTTCGAACGCTCTCGCAACGGGAGGACGTGCGGAATGCACGTGATTTTGCTTTCAAACAAATTACACTTGGTTTTATGTGTGATCAGGCGGGGCGGAAGCGCTGAAAAATGTGTTGGCACACGCCCCCCCCCCCCCCCCCCCCTTCGGCGCTTTCTGATATTCAAATGTGAATAGATGGAGCTCCGTGAAACCGTTCGATTGGAACAGCAAGGAGAAGTCAACCGCGGATACATTTTTTTTGAAAGCGGCTAAACTTTTACGAATCGTCGCACGATTATCAAATGGCTGTACAAAGAATTTGACTATATAAAGTTACCGTTTTAAAGATGGCCGAAATTTATAAAATTTTATCCTGAAACGTTTCATCAAAGCTTTGAGGGACCGGAATCTTCTATTTAGACCTCAATGTTATTGAGAAGAAAATTAGCTAAGTTAAGACTCCAGTAGAATAATTTTTCGAACATTTAGAAAAAAAAAATTATAAAGAGAAAGATTAACTTTTTCTATACTGTTCTATTTCTGTACTAATTATAGGTAATAGCGTATTCTATGGATTTCTGATCTGATCTTTTCATTGTGATTCCGTTTTTCTTGCTGCGTTTTTTGTTGTCCACGTTGGGAACTTCTGCTGGTCGAGAAACTCGAAGTTGCTGTAGATGAGCTTGATGATCGGTTCTTTCTCTTACACTAACAACACTTCACTACACCAATACACTAACTACATTACACTACACACAACACTAACAACCACTTCTGATGTAAAGTTATAATATTATAAAGTATGTAGTAACTTGACAATTGACATGTAAATAGATAGCCAATTTCTGAAAATTGTGGGGACTCCTATCAGTGCAACTCTTATTTCAAAACTTGTTTGAGTATGTGCACAGAGCACACGTACGTAATTATGAACAAAAAAAAATTACAATTTAAAAAAAGGGGACAAATATAATGTACACCAAATTAAAAAATACATCCCTTGCACTGTCCACAAGAAAATTTAATGAGGATCAAAAAATCTAAATAAAATCCAAATTATTATACATCAGAAAATGAGAACATTACCACTAAAATAACTATGCTGCGTATTGTTTTACCATTGCTTACATTTTAAATTTTATATGTCTATCAATTTTACTAAATGTTCACCAAATTTAGAACGCTCAAGTTACGCGTCCGTGCTGTACATAATAAATATTTGCGCTATCCATTTATATGTAGTGTTTCTCAAAAAAACTATTTGTGCGTCAAATAATTATTCTATTACTCCAAGAATAAAATATGCTCGCGCATCTCTCCTTGCCGCTTGCGCTTCCAGACAAGAGGCACGCGAAAAAAGTTTTGTACAAAGTCAGTTTAGAGCCCTGTATTTTTCTTTTTAAGCACGATTATAAATTACCACTAAAAGAAGTTTTACGTTTTACATAATGCCAGCCAATTACAGCAAAGAATTTATATATTACGAAAATCAATATATTTTTTGTGCAAACCACTTCTATTTTTACTCTTATTTTCCTTGCCCTAGCACATCTACATCTATAATTTTGCATAAAATTATTTACCATTTGCACAACATTTTATTGCTTGTGTATTTTTGATCAACAAATAGTAATTTTAACTGCTAAATAATATAAGACACTGCCGAAAATTAAATATTTGGGTATTATGTTAGAATTAAATACGGAATAAAATTTGGTGAACATTTAGTATTTATGGTCAACAAAAGTTATTTTGGTGAACAAAATATATAAGAGGCCAGCATTATGTCAATATTTGGTTGTCGCTTTAAGATTATGTATTTTCTTAATTTTGGTGAGCATTTAGTATTTTTGGGAAATGAAAGTGTTTTTTTGTATGAAAATATTGGGTAGGTAAATTTGGTAGACTGTTAAATACGCCCTTAAAAAATTTTAAAAAATTTTGAAATTAAAACAACACAACTGTCCCGATGACGATTATTTTACCAACAACCCCCAATCAATTTTTTCTAATAAGGTATTGAGTCGATAATTGCGTGGGTCGTTTCGTTCCAAAAGCGGTCCAGTTGAAGAAGCACTGAAAATGACCGGCTAATTTTATTTGCAATCCGCTCGATCTCGAGATGCCAGACGATCGCTCTTCGATCCGGTCAAGTTGCTCGTCTCTTTAATTTTTCCCCATTAAGCGGATTTCGTCGTTCCAGGAGCTTCGCGCGCCCCAAGAAGCCCCAAGTCTCGGCCATAACTCCCGTCGGAATTTAATAACCGCTAGACTGGAATCGAACAATTGACTATCCAGACAGAAAAGGGATAGTTATAGAAGAGATGTAATCGCCGCCAACGACCGAATCCCCGATAAGAAAACCGCCACCGAACATCTCCAGCAAATTAACCATCACGTCGAGCTGTTACCGGCAACAGTTGTTTTGCTATGACAAAGAACTTCTCTAAGCAAATTCATCGACGGCAACAGTTGAGGTAAAGAAAGAGTTTCGAAACAAGTACCGTTAGAGACGCGAAGATTTGCCTAATTATTAGTTTAATTAGTTTTGGGGGCGTTAAGAAAGGAGTTTCACTCACAACGACAAACTCAATTAAAAACGGGGCTGTATAGACGAAGCCGGCGTCGCGGCGGCGTCCCACGTGCAGTTTCTGATACTTATAAATTAAATTTGCTACAACATAAATTTCGCAACCATCATCCCCTCACGTAACGAAATTACGCCTGGAAGACACGTAACAGCTATTCAATTACCGTATAATTTAGTTTTAAACTATTTGAGTACTTCGATGGGGGAGTAGCGGCCGTTATGTGCCGTACCGATCGATTTTGCAATACTCCCTTATTCCTTTAAATCCTGATCACGACGTAACAGCGACGAGACTTTCATCTTTGACTGGAGACCGCTGGGGGCGCCGTGAGCTGAAAAAAATTGGAAAACTTCGTTGCGTAAAGGGATGTCAGCGGTTTTAACGGCGGATCGCTGAAAATCCGCGGTTTCAACCTCTAATTCCGCGTTCGTTTCAAAGACCCGATAAGCCGATATCCTAGTAACTCCCAGAAATTGCGTGCAGTTGGACAATTGCCGGAGCGAAATTGATGACGATCAGAGGGTTAATCTTGAAGTTTGCGCTGTTCTTAATGAACAAAGAAGTGACTTTGCAACCCCCTATCGGTAACGTGATTGACGGTAGCGAAACAAAAGGATCGATATCGAGATGTCTCATTTATTTCGCAGCAACACGAGCAACCCCGCAAAATTCCTGCGGAAAATGCCCCAATATCGACGTTACTGGGGTTCAGTGAATTTTTTATGAACCGCAACTGGTTAAGCTAGGCAAATTGGCTAATTCTTGATTAATTCCGGCGATCGCCCATAAATTTTGGAAGGACTTCAGGTGGTGGAATATATCCGTAATAATAGCCAGGTCGGAGGTAGAGGTCCGGATTTATAGCTGTGCCGGATCGTTCGTTCCTGCACTTTCAAATAAATTTCGTATTGGAAATCCCAAGGGCCCGGCAAGGGTTAATATAGTCCGTATTAATCTTCCCAATATCAACACAACGAAATTGCTCGTGATCATTTGTACATGAAACTTAATTTAATTCGAAGGGCAAATTCACCCCCAACCCCGACGCTTGCCATTGCGCCAATACACCACTCATCATCATCATCCCAACGCCGTGCCTAATTCCGGAAATACTCCACGTCGCAAATAAATTTTTCTTCCTCCCTCGCGGAATCTCACCCTAAAATTACGAAAGTGACCCTAAAGAGCTATTAATGATAGGTGCTTTGTTCCCGCCGAAGTTTCGATAAACGCCCCGATAAAACCGGTAGACCCACCCCCAACTTTCGGATCCGAAACACCAAATTTAATCCAATTTCGTGACCGTCAAAAGAACTGGTTGCAGCTACCAGTTGATTGGCCAGGTTGACGCAACATCGCGTGTTCTCCAAACTACCCTTAAGGAAATCACAAAATAGCAATAAAGAAGAGTGGTTTTGCGTAATCTCCAAAATAAATTTTGGCAGTTGGGAATGCAGTTGCGACCTTGAATTAAGGTGGGGTCTCTCGGGAAAATTTCCAGACCTTGGCTGGATCGGTCGGACTCGTCGGATTGTGTGTCATCATCGTGAAATTATTACTATTAAATTGTGACTTACGGTTGCAAGTTAAATTTGCATCCCTCGGTCCGCAAACTTTCTAAAACAATCTTGTATGCAAAACCGCGCACTGGAATGTGTAAATTTGTTTTATTTTGCGGTCCGTGTAATATGCATAACGTTTCAAGCTTTAATTATTCATCCGATGCACCATTCGAAACGCTAACGTAAATTTTGTCGGGTGGAGCGAAGAACCGGCAATTTTCCATAAATTCGGTCAATTAGTTTGGAAGTTTCATCAACAGGTTTCCAAATTTAAAGTTAACAAGGTGGAACAATAATTATTATTCGAGGTGTCATGAAGTGAGAAGGCGTAATTGGTCCAGGACTCTCGAGAAATTTAAACTTTTTCAAGCAGTTTTATAACAAGATTTATTAACTTTCTGTCGCAAATTTTGAAATGTAATAATTTCGCAATTCTCTTACCATTAAGATGTGAACACGCTTACTTTGGAAAATCAAAAGAAGTTTGTAGACGGAAAGTTTTTTTTGCTCTAAGAGATTTCAAATACCTGCGCATCTCGGTTGAAGTACGGCGAAGTTGTCGTCAATGTCTAGGATTTGAATATTATGATTGTGTAGCACCCAAACACCTGGAATTTTGCCATTAAGTTTTTCAGCCTCAAGTTTCTGCTGTACTTGGATTAAACATCCAGAAAGTGTCCTCGGAAGCAGCGTGGAAGCTCCTCTTATGTGCTGCAATATTTACAAAGTGTAATAAACCTCACCTCAGTGCAAACAGTAATCACCGTATGGGGATAGAAGTAATACTCAGTAACTCAAGACACGTCGAAGCGCGACGTTCTGCGGAAAATCGATATCAAAGGACATAGTGGAATAAAATGTTAAAATATTAGATTATCTACAGAAAAAGTCTTTCAAAAAGTTTTTTATAAGTACATTACAATTATCGTACAATCATGATCACACAGTCATCATCACAATCATCATCACACAATCATCATCAAATTTGAGATAATTGTGATGATGATTGTGTGATGATAATTGGCACAATCATCATCACAATTATCTCAAATTTTGAGATAATTGTGATGATGATTGTGTGATGATAATTGGCACAATCATCATCACAATTATCTCAAATTTTGTGTGGATAAGTAGTCAAGAGAACTCCATTTCTGAATTAGTAGTCGCACCAAAATAGGTGCTAAGGTCCTGGAACGAGCTGATTATGTTTTTTTACAAAAAAATATCATTTTCCTGATTCCATTTGTTAATTTCTTAGAAATTTTTAAATAATTATTTTCACTTGGCTCCTCTCCATTTGTAGACTTTCTATAGTTGGTGGAGTAGCGCTCAACGTTCCTTCGAAAGCTTGTCAAAAAAATTAAATAATTAAACTTGGGATATTTTCTAATACAAGGAACTTTATCATAACCATCTATAAATTTTCGAATTTTTTTTGGGGGTTACTGATGACGTGGAACCAAACTCATTACTGGCGTAGAGTAGACCTCAGCTTGAAGATGCTTTCAACCAGCCGCATCTCCACTCCGGATTTGCAACCGCCGCCTTTGGTAAGTTGAAGCAGCACCGGTCCTTATTAACTTTAACCCCCACAAATTTCATTCGTGCGGATTTCTATATCGGACTTTTTTTAAATTACCTCCAAGTCAACTGAATTATATTTTATATGGATGGTACGTATGTACAATCATATTGTGCCAAATCTAATTTGTCACCCTTCTGCCTTAGGCCCTGAAAGTGACAACTTCTTCATTCAACAAGCACTTTAGAGTCAATAAGAAACTGTCTGAACTTTTGCCTGCACTCTGGCAAGATTTAAGAAGTGTTCTCGAGATTTTCCTAAAACCTCATTATCTCGTGATTCTTCGATTGCGCCTAAGATGAATAACGTCGCCGCCCGCCGCCGCGTTAAGACCCCGGATGATCTATTAAAGTCGCAAGATTAATCCCATCGGCCCGGAATAGTCCTATTAATCCCCGAAACTTGTTGATGAGTTTTTCTGGTCTCGGCCAATGCGTCCCGATCGCCTCCACAAGAAAGAGAGAGAAAGTGGGGGGTGTCCCGGCAACATGGCAAAACTTCCGAAAGGGGATGACTTATTAATCCGACACGATAGAGTAATTAGTGATAACTCGCGTTTAACCCGTTGCCAGGCAACACCCCCGGACTCCCGGAACATCCGGTCCGGATGTCATCTTAGGCAACTATCACGAAACGTCTTTTTAAGCGAACGTGCCTCCGCTCTAATGAATTATGGCTCTTCACGTAACAACTCTCGGATCGTCCCGAATTATTCCCGGCGATTATCGCCCGCCCACCACTCGGGATAATTATGGCGCTACCGGAACTTTGGCGGAACCAAACAAAAGTGCTCAAGCTCCGGGAAAATAACGCAGCGGTTCCAGGATTCGGCCGCCCAGCGGCGTAGCTAAGCGGGACTATGTCAGAAATTTTTAACAGAAATCGATTCAAGAACCTCAAAAAACGTCTTGGTTGAGAAAGTTGAACGAAACTATTTCAATCGCACTGTAGGAACAGTGAATTTCAAGCAAGTGACGTAATCCCCTTGAATTATTAATAATAATAATAATTAAACGTAATAAATCTAAAAAAATGAATTCTTGTTATTGTTGGCGCTCTTTTCAGGTACGCCACTGGGTGCGCCCCTTGGCGGCGGCCTATTTGAGCTACGTCTCGTATTTCTTCTGTGGAGTGCGGAGAATTTTTCAGTTAATAGACCGACGAGGAGCCGCAAAGGGGAGATACGTGTCGGGAAATCGAAACTGGCTAACGGAAAAGAAACAACAAGTACCTACCTACCAAGTCTTGATAAAAATCCAAATCCAGACACAGCCTTATTACTCCTGTTTGATGTTCCAGAATTAGTTCGATTATTGAGAGATGCGGACGAAAACGACGATGAGAATAACGCAAATAACAAACGTTGGAGGTTTTAAAAGAACCCCCCGAACGGGCTTCTCGAGCAAACTAATTTGCTCAAATTGGACGCGAACAAAATTCTTTCTTTCGGCGCTTTTTATTTTTTTTTGTCGAGTCTCATTGGAGAAGTTGGCGGATAATTTCGGAAATTGCCACCGACCCCTAGTGGAACTTCCCAAATAGCTGTGTCTCCGGGCTATGCGCATAAAACGATGATGGAGAGGCTCATCACATAACACTTTGGGTGTTTTATGCAGGTGAGTCGATAAAGAATTCAGGGTGCGTCGGGCTTTATTAACAACTAGGGGAGGAAACGGCCAGAACGCGTTCCAGAAACTTGGCCCGACAATAAAAACGAAATAAAATTTCTAGGGGAACAAGCACCCGCGTACAAAGTATGGGCAGCTTCCAGCAGTTTCTTTACTACTTAACAACCCCCAATTCTTGAATGTGGCACCGGCTCATAGCTTGCTTAGCAACACGAAGAGGTTCCATAAGCGCTTCGCAGAGTTGTGTAAAGAATCTCTCTTAATTAGTCATTTCTGAAATTTGTTGCCTTGGTGGTAGTCTTCTGATTCCCAGATCCGCATCGCAAAGACGATACTTGGACTTAAGACCTGGAAGATGTCAAAATTAATGGCGCAGAACAATCGAGTCGGTCGTTACTCTGTAGGGTCAGCAGGTCTGGAACAGCCCTCAGTTAAGGGTTTTGCAAAATTCTTAAACTTATGCCAAAGAGAGTTTGGCAATTTTGTTGTCTTTTCAATTGATGGCAAGGTGAAGTGCGTCTTTTGATCCGGATTCGAACCCGAGTCTCTCCTCCTGCCTCCCGATGTAGCATGATGGTGAAAATATTATACTCAAAGTCTCTTGCAAGACCAATTTACTATTTTGACGTGACGAAAACGGGATGGAAGGGGGGTGGTTGGGGGTAAAACTGGATCTTCTGGTAATCCAATTTCCAGCAAATTAATACCGGCCTAGTGGCGGCGTCTGAGCAGATTACGCGAACGCCGTCGAAGCCTGAATGGGACTAGGCGACGAATTGATCACTTCATGTAGGTATCTAATTAACAACGTTCGCCCCGTCAACTTTCGGTCGCAATGATAAAGGGAAACATTGAAGGCGACCGAACCTGTCACGTCAAATCCTGGAATTATTACCCCACGCGCGGTTTCGTTTCAACGCAAAGAAGAAAACACGACCCACGTTAGTACGTACAGAAGCAAGACAAGTGGAAACGTATCTAATCCCACTAATCTTCCCCCGACAAAATTCCGCGTGTGTACCTGTATCTAACAGCGACAGCAACCGCAGAACTGCACCAGCGCATACAAATAGACTTATTAATATCGCCCCCCGACACGACGTGCTTAACGAAATTTTAATTCCGCATGTTTATCTCTTGGCACAACCGGAAAACTATGGCTATAAATCCGCCGCTTGATGGGGGAATTTACAGAGTGCCTGTAGGTACATTAGCGAAATTGTACGGGGCGAAATTAATTTTGACTGGTGTACACGTCGGGCGATATGAAGCGTATTTCCCAAGGCACCTAGAGAAGGGTTACGCAACAGAAAAATTGAGATCGTATTAAAAATCTATTATGTAATAATAACAAACAAGAATTCAGCAAATCTCTAACAGGAATGGTTTGTAATTGACTTGATTTTTACATTAAGTTAACCAAATACAGTGATTGCGAGGACGGCTCCTTGCCGAAATCAACCCTTATTCACAACCCTGGAAGTTCTGCGATTCCAAGTCGAGTCGATTCCGGCAACGAACCGACCGCCCGCCGCTTAGATATGGTTCTGATGCTCAATAACGACCCTACGTTTCTATAACAAAATTATTATCACGTCCTAAAAAGCCTCGTGCTTTCATGTAGGTAAAGCTTGTAGCTATTTGTTTATACAAAGTACGATTATGCGATTCCGTTGACGCTAGTTGGTAACATAATACTGCAAATATGGTAACTCAGCACAAACAATTGAAGCGCCACCCTCCATTAACATGCACGTTACGCTTCTTGCTCCCAACCCTGCCGAGGAGCTTATACTGCAAAAACAACGTTGATGTTGCAACTTTGACAACCAACAGCAAAGAGATTACCAAAAAATTGCAATGTTGGATACCTGCAAGGTGTGTGGAATTGACATGAAAAAGCCACATTCACTTCTTTGAGGAAGGCGCGACAAGACAATTGAAACGTCAAAGTCTTGACACTTTTCGTAATTAGTTTCGTTGATCGCAGGCTCTGGACTAAATTTGGTCGAGAATAGTCTGAGATTCGAATTTTAGTTGATGCAATATGTATGCAGATTCTGACTGTGAGACATAAATTGGGCGTAAAACCCCGGAGCCTCTGGATAGGCCTCGTTTGCTATCGTGGTGTTAATGGAGGGGGCCGAGTTGCGCCCTTAAAATGTGATGCGGTGGAGGTGAGATTTGTACAGAATTCACCACCCATCGTTACGTCATTAACGCTATACAGCTAGGTTTTAAAGCGTCTATCTGAATTGTTAAAATATACGTCACTAACCGTTTACAGATTTTGGTGTCCATTTTTGTAAAGTAATAAATAAAACAATTATTCTACACAAGTTCTCTGGCTATCACAATAATTATTTACACAGTAACAAAAATAATTCACTAATTAGGCAAATAAATAAATTAAGCATATAGAAGTTGGTACCTCGACGGCGACCCTTAAACAATTCTAGCCTTGTCCAAATTAGGGACCGCGTCCCTAACGTTCAGTTTCATCCTTGCTTGTTACTATCTCTGTAAGTGATTAATTTTGCAAACGCGATTTTAACCGCAACTCAAATATTCATGGGTCGAAAAACAAAACTTGCTCCACTCAATAATGCAGTAACATTCCTAATGTGGGCGAAGTGACGAAACGCAGCTTAGGAGGAGCAACGCCAACTTGAAACCTAACAGAAGGTTCGGCCAAGAAGTTGTGGCAGTACGAATCTTGAGGCCTAAGAGAGGCGTCCAAGAGGACGACCACCTTCCACTAACTTCCAATAAAAAAAATAAAAAATTGTTACTATTCTGCACTGGGATCCCCGGACAAAGCGTTTCGACCGCGTCGCTTCCAAAGCGACCAAAAAACTTCAACGTCGAGCGAGTCGACTTGCATTTCTATCGGTTAAACAGTGATTTCCGAGAGGCTATCGCTTTTTTTGATCGCTTTGGAAGCGACGCGGTCGAAACGCTTTGTCGGGGATCCCAGTGCTAATTAGCTTGGTGGAAAACTATCTAATTGAGTAAAATTTGGGCCCTTGTGAAAACTTTATCGGTTGCCCGTTTCAGTTCGACAATAGCTGCATCCCGGCGAGACCCCCCTAAATCTGTAAGTACCCCTCCCCTAATGACAGCGCCAGAAGCTGTTGACCGCGCAATCGAATCTGGCTCGTTCCAGTCGTTCCAGGGGCATTATTTCACAAAATTTACAACGCAATCAATCTGCTCTTGCTCTCTTGCCACCTCTCCTGCAATTTCCGGTGTTCCTCCATTTCCTTCTCCGTCACTTGTCGGACTTGGCCGCTGAATTTGCGCGGATCCAAATTGGCACCTAAATTCTGCACGCCTCTGGCTAATTTGCTAAAAGGTGACAAAACGAAATCTTTAGCGACACCACCAACTGGACTGGCGACGTTAGCCAATTTGGTTTTGAGCGCCGATTCGCTCTGACTTTGCGAAATGTTCACAGCAACATCATAATCGGAAATGGAACGTTTGTCGAATCTCGGCTCCGACGAGTCGTTATCGTCGACTTCCCCCGAAGAATGACTAAACTTCTTGTCGAGTTTCAGCGAGTTTGGCGGTGGAGGTTTCTTGCTGTCGAAACCTTCCGAATTGATTTGAATCTCGGGATTTTGCAACGAAACGTTCTGCATTATGCTCGATAATTGAACGTTGTCGACTTGGGAGGAGTCTTCGCGGGTTAATAAGTTTTGTTTTTGTTCGAGAGTGGCTTCGAGATTTTCGGTTTTGTTGCCCATGACGATGCCGACGCTGGGAAGGAAGGCGTCGTTGGTGTTGGAGGAGGGTTCTTGTTTCGTTTCGGAAAAACGAGTGTCTTCGGTAACTTCGAATCCTTGTTCGATTCGACAGCTGTTGGGGCTAGAATCGGACGCGAATTGGAGAGAGGCGCCGCTCTCCACGGAAACGTTGGGCTGAAAGATCGAGTTTTCGTAATCGTCGTCGGAATCGCTGGAAGTGTCGGTCTTGTTGCTGCTGCCTATCGTGAAGTTGGCGCGCTGCTTCAGCCGGCTCTTCTTGAAAGTGTTGCCAATTCTGTTCAGCTTGGAGAACTGCTGGGTCATGTTGGATATAGCTTTAGAACCTGCAACCAGTCCAGACTTGAAGATGGCCACGCAACAAGCAGCGCAGGACTCAGGAAGGACGGCTACACGCGGATTGGGTCGGATTTGGAGGAAAGTGATAACAGACACTAACTTAATATGTTGTTGCTATCTGCAACATCTCAGCTATTTGTCAGCTTTAAATCAATTTCAGTTGCTATATCAGGAAGTTTTTAATAGGATCTATGGTAGATGACTCTTTGGTCTAATATTATACCAGTTGGTGGAAAACGACGCTATTTGCACTTACCGACATTCTTGAGGGCCAAGAGCTGACCTTCAGACACATTTCGCGTCAATTGCGGGAACCCCACGATATCTAGGTACATGTTGTTCGTATGACTTCTGTGGTCCACAACTTTAGACTTCCTCTTGTCGAGACTCTTGCCCATGCTGCACGGAATTGCAGGTAATCCACAAATATCCAGAGCAACAAGCAACGCTTCGCACACCGCTTTCAACGACTCTAAACACCAGATCATCAATTGACGAGTTTCTAGCGTGGTGGCGCTGGCATCGATAGCACGTGGCATAGCAAAGTCTTCGGGATTCAAACCCGGGTCTCCCAACTGCTGGTTGGTTACTCCTGCCCTAGGTCAGGTAATACCAAAAAAGGGTTTGCAAGAACGCGTAAATCTCAAAAATCGAGACAAACAAGACCCTTTGGGGGGTGAGTGCTGTGGCGGTTGAGAGCAATCAACAGACAATTAGGAGACCCGGGTTCGAATCCTAGCTGAGATTTTATTGTTGCTACGCCCCACGTTAAGAAGCCAGCGGCCCCACAACGGTAACCAACTTACCAATCTCTTCCTCTTCACTTTTGATAACCACGGCCATGTTATTGAAAAACCTCAAGTTGGTGGACCTGAACATGTGATAGTAGCCGCAAACCCCCTCAACTTTGTAATTGATTCTAATACTAAAACGGCTTCTCGACGATTTGAATAGCGACGCCCCCGTTTCCGGCATGCCGCACTCTATTAACGTCACGTCCTTAAGCGCGACTCTTTGGTACTTGGTAACTTTGTCGACTTGATCGTCGTAATCGGCGACGAAATAGGAATCTCGAGTCAAAATTAGAATGGAATCCATTTCGGTTTCGTTGGGATCGCCGGTATTGGGATCTGCGTTGATGAGACCCCAAGATCCCAACACCAATTCCGGCTGGTTTATCAACATTTTCTTGCAGTCTTCAATTAGCAATTTGACGTGTTCAGCTGTAGCGACGCTGTCTTCCTCGTACTGTTGCGCCTTGGACTCGTTGAAGATGTCCTCAGATACGTAGTTTCCTACAGAGACAGTTCAGAAAGTTGGGGGAATTTGATTGATCTTAGCTTACCCAGCATTAGGTCTATCGTTCCTTGCCGCGTTGAGTCCTTGAAGCGACTTAGGTAGTATCTGCACAGAACATCAATTGGTTCAGGAGTTTTGCAAATAATTTCATATGGCGTCGGGGCGCTATATAGCGTTTTGGCCACAAATTTAAATTAATTTTCTATAATTTCTACATTTCTAATATTGCCAAGTACACGTTTCTGACGTAAAAAATTTTTAGTTAAAGTATTATTAATTGTAATTTTAGGGAGTTCCTGGAAATTTAGTGGAATTTATGATTTATTCAAGCAGTCAAACTTCACGACAGTGACGCCTAAACGCTTCGGTTATTTATAGTTTAATAGAGGTACTTTCAAGTAGGTATAAGCTCCAGTGAAAACAACGGACTCCCATAAACATAAAAAAACTAGTTGCTCAGTAGATTTGTTAAGAATTAAAAGCACGCATCATACAGTAAAAACGCCAATTTATGCAAGAGTTAATTGGTGCTCGTTAGCTTCAAACGTCAACTGGTCGGTGGTTGTGGCCACTTCCCGTAACTGACCTAGACAAGTAGTATAGGACGGTTGCAAGTTCGAATTCCTGCTGGAGGGCGAGGTGGGGTGTGTATGTGTAGGATGAAGGTTCGTCGGGAAGGATTTCGCTCGCAATACAGGCCAAGGTGCGCAAACCCGCCCAAAAGTCCTGTATTTCGATATCGTTCAGTTCGACACCGTTCATTATGTCTAGACAGCATTGACGTAGGGAATCTCTAAAGTGGCTTTTAAAGTATCTAGAAAACGACGGTAACGTCTGAAAGCGAACTTGAATAATAATAGAACGAACCTGTTGGCCGAATTCATGCCATCCTTCATGATACCGGTGAACTTCCTCTCGCCAGTTCTCGTGTAATCGCCCTAAACAATAACCGAATTAGTTCAAGTTGTTGGAAAGAAGAAAACAATTACTTTTAGGGCGTTAGTGCCGGCGTATTGTTTACTGATGGTGTCGCCGTTGTTGGCCCACAAGAGCTGGAAGGTGTTCTTGATGCTGTCGGGCATCACGCCTTCAGGGGAAATCAGGCCTAGCTTGCAGAACTGCATCTCCATCACAGCCTTGCCCAGGGCGGTCTGAAAAACGACGAATTAGCGCCAAATCCCTCGACAGTTGGAAAACAATTAAGCCATTAGCAACAGTTAGCATTTGTGCAGCCGGAAATTTAATTTCTAATAAACCACATTAATAATTTAAATCAGGAAGAGAGACAACCAGTTGTTCTGAGTTCCATCTCCCATACTCCTACACAGCGTGCGTGAGATCTACTGCACTGCGCATCGTCCCAGGAACATCCCCAATTTACAAGTCACTAGTGGAAGGGAAAAGTCCCAATTATCTATAATAACATGGTTTATTGCTCTTCCATTTATCTTTGAGAATCTATTGATTTCGTAAAACTTCAGACAAATTAATAATTTAACTGACGACGCATGTCCTTGAAGTAAATGCATTAGATATATTTGCTAGAACTTATGAACAAAACTGCCTTCGTATGGTAATAGTTATACTAATTAACAAGCATGGGAATTGACGCTTAACACTTGACAATGAAGTTGGCGCAAGACCAAAGTTCGAGTGCGAAAATCACACGAGTGTGTGAAGTGGTGCTCGTTATGTAATACATAATTTTCCACGACCCCCTACCTACTACATTGACTGGAAATGAACACTTTCGTAGGGGCTCACGTAAAAAAATATGATATAAGTTACTTTAAATTAAAAAATTAACAGCGAGGAAATTTGTGGCCCTGATCTGATTGTAAATATCAATATTTTTATCAACAGATCAACTGACCTGCACGACATTGGTGCGGTCTAGGCAATCGATACAATTGACCCTAAAAACGCCGTTCTGCGAGCAAATGTGGCCTTGCTTGTCCCGCCAGCAGTAGTTCATGTCTTTGATAACATCAGCGAGGGCGTTGATCAGGATCGAAACGTTTTCAAAATGCATCCCTCTGCTACAAAAACCAAACTTAGAACCGGCACCAACAATCTCCGTTTCTTACCAATACTCGTGAAAATCGAACGTGACGTAAGTGATGAAGGGACTGTTGTATTGCAAGACATAATTGGAATAGGCGTCGAAAATAACTTTTTCTTTCCCGGTCTGGTCGATGAGGTTAATGGCGCAAATCGGACCGTATTTCTGGATTTCGTTGGTGAAGTGCTTCTCTAACGCCACCATTGTTTCGGCTTCACCTCTATCAATTCGAGGTGGTGGCCGGTATTTATAACCGGGCTGCGACCAGTACACAGGAACCGACCCTCTCACTTGAACGAAAGACACTTCGTGGCTTTGGTATGCGATCAATTGTTCGGTTTCGACATAATTGGCACATTCTCCGTTTTCGTCCACGCCTCGTCGCTTGTATCTGGAATTGGTAAAGATCAATGTCGGAAGTTGGCGAGGGGAGAACCCACCTGGTGCCGGCCCTGAACCGGCTCCGTCTGGAGAGGATGCAAAGAGTGAAAATTTCGAAGCTGTTCTCGCCTTGGTAGTCGTCCATTAGGTGGACTTTGCAGTCCTCGATCTGGATGTAGCCTTGCACTATCGGCAGAATCCAGGGGTCGCACAACCGGTTCTGGAACAAACATTTTTGCAACTTCTAACAATTGATTGAAAATTAAAGAAATATAAAAATAATAAATAAAAAAATAATGTAAAAAAAAAATTTTTTTGGAAACTGCTACATAATCAGATTTAATTATTGATTTTAATGAGAAAAACCTTACGCCAAGCTCCATCAGGTCGCTCAGCATGTGCTTGTTCCAGAAGAACCTGTCGTCGACGGTCCTCCACATGGCCTGGGCGCCGTTCTCGTTCTGCTTCTCCAGATGGCAGAGCCTCTGCAGCGAGTTGGTGAGATCCGTGGTCCTCGAGAAATAAAACGAGTTGGTGTCGGTGAAAATTTTGTAAAACTCCTCGACAATTTGCCTCTCAAACCGTTCCTTGTCTTTGAAGTCGCGTTTCTTCGGGGTGCCGGTCGCCATGGCGGCCGCTTGTTGCGTGGTGTTCTTGATGGTATTGCCGGCACTTTTAAGGGTGCCCCACGTTCTCGTCAACGCCGCGTTCTTTTGGATGTCGAACAACGAATTGGCGTGTCGTTTGACCGTTGACGAGGATGTGTTTTTGTGTTTCGGACATTGCTGGAGGTTGAGATCGACGTTCTCGTGACCGGCCGGAAGGAAAACGACCGATTTGATTTTGTAGACGTCGTTGACGCCGTGCAATTTGCCAACTGGAAGACTTTCTTTGATGAGGAGAAGACGCGCGTCGAAGACGGACGAGTGCTCCACTTTGCCGATGATGCCGTCGCATAAGCCCAGGCAGGTGGGGTCGTCCGCGTCGGCCAAGTCCCATCCTGAAGCAACGCACCCTTGGAGTGGCCGTCCAAAAAGTTCGGACGGGGCAATTTTGTTCATAAAAAATTGGATGTAATGAAGAAATACCAAGTGTTTCAACGAGAACCGCCGGTGCCAAATTGCGTATTTCCAATGAAGTTAAAAATTTGAAATTTGGCAGAAATAAACTTTAATGTTTATTGTTTAATTGTTTGGTCCATAATTAATTCCACGCGCCGTTGGGACGCCATAAAGTGCTTTTTCAAAAATTTTCAATATATTTTTTTATTATTATTGTGTTCGTAATACCGCCAGGTATACGTTCCTCTTGTTAAAAATTTGAAATTTGTAGTTAAAGTATCGCTAATTGTGTTTTTAAAAAGTTCGCGGGATTTTGACGAATTTATGACACGACTGCTTTATTGAAGCAGTCAAATTTCATGACAAAGACCACCTAAACGGCTCGGTTATTTATGACTTAAAAGCGGTACCTACTCAAAGATCTTTGCAGTACAGGTATCATTATAAAATCTAATGTGGTTACCCGCTAGATAAAGAGCCACAAAGCTGTCATGCTGTCAATCCAAAATCCCTTTAGCGCTGAAATTTAAAAATCCATGTAATACAATAGCGGTTTGATATAAAAAAATTTCAATCACTCGTTATAAATCTTGGAGGTCGTGATCATGAGCTTGAAGAAAATCAAAGAGATGAAGTGAATATTTCGATATAAAATTACGGTCGAAAGTAAAACTCACATCGTTTAAAAAAAGAAAAAAACGATAATGTCATCTTGTAGTGCATTAATTATAGTTTATTTCTGCCAAATTTCAAATTTTTAACTCCAATGGAAGTACGCAATTTGGCACCGGCGGTTCTCGTTAAAACACCCTGTATAAAAATACAGAAGAAAGAGAAAGAATAGAAAAATGCTCCAAACACGAAATTATTTTTAATGTTAAATCAAAGAAGCTTTAATAATTTATTAAGAACAATAACGACATTCTTGAAACCACAAACAAGAAAAACCATCTGAAGCACTTTTCCCTCATTTTCTATTTGTTGTCCTCCATCACATCTCGGGGGGCCAATTTGTACGAACAAAATTGCCTCGTTTTGAGTCTTTCGAACGGCCATCTCAATAACAGCTGAAGAAATTGGAAAGTTTTGGGGGTGGATGCAAAGAAAAAAAATGTTTTACAAAAAAATTAAAAGGGTGTTTGGTGTTTACGTAACTCGAGTCACATCTGCTTTAACACGTTATCTAATGATTGTTGAAGCAGTAAACCAAATGATGGCATTATCAGGCATTTAAAAGCAACGGCATGACGCGCTTCTGGTTATTATTGCCAATGCAACGTTAATATGCGTTACGAGATAACAATGAACAACAAATCTTTTATAAAAGCCCAACTTCCTGTCTGTGCTTGGTAACAAAATTAAGTTGAACAGCGCATTTCCACAAGAAAGCGCCTTTCTCTTGACTACCCTCTTGATGCCCTCAACATTACTGAAAGACGTTCTCGCAAGTTCTCAACTACTTCATCGAGTTTGAGTTCACTGTATATTTAGGGCCAGTTGTACACCCGGATGATCTGTAAATGAGACTCTTGAATCGCTGGTTTGGCTGATTTGGCAACATTGTAGACTGATCTGGTAAGATTGAAGGCCCCAAACCGACTTTGCTTGGCGTTCGGGTAAGTTCGGTGCCTTCGATCTTACCAGACCAGTCTACAATGTTGCCAAATCAGCCAAACCAGCGATTCAAGAGTCTCATTTACAGATCATCCGGGTGTACAATCACGAGTTAACCCAGAGTCTGACTCTGGGTCAGTTGCTAAGGTACAGCCAATCAAATCGCTTATACCTTAGCAACTGACCCAGACTCAGCTGACTCTGGGTCAGTTGCTAAGGTACGGCCAATCAAATCGCTTATACCTTAGCAACTGACCCAGAGTCAGCTGACCTGATTCTGGGTTAACTCGTGATTGTACAACTGGGCCTTACAGGAGTTAAAGAATCAGAACAATGGGGTACTTGCCTTATGTTTGGGAAACATAATATTTAGAAAATGTGGGCGATTTCATTGGACCCGTATTTTTTTATTTGGTTCTAGGGTCAATATTACGCCCAGAATTAATTTTTTAATTTTTGGAGTGGGAGATTTGTGACGTAAGCGACCCCAGCTCGACGTAGTTCTCAAAGAAATCGTATGAT
The DNA here is from genome assembly GCA_951805265.1 of Schizotus pectinicornis. Taxonomy (NCBI): domain Eukaryota; kingdom Metazoa; phylum Arthropoda; class Insecta; order Coleoptera; family Pyrochroidae; genus Schizotus; species Schizotus pectinicornis. The sequence continues at coordinate 4,824,520 of OX638207.1, forward strand.
GGCGCTTTACTCAGATTCCATATAAATCGAATGCCGATCCAATGTAAAAATGTGGCGCCCTCTGCTAGCAGCGCAGCATAGTAGCCAAAAACAAGAGTCTATTCAATATAGGTGTGAGTCTTAGATACGGAGGCCGATGACGTCACCAAAGACAAAAATTGCAAATATCTACGAAAATATGGAATAAAAAAATGGGGAAAAAAATATTTAAGCCTTTTTTAGTTATTTGCGTGCATCTAGAGAATAAAAAGTGCAATATTTTTTTTAGGCAAGTACCCCATTAGCCCCATGCTGTATCGGAAATGTTTAGCCTAACACGAGTGTTCGACATTAGAATGTGACCGTCACTTCAAATGGCCACATTCTAACGGCAAACACCCATGTTAGGGCAAACATCCAGGATACAGCATAGAGTTGTTCTTCGGTGCTCAACAAGTGCAACTTGCAATAGAAACAGTTTGAGAACCGCTGCTTTATCGACTCCATGCTAAGAAACAGGTTTCTGTAATTGGCGATTGACAAGTCAAAAATTTGCCAAAAACATTTGAAGAAAAATAAAATGGAGAGGTGTCAAATTTTGTGACTGTCACGAACCAAAATTTTGAAAAAGCCCAAATTTCAATATTCGATGACGCTAAAAACGTCCAGGGTCCAGGTAAACTGTACAGTTTCTGTTGACATTAAACTGCAACTAAACACTTTCTCAAATAGCCACAATAAATGGGACCATTACTGGAATTAATGGATTGGCGTGTTCCGGTACAGAGCATATGCTAAAAATTGGACAAATCGAAGAAATTACTGCATTGAGCCCCAGTTTTCTGTTGTCGAAGTTAAAACCTGGCAGAGCTGTGGAGTTATTATTAGGTTATGGCTAGTGGCAAATTGACTTTGATTGACACAATTACAACGCGTAATGGCATCACGAATTAGGCGGACATCAAATTGGTCGATTAAATTACCGGAATTACTCACTGAATAATTAGTGGCAACATCTCGCCTTACATGTGGACAAACGTCAAAACGGATTTTTTTATTTTTACCTGTCTTGGGGATAAAAGCGCCTGTCAATCTGTCCCACCACAAGGAATATTCACCACTCACAAAAATATAGAAATCGGCCGTTCGAAACAATTCCATACTTCGCGTATTCCTTACAGAACCGCGTTCCTCTCAAAACGCGAACTATTTGTTGTCATTCTGATACTGTAAACAAAGAGGACGTTCACGACCCGCCGTCCATCCCACTCGAATCGCAACAATCGATGGTAATGCGCAAGCGCATTCGCGGAATTCCCAAAAATACTTTTCATTCAACAGCGTTTTTTTGCATATCACTTGGTGACGTCACGCTTTCTCCAATGAATGGGCGTGCAGTTGCAAGAAACCTCGTTAATCTAACAATAAGCGAAACATAAGAACTTGACCGTAAGAACTGCGTTTATTTGCGTCACGCGGGATTTCCCGCTTCGCGATCAATACTTTTAGTAATTTTTTTACAAATTGGGTAAAAAGTCACAGTATAAATTATTAGCTTGGGTTGTGTCGCCTTTCCGGTTCGTACCGCTCCCAATGTTCATGGTTGACCGCGGAGAAATCGTCGCAGTGCTCTGCAAGGTCCCTGAGATACTTGGAAAGTTTTAAAAGTTCATTGTCGGCGTCTGTGTTGAGGTGCACTTGGCGGAAGGGTCGGATCGCCAAACCGTTTTTCGGGTTCATGTTGAAGTTGCGTGGCTTGTCGTCGATCATTATCGTGTTCTTCGGCCCGAACTGCTCGAACTTGCCCCAAATCACCGACAGAGGCTTCACCTGTGCAACAACAATCAGCAGAATTTTAGCCACTCCAACAAAAATTGCATTGGAAATACTCAACAAAATCATCAACGATGCGGATAAAAATAAAAATAGAATTTTTTTAAATAAATATTAAAAAACTGATAAACTTAACCTTAAAACTATCCTCCTGCACTCGGATCATAACTTTTGAGTCTAAATAGAACGCTATCTTATAGCTGGCATGCGAAGAGACGCCCATCTCGTTCATTCTCATATCGATCATATACCTGTAGGTAGCAGACCAAATCACAATGTCATAATGTGCATAAGCAGATGTCAAAAACTCGTGCAAATAAGGCCTCATCAATTTGGCATCGCAAAGAGTGTTATCTAAGTCTAACACCAAAAGATTCTTCCCAGGCCTTAATTCATTCAAAATTTTCACTTTATAATCGTTAATGAATCTCTGAACTTTCTCCACGCACATGCGAGGACGTTTTATTTCGCCTACTTCATCGTCTTCTACATCCAGATCCTTGACGACTTCCCGCAGATTTGTTGGTGCTGTGTTGACTTCCAAGATGTCCTCCTCCAGAGATCCCATATCACGAGTTTTGAAGCGCCCTTTCAATTTAATTTAGCACAAGCGGCACTCACCGGCCGGAGCCTTTCCTGCAATATCAAATTAGCAAAACCCAGTCCAGTCCTAGAGTTACCTTTTCTTTCAGTTTCAAATTCAACAACTGAGAATCTGAGTGAATCTGAGCTCTGAGCACCCGTTCCCGTCCTGTTCTCGTTTCGTCAATTTCTATCATAGTAATCATAGGCAAACCTTTAGGTTTGTTTGTCTATGATTTCTGTTGGACCAGGCGACCAATAATAGAAGGCTTCGTCAGGTCTACCAATCCACCAAATATGAAATAACTGTTGTACTAGTGTCACTTCTTTGAGTTGGCGGCGGCTAAAAGTTGAAGAACACGTGTATTTGACACTTGACAGTATTTTGACATGCGATCCCGTTTTTAGGTTAGAAATTTGAAGAAAAGACCAAAATGTTGCACGAAAATTGTTACATTTCCTGCAATTGCAACCAGACTCCAACGGCGGCGCATTGGGGCCGCAACGGTTTAATTTGCTACGCGTCATGCAGCGCCGTAATGATTTACGACCCCAAGGTACGGTCCTAACCTCAAAAACTCGACTTCATTCGCCGTTTTCAGGCCGGCGCTGGGGGCAAAGTGGTTGCGAGTCTAGTTTTCCACAATAAGCGCGTCAATTCTGTTAGGTGGTTGCAGGGCGATGATGCTGAGAGCGAGATGGTTTCGGGCTCCTCTGATCACACCGCCATAGTATGGACCTGTAAGAAAGGAAAGTACTCGCCTTCTGTCCTAACTGGTCACAATAGTAACGTTAATATCGTCGATGGATTGTATAAAAGTTCACGACGAAACCATGCGGTAGTTGTCACAGTTTCGATGGATTCCACTGTGAAAATTTGGACTCGGATCGCCCCAACAGGTGCAATTGTAGCAAAAACAAAAACCAATTTATGCCGTAATAATTTCAGATGATTTCATATTATCGCAGACTTTAAATTATGGATATTCCGTTTGCGTAGCCGTTAGAATATCGTTCTTGGACCCCTCCACTTTAATATTAGCCTGTGCTGTGGACAACTCGAATATTCAACTGTACATTGAAAACGATTTGGAGTTCACCCACGCAGCTGCGTTGAAAGGACACGAAGATTGGGTTAGAGGGCTCGATTTCACCACTGATGGTAACTAGTTTTGAAAAGTGGCCTCAATTTAGATTTTTTCTTGTAGAAAAAGGTGACGTGATTCTTGCGTCATCTTCTCAAGACTTGTACATCAGATTATGGCGAATAACCAAAAATTTACACAACGAAACTCCCGACACCTACTTAATTAAATCAGGAGCATCCGAATATCGCGTTTATATCGATTCAATTCTTACCGGCCATGAAGGTTGGATTTACTCGGTGAATTGGGGGCAGAAAGGTCAGCTGTTGTCGGCCTCTCTCGATAAATCGATGATAATTTGGGAGTTGGACCCCGAAAGTAAACTGTGGTTAGAGAAAATTTGTGTGGGGGAGGTGGGCGGCAACACTTTAGGGTTTTATGGGGGCGTTTTTGGCCCAGAGGGCGACGCTATTTTAGCACATAGTTACCATGGGGCTTTTCATATTTGGCGTAAAAATGACGGCAATTGGGAACCGTCAGTGACAGTTGGAGGGCATTTTGGGGAGGTGACTGATTTAGGTTGGGAACCCCAAGGCGAGTTTGTTGTTTCGGTTTCAACTGACCAAACGACCAGGATCCATGCACCCTGGCCTCACGCCGACACAGTAAAACTAAATTCGCTATGCCAACTGTTTTTAATGAAGAAATTTCAGGTGACTTGGCACGAGATTGCCAGGCCTCAAGTCCACGGTTACGATTTGAGCTCTATCGCGATTTTATCGAGGTACAAATTTGCTTCTTCCGCCGAAGAAAAGGTTGTTAGAACGTTCCAGGCGCCCTCGAACTTTATTGAAAATTTCAGCAGGATTTGCAAGATTGACGAGACTGACGATTGTAAGTCGCATATCAAAAGTGGGATATTTAAAAATTGATACTTCAAAAGTAGAGTGTACATTTTAAACTTTATAGTTGCAGGTCAAGATTGTGGACCGAAAGGAGCTGCAGTGCCCTCTTTGGGCCTATCGAATAAGGCCGTTTTTACAATCGAGAATAAAGTTAAAACCTCGAGGGATTCCTACCTGGAGGAATCAGAGTTTACTGCAGTGACACTCACAGGTTGATAGCCAATTTCTAATCAACTTGGATTTAATTGCTAAATTGGAAAAATAATTGCTGGACACTTGATTAATTTTTGTCAGTTTCGCCCTGCAGTCTCTGGGGTGGGTCGCATTTTCACCACCTGTCGGTTTTTTACCCCCAAGAAATCATTAAACCCCTTTCACGTTTATACAGTCATTCAGAATGATTAAGCGTGACCTCAGGCTTACTTCAGTTCTTTTTTTTAACATGTATTGACAGTTGACAAGTGTCAGTGATGTTCAAGATATTCAAGATGCCAAATTAAAAGTTGGATATTGATGTCTGGTAAGCGGCACACTTATCTATTCTGGATGATCCTGTATAAATAATTGGCATATATTTATTGAAAGTTTAGGTTTTCTTTTTCTGGCTAGCAAAACTTTTGTCAGATCTTTCCAATTATTTTTTCGCGTTAGTGGAAAGCGCGGCAAGCATCTTATGATAAATGCCCGAGATCATTAATCATTGCAAAAGTTTACAAAACCTTTCCAATTCAAGTTTCAGAGTTTTTTTTTTTACATTTAAGAGCCCCCAACTGAGGAAACCTTGTTGCAAAACACTTTATGGCCCGAGATCCAGAAACTCTACGGCCACGGTTACGAAGTCTACACTCTTGCATCATCCCCTGATGGCAAACTTTTAGCTTCCGCATGTAAAGCTACCACTCCCGAACACGCGGCCGTTTTGCTTTGGTATTTGTTGTGGTTTTGTCAATTTGAGAACTAAAGTTTTATTTTACAGGGACACAACAGATTGGCTGCAGGTCCAAAAATTGACTTCACACACTTTAACTGTAGCCCAAATGGCATTCTCTCCCGACTCACGCCACCTCCTCACGGTATCACGAGATCGCAGGTGGTCGTTATTTTCGAAAAACGTCGACAGGTTTCAACTTGTCGCCACAACCGATAAAAAAACATCAATTCACACCCGGATAATTTGGTGTTGTGGGTGGTCGCACGACTCCAAATACTTTACAACCGGTTCGAGAGATGGCAAAGTGGTCGTTTGGACCAAAAATAAACAAATTAAAGACGGCGTTTTGGGGGAATACGGAGCTGCTTCGAAACATTTGGAATTGAAAGGAGAATCCGTCACTGCGGTCGCATTTGCGCCTTGTTTAGTTGAAAATTCTTACCTAGTTTCGATCGGATTCGAATCTGGTGTTATCCTGTTTTATAAATGGGGGACCGACAGTTGGGAACAAGTGCTGGTTTTGGATAGAAGGTTTGGCGAGGTTTGGTTGTAACTTTTGATTATTATCAGTGGTTGTTGCAGTTTGGGGCATCATTTGACTGTCAAGAGATTAGCGTTTAGGCCGGTTCCAGGACGGGCCGGCTACAAAGAACGGAGCAGCGCTAACGTGTTGCAGTTGGCGAGTTGCGGAGCCGACCACTCTGTCAGAATTTACGATATTATTATTAAATAGAGCCACAGTCACGGCAATTGTTTTTTTGAGTTCCTTTTGAACCAACCAAGTCCGCTCTTTTCCGAAAATTGCTACTGACTGCTACTCAGCTAAAAGAATGCTTTGCTTCCATGTAGATGTGGTTAGAATTTGTTGCTAAAATGAGGAGCCGTAATTTCGAACAATAATCCGATTATCCTTTGATGTTTATTCTAGGTACGCACCTGTTCTGCAACGGCAAGGAAGCCGATGTTATTTCTCCAAGCGTATCCTTTACGCGTTTATCATTATCACCGCATTTCTCTCTTCTCGACGTTCCTACTGATGGCATGTAATTTTTTTGAGCTTTCCAAGTCAAAGACGCCCTTGCTGCAAGGTTAAAGTTAAAGTTGCGACAGTTTCTTAATGTTTCGTTTAAATTCAGGTGAACTATTTAATTTTGGGGCGGGCCGGAGCGGCGCCTCCGATCCCGTAATTCCTGCTGCGGAAGCCTCGCGAGTGGAAGCAAAACTATCCCTTTATCCCGAGCAGCGGCCTAAATCCGGTACACAACTCCAAGTCGCAGGTATCGGCGGCGGCTTATGCTGATTCTTTCAATCTGCACTAAGCTATTCCCCCGACGCCGAGATATGTGCCCGCACTCTCCCGTCCGACGACAATGGCAATCCACTAAAACATTGTTTATTCTTCCTTTTGCGCCCGTTCGTTCCGATTCCAATACGCTTATTACCCGATGAATGGAAACGGGGGTTCGGGATCAAAGGTGCGCCCGGTTTCTCTCTCTGAAACGGCAACCGGCCCGGTCGGATCGCTAATTCGGCTCAATTAACAAAAAGCGGGACCGAGAGCCCTTATGCCTGTGCGATTTTTCTCTGCTGCATTCGCGGGGCTTCTTCGAAATTCGCTTTGTGCAGTCGGGCGGAGCGCGATATGGAATGAATTTTACGAGGCGGTCGGTGAAAGACGCGAGGTTGAAGGGTCGGCAGATTAGGCGGGCATGCAAAAACACAACATCCCAGTTTAGTTCATCAACTCAAAATCTGCCGGGCTTTCAACCGTGAGCGAGTCTTTCACTTGCCGACGAGCAATCTTCAAGGAGGCCCGCCCAAAAGCCCACAAACAAATTCTTATCACCTTTTGGAGTTACACAATAATTCGCGTACCTACTTCATAACGCAGGGCGGGCACGTTACCCTCGATCCCTGCTTCTTTCTAATGAACAAAATACAAAACCAATTGGGTTGTGTCAAAAGAGCACAAAACCATAAACCAACTTTGTTCTGTCAGTTTTATTAGGTAGTATCAAATTTTAATCTAGTACCCGCCATAACCGAAACTAATTCTATGCTAACAAATAGAGCTATTCCTTCCGCCTGAAACCAAGCCGTTTGAGAACAAACTTGCATCAGCACTGGGATCCCCGACAAAGCGTTTCGACCGGGTCGCTTTCAAAGCGACCAAAAAAAGCGATAGCCTCTCGGAGCTCTCTGTTTAACCGATAGAAATGCAAGTCGACTCGGTCGACATTGAAGTTTTTCGGTCGCTTTGAAAGCGACGCGGTCGAAACGCTTTGTCGGGGATCCCAGTACAGGAAGGCCGAATGTGAGCGTCCTTTTAGTAACGTTGAGGCGAGTCGGTTAGGCAAGAGGCGAGCTGTTTACATGTTCAATTGTCAAGTTACTACTCACTGCATTACATACTTCATTATATTATTATTACCTTACACGTAGGTACAATTGAGTTGGCGTTACGTCGATTTGTTACTAAAGAACAACATTTTCTTCTTTCAGTGCTTTCACAATTCGTCATTTTTTTCGAGATTAAAATACAAAGTTTCTAAACACGAATCTTCCATTGTCCATATGAAAGAGCGAATTTTTTTTTTTGATAAATTGCGGGATTTAGCTGGCGGCTACATGGATTTTAAAGTTTTATTAATGTGTGCTCATTCATAAAATAGCGCTAGTTTTTAATTTTTTCCGACTTGCATCACGGGTTAAAATAAGTTGATAACACACCTCGGTTAATAATTTGTTCTCGTCTACTTTATGGCGTGATGAAAATGGTGACACTAATACGCAGTAGAGTAAAATAGCTGCATAAAGCTCAAAGCTCAAATTTTTATTATTTTTTAACTACACCCCTCGTCTTTATTTAACTTATTATGCCGCAGCCTCTAAACTTTGCATGCTAATTTTACCTAAATTGGTCGAAATTACCCTTTAAAATTTCAAATTTTCGTTTTCTTGATACGAACGATATCATATGTAGTAAAATTGCGGCGAGTAGTTTATTGCCAAATGAAAATCGTAATCTTTTACCATTTTAAACCTGCTATCGCTTTTCTAGCTATATAACTTTAAAACCAGATGCGACCAACTCATCAGTGTTATGTTTACAGTAGCAACAAAAATCTTTTGAATATAACTTTATTAGATAGATACTTCCTTTGGGTGCAAGGATGCCAATTTTAGGATTTTTTCCAATTTCTATCGATTGGGGTAAAAAAAAATCGAAAATATTGAATCGATTTTATGACGTAATCTTATAGATTTTGAACCGCTTAACACGAATCTGACTGCGGTTTCCTTGTACAAGTCGTACTTTTTGAGTTATGACGATTTGAATACTTTGGTTCAAAATTTTCGTCAAAATCGACCAAAATCGCAAACATCAACTTTCTTATTATAAGTTGTAGGGTTTTTATTCTTGCACCGTTTGATAGCCTGTGAAATACGAATAAATTTGATGTATCTTGACACGATATAAGAGTCTCCGTTCAAAAGCTACAAGCATCTAAAAATTAGATAAAAATAGACTTTGGTGGTTTTTGGAAATTTACAAAAAATCTATCAGTTATAGAGTCAAATTGAGTTCAAATTTGATTTCAGAGAGATTGATTACACAAGAAAACGTCAACTTCTAAGCCGTTGTAGCAACAATGTCGATTTTAGAATTTTTTCGAATTTCTATCGATTGGGATAGAAAAAAAAAGTCAAAAAATATTGAAATTTTTTACATAGATTTTATGACTTATTCTTGTAGATTTTGAATCGCTGAACACGAATGTGGTCGTACTTTCTTTCTGCACGTCGTACTTTTTGAGTTATAGCGATTGGAAGACTTTGATTTCTATCGATTTGGGCAAGCATTAAGGTTGAAAAAAAAGTTGCAAATATTGAAATTTTTTATATCGATTTTATGACTAAGTCTTGTAGATTTTGAACCGCTGAACACGAATCTGACTGTGGTTTCCTTGTACAAGTCGTACTTTTGGAGTTATGGCGATTGAAAGACTTTGGTTCAAAATTTTCGTCAAAATCGACCAAAATCGCAAATATCAACTTTCTTATTATAAGTTGTAGGGTTTTCATTCTTGCACCGTTTGATAGCCTGTGAAATACGAATAAATTTGATGTATCTTGACACGATATAAGAGTCTCCGTTCAAAAGCTACAAGCATCTAAAAATTAGATAAAAATAGACTTTGGTGGTTTTTGGAAATTTACAAAAAATCTATCAGTTATAGAGTCAAATTGAGTTCAAATTTGATTTCAGAGAGATTGATTACACAAGAAAACGTCAACTTCTAAGCCGTTGTAGCAACAATGTCGATTTTAGAATTTTTTCGAATTTCTATCGATTGGGATAGAAAAAAAAAGTCGAAAATATTGAAATTTTTTACATCGATTTTATGACTTATTCTTGTAGATTTTGAATCGCTGAACACGAATGTGGTCGTACTTTCTTTCTGCACGTCGTACTTTTTGAGTTATAGCGATTGGAAAACTTTGATTTCTATCGATTTGGGCAAGCATTAGGGTTGAAAAAAAAGTCGAAAATATTGAAATTTTTTACATCGATTTTATGACTTATTCTTGTAGATTTTGAATCGCTGAACACGAATCTGGTCGTACTTTCTTTCTACACGTCGTACTTTTGGAGTTATAGCGATTGGAAAACTTTGATTTCTATCGATTTGGGCAAGCATTAGAGTTGAAAAAAAGTCGAAAATATTGAAAAATTTTACATCGATTTTATGACTTATTCTTGTAGATTTTAAACCGCTGAACACGAATCTGGTCGTGCTTTCTTTCTGCACGTCGTACTTTTTGAGTTATAACGATTGGAAAACTTTGATTTCTATCGATTTGGGCAAGCATTAGGGTTGAAAGAAAAGTCGAAAATATTGAAATTTTTTACATCGATTTTATGACTTATTCTTGTAGATTTTGAATCGCTGAACACGAATGTGGTCGTACTTTCTTTCTGCACGTCGTACTTTTTGAGTTATAGCGATTGGAAAACTTTGATTTCTATCGGTTTGGGCAAGCATTAGGGTTGAAGAAAAAGTTGAAAATATTGAAATTTTTTATATCGATTTTATGACTAAGTCTTGTAGATTTTGAACCGCTGAACACGAATCTGGTCGTACATTCTTTCTGCACGTCGTACTTTTTGAGTTATAGCGATTGGAAAACTCTGATTTCTATCGATTTGGGCAAGCATTAGGGTTGAAAAAAAAGTCGAAAATATTGAAATTTTTTATATCAATTTTATGACTGAGTCTTGTGGATTTTGAACCGCTGAACACGAATCTGGTCGTACTTTCTTTCTGCACGTCGTACTTTTGGAGTTATGGCGATTGGAAAACTTTGATTTCTATCGATTTGGGCAAGCATTAGGGTTGAAAAGAAGTCGAAAATATTGAAGAATTCCACATCGATTTTATGACTTATTCTTGTAGATTTTGAATCGCTGAACACGAATCTGGTCGTACTTTCTTTCTGCACGTCGTACTTTTGGAGTTATGGCGATTGAAAGACTTTGGTTCAAAATTTTCGTCAAAATCGACCAAAATCGCAAATATTAACTTTCTTATTATAAGGTGTAGGGTTTTCATTCTTGCACCGTTTGATAGCCTGTGAAATACGGATAAATTTGATGAATCTTGACACGATATAAAAGTTTCCGTTCAAAAGCTACAAGCATCTAAAAATTAGATAAAAATAGACTTTGGTGGTTTTTGGAAATTTACAAAAAATCTATCAGTTATAGAGTCAAATTGAGTTCAAATTTGATTTCAGAGAGATCGATTACACAAGAAAACGTCAACTTCTAAGCCGTTGTAGCAACAATGTCGATTTTAGAATTTTTTCGAATTTCTATCGATTGGGATAGAAAAAAAAAGTCGAAAATATTGAAATTTTTTACATCGATTTTATGACTTATTCTTGTAGATTTTGAATCGCTGAACACGAATGTGGTCGTACTTTCTTTCTGCACGTCGTACTTTTTGAGTTATAGGGATTGGAAAACTTTGATTTCTATCGATTAGGGCAAGCATCAGGGTTGAAAAAAAAGTCGAAAATATTGAAATTTTTTACATCGATTTAATGACTTATTCTTGTAGATTTTGAACCGCTGAACACGAATCTGACTGTGGTTTTCTTGTACAAGTCGTACTTTTGGAGTTATGGCGATTGGAAGAATTTGGTTCAAAATTTTCGTCAAAATCGACCAAAATCGCAAATATTAACTTTCTTATTATAAGGTGTAGGGTTTTCATTCTTGCACCGTTTGATAGCCTGTGAAATACGGATAAATTTGATGTATCTTGACACGATATAAGAGTCTCTGTTCAAAAGCTACAAGCATCTAAAAATTAGATAAAAATAGACTTTGGTGGTTTTTGGAAATTTACAAAAAATCTATCAGTTATAGAGTCAAATTGAGTTCAAATTTGATTTCAGAGAGATCGATTACACAAGAAAACGTCAACTTCTAAGCCGTTGTAGCAACAATGTCGATTTTAGAATTTTTTCGAATTTCTATCGATTGGGGTAGAAAAAAAAATCGAAAATATTGAAATTTTTTACATCGATTTTATAACTTATTCTTGTAGATTTTGAATCGCTGAACACGAATCTGGTCGTACTTTCTTTTTGCACGTCGTACTTTTTGAGTTATAGCGATTGGAAAACTTTGATTTCTATCGATTTGGGCAAGCATTAGGGTTGAAAAAAAAGTCGAAAATATTGAAAAATTCCACATCGATTTTATGACTTATTCTTGTAGATTTTGAATCGCTGAACACGAATCTGGTCGTACTTTTTTTCTGCACGTCGTACTTTTGGAGTTATGGCGATTGAAAGACTTTGGTTCAAAATTTTCGTCAAAATCGACCAAAATCGCAAATATTAACTTTCTTATTATAAGGTGTAGGGTTTTCATTCTTGCACCGTTTGATAGCCTGTGAAATACGGATAAATTTGATGTATTTTGACACGATATAAGAGTCTCTGTTCAAAAGCTACATGCATCTAAAAATTAGATAAAAATAGACTTTGGTGGTTTTTGGAAATTTACAAAAAATCTATCAGTTATAGAGTCAAATTGAGTTCAAATTTGATTTCAGAGAGATCGATTACACAAGAAAACGTCAACTTCTAAGCCGTTGTGGCAACAATGTCGATTTTAGAATTTTTTCGAATTTCTATCGATTGGGATAGAAAAAAAAAGTCGAAAATATTGAAATTTTTTACATCGATTTTATGACTTATTCTTGTAGATTTTGAATCGCTGAACACGAATCTGGTCGTACTTTCTTTCTGCACGTCGTACTTTTTGAGTTATAGCGATTGGGAGACTTTGATTTCTATCGATTTGGGCAAGCATTAGGGTTGAAAAAAAAGTTGAAAATATTGAAATTTTTTATATCGATTTTATGACTAAGTCTTGTAGATTTTGAACCGCTGAACACGAATCTGACTGTGGTTTTCTTGTACAAGTCGTACTTTTGGAGTTATGGCGATTGGAAGACTTTGGTTCAAAATTTTCGTCAAAATCGACCAAAATCGCAAATATCAACTTTCTTATTGTAAGGTGTAGGGTTTTCATTCTTGCACCGTTTGATAGCCTGTGAAATACGGATAAATTTGATGAATCTTGACACGATATAAAAGTTTCCGTTCAAAAGCTACAAGCATCTAAAAATTAGATAAAAATAGACTTTGGTGGTTTTTGGAAATTTACAAAAAATCTATCAGTTATAGAGTCAAATTGAGTTCAAATTTGATTTCAGAGAGATCGATTACACAAGAAAACGTCAACTTCTAAGCCGTTGTAGCAACAATGTCGATTTTAGAATTTTTTCGAATTTCTATCGATTGGGGTAGAAAAAAAAAGTCGAAAATATTGAAATTTTTTACATCGATTTTATGACTTATTCTTGTAGACTTTGAATCGCTGAACACGAATGTGGTCGTACTTTCTTTCTGCACGTCGTACTTTTTGAGTTATAGCGATTGGAAAACTTTGATTTCTATCGATTTGGGCAAGCATTAGGGTTGAAAAAAAAGTCGAAAATATTGAAAAATTTTACATCGATTTTATGACTTATTCTTGTAGATTTTGAATCGCTGAACACGAATCTGGTCGTACTTTCTTTCTGCACGTCGTACTTTTGGAGTTATGGCGATTGGAAAACTTTGATTTCTATCGATTTGGGCAAGCATTAGGGTTGAAAAGAAGTCGAAAATATTGAAATTTTTTACATCGATTTTATGACTTATTCTTGTAGATTTTGAACGGCTGAACACGAATCTGGTCGTACTTTCTTTCTGCACGTCGTACTTTTTGAGTTATAGCGATTGGGAGACTTTGATTTCTATCGATTTGGTCAAGCATTAGGGTTGAAAAAAAAGTTGAAAGAATTGAAATTTCTTATATCGATTTCATGACTAAGTCTTGTAGATTTTGAACCGCTGAACACGAATCTGGCCGTACTTTTCCTGTACAAGTCGTACTTTTTAAGATATGACCATTCGAATGTTTCAATTCAAAATTTTCGTCAAAATCGACCTAAATTGCCAATATTAACTTTTTTATTATTAGACTTATAATTTTTGTTCATACAACATTCGATAGCCTTTGTGAAATGGAGAAACTTGATGTATTTGAATTTGATTTAAGTCCATCCGTTGAAAAGTTACAAGAGTTTGAATATTAAGAGAAATCGAAACTTAGTGGTTTTTCTAATTTTATAAGAAATTTATTAATTCTAGCTTCGAATTGATTACGGATTTGAGTTTAGGAAGGCCGATTACATAAGAAAGCGCTTATTTCCAGCAACAAAGGGAAAGTTGGGCAAGGGTAATGTCTTGTTTCGGTGATCTAGTTGCTAACACCCATGATTAAGGTTCCAGATGAAAATGGTTTTCGGGTTTCAGATAGCAACAACGAGGTATCTGCAATTTATTAAATTTTAGAGGGTGTAATAAAATATTTATAAGTTTCGTATTATTCAGCATAATTTCATAAAAAACCTTAACCCTAGAAACCTAGAAACCTAGAGACGTATGTCACTGGTGACGGTGCTATCGAGGCTGCGGGTGGCCCGGAGGGCGCCTGTCCGTCTTGCAGGTGGGATTTTGCGTGCGTTGTCCGTGCACCGAGGGCGTATGGGTCGCCGGCGTCAGCTCCAGCTCCTGCAAGCTCAGTCCGCGTCCGCCGAGCCAGGCCAGAGCCTAGCAGCCGGGTGAAGTTCTGTCGGATGCTGGAAGCTGAGGGTGTGAGCCGGGCAGGGTAGGGCCGGTTGAAAAGCGCCGTCGCGAAGCTCTCGAGACCGGGATCCGCGCACGCACTTCGCGATGAAGCTTGCAGTGGTACACATCAGGCAGGGTGCGCGTCGTGCCTAATGCAGTGTCCGATCGCTCGCCTCTAAAACTATCCGACTATGGCTGTGAATCATGCGTTTTACACGTAAAACATGTTGTGGATATACTGTGGACTGGTTATTCTGGCCTCGGCCCTGCTCGAAGCCGTGCTGGCCGCCTCAGTCACGTCTAAAAGAGGTAAGTCGTCGCCCGACGGACGCCCCACGTCGGGGCTCACGCACGCCGCTCCCCAAATTGCCTCGAAACTACCCCGAAACTTGCGCTCCCAACAGACCGAACATTAAGCGGTCCACGTTACTCACACAACAGATCCGGCACCGCGAATGGTGGATGCGCCACCACCTCATTCAATTTAACTTGCAACAATAACAAGTTGCCAGACTCCCTCCGTACTGCCACAGCTTCAGCTGAGCACATAATAAATCTTGATGCCCAACTTAAACAAGCAAAATCTCTCGGGTGTACGCGCGATAAATAATATTTTACAACCCGTACCTACACAAGGCGATAAATGGTGGATGCGCCGGGTAAATTGCCTTTATCACCCACATCTCTGGACGGGCGCCGCTCCAACAGTAAAACTTTCACGTAAACTTTCCCCAACAATCGGAAGGTTTCGTGCCATAAACAATTGAAACTTACGTTGTACCACCAATCAACCACCACCAATTCAACTTGTCAAGCCAAGATTGCTGTTTGCGTCGCAGCCACAATTCAATCGGCAACACGCATTCGAAATGGGATAATATCGGCAAAAAGAACGCATTCATTAATTTGAGCGATTAGTAGTTGTAGGCAAATGGCAGGACCGAACTGGGTCACAAAGTTGACACTGCGGACTTGTAAAGGCAAGGTTGTTCGACAATCCATTTGCAGATCTCCGGAGGGCACTGAGATGGAGAAGCAACGTTTGAAGCTAGCCTAGATTCTCCATCTCAACCGTTGCAAGTTCAGAGCTTACAGAACGAACCACGGTGGGGAGTAATAACGTACCAGTTGACACGTTTGAACCTCGATGGCGAATGGAAGCTAGCTCCGAGTTGCAGTTAACTAAACTAATAAGGTAGCGCAGCAGCATGTAAAGTTTGGTCAATTAGAATCGCAGAACACAACTACTAAGAAGTTGCTAAGAACTTAGCAGTGGTCCATATTCATGCTGCATAACAGCACAAGTTTGTGGTGGTGAAACACTATTTGAATAGAAGTATAAATATGGTGTAGAAACTCGAAACTCGAAAGAAAATCGAACATTTGGGAAAACAATGGAAAATGTTGATAAATTAAAAACTGTTCATGCAAATGTAAGTGGGTGCTTGGAACCTAAGACGACTGCAATTTGGTGTTTACCTCTAAAAATTAGTCAAATTTTGCCCTAAACTGCAACACTGTTAGTTAGTCGGATTTATTGATGAACTAGCCAACACAGTGTTTGAGGACGTGTTGTTAATCAATGCAAATAAAATCGTCCTATCAGTCGGTGCACAATCATGCGATTGCAAACAAAAACATTGCCGTCAGCTAATTTACGTCCGTTTCAATGATAATAAAATCAGAACGTTCCAGAGATTCATGCATATTTTATGAACATTGTAAAGAGCCACGCAACAGACGCCACAAAGCACCCCATGGGGTAGTTTTGCTGCAATGCAAATAATTTGACCACAATAGTCGCTACCACTATGGCAACTTTTCTAAACAACAACGAAAATTGTCCACTTCTATTGCGGTTGTTTACGAGGACGCGTCGCAAGCTTTTATAAATACGTGATGAGTCCCTCCGTAATTATCGCAATGGCGGCCGGGCTTGTACTAATAACGTACATCATTATTGTTTAACAAACACAAATTTTTAATTAGCGGTGTTTGTGGTCGACAAACAGCTAAAAAGGAAACCGCACCGGACACGAAGCAAAATAAAATCGGGTGACCTGTTGTTGTTGGTCTTGTGGTTCGGGTGCAACGGCCAATTTTTCGTATTCTGGTCGTGTTGTTGTTGTTAATTGTTCAGCGAGGGCGCTTGCCGGCATAAAGCTTCGAAAAACTCAACGTCATTTACGTCACCACCGCCGTGATGAATAACGGATTATAATGCATGGCGTTGGCCGGGATACGGTGGCGAGCTTTGTGTTCGTGTGCATCAGGACACATGACCGATAGGGGCGCATCCGAGGCCTCGCCGGAAATACGATGCATTATTCTTTCCAGCACTTTCGATCCGCGCCGAAATCGGCCCAAGCAGAGGCCGAACCCGCCCCGGTCAAAGCAGGAAAATAAAGAAGTCCAGAGTTTGGCAAAACCATGGAAAACGTAACCATAAATAATTTTAGTAAAGTTATGCATGAGCAGTGTTGAATAAAGTGCTCAGTAAAGTAATAGATAATGTGTAGAAGTTGCATTATATGAAAGAATAAATTTTGCGATACCGCTGAAATTACAGGAATCTGAGGAAAGTTGGTGCTGCGTTTCCTCTGAGATGTAGGTGTAGCTTTCAAAAAATTTGCATAAAGTCTTGCCTTAACATAATAAGTCTTCCCTTACCGTTAACATTGTGAGATCGTGCCATTAACTGCACCAAAACTGCAACGGTGAATTTTGAGCAATTTTTTGCGGGGGTTAATTTCAGGGGACAACACCGAGTGGCGCCACAGCGGCCGTTGCTGAATTATAACCAAAGAGGCTCTTATCGCCGTTTTAGTGCAATGCAATTATGGATCTGGCAATTTAGCGAGATTCTAATTGTCGACTTGGGGGCCGTAATGGCGGTCGTGTACCTGCCATTTTTACATCCCCTAACGGCTATGGTTATAACAAAGTGTTGAGGCAAAGACAAAGATTAACAGATGTCATTAAAACATATGTAAATGATGCATCAAAGAGCAGATTACGTCCCTTTGAAGACGCCTAATTCAGATTTACACATCAAAAGTTTTACGCGGTTAATTAACCCGTCACGAGTTGCTCGCGTTGGTCGTCATGGCGTTTTGCATGTTTGCGGTATTGGTAGTTGATCCGGGGGGGTGGCTTTCAAAAATCGGGTCCGGTCCCTAAATTTCGCTTGTCGTCGCCGGCTTGATGGGGTTTTTAATTAAGTGTCGCTGTGTGGGTTCGGAGGAACAGGTCGGATTAGGGCGTAGTTCGCATGATAATGGCGATGCGGATCTGGAGCAATACTGTCGGTTCGAGATATAAATCGGACGGCATTGTATTGGTTTGAGTTTCTCGAGTGACTGCGCCCTCATTAACAGACGTGATGGCCTAATAGGGCGTCGAGAAGGGCTCTAATAACCCGACACTTTAAAATTAGTTTTATTAGAAGATCGACGGGGGTGCTTCTCGCAGCGGCATCGACACGGAGGAGCGAAATGGGATTAATATTTCGGCTGACACTAATATTTTCTCGTAATCGGATTTGCTGCAAACTGACAGTTTGCCGGCTCTCGAGTAAACACCGTCGCGGTTTGGCAGACGGCGCTTTCCAGGGGCGGTTTAGCCGACTATGAATATTTTAGTCGCACAACGGCCTGCGACATCGATTTTTGCAGGCAACAACTCAAACATTGCAATAGGTCCCGGGGACGACAATCGCTAAACTTGACCAGGACCACCGACGGGGCCCCGTCACATACATATCCTATCGATCCAGCAAACGTGACCGCAATGCCAACTTGGCGCAATTCGATGCACCTTTTTGTACCAGGAAGAGTTAATGGAAACGGCTCCATCGTCCCCGCCAGATCCCCGTTTAATTGAGACAATCACCCTCCACAAATTGGCCCACCGCAAGTACTCGCCCCAAAAAATTTTATTTTGCAAATATCGATAATTTTGCAGAAAATCAAGAATTTTTTAACGCTAACGCAATCCAAGAAATGCGTGATGACAAATTTTTAAGATATTTAATTATTTTCTTACGAGTTCTCTTGCTGGTCCTATAAAACTGTTTATTGTAAAACGAGACAATGCGAGGTGTTGGCGGCACGTGGAGGCCATGAATTCTCGCCAATATTCTATGCGTTAAGTTTACGTGCTGTTATGGAATTTCCTCGCGTTTTTATGGATGCATAAACGTAAAATCCACCAAATCACTTTCACTTGCGATTATAGCGAGCATTAACCCGCATTTACTGTAAATAAACCTTCAGATCGGATACATTGGGATCAGAAGGGCGACACCGGCATCAAATTAATCGACTGCGTCTCGAGCTTCTCTTCCGTGCATTTTCCATAGTTTTACCAATCATCGAGACGACAGCAATAGGACTTTTCGTGTCATCCCTAGTTTTCCAAACTTTTCCACAAGCATGGCACTCGCATGCTTGTTTCTCATCATAACAATGCCAAGTTTTAGGGGGTTCTTCCACGTGTAACACTTTCCTTCTCAACATCATAATACCAGCTATGTACCTACCTAGTTTTGAATATACTTTTGTATTTATTTTTGATTTAACCTGATGCGGCCAAATAGAATGTTTCGGTAATAGGATCTATAATTCATTTGATAACCTTAAATCGTAATTAAACCGTTTTCCTACACTAAACTTGAATTTTTGGGAAAACGATGGAAAACGTGCCTAAGGAAGTTGGTGTTTATTGTGGTTGAAAATTAAGAATTCGTGAAAATGGGAGGGTTAACGACAGCGGAAAGTGCGATTGGGTCCCAATTCTTTAGGTTCGAATTATCCATTAGCCGGAACCCATCCAGCGATTCGTGAAGGGCGCAAATTTAATATCGCGTCGAAAACGGGGCTCCAGCGCCCGTCCCTAATTTAGAAAATATCCGAAGCAGAGGCGTTCCGAATTAAAATTCGTTAAAGTTAGCGAGAAGGCATTAATTATTTACCCAGTTAAAGATAACAGCGGGTTAATTCGATTCCCGAACAGGGGATAAACAGCGTTGGCGTGTCCGTCCCGAAAGCTTCCATCGATTAAAAAGCGATAAGTGCCCGTCGGACTCGCGTCATTCAAATTTAATTTACCATCACAGTTTAGGCGGTGCGGTAAAGTTGTAAAAGCCGCGTTTTCCCTTACATTTCCCGCAGGGGCGGCTTCCCGGTTCAGCTAATATATCTAGTCTCCATAAATTCCGGCTTCGTTAAGAAGTAGTTGTTATCGGAGCAAATGGACGGGAAGTTCGTGTCTTTATTGAGTTTGATAACAATCAAACTACATGTGTGACACTTTGTATGCTGCACGAGTTAGTCGGCGAGCACGCACCCTTCCCCATAACTTGGTCTTTTAACGCGAAAACTACCCGTTTATTCACTTTAAAACAGTCATCTCTGACTTTGTTTCCGGAAGCGTCGAGTTTTATCGCTTCCGGTCACGTAACACTTATTCCGACTTGATTACCGGCGGGACTAATTTGATTATGATGACAGTTTCGCCAGGTTAAATATTGTTGCGGACCTAAAATAACACGGGGAAAAAGTGGCGGTGATCCAGGTTTGAGGGGAGTAGTTGGAGGTAAATTACCTGGAGGAATTGCCCAAGTTCCCTTCTTTAGCATCTCCACTAACAAAGTAAGCGCTGTTTGTTAGGTCTTAGGCAAATGAAGACAAATGAGAGACATTATTACCTTAGTTTGGCGCGGGCATCTGTCAAGGCGTGTGCTGACGCAGACTCCGAGGCTCTAAGATGACTGCTTCATCCTTTTGCTGACTCCTCAAATTGTCAAATTAACGTTATGTATGTCAGAGCTCGGCGGCCACTTCACACCCTCCTCAATCGATGCGCAGTCCAATCGAAAACGTCTACGTAATTAGTGCTGCAAGAGCAAACAATCTTCAAGTTAAACACAAAGCGTATTGTTTGGTGTGGAATAAATTGAATGCAACTCCTTTGTGTACTTTACAAGACAATTATATCGCGCGGAGCGCGAAAAAACTTCCAGACGAGCCACTTTAGAATAACAAATAGCGCTCAAAACTTGAGCGAAACCGGCGATATATCTCGGTAATGAGAATATCAACATGTCAACCCGAAACTGATTGCTCCATAAACACGTTTTGTTACACGAAAGTGGCGCGAAATTTCCTAATTTTCCGACAATTCGGTAATTTCGCCGATGTGTCGTTCAATATTTGCAAGAAGGAGAGCGCTCTCAAAGCTGCTGCTCCTGTTTAGTTATTCGAAATGTCCCCATTTTCTCTTTGATTTGTCGCGGAAAGTTTTCTTTATCGTTATTGAACATAAGTCCCTTATGGGAAAACTCCCTCCAAGGCGAATTCCCGCAAAGTGGGCGAAAAAATGCTCGCAATCTCACACAAAGAACGCTGCATTCCCTTTCCTCACCCTCTCCATGATCAGCTTTGTTTACGGATAACATCCAGAACCGGCGCAATTACGCCGATTTCGCCCCATTTCTGCACGGAATTAAAAAAAATTGTCGTTATTTTAAAACTTTTGTTATTTTTGACGTGTATCGACTTGACGATCGTGTTTCGTGGTGGCGCTGATTGCAATTACTGGGACGGTATTGCTTCTTGAAATTTCAGCTGGATACAGCGTTACGTGAAATAGGTTCTCGCTGATTGTCGGTTTTATTTTCTTTCTCGTCTGTCTGCCTGCTCTTGTCAGCTCAAGTAATAAGACACCTGAGCAAACAAAGAAAAAACTACGCCGGCTGAAATTTAAGGCCCGAAAAAATCAATTAGCACGAGACCAGCGTGCTGAAAAACGACGCTGCTCCGAGTGCTCTCGTTATTCCGATCCGATTCATTTTCGTCGTGATTCTTTCATATCGGCAGGAGCTGGAGGAGGAGGTGGAGTAACCCGAGCCCGGATGTTGCGCGTTGCGCTTAATTGTCTTTTGAATACGAGAAGATTTTATGGGGATCCTACCTATTGTTAAACAAGTCAAGTTGGATGCCGGCAGAGTTACTTCGTTTTATGGCCTGAAAACGGCTCAACAGCTCATAAATTAAAAGAGAGAACTTGCAAATAATATTGCACCTCCTTCGAGCTGCCCGCCCAACGGCGTCTAGGAGCAAGAGGATCTTGATTAGAACTGCAGTGATTAAGGCCAGCTCCACTTAAGGAAGAATATGCGAACCCGTAAAAGACTTGATTGATAGCTACTCTTGAAGAACTACTGTTGGTAATTAGAGATTTAACTGTGGATTAAACGGAAAAGGGTCAGACCTTCTACTTTGCTTGGCGTTCTCATTTACACCATGAGTGACTATGGTCTTACGTCATGAGTGACTATGGTACTGATTCGCATTCGGATCAATTTGTAGCATAAAGATCTTGAAAGTCTCCATGTGGATCTGTTTAAGTTTCTTATTAAAGTTAAAGTAATAATTATTTTTAACACGAGTCTGATCGTAGTTTTCCTGTACAAATAGTACTTTTTAAGATATGACCGTTCGAATGTTTTAATTCAAAATTTTTGTCAAAATCGACCTAAATTGCAAGTTTCAACTTTTTTATTATTAGACTTACAACTTTTGTTCATATAGCACTCGATAGCTCTTGTGAATTGGAAAAATTTGATGTATTTGGATTTGATGTAAGTCTGCCCGTTCAAAAGTTACAAGAGTTTGAATATTATAAGAAATCGAAACTTAGTGGTTTTTCTAATCTTATAAGAAATCTATTTACTCTAGCGTCGAATTGATTACGGATTTGAATTCAGGAAAGCCGATTACATAAAAAAACGCTAATTTCCAGCCCTTAAGTGCAACGATGTCAATTTTAGGAATTTTTCGAATTTCTATCGATTGAGGTAGAAAAAAAAGTCGAAAATATTGAAATTTTTTATATCGATTTTATAACTTAATCTTATAGATTTCGAACCGTTTAACACAAATCTGACCGTAGTTTTCCTGTACAAGTAGTACTTTTTAAGATATGACCGTTCGAATGTTTCAATTCAAAATTTTCGTTAAAATCGACCTAAATTGCAAATTTTAACTTTTTTATTATTAGACTTACGACTTTTGTTCATAT
Organism: Schizotus pectinicornis; assembly: GCA_951805265.1. Lineage (NCBI taxonomy): Eukaryota > Metazoa > Arthropoda > Insecta > Coleoptera > Pyrochroidae > Schizotus > Schizotus pectinicornis. The sequence goes on from OX638207.1 coordinate 4,847,175, forward strand.
AGTATTCGATAGCTTTTGTGAAATGGAAAAATATGATGTATTTGGATTTGATGTAAGTCTGCCCGTTCAAAAGTTACAAGAGTTTGAATATTATGAGAAATCGAAACTTGGCTTTTTTAATTTTGCAAGAAATCTATTTATTCTAGCGTCGAATTGATTACGGATTTGAATTCAGAAAAGCCGATTACATAAGAAAACTCTTATTTCCAGCCTTTAGGTGCAACGATGTCAATTTTAGGAATTTTTCGAATTTCTATCGATTGGGGTATAAGAAATTTTTTACATCGATTTTATCACTTAATCTTATAGATTTTGAACCGCTTAATTCGAACAAATTGGACAGAAACAATTTTTTTTTTTGGTCTTACAGAACTAAAGAAGAAAAAGGGTTAGATTAGATTAAAGGGGTTACTTTTAGCTTGGTTCAGACTTCAATGCGTATTCCTCTAGTTACTTATATTGTAAGGGAGTGTAAAATAAGTATTTTTCACATTTAACAAAAACAATTATGTATTTTCAAGGATTGTTTAACTAGATCTTAAATATTTATAACAGCACCCCTGTTTATAAATGCTCTAAAAAGCCGTAAGACAAAGGAGAATCGTTTGATAGTCACATTTCCATTGTGTGCAGCTTATACTTTAAGAAAACAACAAGAACTCCTCTTACCTTTCCATTGATGTTAGACTGCAGCGGCGCATTTCTCGTTAAGGGAGCAAACGCAACTACTGAGTTATTACTTCTACTTAATACGGTGTTAAAGGGCGAGTGGAGGGACCAAACTTAACGAATCTGAAGGTTTGCTCGAGTAAGGCGATATTGTCAAGCGTCTGGAATAATTTGCTTTAAAGTATGTTAATTGTTACGAAATTGCGAGTTCGGTCTTGAGAGCTCCGATTGAGAGCTGAACCGTCACTTAGGGGTGAATTTTTGAATTTGTCGACCACCCTCTTGATTGACCCATAACGAGGAATGCCTTGATCAATTATCGGAAATTTGAAATTTAGTTTGAGTTCGTTGATGAATTCAACGTGAGTGCCCTTCAAATAGCACCGTCTGCCTATTACGGGTTCCCTTGTTTAGCAAAATTTCATTATGTCGGTGATTATGTGGCAGAGACTGAAGGTTACATTATTAAAATTTAATGGTTTACGTGCAGTGATGACAAGTTTTTGTAAATGAAAGAGTTACGGAAGCTGCATCGGACAACTTTTTATCAACAAAATTGTGCACAATGCTGAAGAGAAGAACAAAAGGGGGTGAATTTTTACGAGAAGGCCAGGTAGCGGTCCAACGTCGAAATCGTTGTTCCGAAGGGTTGGAGCAAAAATCCGTGTTTGTCCAACACCCGCCCTAATTCTCGGCCAACATTATAAGTCATAATGCGAATTTCGGGTGAAATAAAGCAAACAGTTGCCGTTCTAAAAATGTTTGTTTAGGCACATGTGTGCGCGAAAACACTAATGATCGAATCAGATTCGGACGTTTCATCCTCGAAAACGCGCAAATAACGTTGCAGTCGAGCAAAGAGTCGAGCTTGACTTTCTGCATGTATTTGCTTCGTTGCGTCTCTCTACTTTGTAAACATTTACAGAGCATTTCGCAAAGTTTCGTCCGGAATTAAGTTCACGGGGCGGCCAACTGTGCTTTCTGGGATATTTGGGGCGCGACCCCGACGATAACCTCGAAACGCTGACGGAACGTCAACCATGTCGATGCCGCGTGGCTCTTTAGCCCCTAAGCTTCGACTTGTAACCAAAATCCGCCCCACCACGATCTCAATTTGAACAAAAAAAATAGATATCCACTGCCAAAGCGAACCAAATGTTTAAACATCAGGGTTGCTATCAAGAGGTTGACAGAAAAAGTTTCAAAATCTCTCAAAACTTGATAACAGCTCGAATTAGGGATGGGACTCTAATTAATAAGTTTCAATGTTGGCGACAAGGGTCGTACTGTAGAATTTGACTTAAGGGACTGACTGGAATTGGAGTACATAACCGCAAAACAAGAGTCTTGAAGCGTTCTAGCTAGTTTCGCAGGCAACCCCAAAGAGAAGCAACGTTTTATAGCAAAATTTTTAACCATAGTAGGGTCAAAGCGCAACACAACCAAATGCTTTCCAATTGATAAGGAATGCACATTCCTAGGAAAAAAATTTTGGTCCTGAGTTCTCGTTATCTCAATGCTTTGTGGATAAGGATTTGTGCTCTCACTTAAAGTTTGCTCCTTAGAAGAATCTACCCTTGCCTTAACCGACAGAACAGTTTGTAGATGTAGGAACAAAAGGATTTAAAAAAGGCGAAGAAGAAGGAAGAACTTAGTCACCCACACTCATTATCAACAATATTCTCCCTCTTCATGCACATCGCCTTGGAGGGGTCGAATTTCTGGGATTTCTTTAGGGACGCCTTGATGAAGCGCGAGGTTGCTGACGGGATCGTGGATGGAGGCGGCGAGACGATTTCTCTTCCGCCGTTTCTGGAAGGAATTATTTGTTGCCTTGCAATAACGGCTCTGACGTTGTCGGGCCGTTGGCGGCCGGGAGCCCTTGTTGATGGGGGATGAGTGTTTGCGGGTTTTCCAGGCTGCGGATGCCCGATAAGTCCTTCTATTGTGAGGTATGTAATTCCATCCGCGTTAGTGTCTTGTAAATAAAAACCAGTTCGGCAACAAAAGCAACTGTTGTGTTTACAATGGTTTTAATATAGGAAAGGACATAGCCGCGAATTGTTCCGTTGTGTGTTATTAAACCGTGCTCTGTTTAAACGTAATTTGACATTACTGGGGGGGTGAGGGGGGTGGCTCCCGGAAACGGCGGAATGTTGACCGTTTATGGCAACTTTATTAAGGAGGAAAGTGAGGTTTATTTGTATTTGCGTTTGTGTTATTTAACGTCGGCGTTTGAATGGACCAAGTTGAATGGAGGTTCGGTTTGCTCTCCGGAATCGCTAATAAAAACAAGAAAACTTCATCCGCGCCGACAAGCGTGTTTACACAAAAAACAAATTATGTTTTGGCATCTAATTACAGGGAAGGGCAGTATTTCTGGGGGTTCGCGGCGACAATGATGGGAGTGCCTCTTTATTGTGTTTTCTGTTGATTGACGGCCGATATCTGCGGAGGAAAGGAGACGAGCCGTCATATTTTTTAGTGTAGTCATTCGCCATCAATGTTATTAATCGATAGAGCCAGGGCGTAGCCAGGGAATGTTAACAGTATCTATTTGCATTCTGGAGTACATCGCACGTCGAACCGCCCCGTGTTTGCTGTTGACAAAGTGTCAACTCTGCAACACCCGTCCACGGTTCAGATTTAGAAGATAAACACCATCGCCCTTACAATTCAGCCCCCGAGCGCCGACGTTTCGGCTCCCGGGGTGCACCGGCCATTGCGCAATTCCTGTTTTTGACGATAATTGAGCGAATTTGGAAATTTCTCCCAATTCCCCTTAATCCAAGCTCGACGTAACGTGGGGGCGATAATTAATCTTCCCTGACTGGAAAGGGTCGGTTTCTGGTGCTTACCACGTCACCTGTCTCAAGACAGCCCGCAAAACGTCCATTCTCCAATAAGAGGACTTGTCAGGCGAGGGACAGAATCTGGATTTTCAGCCGGAAATTTGCACTGTAAAACTCAGTGGCGCCACCTCCGAATCCGCAATCCCGCAGGAGGGACGCAGAACTTGACAACATACTTACAAGTGTTAACATAGTTCGGTGGCTCTTGAACGAAACTACCGACAAAAACTAATTTGTCACAAAAAAAATTGGGTGCTTTTCGCACATTTTGCATCTTCCCCTTTCGCTACCGCGTACTCCCAACGTCAATTTTAGTTGATAAAGCTCCCAGTGGATTCGATCATAGACATTCAGATATTCGATCACGAAAAATTGGGTGCATTAGGGGCATTAGCTGTTGCAGTATTCTTGTTAAGCTTGGACACGTTGAGCATTTTTTGTGCGCGAGTGTCTTGATCGTCGTTGCAGGGAGTTTGTTTCGGGGGGTGGTGGGTCGTTTTCTGGTACGCCACTGGCAAAAGTCGGGCTGGCGGGCCAAATAATGAATTTAAATCAGTCCGCAAAAGGGAGCCCAATTTGAAGCCAGTCAACGGAGAACCGCAAACTTACGACACGCATTTCATTCGCCGACTGGAATTAATCGAAAATTGCGTTTAATCCTTCCCCGGGATTTAATTTGAAACACAAAGACCGACTGATTGGAGGTGCCCCAGATCCGATTTGTTTATACGCAACGCTTCTGGCCGCCCATTAACCACAACTATTCCCCGGAGCGGGCTAAGAAAGTTGAGAGGAAAAAAGCCTTGACGTTGAATATCTGCCAACGACAGCGAAATAAATTATTACCGGCCATAGAAATAACTCGGGGTGGATTTTCTCCATAAAAGCTTCTAAAATACTGGAAAACCCAGTTAATTTTAAAATGTAATAAAAAGAGAGGCAACTTTTAAATTAACTTTGCTTAAAAGTTAAGATCATTTTTGAGCCTTTTTCAGCGCGCTTATTAAAATGGCCAACTCCGACAATACACCCCTAAATCGATTACCGGCCCCCGCAACATCCCAACTTCACGGCAATTCACGAAAATATCAATTATTCAGCCCAGTTGCGAACTCCGCCCGCCAACTTGCTATGTAAAAGTCAAGCAGCACCACTTACCAGCTTAAGCAGGAAATACGTAATCAATTATTAGGAAAGTTGGGCCATAAACCGGCGCTAAGCGAGAGGTGGTGATATATTTTTCACAAGGCTTTTGACATCGACTCGTCGCCGGTTGCCCTCTTTATTTTATTAGTTTACAACCTGTCTCCAGCCTTAATATAAATTAACAGCCTTCCTCTTAATAAAACGGCAACATAATGTTTACGCAAATTTGAATTATTAACAACGTCGTCGTAATTAAACGCCGACGTCAACCACCCCTTTTTGCGGCGTCCCCTGATTTTTCGACCACCTCTCCGTGACGGCCGTCAACTCAAATTGCAACGGGATCATTTCAAAATTCATGCACGTCGCCAACAATCTATTGATTGAATGCTAGATGCATCCGGATCAATAACGGCGCCATGGCCGGCAATTACGACAGCCAACGCACTAAAATCACATTTAAGACCGAGCAGAGACACGCCTTTATTCTAATAGTCCGGAGGTTGGAGACGCCAATTTCCGGACGCAAACACGAAATTTTGCACCAGGGTCAACAAGGAGGTGGCGTCCAACGTCAACCGGAGTTTCACTCTAATTGTCCGTCAGTTAGACAATATATTTTTAAACATTACTAAAGACACCCTACTTCTTCAGCACCCCGGAGAAGAGCTGAAGAAGTATCATTGCGCAGCGGATTTGGGAATTGGGAGCGTCATATAAGCTGCACTTAGCTCATGAATGCAAGGACTCGGTCTTGATCGTAAACGTCGAACGCCGGAAAGGGTTCGCTGTCAAATTAGGATTGTAACATCCCCCGCTTACATCTCTTAAGGAATTTGCAAGTAAACGCGCCGTGCAGCCCGTAAACTGCACTTGATGCTGGATCTGCAAATTTCCCAGACAATAATCCGATAACGTCGGTAAAATGGAGAATTTAACCCTTTGCGCCGCCTTATATCGCAATTTGCAAATTTACCAACCGAAGAGCCCCGTCCCGACCTCTTATTTTTAATATAGAATTCACCCGGATCCATTACAGTTACGCTAATTTCAATTAAAGTTTCCCGTAAGCACCGCTTCAAAGTAACAAACTCCCCGGAAACTGGTCAATAAAAACGTTGGCGTTGCTCCAAATTCCTTCTAGACAACGACTCACTCCCGGCGAATACAAATTCCTCTTATATACGTACTTGCTGATGCATCCGACGGCTTAATGCGACCAGGCGCATCCACCAAAAACCGAAGGTTGCGACATCGTCGACCGAGCGCCTCATTGAAGATGTGCCCGGAAGCGTCGCGACGCAATTTACCTCCTGTCCCAGATAGCGCCGCTCTCACCTGTTCAAGCTGCATGCATTATAAAGACGCGTAGACGGTTGCAGGAACGGCCCGAAGCGACTGTTGACCTCGCATGGCCCCGTTCTTTACCGAAATGTGGCTAAATGAAAGTTTTATGCTCAGCCAGAGGTCCATAAACCACTTTAGTGCTAAATACACTTCGGGATGTCAAGATTTTGTTTGGCTTAACTACCCGGTCCGGGGACGCCTCCATAAAGCGGCCGCGGAACAACAGCATAAGCGGCCGCTGGGGGTTTAGGGACTCGTTTCCAAAAAGTCGACCCTTGTGAAATATACGGCCAACGTTCAGTTTTCTTCAGAGCTCTAATTTTACCCCCTTATCGCTTCTGCAAAGACTTCTAATTATTGGGGGGGACTTTTGCAAAGCTCCTGGTTCTACCTTGTTGGTGGATCCGGCGTTGCTGATTTTGAGTCAAAATTTACTTTAACCCTTCCAGGTAGTTATTGAGCAGCAAAGATTTATTTTCTATGTCCAGGAATAGGGAGTCAGTTGGAATCTTGTTCAGATTTAGACGGAGGAGCGGGGATGAAACTGTCGTTGCTACCTCAATTCGGTCCCTTTGTGGCATTTTGTTATTCCGCGGGTAATTTCCGGGATTAGTTTGCTGCAGACACATTAATTACCCGGCGATTCGTTCGTCTTGGAAAAAAGGGCTCCTGTTGAAACTTTGCAGCTTTCGCGTGTGAATTTATAACTGCATCGAATGGCTCGTCGATAACTCTCAACTTTTCGCTGGTAAATCTTGTTCGCCGGCCTCAAATGGGGTGGTAAAAACACTTTTTTGACATATTTAGACAGTCATGGCGGTTTTATTCGTTTTCCGCCTTCTTTTTATGGACAGCCGACATTTCCATATTATGCAAATTGGGGTTGTACGCGCTGCAACGCATAAACATTTCGGGTCAATTTTATTTGTCCTTTTCCCCCAGTTACGCGTTTTAGCCCAAACATGATTCAATTCCAGTTGCGCGTTTTACCTCCAAAATTGGCCCCGTCGCAATTTTCATTTTAGCGCGCCCCAAGTTACGGCTATCGAATCTATATTAAATACTTCCATAAAAGAAGACATTATGGGTGATAAAGGAGAATACCTCAATATCGTTTTTATCACGTTGGATCACACTAAAAAATTATTCCTCGTAAAATTCTATAACTCGCTTAAAGAGCTTTCTCTTCCTGCATTAACTGCGCCCGAGTCCGGCCGAAAAATGCAACCACTTCCAGTTTCGATTTTCAACATTACCAACGAGAGAAGAAAAACCTTTAGAAGTAGGTTGAGGAATCAGAAATATCTCGTTTCGGAAATTTCCGGACTACCATTAACCGAACAATTGTTTGCATCCTCCTGCAACTGGAATCGTCAAGATTCGTTTTGTCAGCTCCGCCGCCGGTTTTGATGAGAAGACAAATAAGAAAAATCGAGTTGTTTATTCAAATATTGAAATACTAGCGTCGACGAAGTTTTGCAACATCCATCGCCCGACCGGATTTGCAGTCGAAATCGCAAAACACACCCAACGGTTTTCCGATCGTCAAGGAGGCGTAATTATTTCGGTTAATTATTCACGTGTAATTGGACCATCGACCGGGGACCGACGGATCGTAAATTTTTAAACGAATGGGTCGCATTCGACCCGCGATAATTGGTCCTGAAGGTACCCGCGGTCAATTAGGGACGGTACCGCCGAAGAAGCGTTTCGCCACCGCAAAAACGCAATATTAAAATTTTAGCTCGCGTGATAATTTACGCAGCTACCATGCACTACGAGGGGGAGGTTTGCTGATAAGTTGAAAGCATAGAGATAAATGCGTTTTTTATGTTTCCTTAAATGGCGACGTTAAAATTGTTTCGTCGATTTTTAAACAACTCCCCTCGTTTCGCAGGTGACGCGATCATCGAGGCTGAAACTTGCGACAGATAAAAATAAATAAATAAATAAATAAATAAATAAATAAATAAATAAATAAATAAATAAATAAATAAATAAATAAATAAATAAATAAATAAATAAATAAATAAATAAATAAATAAATAAATAAATAAATAAATAAATAAATAAATAAATAAATAAATAAATAAATAAATAAATAAATAAATAAATAAATAAATAAATAAATAAATAAATAAATAAATAAATAAATAAATAAATAAATAAATAAATAAATAAATAAATAAATAAATAAATAAATAAATAAATAAATAAATAAATAAATAAATAAATAAATAAATAAATAAATAAATAAATAAATAAATAAATAAATAAATAAATAAATAAATAAATAAATAAATAAATAAATAAAGTCTTCTTACTTAATATAGAGAATTTCAGAATAATCTCTTCATGTCTGTCGATGGGCTACGACTGAAACCCGTGAAGCGTCTGTTTCCATCACTTTGTCGAGTAGATCGCCTTCGCATTTGTGTTTGGTCACTTCCAGTCGAACTATCGCCCTCTATTTTTACTCAAGTAGATGAGGGAAGTTGGTGGACGGCGGTCCCTCGCCGTAGTCGTGTCGTTGTTGGTGGCGGGTTGTCGTTCTGGCAGGGAGTCCCAGATGATGCCGTCGAATCGGGCGGCCGTCGAATCGGGCGGTCGTCCCGGAGATTTGCTTGTTGATTAAATTCGGATGCATCAAGGTAATGCGTCCTTTCTCCGACTGACCCGGCAACCTTGTTTCAAATGACGGACCATTATTTGATGTCCTTTTTGGGTCCTCGCTCGTTTCACGACGAAAACAGATCAATTTGTAAATGTGTTAGAGAAGTTTCAGAGCCGACAAAGGCCACTGAAGACTGATGTCCTAAAGAGTATAAACCCTTGTCACCGGCCTTTTTTAAAGCAACTACTTTTGTATTCTAGTCACAATCGATCAATCAACAGACTTAATGCTGTCAAACACTCGACTCCCAGGAAAATATAACACATGTGTTTTGCGACAAAACCAACTGTTTACCTCCGCAAACATAATTTCGGATAATTTCGGCATGTTTGTTTGTTTGCAGCGGGTCCGATCGAAGAGGGGATGACGTCGAAAAAATTTTTTGTTAATTAAAAGCGCAAAAATTATTTAATTAAAGCGACGACGACGACGACGCGAAAAACAACACACCAACCAACAGTCTTCGGGCCCCTCTGCGGCGCCCCCATTTCCGCTTCCTGGCATTAATTAATCCGGTAATTTCCGCGATGTCATAATGCGGTGTTCACTTTATCGGCCTGTCCCCTGGCCGTTTTGCGACGTTCTTTCTTAATTAACACTTGCCACCTAATTTAATTAATTGGGGCCAGTGATTAATCGGCGACAATCAATAACGTTACGAATAGCTCAGATAACTAGCTGCGACGCGGAATTTTCCTCCTCCACCATATCGATCCGACGACCCCGACTTCTTGGGGACTTGGGGGGGCGCGAAAGAACCAAGTGGGAGCGTTGAAAAACAATCTGGACCGGTTGCCGTCATCCATGAACCACATTGAACTGTCTTGTACGAGTGTAAGGCCGTGTTCGGCTACAATTTTTTTCACTTTACGAGCAGCTGAGCATTCGGTTTTTCTCCAGAAGCGGAGCTTTCGACCGAATCCCATAACTTTCCGAATAAAACAAGCCCGCTCTCATCAAACTGCCACGTTCATTTACGGATTACTGCAAGCCTTAATTCGCGTACAGTACCAGCGTAGAGGTGGAAATTATTTAATTTTTTCTCGAATGCAGTTTGACCGGAGAAGCCACCAAATCGTTCCATTAACAAAGGGTCGTATTTAACAGTCTACCAAATTTACCTAATATTTTTATACAAAAAAAAACTTTCATTTCCCAAAAATACTAAATGCTCACCAAAATTAAGAAAATACATAATCTTAAAGCGACAACCAAATATTGACATAATGCTAGGGTCTTATATAGGTATTTTGTTCGCCAAAATAACTTTTGTTGACCATAAATACTAAATGTTCACCAAATTTTACCGCATTTAATTCTAACATAATACCCAGATATTTAATTTTAGACAGTATCTTATATTATTTAGCAGTTAAAAATACTATTTGTTGATCAAAAATACACAAGCAATAAAATGTTGTGCAAATGGTAAATAATTTTATGCAAAATTATAGATGTAGATGTGCTAAGGCATGGAAAATAAGAGTAAAAATAGAAGTGGTTTGCACAAAAAACAATATTGATTTCCGTAATATATAAATGCTTTGCTGTAATTGGCTTGCATTATGTATAACGTAAAACTTCTTTTCTAGTAATTTTCAATCGTGCTTTTTAAAAAAAAATTACAGGACCCTGAACTGATCATGTACAAAACTTTTTTCACGTGCCTCTTGTCTGGAAGCGCAAGCGGCAAGGAGAGATGCGCGAGCATATTTCATTTTTGGAATAATAGAATAATTATTTGACGCACAAATAGTTTTTTTTGAGAAACACTAAATATAAATGGATAGCGCGAATATTTATTATGTACAACACGGACGCGTAACTTGAGCGTTCTAAATTTGGTTAACATTTAGTAAAATTGATAGACATATAGAATTTAAAATGTAAGCAATGGTAAAACAATACGCAGCATAGTTATTTTAGTGGTGATGTTCTCATTTTCTGATGTATAATAATTTGGGTTTCACTTAGATTTTTTGATGCTCATTAAATTTTCTGGTGGACAGTGCAAGGGATGTATGGTTTAATTTGGTGTACATTATATTTGTTCCCATTAATAAATAACGGGATTGGGATTATTTTTCAGCTATGTCGGTAATTTGGGAAAATCCATTAATTTGTCAAACCGGGAAGTGGATAGGTCCAGTTGGTTTGTTTTCCAATTACAAATCATTTTTGAATCACACGTTGAAATCTGCACCGTTAACAAAGCTTTTCAACAAATTCCATATTGTGCAGTGCTAGTTCAAACAGCTATGACAGATTGACTGCTTCACTTCATAAATAACATTTAAATGGGAGAACGTCATTATGGGGCGCCGTGACGCTTAAAAATAATCGGCGTTAATGCGAATTGCGTTATTTAATGATGGCGTCAAAACTAATTGCCAGTAGTAGCGCAAGAGTGCAAGGGCGAAAAAACCTGCACTTTGGGCACTAATCATTAAAATGATCAGTTCAGGAGCTTTAGAGGCGTAGAAAAATTACGAAAATAAGTAATGCCAACAAGAAGACTTTCGAAAAGTTAAAGTTCAATTGACTTCTTAAAGCACTACGCTAAAAAACATTTTAGCTTAGGACCGCCTAAATTAAAAGTTTGGAGATTTTGGAACTCTTTTTTCTTTTCAGCAATTTTCTCTATTTATAAATTTTCAATTTTGATATTACCTTTGCTTCTCGTCGACTTTTAAGCTATATATCTTCTAAAAATTTAGCGTCCGTACTATTTTGTGAACGTTTTGGGATAATTGATTTAACCCGTGGTTATGAGTTAGTTCAACGAGTAGAAGTTTTACTCAAAATGGTGATGGAAACTTAGAAGAAATGTGTTGAGATGAAACATCTATGAAAACTTAACATGTTCTTCGGTGTGTTGTTTCCCTAAGTTTGGATACGACAGGTGTGTTGCACTATTCGTGATGTCGGTTAGTAGTTTCCATGCAGACACATCTCAGTCTTCTATGATTAGTTTTGAATTTGCTTCTGCATTTCTGCACCGACTCAACCAACGCAGGTATTTGATATTATTAAGTTGGCGCAACGTTGCTAAAGCTTCAACATAAAACCAACAGCTATTACCTCGTTTATAATAAGTTTGGTCGTTGTGTGTTGCTCTTTACCTAGAAATTTATTCTAATTTTCTGCATTTGTGCGTTCAATGCAGTCTCCTAATTTAGCTTAACGTAACGGGTGCGTTTTTGAGAAAGGGTTTTGTTGCCGTCTCAGAGGCCTGGTAGTCTCTACCGGCTCGTTGCGGCTCACCCTCCCGAGCTTTCCGGTTGGCCAAAACTTCTTGCAAAATAATCCGGTTGCTTCTATTATCGCCGTAACGTTCTAACAGAGTTATTCTGGACTGTAGCCCGTCAACGCTTGTATCCGGATGTAGATCTGGCCCGAATCGAATTAGCCCGATTCGTGAATTCGTCAATATGGCCGAATTCGATTAGTGCGGTCGTTTTTGAAAACTCTTCTGCAGGATAAATGCGAGAGCCGCGCCTTTCCCAAACAGTCGCTTTCATCAAATCGGCACCGAGCTAATTTGTTGTTCTTTCAGCTTTCAGCCGGGCCGTTTTCACCCTCAACATCCCACCTTGTAATTCATACAGCGGAATTATCAACGGCGGTGCATGGCGCGTGTATATTTAGCGATTCCGCATCGAGTTATGTAAATAGTTTCGTATTATTTGAAGACTGAGACGAGTACGAATTGTCGAATTTGCATCCGGAATTCGCTGACGCCATCGCTAAAAACTCGGGCGTTAACTGCACGAATCCGGGGAAATCCGGCGTGACGATAAGCGCGGTCTTTAATGAAATATTTCTTAATTACAACGCGGAAAGGCAGGATCGTTGAATTTTTCTAATGCCCCCACTAATTGATTCGGGAAATTATCGTCGTCAGTTGGGATAAAAAACAAACAAACAAAGAGTTTAGGGCGTCCGGAAGAGACGTGGGGGAAGTAATTGGTTTTCCATGGAGAAGCGTCGAGTCATCGCCAAGAGTGAGAGCCATTCGCATAATTTAATGCTTGGAATAATGTATCCTCCTCGAGTCGCGTTACATCACTTTACTCCTAAAGATGCGGGGTAATCCTTGCGTACACTTCTTCATCTTTATCGCAGACTCACCTCAATTGAAACGGATGGGACCGAAGAGTTTCGGATGACTCGAAACGGGAAACTGCGGCGGGAAGGGAATCACCGCGGGTTCTCGCAGGAATATGACAATTTGCAACTAATCTGGTCTGAAGAGGTCTTAATTTGGCGGAGTGTGTGGAAGCGCGGAGAATGGGTCACTGGAGACGCCCCGGTCCGATTTACTTACGGGAGTAAACGCTAAAAAGCTGTGAAGTGTTCATTAAGGTACGCGCCAGGTTTCGCCCACGCAACCGGATTTTGGGGTTCAGCAACACAAATGTTGCATCGAAATACCTACATTTAGCAATTCTTTCAAAAATTTGAAAAAAAAAAAATTCCCAACTTTACCTACTGCTATAAGAAAAATGCGGCATACTATAAGGATAATAGACAAACAAATAATGTAAAAAGTTTCAGCTTCATTCTGACGTTCAAATTTTACTTTTGTCCCGCTTCCATCAATGAGAGATCTTCATTATCTTATGATGATGTTAAAAGTTTTAATAGAAAAATCTAACAGCTCAACTGTTAGGAGGTTTACAGCTCTAAACAGCGCCCCTGACAGGTAGGCAACTCCATATACACGTGCCCTGACGCTAACTTGCCCCTCAATAAAAAATAACACAGAATTTTGCGCCAGAACTCTCATTACTCTACTACTGTAAAAATTATCTAATTACCAGCGGCATAACTAGCTAAAGATGGCGGTATTGTAAATTTTTTCTCGCAGACCGTAACAAAGTTACCTACATAGAAAACCGCCGCAACTCGTCCCTCACAAATATTGACCAACGTTAAGTTTTTTTCAACTCACTTTAGATCCATTAGGATTAGGGCGATCAGAATAGACACATTTGACGTCATCCATATTGTGTTCAAGCTCGAAGCTTTCCCTGAGCGGTCAAAAACAACGGTGGCCTTGAATGTCCTCAAGTTGTAGGTACACCGATACTTTGCCAGAACATTAAGATGAAGAAACTTATGCACCGAAAATAATTAATGTTGGTACGAAACATTTCCGCCTCATTTAAGGTTTCACCCCGGATAGGGAAACCTAATGGAAAGATCAAATGTTTGGAGAAAATTGCGATTTAAAATCATTTGTGGGCAATTTAATACGTCGGAGAAGAGAAAGAGGTGGCGTTACGTAAATAACATTCAAGCGCCAATTTGGCGCTGAAGAAATCTTAACGTAAAAATCAAAATGGAGGCATGAAACTGGAGACAGGTTAATAGAGCTTTCCCTAAAGGTTTCCGGACAAAATTAAATTTGCAGAACTGAGAACTGGAGTAACGCGATATTGCGGGCCGTATCGAGTGTTGGGTGAAAGTAACATTTGCGCTAATTTTGCGTTTATTGAAAAAAATTGTAGAAAAAGAGCCGAGTGGTTCTGAAGTGTTTGGATGTTAAACAGTTGTGTTTTTAGATTGATTTGAGTAAACCGGAGGTCGGGATGCTGCTGGAGCTGCGGGCGAGTCGACTGCAAAAAATTGAAATTACAACAGAACAATCCTCATTATTCGTCGTGGCCGTAATTTAGATAAAAGAAGGCCGAATTAATCCTTGTCTTCATTAAAATTAAATCTCTGGAATGCCTAAGTGACTCCCATTCCCTTTTCTTGCGGTTATTAAACATTTCTGCCGCAGCAACTTCACCATCGTCAAAATATTGCATCTGGGAAAAAAGTATTTTCGGGAAAGGTCCCGCATTAATAATGGCCGTGACACGAGCCTTGTTCGGTCAAAGGGTGTCTCCTGCGGTCTCAATTTATCACCCCATATGCTGTATCGACGCGCGGACACTCGATGATGAGCATGTAGCGGCGACATTCTGGATGATCACGCGGCGCCGCCACCAGATGGATGCAGCTGTCAATTCGGCCACCTCCGATCCACCAGGACATCGTCAGGACGACCAGTCGAGCTGTCCACTTCCGGATGTTTATTATTGTCAAATTGACGTACGGCGCTTAATCAACGTAATTTCATTGAGGCGCATTTGGCATTCGGTTATTATCAACATGCGCTGCCGGAATGCCATAAATAATAATTTGCAATTACAATTTTACAACGGTCGCCGATAAGGTGAAATATGCAGACTATAAATTCTTATGTCCGCGGCTACTGGGGCGATTTATGGCGAAAATTTGGCATGTTTATGTAAATTCGATCGGGAACGGCCGTTTTTATAAAGAAAAACACATTCTCCCCCGACGTCCGCGTAGTTGAGCGAGCGTTGCGGTCCTTTTCGGATCGATTAGGGACTTTTTATTAAAATACTTATTGTTTGGTTACCGAAACCTATTTGAATAAGTTGATGGCGGTGAATTTAAGAAATTTCCTCCTGAAAATCCGGCGAGGTGGATTTATGGAGCGGGCTGAAAGATAATAAATAAAGTGTTATCTAAGGCGGTGTTTCGGGTCGACTGTAATGCTATAAAACCGAAACTATTAAGGCATCAACTCTAAAGTAGGCCGCTTCCGGGAAGTTTCGTAGTTTTTCTCGTCGTCGACTTGGACGGGGGCACACTGATGGCCGCCGCCGAAGTTCCATCAAATTAATGCAACAACAACGTCTTCAAAACGCTAATCGACGAAGCCCAAAGCCAGAGTTCGAGCATCAAATTGACTCTGGAAAGTGTGTGGATAAAAATAATAAATCGTAAATATTCCTGAAAAATTCCTGAAACTAAAAAAGTTGATTTTTGAAAATTTTGCCATAAAGGTCGTAAAAGTAAAAAAGGGTTTTTAAGACAAAAGTTGATTTTTGAAAATTTTGCCGGTGGTCCATATTATGAATCCAGGGCAAATAGCCGTCATTATTCTCGACAATTATTGGGATGAATTGGTTTCCGGCGTTCAAAACAGCAACTACTCTAATAAATCAGCTGTTGTCGTCGCCTGGGCATTGTGCGATTGACAAATCAACAGCGTCAAATGAAGAGTTTTTTTTCGCCGTCGACCCATCGTCATTTCGTGACAGCAACGCAGCATTTTTAATCTAAAACCTGACACATCCTCTCTGACTGGCAGTGTAACATCCACATTACGTTCCTGCCATTACCCATCCGCCCGATTCGAACAAAAGCTCAATAGAAAATCCTAGAAACGTAACATGAGCGACGCAGGCATTTTAAATATTTCATTGCATCCGCTCCAATATATAAATTCAGACACCTAAGTGATTTTTTTAAAAGCTTTTTGTACTCCACCCGCACGTTTGACATTCAAATTTAATATTTTACTACAACACCGTCCTCGACCACCCCAACCCTGATCTATAATGCAAAAGCTCCCGTGTTAACCGATCCGCCTCGCTCCCGCTGATTAACCGGCGTCAGCAACACGGTAGTTTTTAGCACCAACTAAAGACTAATCATCCGTTAAGGCAAAATTATTGTTATTAATCTTTTTGAAATTTCGGCTATTTTGGCGGGGTCCAGGTGGGTGTTTTAATAGCGACTGGGGCGAAGGTGCACAATGGTTAATCCGGGAGATAAGTCAGGTTAGCGTTGGAGCTTTCACGGACGAGCAAATGAAGTGGGCCGTGAGTGCGACAGTTGAGCATCGTGTTCAGAGTGGCTATTGATCGAAGCAGGCCAGGACGATGGATGGTCTGGACCGAGTGTCCTCCGGTCTCGGCCTCCTTGACGCGAAATACTCTCCAGTAGTCTTGAAGTTTGTAGCCTTTGCTCGCTATGCAAGATAACTTTGAGTTTGTCGGCGTCTTTCTTGTTTGAAACCGGACGTGTCCGGGTCGAGATTAGTTGTGGCGTCGCGACGCCGCCATTGGCGCACCTGCCACCCGGTAAACTTTAGTTGTAGGTGCAAACGCGCCGGTGGATGATGAATGCCCGGCTCGTCGAATTAACAAAGAGATCGACGCACACACTCACGTGAAAAATCTCGTTTCGAGGTGGTCCTTTGTGCAATACATTCGGGGTCTTGACAGCAAATTGCCAAAATAAATCTAAGCGTTAGGAAGAATATGGGTCATATATTTACAGGCTGCTAACAGATTGAGTTCTGCTGCGAACGCCTGCGGGATCCTGTGCGAGATGCACGTTTTGTGTAATTTGGATTTTACAACGGCAATCAAGGGTGATGGCCGGCCGTTACTCCCGAATAAGTTGCAAGTAATAGAATTTCCAGATCGACAAACACCGGGAAATGCACCCTAAACACCCGCACTTACCTGAGGACTCATTTCGGTTACGTAATAACGCGAAACTTGCCGGCGACCCAAACTTCTTTTGTCTTGAAAGAAAAGTTGTGCCATCTTTATGACGAATCGTCGTGTAGAAACGAAATCGAATTAACTTGACCTCCTTCTGCGGCTTCTTCGAAAACTGATGTTTATGCTATTTTTCAAAGGCCTATAACCATAACCTCCAGAACTTCCTTGCTATTTACGGGCCGGTCATAAAACTCACAACAACTGTCATATAACGAAAATGGACCGTACGATGGAAATTACAAGGTGGTTCTTTATTTAACTTCCATTGTTTAAGCGAAACGGGATAATAAATCTTTTACTTCTGAAAGTGACGCAACATAAAGGTCTTGCGGCCTCGCTTTACGCCAGTTCCAATTTTACCTGAGCCCCATTATTCAACTTCTATGGACTCCCACCAAAGACCACATGCAATTTTTAGTCGCTAATAAAGTTTATTCAACCAACTCCCCCAAGGGTCGTCTAATTATTTAGGTGGTAGGTACGTGCTAATTTTACTAGAATTCCTCTTCTAGTCCAGGAGGCAGTGAATTTTTTTGGACCTTATTTTCCCAGTTGCTGTATATCAATTAGTTTGTTTTACTAGTGATACTAATCAGCAATTTTTGAGTCTGGCAAAAATTTTCCAATGGGTTCCAAAAAAAAAATAATTAATAAGTCGACTTATTTTTCCCGTGATAAATCTTTTACATTTACTAAAGTAGATCATAAAACTTACGAAAAAAGCAATCTGGCTTATCTCAAGTCGAGGAAAGTAAGTCTGGCTGAAAATTTGCTGATAGGGTAATTTGACCGATTTTTTGGATTATTAACCCTTATTTTTGCATGCTTGAAACTTAGTATATAAATTGATACCATCATAAACTAGAATTAAAAATAAGTCTGGCTGATTTAAGAAATTGGCAAATGAGTCTGGCGGCATTTTCAAAATTGCAAAAATAGAAAATTATCGCTCTTATCTTCCTAGTTCTGGAATTTTTTTTTTATACAATTGTATCGAAATAGTACCATTTCGAATGTCATTTTCATGTTGAAATGACGTGTTTTTTTTCACTATACTGTCACTTTTTTGCACTAGATACAAAATGTAAAATTAACTGACAAATACCTCAATTATCAATAAAATGCTGATTCTGTTATGTCGCATTTCCTAGGAAACAAAAAATTATGCAACTAGATTATGCAGTAAGAATGTGAAATTTTATTCTTCTTTTTTACATTTTTAACAATTCTGGCGACGATTGTATAAAAAATCTTGTATGTAGTACGTTGCAAAATTTGTGTTTTTCGCACGCGACGTGTTACCAAACTCGCTTGGTAATATTCACGTCTGGGTGCGAAAAACACTTTCATTTTGCAACTTACTACATAAATAGCTAATATGATAGTTTATACTATAGTTCCATGAAAAAAACAAATCTGTCTGTTATTTACAAACACGAAAGTCTCGTCAGACTTTCCCGATGTTTTAAATTCCACGCTCGATTATGTATTTGGAACGAGAATGCGACGCAGAACAATTAGATGTTTTATTTTATCACTGTGTCATATTGTTTATTATATAAATTTTTGTTCCAAGTTTTGCGGTGTTGGGGGTATATTAGTGGAAAAAAACACGTAGGTACAACACCAATCGTCTGTATAATCAAACGTATCGAATTGAGCGCGCCCGGCGATCATTAGACGAGTCTGGGAAGGCTTTGGGGTCTCCCATAATATCCAGATTGTATTTTAAGCTATTGTTATAATGAAAAATATCATTTGACAAATTTTCAGAACTGCCAAAATAAGAGAAATTATATTAGTTTTTCACCTGCCAGACACATTTGCCATGCTTACAGATCAGACAGACTGTTTTTTTTACTTAACTTTGGTATACCCTTTGGTACTAAAACCATTTTTATCAGTGGAAAAAAGTGAAGCGCATTTGTACCTTCTGAGGCATTTTCCGCCTCAAGCCATCGTAACCCCTACTAACCTATGAATATAGAAAATATTGCTTAGAATTACTAACTGAACAATTCTATCGATGTTTGCTGACTGGGAAAATAAGTACCAAAAAAATTTACTGCCTCCTGGACTATTCTATATCTGTCTAATGCGCGAAGCAAGCCGAGGTTCTCGGCACCATACCTAAGTAGATTTCAAATATGTTAAGGGAGTTCATCTAAAAAATCTACATCCATCCCCAAAACTTTTGGTCAAAACCTGTAATTTCTTGGCTCTTAACAATTATTTGCAACCAGGAGCCTGCGTTATAACCAAATAGATTTTCTAGTCCTTTTGGTCTCTTGGTTTATTTGGCATGGCTTCACCTAGTTTTTCATTATTATAAAAAATAACTAAGTCAATAAATAATTAAACTTTCCAAGTGGCTTCGATTATTTCTTACGTTTACTCTTTTAATGGGAGCAATACCGAAACTGGCGGTAGTTAATAACTATTTGTTGCTATCCACAGCGGGCCGGGATATGGCTTTAATGTCGCAATCAGTACCTCGCAACTGCCGAAATTGCTAGATAGAACAATTCAGTGCTTGTTAACCGGATCCCCGTTCGTTATACACTTTATTATTATGATAATGGTGACCATATAATTGCAAATTCGGCTAAATTGGTTTAGTGCGGCATGTATCGGTGCTTTTAGTGTTGCACGGCGCGAGTGGCTCTCTGTTGCGCCTTCCCCGATAGAGCCATCGGGTCAAGAAGCCATTTCGACGCTTCGAAATTCAATTTGTCACCGTGCCGTCGTTTATTTTAATGTCCCGTCCGATAACATTTTAATCATTTTTGCAAAAACGTCGCAACCTCGTAAAAGCGTGCAACAGACTGCACCATAAAACCGGGGATAATGCAAAATAAATGCCACTAAGTGCTTAATAAAGGTGCCCTCGATTTATGTTCCGTGTCGCTGACAAAAATGGCGTTCGTCCGTCCGACCTAAATGGCGGAATTCAAAATTTAATTACGAGTTTTAATTAGGGGACAAACGAATAAAATTTCCGTTTTATCGCGATCAAAGAAGACGCTCTAAGTAGCCCAATATCGGGGCAATTTCGATTCAATTTTTGATAGAGTGGCGCGTTTTAATAACGCCGCAATACTAGCCGGACTGTTTTTTCTCTTAACAATTCCGATAAATTCATGGTATTTCGTGCACGATTTGTGCAACTCAAACTCGATTTTGGCGACCGCGACGTGCGGAACCGAATCGAATATTAAAGGGCGCCGTTGAATATTAAAGAAAAATGAACGACTGCATCTACGTTATTGGAACACCTGTCTCGGTGCGCTTCGAGATGACGGCACTGGCGTAACGAATGAATAAATGAAATTTGCTGTTGGTTCTGCACAAGAATTCCCGGGAGATCGAATGGAATATTTGCAATTGCACCAACGGCACTGTTGAGAAGGAGGGATGGGGTTAAGTGCAATTGGTGGCATTCCGGGCCGCGACCGAGTTCCGTGGGGCGCACCTAGAGCTGGAGAGGCAACGAGAGCGGCCTTAATTAGAATTAGCTGCAATTGCAACATTCGCCGCCTTTGACCATGATAAAAACACGTCGGCTCTCCAGCGTCCCGATCAAAGGCGTTTTGGTTGACCCAATTAGTTGGAGTAACGTTTGCAGGGCAGCTGCCCAAGGCGCGTTTGGGCTGATGGTTAGGTGCGTCGAGGGGTAGTTCCTCTTAATTTCCCATTTGGGGCAACTCTCCAATCGGAAACTTGCAACAAGATAGACAACTGACACCTTTGAACCTATTTAAAAAAAAAAAACCACCAGTAACGATTTGTTAAGGTTTTAAGAACGACCCCAGTTTGCTAGCTTTGCATATTTTTTCTATTCTCTATTTTTTATTTTTTATGCTTGATTCTTTTTTTATTCTTTATTTTTTATTCTAAATAGTCTATTCTCCATTCTCTACTCTCTACTATCTACCCTCTACTCTCAAATGCAAATGTTGAATAAATAGTTTAAACTTCTGGAAAATTTAGAGCAAATTTCGTAAGACCTAACCCCAAATAATGACAGTTATGTTAACTGTTAGCTTGATTACCGATTGACGTTCCTAACCTGCACAATAACGCATAGCTTTCTTGATTACGTCAGTTGTGATTAGCGCTGGCGATAATTTTTTGCTCTTACTGTTTTTGGAACTGTTACGACATCGTTAGAGCACGAATTTACTATTTAATTGTTCTGTAAGATTCTTCGTCTTCAGGTTGCAGGATGTTGAGCTCTGTTATTATTTCCTCAAAATCTTAATTGATCCGGCCGTTGGCTGGTGCTGTTATCAATCGTTTTCGGGGGCGCAGGAATGTCCCATTCGAATCCGGCTTAATTAATACGATACGGCCCAATGGGCGTAATGAACGGGCGGAGCTACAGCCGCTAAGGGCTGTTAATTATTGGTTCTGTTAATTAAGAAAATTCTGACCGATTACCCCTTGTAATTGTTAGCTCCTGGCGCGAATATCCGGGACTCCTGGCGAACCCTCGCCTTGAAATATCTAAAATGATTTCGTTTCCGGCGACCTTTTCGAACCCCCAAAAGAAACTCGGGAAATGTAGAATTCTTTAACACATTCCGCTAAGTGCCGGGATTCCGCTAGTGAATCAGGAGCAAGGTATTCGCGTGTGAGGGCGAGACCCGGGCTTTCGTCGCGAATAGGTGTATAAAATATTAACCCCTCATAGAGACGCTGTCGCAACCCTCCACGCACCGAACTCAAAACAGCACTTTAATTCAGTTCAGATTAATGCAAATCGTCGCAAAGAGGGAAATAGATTACTTGAATGCAAATCGAATATGAGGAGCGCGCTCGTGGAGCACATGTTAACCTCGCCCACCCCTCCCCTATAAATATTTAAAACATAATGTAAATTGACGACGGCCAACAAC
The DNA here is from genome assembly GCA_951805265.1 of Schizotus pectinicornis. NCBI lineage: Eukaryota > Metazoa > Arthropoda > Insecta > Coleoptera > Pyrochroidae > Schizotus > Schizotus pectinicornis. The sequence goes on from OX638207.1 coordinate 4,869,139, forward strand.
ATGGAATGCTGTAATTATTTGGGGGTTGTGCCGGTTTTTTCGAAGGCCACCGGAGGACCCGAGACCGATGCGACGGTCATTCCGGCCTGCCTCCCTCGAGAAATTACACTCGGGAGAAAAATCGCCGGTGATTTCGGAGGTGACGTTCAGAATTGGGGACGTAATCGATAGCGGTAACCAAACATCGCGATTTCCATTACGAAAAAATGGAAACAAACAGGGAGGAAGCGCGTCACGGATTGCGTCATCGCACCGCCCCGCTTCGTGACGTCAGACGACCTATTTACCGTCGGCGACCCTGCCAGCTTCCCGGTTTTAGGACGAAAATAATTATTTCGTCCCAAGCTCGCACCCGAGTTAATTTTTTTCGGCCGACATCGCTTGATTATCTTGCGAGAGTCGAGCAATTCACCCGGCGCATCCGCCAAAAGTATCAATTTACCTTTAACGAACCGAGACGGTTGCACAACCGTAAAAGTGGAGAGGTGTCGTGTGGTGTTGCAGTAAAGTGTTCAATTTGGTCTTACTGCTGACAGGTTAATGGCTGGCTGTGTATATTCCGCTAAATTGACCGCAGAATTTACACGTGACACGCTAAATTGAATGGGTAATGTTCCTTGAAGCGCTTAATTTTCAGTCACATTTCATTTTTTATCGATGGGTTTTGCGGTAATATTTTTTATAAAAATGCCACGTCTTAACATTGATTATATAGTTGTGAAACCTACGTCAAAATGTTGCAAAGGATCAGATACACTCCGACCAATTGAATTCGTATCGACTGTTCCAGGCGAAGATATTGGTCCTCCAACTCTGATTTGAAACGTCAGTGAGGTTTTGTGGAGACAACTTAGCAACCAGCTACTTCTTGTTGAAGACAACAATTTCTTTTAAACAATAAAGGGGTTCTGCGTAATATATTATTATAACAAAGATTTAATAACTAGATACAATAGAAGATAGTTAAAAATCGAGCAGATTTGGTTGACACTAAAGAAAGCAACGAGTTTAACGTTTATTTTAGAAAATATTATTGTTGGAGCAATACTTTAAATTCCACAACTGTCCAGCCACTGAAATACTTTCTTCGGTGAGAGCTAGTTATGAAAGATCCATAGCTCGCAGCGGCCACCGCTCGGTTGAAAAATTTCATACTTGCGTCTGTCCGAGACTCGCCATTACTTTGGAGTGCTGAAACGTTGGCATTTCAAGTTTTTATTACGCCCCTGTAATAAACACCACGAGAGTCGGTTCGAACTAAAGCGCATATAGCATAATTGCACGTTGCGCCAGTTCTTAAACTTTAGCAGCACGTAGGAATGAAAGTGTCATATTCTTAAATTGCTCCAAGTCTGCCGAGTACCTACCTCGATGGGTTTAGGTGTAGTTTCAGGTTGAGGGTGCAATTGATGGGATCGGGGATGCGGGCGTAATTCGGGGAAATCGGTCCGGATCGATGTGGAGGTTCGTCGTCCGCCTTTTATATTGTCGGAAGAGCAAATATTGCCATCGGATGAGATAATGAGAGGAGATGGCCTTATTAGATTCAGAGCGCGCCGCTGCTTAAACCCGTGCCGTGCCCGGGACTGTTTAGCAGATAAAAAGATAGGGAGGCGAGTGGATAAGATGATTCTAAATGGAACATCGTGTCGCAGAATCTTCGCTCGGGGAGGTGATCCTTGCTTGTAGAGATCGATTGTACATATCCCCGGGGTCGCACCGCTTTAAAACGGAATTTTACTACTGCCGCAAGAAGAATATTGAATTTTAAAACGCGCCGCCAACATTTACACTGGGCGTTTCGAATTATTTATGGCAAGGGTTGGCAGCGGGGCCTGCCCAAATTGGACGCCATCAACGCGCCCCCCCCCAAGACACGAAAAGTAAATTAGAATGTCCTCGAACTCGGGCGAAATTAATTCGTGCACTGGAATTATGTTGTGATGCGCCTCCGGATCGTATCTATTAGATTTCTTCACAATAAGTAAATTAATTTGGCGCTTTTAAGGTTTCGAGTGCCGAAAACAAAGAACTTAATCTTTTAATAGTATTAACAATTCCTTTGGAGAACGGCACAAAGTAATTGAAGTTCTCATTGAAGGCATTAATTTATTATTTAGGAAAAACTCGAGTCGAAGGCGGATTCATTTAAATATCGCGTAAATGCTGGCGAGAACACTTTGCATTTTAATTGTTGTTTTTAAATATTTGACTGGATCTTCTAAACTTCTCAAATTTATTTACATATTATGATGGAATCGTTATTAATTCTGAGTGGCCGGTTCGCTTAAAAAGTCCATTTCGTTACGCGATTTGAATAAAAATAAAACCCTCTATAGATCTCATAAAATATTAATGGAATTCTGTTGTTTCAGGTAAGTCCGCATAATACGGCACGGAGGTGGTGTCTGAAGGGCCCAAGGTAAATCGCGGACCCCGCCACGTCCTGTCTTCCATCGTTCTTCCCATTATGTGCCCTAATCATCGCATTCATGTATTCTTTTTACCGACGTCACGGCCCGACGCCGTCATACATCATCCAAAAATATAAACGAAAAACACGATTCAACCCCCCGAAAAGTGCAACTTGACAACCCCGTGAATTATTTAGACGGATAGTGCGGGATTTTTTCTCATCTCCCGCAAGCCTCATCTCGAGACGTTTCACGCCACACCTACGAAATAAATAATTTGCCCCGAATCGGAACGCATCGCCGAACCCCCGCATAATTGCCGACCGCATCGGCCAGCGGCCATCAATCCGATTGCGGCCCAAAATCCGGCTAATTCAATAATTCAAGACCCAGCAATAGGCAAAGTTACTTGGCCAGTTCGCCAGACGAAGAAGTCTTCGTCTCGTCAAAAATTGACGACCCCAAGAAATGAGTCAACCACCGACCAACGATTTTCCATTACTCTCTGCAGGACCACGCTCTTCTAGAGAGTCAAGAAATTTGTGAGCACAACAGAGCTAAAAAATTCTTGTACTCACTACAGAGCTAGAAAAATTTAGAAATTTGGTTTGGGCCATGTATCTCGTCCATTATTAGTTGATAGATTGCGAGTCGCAATTTTTTTTTTGCAGCTGCAATTACTGCAGCCGCAATCATCCGATGGCGATCTAAATTGTATTCTGTAAATGGTCAAGTTTTAATCCGGTCGACGTCCGCATTTTGCGGTTTCATAATGTACGGCAATTTGTTTTAATGTCATGCAAATTCGCCGTTGACGTGTGTCCGACTCTCTTGTCAAGACCCCGAAATTGGGGAAATTTTTGAGTTTCGTGTTACATTTGTGTGCAAGTGGAGGTTACATGCCGTACAGGGAATAAAGTAAATTAGTAAAGTTTACGGCAATTCCGATAACGACTTAGCGACTGTTTACCACATGAGCCCCAAGACCCATTTGTGCTGTTGTCGGATGGAGAAACTCAATTAGCAAATACCATTACGTATGCCGTGCCTAATGTTCTACCATATGAATATTGAGATGAGTCAGAATTACCTCTAATTGTGGCCTGCGCATTCTGCTCCAATATTTAGATTGAGATTATAGTTGCATTGCGGGCGTCTCGACGACAATGCAGCGAGTTACGCGATCGTCGCTGCCGACGATAATGGATCACATATTCGTCAGTTGACAAGCAAGGATGAGCACAAATATGCCAAGTTGGGTACAATTGCATGTTCTTTATGAGACAAAACTCTGATTGCCCTCGTGCATCTCTTCAATCCATTATGATTCGTTGAGGGAGGCTCTGGGTAAGGGTAATCTGAAGCTTACAGGAATATCAATGTAAAAAAGGCCTCTTCAGGTCGACCTCCATAATGTTCTCAAAATATTTACAACTTTGTCATTATCGATCATGTCCCTTCGCAGATGAAGGCTGGAAATTTTGGTGCAACGCCCGAAAAAATTTTTAAAAATAAAAAGAATTCTCTGGAATTTCTTTAATTTTTATAGAATTTAAAAACATTAGTACTGGGTTTAAATTAATTTCAACTTTATCAGCTAAATAAGAAAAATTAAAGTAAAAGCACTTTTTGCCCCTTCGCCCCTAAAACTTCAACTTTGATTTATTATTAACAAGTCGGTGTTTATCCCCCTTGCCGGTCATAAGTAATGGCGTTAATGTTTCAATCTTTTCCCAACACATTAATCTGTTGCGATCCCTCTTCCGCGAAGATAAAAGTCAGCTGCAGCTTGTAGGCGCAGCAAATATTCTCAACTTAATCATCGAAATATCGAATTGGGGAGGAAACCTCCCCTGTTTTTTGCATTTTCCTGCATAAACAACGGCGCGCCACCCGAAACGCGATAAGTTGCAGTTCTTTAGGGATATATACGTTTTTTTTTGCTTTCGTTTCCTTGCTGTGAATAGGAACTTGGAACTTCTCAACCAATCCTTTACAAAGACGACTGATGCAAGAAACTCATTGAACAGGATCAAGGTGCCACGTTCAAAGGCTCACCCTCTTCCGAACTTGTCGGTATAATGTGCAGCATCAGGTTTCCTGCAGCGTGACGTTGCATGACCAGCGTTATCATGGAGGATTAGCAAAAGTTAAATTGAATTCGGCAGAAACAAAATATCTGGACTATGATGCATGTGCCAAATGGCCAACGCTGATAGAGGATTAACAGTTATCTCTGCATCCGCTTCCGGTTCTCGCTACAATGCCGGCCATCATGTCGGTAATGTCGTTCACTGATTGCTGCACCGGAGATCTTCGGACGAATTATCGGAACGCTTCGACACAAAGAACATCAAAAGCGAGCATTGTGGTTGGAAATTAGCGGAAATTGTTGCTTTGCTGCCGTTTTCGTTCGTCTGTCGCAAATTTAGTGTTGCATGCAAGTTTTCTCATTATTTCCGAAGTTCAAATTTTGTGAAGCTCGAATTTACAGTTGTGGTCGTTGGCGGTTGTGCAATTTGCCGGAATTTACGAGGAGGACCGCAAAATTTAATTTTTCCCAAGGCATGTGCAAGAATTTGCAACAAACACAACAAGGGAGCAAGAGACTCCCGGATTACGTCTGAGGATCTCCCAATTTGCCCGTTCCACCTTCCAATTACTTCCTTTTTGCGCGAGGAGAGTCTGATATTTTATCTTATCATCGTTTCGCCGGAATTGGAGGCTCCACCTGCAAAAACCGCCCCTGTCTGTGTTCCGGGACTAGCTGCCGGATTGAGTGTTTGACGAGCGGGTTGCAAATGCCTGATTAATTGCCTTCGAATCGAAAGTCGAACGTGAATTGTAACTTTATCGCTTTAAACACCAACAATTTGTCATAATTTTTGGAGCGACAGGTCGCGATTTTGGCGGTTGCCCATCCATCTTTCGGTGCTTGAATAAGAGATTTTAATCGCTGCAACCGCAATGTGACGTTGCAGTGAAATATTTCCGATACGATAACTTTGGGGAATTTACAGCGAGCGAACTCGGGGTGATGTAGTTACTTTTGCCAACTTGCGATACCTGCCCGCTTCCGCTCGTCGTGTTGTTCTTAAAAGCTTTGGACGATTAAAATTGTCAAAGTTGTGCTCAAGCGGCGAACGATAATTAATAGTTTCCCGCGCGCACCTAAGAAAGTAAATTATTTGAAACTGTTTCAATATTTCAACAATAGAAGTTGTCGGGGGTTGGCGTGAAATATTAACTTTGTCGACTTTTTCTGTGAAAACTTTGCTACTTGACAAAAAAAATCTTCCACCTTTTACATTGTACAATGTACCAACGACACGTAGTATTTGAATAATTCAGTGTTTGAACTCCAAACATATAAAATCTTTCATGGAATATGTTAATATTTGTTATATGTAAGGCTTGTAACTGGGAGAGCTTTATCCGAGCCCGAGCCCGACGTCAATTTACATTAAGGAATATTGACGCATACTTAGCATAGTGGAGAGTCTATTGAAATATTTGCGGTCCACATATTTTATAGTTCGGGCCGTGCTCACTTCTACTAATGAATCGCAATATTTTAGAGCGCTTGAAAAATTACCACCGCACAACTCGTCGACGCAAAGCGATGAGAGATCGCTTCCGAATTAACAAACGCAAACTGCATCCGAGCATCAACTTTATTAAAAAAAAAAACACATCACCGCCGCGGAAAACCTCAAAATTAATTAAAACGCCTGTCAAACCTTAACAACAACCGAAATTGACACTATTAACATGGACGATTCAACAAAATGTAACTCGTGTCTGGGGTTAATCAAAACTTAATTTTAACCCCCTCCCCCTAATACAGTTGTATTTCAAACGCAGCCGCTCGAGCCGGTGCGATCGTTTATAACTGAAACGGCTCTGACAGGTCAAATTATTTGCAGGATTTGTCAGTCGCATGATGCATCGCAATGTTCGACATACCCGTAATAGCGGTAGTTTCGTTGTTGCCACCCCCCGAATTACCAAGCCACTCGAACAGGTGGCCCTGATATCGACAAGTCAGAAACTGGTTTAGGGGATGCAGGTCACAGCGGACTGCTAGGTCGGTGCCGGCCCCAGCAAAAATTTAGTCCAATACGTAAAGGATTAAGTTAAGACTATTGATTTCGCAGCGGTGATTGTTCCTCGAATCTGAATCAAGTTGGCGGGATGGCGGCAAATCGAGAGTGTAGCGTCGCCGCCACCCAGATTTATATTTTAAATCGCAAATAATCCAAACCAAACAAACGGGGCGGAGAGCGAGAATATTTAATTTTCCAATGGATTCGGATGTCGAGCTTTCAAGACCAACGGAGCTTAGTCTTCCATTAGCGCTAGAACGGATGCAAAGTAGTGCTTACAAATGAAGAACGGGATTTATCTTCATATTTCCAGCGCGACGTCCCTCGCGAAACACCGCCGTCGCGACGGCACATTATTTGGTCCTTTTTTGGTCCACGGTCGATGTAAATGTGACGGCGTCGCAGATTTACCGATGTCGCAAATTCCGCCACCTGGGGGGTTCCCGGGAGAAACGGTCGCGACATTATCGCCAACAATCAACCGGCAGTGGTGCCCTCCGGAATTGACGGCGCTTCCGGCAAGCAGAAACAAATGAAACCTGCCATCGCGCAGGAAGACGCCAACTCGAACCACCACCGTTCAAGGGAGGAGAAAGAACGAAACAGAATTGCTGAGACATTAGGAGAGCTGAGGTCGAAATTTCCATAAAAAAATAAAACTATAGAGGTTCGATTCGATGGGGGAAATTTGCTTGGATAGGTGATGGCAAATCCGGACCTGTTCCCGGGGGATCCGGGATGAATCGCTTCTAATGCCCAATGCACAAATGGAGATTTGACGACTCTGATATTTCGGTTCAATGTGTTTCATGGCGGTCTCCTGCTCTCCAGATGTTGCCCTCGAAGTGTCATGGGACCGCAGCGTGCAACCGGCAGAATCTGGACCGAATGTCGGAAACCAAGAGCCGGGGTGTTTTGACCCCTTGCTCCAAATCAATGTTTAATTTTTGTTCTACAATCATTTCTTTGCTTGCTATTTGTAGCTTGCATTAACAATGCTGCTAGCATTGCCATTTGAATTTTGAACGTACGAACGAGACAACTTTTGCTCTTAAGATTTTTGTGGCTGGCAAGGGTTTGGCGGCGTAATTCGAATTTGCAATTTGGGCGGGATTGGCCGGTGTCGGCGCGTTGATTTAGGGCCAATTTGGCGTTCGCTTGAGGATGACACAGCCGACGCGAGATTACCCTTTTTCCTGGAGCAACGGGACAAGACCGGAACGTCGTCGTTTCAAGCAGCGTTCTTCTTCCTCGTTAGATAAATAGAAATTTTCGGGGCGATCCCGTCGGATAACCTCCTAATTCCTCGTTTCCACGTTATAAATTGCCGGAGTGCGATACCATCTTTGGTGAATTAAAGTGATGGGTGCAATCCGGCAGCGCCGGCACACATATATTTATTTATAAAGAGAACGGTGTGTTTGACATGTGCCACTCCATCAAAGATAATCTGCGGCCGGCGAACACAGCGGGGTTGGCGATTAACCGTGCCGGGCCCTATCGAATCTGCCCGCTGGTAAACAACTAATTGTCAGTTGAGAAGGGTAATCCCCGATAGATTACACGCAAAGTCTTTCACTGCGGACCCGGAATCTCCGGCCGGGAGAACGTTATTATGCAGGGCTTCGGCGTGTTTGCTTTGCGGCTTCGTGTTTTTCTATATTAAAAATAAATGTAGGTGAGAGATGAGAGGTCGCCAAAAGTGGAGCGGATGGCGGCGTGTTGCGTCTCTTGTGCAGTTCGGGAAGAGGATAATCGGTTATCGAATGCCTACACGTACCCTCGCCCGGATTAATTGCCAATAATGCCCCAAAGATCGGGGAGGCGTCTTATCGCGTCGTGCAGGCGACGTCTTGCGTGCGCACATGCAGCCAATTAACTTAAGTACAGCAGATGGTACTTTCAATGCAGCAGCGATTATGCCGGAAGCACAATTAAGATGCGACGCAATTTGGCAACTACGACCCCTATCCTCCAACGCAGCTCTAAGGACCCGAAAAAAGGGCTTCGTCCACATTGTGCATATAATCGTCTCGGTAGAGGAACGAGTCCTCTTAGAGGCGTCCAGCTCTCACGCATCGTACCCCACTAACACTTTTTTTTGCATACCCGATTCTTCTCTTTTGATTTTCTATAAATACTTAATTTTAACAATTTAGTTGGTGAAAGCCAAGATTGGCAACCCCAACAACTTTACAGCTAACTATTAAAATTTCTGTGGACGAGAACACAAACATAAGTAGCATGTAGTTATTCATCCCCCAGAGTAACAAAACCTAAAAGGTACGAAGCAGTCCTGCAACCGACAAAATACACAAAGCAAATACAAAGGTCCACTTTAACATTTTTCCACGTGATTGTTGATTTTCCATATGAATACGGCGCTGTTTATATTCTTGTCCTCTGTTCTTCGTTTAGATTCGGTTTAATTTCAAATTCTCCAAATGAACATTTTCGTCTCAACTAGTTATTGTTATCCGTTCTTTATTTTATTTCAAAAATTTAATTTTTGTAACAATTAAAAGGGTTACGGAGATAATTCCGGTGAATGCCAGATTATCGAATCTATCAATACAGGGTGCGTCCAAGTTCGATAGCTCGAGTTCTATGATAGGCAGAAAGTTGATTTAAAAACACGGATAAACTAGAGAAAGAAGTCTATAACCGGAAATTATTTTTCAATATACAGGGTGAGCCAAGACAATTATACAGGGCCAAGTAATATTTTTTTAAATGGAATGTGGTGTGTAAAAGAAGAATTTTCAGAGCCTTTTCCTAGACTCTTTTCAATCCAATATTATTGCTGACTATTTCCAATCCACTTAGATGTAGCGATTTTTTTTGTTCAAATAATGGCATCTGCAGATGTATTTAAAAAAAATCACTACAGTCACAATTATGAGTTCTAAGAAAAAATTATGTAAAAACTAGTTAGAAAACATCTGTGGAATGTCTTTGATCTATTTTAACTTTTGAGAAATTATACACGGTGGCTAAATTTAATTTTTTAATTTAGAACTTTTTGAATTTAATTTTTTCCATTTTTTTAAATAGAGCACCCTATATATTTTTTAACGATATGATGTAGAAGCTAAAAACGAACATTTTTTGTATGCACAGCCCTATGACTACTTGTAACCATTTTCGAAATATCGCCAAATAATTACAGAATTCAAGAATAATCCTAAAAAATTAGATCATTTTCCAAATAACTCGACAAAAAACTTCAAATGTTTCAAAATTGACACAAAACTGACAACTCACGACAGGTAACTGCGATAAATGTGTATCTCTTGTCGGAAAATATAAAATGCAAAAAATGATCAAGATACAAACATAAAGTAAACTTACTAAAAAAACTTATGCTGTTTTTATAAACAAAACATCTGGAGCACTTATTACAATTTTATCTGTCGAATAATTTAAAAAACAATCTAATTTTTTAAGGATTATTCTTGAATTTTGAAATTATTAGGCGATAAAACGAAAATGTTTACAAATAGCCATAGAAATGTACATACAAAAAATGTTTGTTTTCAGTTTCTACATCATATCGTTAAAAAATATACAAGGTGTTCTATTTGACAAAATGGAGAAAATTAAATCCAAAAAGTTCTAAATTGAAAAATTAAATCTAGCCACCCTGTATAAATTTTCAAAAGTTAAAACAATTCAAAGACATTCCACAGATGTTTCCTAACTAGTCTTTACATAATTTTTTCTTAGAACTCATAATTGTGACTGTAGTGATTTTTTTAAAATACATCTGCAGATGCCATTATTTGAACAAAAAAAATCGCTACATCCAAGTGGTTTGGAAATAGTCAGCAATAATATTGGATTGAAAAGAATCCAGGAAAAGACTCTGAAGAATCTTCATTTACACACCACATTCTATTTAAAAAAATGTCACTTGCCCCTGTATAATTGTCTTGGCTCACCCTGTATGTTCAAAAAAAAATTCCGGTTCTAGACTTCTTTCTCTAGTTTATTTTTTTCTTCAATCACATTGTAACCTATCATAGAACTCGAGCTATCGAAGTCGGACGCACTATTGCCCCAGCCTGTAGATAAGGGTGCTAATTTTGGCGGCCGATGTTTGTCGCAACTGTGGCATTGAAGCCCTATTTTTATGTGGTAGGTCCGACCATCGTGCAGTTTCCACGGATCCGGAACGCGCTTCCGCCGAGATTCCGGAATAAAGTCCAAATGCGCCCTTTCAGCTCGCGGTTGCTTTTAATTGCCCACTTATTACGGCGAAAGAAATAATTCCGCCCGTTTTGCTTCGATCGAATAAAACCTGCCCGAACGGGATAACGTTTGAAGGACGCTTAAATAAATCTGAGCGACATTCAGATATCGTTAAAGAATAATTAAGACGTGCTTCTCCACCGGCAACGCTTTGATTTCCGGTTGTTTGGTTTTGTCGACGTACAACTGCGGGTCTTACAAATACGACAACGGCAGTTTCAAAAAAGCTGCGCTTTATTAAATTGCTTTTGGCGTCCAGGGTTTCGTTGGCGAGGGTGTTGCGATACTTCGATTCCATAAAGTGTTTATTGCGGACCGATAAGGTTTATTGCCATTAATCGGGAGTTTTCGTAAAAATAGTTGTAGGGAAAGCTGTTCTCTGGAATGGATATCGATGGCGTTCCTGACGGAAAATGGGGATGACGAAGCCGGCTGGCTCATTGACAACCCTATATAAAACTCCCCGTTAATAGTTTAAGCCGTAATTATCCCCAAGATTTAGTCTTGCCTGTACAATGAGGCGCAGGGAGTCTCATTAGGAGCGGCGTTATATTAACGATATGTCGTTACGCAAGAGAAAATGAATGCACTCGTTAACTCTAAGAGCACTTGGTTGTTATTGATCAAGAGTTTTACAGGACGAAATTACCTGAACGGCTTCTGGTTGTTTCGAAAAAAATTGTAATTTCTCTAATCAAGCCGGTCGTTTTTCAGATATGAAGAAGCGTAAAGCAAACGGTTTTCTGAAAACCGACAAGGTCCTCGGAGAAATGCGGTCTATTAATCATTGAAAAACTCGAGCAGTCTGAACAAGTCGTCAAGAGAATTTTGCTTTATTCCTGTACGAGCTTTTATAGCCGGTGCAGTTTTATGCGAAAACTAATAGGAGAAATTTACTTACGGACATCCGGGCACCTTCGAATATACACCCGAATGCTCAACATAAAAATTTAACGACGTCGGGGTGCGCTAAACTCGATTCCTGAAGATTTGGCAAAGACGAGCTTTATGATTAGGGCTTCACCTGAAGAAATTAAATTTCTCAACTAGCAAAAATTTCCATTATTGTTGTTGAACATCAAAATAAAAACTGTCAATATGTTGTTATTTTACACGTTATTTTGGTAAGGACCATTCTTTTTTATTTGTATTTCGTAACAATATTTCAAACTTTTTTTCTGTTTTTTTTTCTTCTTCAGTTCTGGCTACGCTGCTTTTTCACATTGGCTGTTGCTTTTCCTCCGCAGCGAACCTATTGAGTAATTTTTTTCCTACGCCTCTTTGTTTCCGAAAATGTAATCTATTTCTGCCTTTAGCGTCAGAACTAATCCGGCTCAACTTTCAAAGACCATTTTGAATAGCTTTTCACAGCGCAAAAAGCCAACTATCATTGTTGTTGTTTCTCGACAGCAGTTGTTCGCTCCTTCCTAATCCGCGTTTGCTGACTGCCGATTCTTTTTCTAACGGCCTCGAAAAAGCCGGGATCGATCTGCAGGAGTTTCTGTGACTGTTGCGTCTTCCGCCCAACTGCCTGAAGTACCATAGTAAGCGGAAGTGAGTCGCAAAAATTGTTTTTGCTTAGCGGGGGCGATTGGTGGCTTCGATTCCGTCTTTAGAAAGCTCCCCAGCTGCGGTTGACTCCGATTTCGATGCGTCTAGCGCAATGAACTTTTCACCCCCCCGAAAATCAAGTGACAACAATCGAGCGAATTTCATCGAAAAAAGCCGCCAACCCCGTTGTTCGTTTATAGGGCTGAATTAATTCGAGTCGTAATTTTGCCGCTCCTTTGTCGGCACGGAGGCTTTTCCAAAAAAAATACTAAAAAAAAAACAATTCGATAAAGAGGCGAAAGGGGCGATTTAACGGGGAAATTATTTCGATAAGTCGGAACGACGCAATTAAATCGCCGTTTCAATGACGGACGACTTCCTGAAAGCGACGTTCTAAAGGGTAGTTTCAGGTAGGCTGCCACTTGCGCCATAATCGCGTGTTTACGACGTAATCCGGCGCTTTGGGGCGCACGAACGCCAAAAAATCACCCCAGCCCAGCGCATTAATTAGCCATTTGGGAGAGTGAAGGCAACAAGTGACGTGTTTAGCTGAAATCCGACGTGTTCCCTAATTATGTGTCCGATAGGGACGTAAAAAGCCAACGGCAGACTTGGTGAGTGAATCAAAGTTTTACGCTGCGCCAAGGTTTGGTCATGCGACGTCCAGGAACTTGTCGTGAAGATCTTCTAGACTTAAATTTTTAACCCTGATACTCCCATTGCCATATAGTTGTTAGGTACTAGTTACTAAATAATTTTTTTTGGGTAATGGAAATTTTTAGTTGAGGCGGTTCCAAGGGGTGGTAGTTAAATTGCCGAACTGTCAAAAAAGTGCAATTAGCGCCTTCTGCGGGCCGAGGGCAACAAGTGTGTTGTTCCGCGGTAATCGGCCGTTTCCAGAGCCGTATTAGCACGCATTGTCCTCGTAGGCCGACATGTAACCGCGATTCGGCGGAATTGTTCGGCCGAATCCCGTCTTGTGGGCAATTTCGACGGTCGCCGGTTAATTGCAGTTAGGGCTGTTCGATTTGGTTCGATCGCTCCGACTACCCGTCACGTCGACGTGTCAATCTGGAACAGTGTTGAGATTTGTGATCTGCCAGTGATAGAAAATGTGATTTCTCCTGTCGCTGCCATTACTACACCCGATTCCATTAAAGCTCGCGTCTCGAGGAAATTGTTTTCGGATGTCATGACACAGACAAAGTTAAATTATACCTGCCGGTGATATCATGACAAATATAGCAAAAAGGCATGAGTGATAGTGTTTCCGCAGACAAATATTGCTCGAAGGGAAAAACAACCGAAGCGGAAAGATGCGGCGGGAGAAGAGCTAGCTGGACTGCATAATGTAGCGTTGAGGGTGGTTGCAAGCGGCGCGGACAATAAACAGCTTTTCTTAATCATGTCGGGTAAAAATAACAGCTAACCTAGTTAAAGGACGCTTTTCTATATTATGAGACAGAAAAAGGGAGAGGAGCAGGAATCGACGACCCTAGCCACAACGGTTGCCATATGTTCCGAAATCGCATTGTCTGGGGATAATTGGGGTTAAATAAACATAGTTGTGTAGCATCGGCAAAGAAGGCGAGGGAATGTCTGATTATCCATTCATTACTTTGCGGCGGATTAAGGCGAGTCGCCGCCAAAGCCGGCTTATTGATCAAAGGCGATCCTGTAAGATACTAATTACACAAAAAAGGCAATCATGGAGCTAATTAATACCCTCAGGGAGGTGCTTTACACATGACGCGACTTTGAGAACAATATTAAGCCAATGGCTCGGCGGACGACAGCCAGGAAGAATGATGAAAGTTGGAGGAACGGCTCGAAATTAATTTTACCAAAAGTTACCCTTGCTGATGACTATGATCCACCTTTACCTCCCGAATCGCAACACTTTCTAACGCCCAAAAACCCTTTCATCACAAAATTTTAGGGGAAGAGCTTCAAATTTACTTTTACTAAATTTACAGTTTTCCAAAATAAAAGTTTTACTTAATTTGGACAATTTCTTTTACTTGAACTTCTTTTAATTTTAATTCGGATCTATTATAGAATGTTGTCAAATTCGAAGACCAAGGATCGAAACCCTTATAGAATTCTATATTAAACACTAGAGTGATTACAATTACTTTGAATTCGATTATTTATCTAATGACCCAGTCTAGAGTTGCAAATTTGGAACTGGCGCATTTTAGACGCCAAACGGCATCCTCGCGCCTATTGCTGCTGTTGCCACAAACTGCCGCTACCCTCGATCTAAGACTCAATTAGCGCACTTTCTTGTAGGATCGTTCAGGGAAGAAGTTTAAGCGATTCGCGGGCTAAACAGCACAAAATAGAAGACCTGCCCCAACTTGGGCATGTTTGGTCTGAAAGGGTTGTTGGTTGTTCGGTCGGAATCCGTGCCTACCTGGCGTCGGTCGCTTAATGGAGTGCGCGGGCACTTAGCGTCGGTTTCCGTGATGCGTCGCAAAAATTAATCACTCGTTAGTAATTCATCAAAGGGGGGCAGCGACCTCGTCGATCTCCCCAGGCGCCTCCCAAACGTTATTTATCACAAGTTTTTATCACGTCAGACGGGGCGTTGCAAATGTATTTCCGCAACCCCACAGCACCTGTGTATAGCTAGCGACAAAGCCAGGTTACTTATTTGATTAAAGCCCAAAGTTCCCGGTGGATTTATCGGAGCTCGCGAACTCCTCAAAGCGTTCGGGCTTAATTGCTTTCGGAATGCGGATCCTTGATCATTTTTAGATCCCGCCAAAGTTGAGGTGAGGGCGCGGTTAAGACGGAGATAATCGCCGAACGCCATCTAAGACGACGACTTTACAGGGGCGGCTCGTCGCGAATTTCGCCAAATGCTTAATTAAAGTCGGCGCGGCCAGTTTGGCGCAATCGCGAAAACGAGACGCTTTGACGCGCCCAAATATGAGGCGCCGTTCTGGACAAAATGAAATTTTTGCAATTTTATATAATTTTGCCAAATATTTATAAATGCTGTTGATATTTATAAGAAAAACACAACTTTTATTTATTTTCACCATTTATATAGAAAAATATTATATATTTTTATATATATATATATATATATATATATATATATTTATATATATTTTATATAAATATCATGTCGCGTTAGAAATAATAATAGTGCTGACCGTGATATAAAATTGCGCACTTTTATAAATAAAGTCGGCACGCCCTCGATATAAATTTCTGCGGCCGTGATATATTTATTGACGTTTGCCACCAAGACGCCAGAGGCCGCCACGAACGGAAGATTTACAATCCGGCAACGCTGGCTGCGGTTTAGTTACATCGTTAGTGACAAATCTGTCAAACTCGAAAGTTGAGGTTAGAGGTTATATAAGCGCCAGAAACAATAAACATTAAAAAGGTGATATGAGTTAAATAGTCATTTATTTGTGTTCACTTGTGGGTAATTGTTAACCACTTCTAACCTCAACTTTTGAGTTTGACAGATTTGTCACTAGCAATGTAACTAAACCGCAGCCAGCGTTGCCGGATTGTAAATCTTCCTTTTGTGGCGGCCTCTGGCGTCTTGGTGGCAAACGTCAATAAATGTATCACGGCCGCACAAATTTATATCGAGAGCATGCCGACTTATAAAAGTGCGCAATTTTATATCACGGTCAGCACTATTATTATTTCTAACGCGACATGATATTTATATAAAACTTAATATTTTTCTATATAAAGGGTGAAAATAAATAAAAGTTGTTTTTTTCTTTTAAATATCAACAGCATTTATAAATATTTGGCAAAATTATATAAAATTGCAAAAATTTTATTTTGTCCACAACGGCGCCTCATACCCAAAACCGTTGTGTGCGAAGCTTTTGTGCCTCGCGGCTTGTATCTTCGGACGGTTTTAATTTGCAGCAAGCAGCCGCCACAGACATTAATCAGTCAAAGTTGAAGGAACAATTTGCTTTTTGTTACGCAACTTTCGTTCGCCGACCCAAATTGGAAAAATATTCACAAGTTGGTTGTAACGCCGAGGAATTAGCGGGGCATTCTCGCACTGGAAACGACGCGGACAAGCTGCCGCTGGCTCACATTACCCACTTCATATTCAGAAAAATGAGTCGTCGAACTTTTCCAGTTTGGGTGTGTGTCAAGAATCCATCAACAGTCTCTCCCTAGAAAGAAGACGCAAAATCATCGCTTTATAGTTGTAATAACTTCAGTAAAATGACACCAGAACTTCCACCACCTGGCCGGCTTCCTCTTTAAAACTTCTCGTTGCTCAATATTGAAAGAGAACGATAAAGAGCGGTGGAAGCACCCGAAAATGTTTGCTTTAGCTCGAAGCCGAACTTGTTCAGCGACAGCGTTAACGAGTGGTGAGTTAACGTGGGAGTTGCGTCGCGGATGGGTGCAAACGTTGGGAACTCGAGGGATAAATCTAAACACGGGGCAAGAAGTGGTCCCCAACTTCTTTTATCCCAGTAGGATATTGTAGTGGAAATGACATTTAGATAAAAGATGTCGTTTGCTGAAGGGGAAAACTTGCTCCCGACCTTATTAATAGGTGAAAGGACGAGCAATTTGGGGATAATGCGTCGCTCCTCGGCGCATCACCAAAACTTGCAAGTTTTGTTATTTTTCCAATTTCCAGTTCAGCCCTTGTTCCATAACCCCTAAATTAATTATAATAAACACGAATGCATTACGTCAGATAGGGAGGACAATAGCGGCCAGCACTTAAGTGTTGTCAGGATGGCGTTCGTCCTGTGAATATTTTAGTTGGTGAAAGGCGACGACGCACATTAACGGTCGACCTGCTGACCCACAGCCTGATTGTTGAGAGTTGCGAGTTCTGGTAGCACGAGTTCTGTCGTAATCAGACCCGAAGCAGTCTACCATCCACCTCTATTCAAACCGAGCTCCCTGATTAAGTGATGCTCTTAAGCCGATGGCCTAGTTTACATGATACACCCATTCCCAGTTTATAGCGGGAATCTGCAGACTGAATAGAATAGACGGGCTATAGATTAGATGCTGCTCGAATAAAAACTACAATGGAAATAGGTAAACGGAGGGACCGGAAGAGCTTTTCGGCTCCCCGGAACGGGGTGACGTCAACACGGAAAACGATCGAAGAGGAGTCCCAGCAGGTTCTTAATTCCACGTATTAACCTCCCTCTCAAGACGACGCCGGCGAATGAGACAATCTAGGGGTGGCAGCGCAAAAAACGACTGCTGAACGCACGAATTCGATATTAGTTATATTAGTCTTTTGTCGGCTTGATTGGGTTCAATTGGCGAAGTTTGGCCGCGGTTACCCCAACATCATCTTTAATTTTTCACACTGAACAGAACTGAGAGTGCCATTTGCCATTTTTTTAACGTTTAATTTTTGTCAAATATTTGTTAGGATGTTGGTGTGTTTGCATCAATCTGGAGGTAAACTAACGAAAATGTCATTGCTTTAGTAGTATAGTAGTGTGGGTTCTGGCTCACTTTCATAACGTAACCTCACTTTTCTAAATGTTGGACTCATTACAATAAATTCGCAACTTACTACAATGTTGTCCGAGTCGGATGATTTAGTTCAATTCTTGCAACTCTTTCTCTGTCCGCTTCAGGATTCGCTCCCCATTTATTTTGGTTGTGCAACTTTGTTTCCACCAGCATCTGCTTGATTATAGGATTCTTTTCCTATGACCATTTCGCTGTCATCGACTCCATAACTTTCTACTCGCCTAGTACGACCTAGTGTATGAGGCGCCGTTGTGGACAAAATGAAATTTTTGCAATTTTATATAATTTTGCCAAATATTTATAAATGCTGTTGATATTTATAAGAAAAACACAACTTTTATTTATTGTCACCACTTATATAGAAAAATGTTAAGTTTTATATAAATATCATGTCGCGTTAGAAATAATAATAGTGCTGACCGTGATATAAAATTGCGCACTTTTATAAATAAAGTCGGCACGCCCTCGATATAAATTTGTGCGGCCGTAATATATTTATTGGCGTTTGCCACCAAGACGCCAGAGGCCGCCACGAACGGAAGAATTACAATCCGGCAACGCTGGCTGCGGTTTAGTTACATTGCTAGTGACAAATCTGTCAAACTCGGAAGTTGAGGTTAGAGGTTAGATAAGCGCCAGAAACAATAAACATTAAAAAGGTGATATGAGTTAAATAGTCATTTATTTGTATTCACTTGTGGGTAATTGTTAACCACTTCTAACCTCAACTTTTGAGTTTGACAGATTTGTCACTAGCAATGTAACTAAACCGCAGCCAGCGTTGCCGGATTGTAAATCTTCCTTTCGTGGCGGCCTCTGGCGTCTTGGTGGCAAACGTCAATAAATATATCACGGCCGCACAAATTTATATCGAGAGCGTGCCGACTTTATTTATAAAAGTGCGCAATTTTATATCACGGTCAGCACTATTAGTATTTCTAACGCGACATGATATTTATATAAAACTTAACATTTTTCTATATAAATAGTGAAAATAAATAAAAGTTGTGTTTTTCTTATAAATATCAACAGCATTTATAAATATTTGGCAAAATTATATACAAATTGCAAAAATTTCATTTTGTCCACAACGGCGCCTCATACTAGTGGCAGAGCATCGATTTCAGTCGATTCTGGAACTGTTCTCTTGACCAATTAAATCTATTCGGCTTTCAAAACAGATCTATACCGCGAGGGGTTTAGCCGGAGCTGCATCAGCAGCCTCCACAATTTGTTGATCGGGCGGCCGGCACCGACCTAAATTTTCCCTTCGAGTGAAAGAGGTCGTTGTTGCAGTCCTTGACCTTGTCTTAGATGTTAACCCCTTAAGTTGCCTGGTCCCAAATTGAGCCTGTAAGTGCAGCAATTTGAATTAGCGGCGGTGCAGGTCTCGAGTCTTCTGATTGCTTCACAGCAAAATAAACAGTACCTATCCCAATTAATGAAGTGATACCGTCAGTCGGTGCTCTCGTCGTGTGCACTTTGCTCTTTCCAAACATGCGATAATCTAAATGAAAGGGGCGCCGGAAAGTAGAGCGTCCTGAGTTGGTCCTGATGCTAGAGAAGAGTGGCGAAGAAAGGACGAGAGTGGAGAGGCCGACGTGGCGAGAGGGGTATTGTTATTCCTGCGACGAGTGAAGCTATAAGGAGATCATCCTGGCTGAAGAGGTTGTGATAAACGAGGCGATAGCGGCCACCTTGACAATCGCTACACCCCCACGCCGCCACCGCCGTCGCCGTCATCCGCAGTAAACGCCGCGACGCCCGTCCCCTAATCAAATCTCACTTCACATCGGACGTTTTCAAAAGCCTGACAATATTTTTAAGAGAATTTTATTGCGGCCGCAAACATTTCGGGGGCGACAGCGGGCGGGAATTATTACGTCGCCCTCGAAAAATCTCCAAAGGTGAATACATACATTTTAATGAAGGCAAACGTAAAACGTGCCGGAGAAATTACGGTTTTTAAAAATGTTTTCCTTAATTTTTAATTAAAATGTAGAGAGGGGGTCGGAATGGAATAAAACGAAATTTATTAACTTCTTCACTTGCGCGACGAAAATTCTCAGATTTAGCACCAATTCCACGGCCAAGCAGTGGCCATTAAGAGAGTAATAGAAAAGCATCTCTCACCATCAAACATATTCAAATACATTGAGATGAGAACGGGCCAAAGGTCCATCGAATCAGAAGGGTGACGAATAGGAAAGAAATGGAAAGGCGGTTACTAAATTCCGATACCTGGTGCTGCGAACACGAAAGAAGCGTGATGGTATATCCGTCATGAATCGAAGGGTCAACGTCAGGAATTCGTTTTATTCGCGAGCAATCAATGTTGAGACGAAATTGGAATTGTGAAATATCAAACTGGCAACTAGACGAAGCTAGAACCGGATTACTTGGGAAGATCGCAGGGAATAGCTGCGCGATGCCAACCCCGAATTTATCTTCTCCAAAATTTAAAGTTTGAATAAATGTTTGACTAAAACTAACGAGCGGGGACGGAAGGCAATTAACAAAAAATATTTCTTAAATTTGAAACTTATAATTAAATGCAAATTTGACGAGAAAGTGGAAACGTGGACTTTAACACTTTCACGCTACCCCAAATCACACCTACGAGGATGTTTCGACTAAGCGGAGATGGGCAAAAATATTTTTGGCTTGATCTCATATTTGTTGTTTCCACTCGCGAATATACCAGATGACTCAATACTAGGGTTCACCCCCAAAATAGACATCTTCATTTTAAACCCAGGTGTTTCAAATTTAGAATAATTATGGCTCTTGTGGCACTGGGGCTAGAATTATCTTCTGGAAGTCCTCACTGTGAATCATCTCTTCACCAGAAAGGAGAAATTTTTTGTTCAACCCATTACTTGAGGGGTTGATAATTGTTGGTAGCACCCTTGGGTCTTTCCTTTTGTCTTATTGTCTCGTTCTTTATTAACAATGAAAGACCGGTAAAAGTGATAAAAATTACAGTAAAGTAGTAAAATTGCAAAAGTACCTACTTACAATTGCCGTTCGGACCGAGAAGTCGTTTAAGAGTGCAGTAATTAAACGTGACGAGACCAAATGTCGCGGTTCTTATTATTTAGTGCTGTAATGAGGGCGAAAAAAATTAGTCCGCTGTGGACCATTAAAAAAACATTCAGTTACGATCCGGATCCGTTGACACAACAAAAAGTTGCAATGTTTTAGGAGAGATGTTAAGGAGAGAATAAAGTCTCGAGACAGCTGTAATTAATTGCTGCCGTCATTTTTGCCGGCAACACCTGAATGTAAATTTTGATAAAAGTTTACATTTTCTGTATTAAACATTACTTTAATGGTTTCTCTTACGAGTCCCGCGGTTAATCCCAGGAGTCTAATGCTGGCATGACAAATGTTCAAGGGTAGATAAGATGCAAGATGCACGCCTCTTAAACTTGCAGGCCGACCACCACGACTCCTTTTACCATAAATCGTGCTTAAGCATCCGTACTCGTAGAAAAAACACCGATTTGATTTTGGGGGCGGGGGAGAATCCGCGGCCGCCACCGCTCCCTTGATTTAGCTTTGTACAATTTGGCGTTATTTTTTATTCAGTGCAACGGCGTTCGGCTTTATTAAAATCGCATTCTCCCGGGATATTTTTATTATTTTCTCTCGAACCTTGTTATTCCCCGACCCGCATCTTCTTCCCTTAATATTACTCATTTTCGTTTCCTACCTCCAAACTCATAACTCAACGTTTCCATCTGTTGGAACGTATATTAATTATTCTCCGGCAGCAACTCTTTAGGCAACGAGAGTTTCGTCAAAAAGAAATCCGTTCTATCCAGAACTGCGTCTTCTTTATAATTCGACGTGTACTTCTGGAGTAAGTACCCGAAACGCCGGCGATAAACGCCAAGTTGTCAGACAACGAGCGGAAAGCCTGGCATCACGTATGCCTAATTGGACACATGCTTTGCTCAGTATCTGGAGGGCTTTATTAAATTGAGGTGCGCTTTGTGACGTAACACGTGTGCCGGAGTTCCGGTTCTATGATTTTCGAACACATACGCGGATAATTCGATTCCGGTTCAAAATGACGTTTTAAAAGACTAGCGGTTATGGCAAAAAGGTTTCAATTTAAAGCCCGATTGGATTAAGGAGATTTTGATCTAATTTTGCTACAGCACGCCCGCACCGCCGTCAGAGGTCGCGCGCTACAAGAAAATAATTGCCGGCGAAACCGGCGACGAAACGGAAAGTTTCGAGGCTTCATCCAAATGGACGCGTCAAAGGGCAGCTCCCAACTGTAAAATTAAAAAATTTTGCCCTTGATCAACCTTCACACCTTCACTCACCCTTAAGTAGGTACTAAAGAAGACTTGAGGCAAGGATAAGGTGAGCATGAGTCCAGCTTGGTGAGCTTTTCTGAATTTGGCCCTTAAAGTGGATGTGTCGTATTGGGCGGCATTGAAGCGGATATCCGTCAATAGTTTTGTCGAGCGACATTTTCGTAATGAAATTTGCCGGCGGGGTTCCGGTCCACAAAGGGCCATAGTTTATTGGCCGCGCCGCCTCCCGGGGCTGGCCCGATTGTTTCGCTTTTATCAAAATTAATTTTATACGCAAGTGGGGTCAGATATCCGCAGCCAGATTCCATTTAAATTAAGATTACTGTTCGGGTCCATAATTCCGAGATTAAAATGCAAAGCAGTCCGTATTAACAAAGGGCGCCGAATAAAATCCGTTTACCGGGGTATTAAATTGCGCGGGAAACGTTTCACTCTTACCCCCCCGAACAAGAGTGTCGCCAGTTCCAGTGCGACGGTTTTTGCAAAAATTCGGGAACATCGCCCCGGCTCGTCGGCGTCCTGCAATTAAGAGGGTGGACGCCGGTAATGGCCGCCAGGTGGCGTCTCTTTAGCAACACGCTGTTAAGCTGCAATTATCTCGCAACAAAAAATGTTTTGCTGCTATAATTCGAATTACGCAATATTTGTTTGTAGTGAAACGTTTGAATTACATCAATTTGCTGTTGTTATTACATAAGTAAATCTAGTTTGCTTCTGGAAACGCGTTTGATTTATTAACATTTAAGTGGTTTTAGTCTACTAATTTTGTTTTATTACCAGAACAAATACAAATTAACTCCATTGTATTCCCTGCTCAGTTCCCCCGTGTTGTTCGTTACCGATTAACAAATTGTATTTTTCTTCAATTTACTTTGCAGGGGTTAAAGGAGAGAGAGATAGAGCGTGCAGGTCCTAATTTGCGCGTTGTTTAAACAAATATTAATTTGTGCTTAATCTCGTTTCGGAACGGCGAAACACCTCAGTTAAATCCGGCTTCCTCCCCCGTGACGACTTTTTGAATACATCTTAATGACGCTCGGTTCACCAAAAGTCTCAATGGAGGTTCTAAAAGCATAAAGGAATAGAGGACGGATTATGGATTATTGACCAAAAAAGCTCATTAACAATTATAGTAAAATGAGAAAAAGCCCTCAAAAATTAGTTTTTGTTCTCAAAACTACGCTTCAAAAATAAGCTCCATGCTTCTTTTGGGGAAGGTTTTACAGCGTCGACTTTTCACTTTTTTCCACCAAAATCGAGATGACACATGAACTGTAGAGCTTTTACCTTTAAAAGCTCTTCAATTCATACATTTCTGTGAGTTTGTTAGGTGCGTCGCCTCCTCACTTCTTCTACTTCTGACTATTGATTGAACTCTATACAATGTTGCTTCCGAGGTTGCTTCTAAAACTCAAAGATCTAACTTTGCCGCGGAGTTTAAACAAGAGAAACTTCCACATCTCGTTATTCAAAAGAGAAAACTTTCAGTTAAGGCGAATTTACTTAGATTAATAGTTGAAAGGTTTGAATATCATTATTAAAGAATATTAAATAAAACTTGTGTCTCGTTGACAACTTTATCGAACTCCACCCGTCTTTCCAGACCATAACCACTTTTTCCCTAAGGGTTGAGTTTGTAGGTGTCCTGCGCAACAGCTGCATCGCTGTTTATTCTCAGAACGTTCAACTAGAGGCATTGATTCGGCTGAGCTTTCCTTGTCGTTCGATTAGAAGGGACATAAACCAAGTTTTGAGTCAACTCGCAGATAAGCCGGCTTTATAGGACATAAATCGTGGCTGAGAAATGTTAATTTTATGTATAGTTCGTAAACGCGGCATTAATGACCGTAATAGTTTAATTCAATAATTTATAGTCGCGAAGCTCGTTAAGAATTTTATCGCAAAACTTGGGCTCAGTCTCTAAATTTTATGAAATCTTCTAGTCAATGAAACGAAACCGTAAAAACTTTGTGTTTATTAACGCGCCGATTTATTAACTTCTTGCAAATACGGTCACTCAATCCGTTGATCGATAATTGAGTTGCTCAGTTTCAAACGTAATGGGGCAAATGTTTGTCGTTTAAGGTAGGAAAACCGGCTTTTATTAATAGCCTGGAGGCGGGGGCGGAATCACCTGGCGTGGGTTTTGATCCGGTCGATTTTTGCCGGTTTTCCGGATCAAATTGAAACTTTTCGTTACGTGCCTTAATTGAAACGTTGGCGGCTATTATTGTTATTGTTTCGCTGGTTGAGCAAGGACGAGTTCGGGAAGTGACGGCAACCTCGACATCAGTCTTCAAATTAAAGTCGAGAAGAAAAATAAAACGACTCGTGCCTCCTCTCCGAGAGCTGTACGTAATAAAAAATCATAATGATGGCCCCGTTCTTGGCAAAGGTAATATTTCATCAAAGGAATCTTTTTATCGTGATCCCCGATCTGAATTCTCCATTCTTTCATCTCGCCCCTCACGGCCGAGACTTTGACAAAAAGCGCCGTTTCGAAGACGTAGCGGGACACGCCCGCAGGTGGCGACGATGTAGGGGGTGACGTTTAACACGAGAGGGTTGCGGAGAACCATCCTGCATTGTTCTCGGCCCCAGCTCGCCCGGTAATGAGGATCGCCCAAGACAGCTTCCTCTTCTATGCGCGATAATGCCGCATCAATTTCACTTCCAGACCCTCCTAAGTCAGCAATATTCTTAATTGCCGAGTGTTAATTAGCTTCAATTGTCGCGACGGCCCCCGATCCACACCGCCGTCGCCGGCGCCTTCCCCAATCCGAACGGCATACGGCAGAACGCCCAACAACAGCCACGGTTTGATCTGAAGAATCGAAACGTATGGGCAACTCCAATATTGATCTTGTGACAGTTTAGCACAACGATGCGATTCTGCTGAAATCGAAATTTTTTCTATTTATTTTACCATTTCATTATTTCTCCCATATATTTTATCATTATATTCTTTGAACAATCTGAAATTTAGTTTACTGTTGAGAAAAATTGCTATGATGAATAATAGAAATTTATAGGAATAGGGAGCGATACAAGACACTACAACTGTTTTTCAAGCCAAATGGCATACGCTCAAAATGCAACAAGAGGGGTCTTTTTATGCGCATATCTTTTCTTGGAGTGTTGCTGTTGCTGCTGGTGTTCCAGGGCTGCGATAAGGTAATCGCCCAAGTTTGTCGGGGGCGCAGAGATTTGCTTGGACTTCGGGCCCTCTCGTGTCAGACTTATAGAATAGCAGAAGGCAATTCTGCGTATCGTCGCGGTAAGTCTCTTGGTTGGTGCAATCGTCCATTGTGCGCTGAAATTTCGGATTCAACGTCTCCGTTTCGAATTTACGGCCGGCAAGGTCTATTTTCAATTTGTGGCAGTTTGACAAAACGTCCCTTCACTCCGGTGCACCGAAGAGTTCGCATTCGACGAAATTTCTCGTGCGGGACATAATTCAAAGCACAGTGGCCGACTATCTCCACAATTGCCACATATTTGTCCCGCACATAATGCCTTCCCATCCTGCTTTATCGCTCGACTTCGGCGTCGGGACGCCCGTCGAGAGCATTTGCGGCGCACTCTGGCGACGAAAATAAAAAACGCGGGCAAAAACCCAGGAAGGAATTTGCCTGACGCAATATAATTTTTTCGTCGGAATCGTCCGCTTCGTTTCTTTGGAGTTTGTGAGGGAAAATTTTATTTTATGTCGCCGAGTTCATTGGCCCAAATCGGCGATTTGGCGGAAACGGTAAAAAATCACCGAATCAATATGCAGATGTAGAGGCGATTGGATGATTTTTCACCTGGGAAATTGCGATGCAGACAAATGCCAAGATCGGCAAAGAGGTTTGGCTTAAGAGGGTTTTTTAACAGGTAAATCCGTCAAATTTCGAGACGGTGAAGCCATCAAATCACCAACCAATAATCCGCAATTTGCCCCCAGCGTCGCTAAAAGAAAACTGCCACAATAAAGTATTACAGCGCTAGCTGTTCAGTTTCTTAAGCTAGCGCCACACATGCCAAACCCATAAAGCGACATAGAACAAATATTTGGTGTTCGACAAATAGCTAACCTATCTAAGTTCGACAGTAAAGTACGGCAAATAGTTTGGCGAATAGTTTGGCAAATAGTTTGGCAAATGACAAACAGTTTGGACTCGACAGCCAGTAGGTGAGACAATGTTTCACTGATTGCTAACAACGGACGGCAGTTTTGAAAGACGGCGAGCAAGTCGAGGTTTGGAAATCAATGACATAACAATGGCATCCTCTACATAGAATTATGTGGCTCATGAGGGAGTTCAAACATCGATTTATATTATTGATCAATTCTCCATAATAATTATCCAATCGCTAAAGGGTTCATTATAAAATAATTAATAATAGGGCACTAAACTGCTCCTCCAGCTTAGTACAGCATTATTATCACAATATGTTGTTTGAAGTAGTTACAATGTTGTGGAGTGCTTCCTCCCGGCCTCGCAGGAATTATTGTGTTGAAGTTATGAACAATTTTTGCAAGTTTTGTGTGGCTAGCGATATTTTTTTGGAGAGTCTCAAAGTTGTCGTTAGGATTATCTTAATTTTCGTTTCAATTCCTGGCGATTACCGGACTTGTAAAGGGATTTTGCCTGCTAGATGGTAAGATGCATTGCCTTGCCTAGAGCTAGCCAAGTTGAGCGCTGCATTTGAATACAGAGTACTGGAGCGATCACCGAAGTTATAGAAAAATGCCTTATAGTTTTATGTGTATTGGAAAATAAAATTACTCTTGCATTACGTAACATGCATACCTAATGCGGCGTCCGCGTTTGTTCCGCATATCCGCAGCAGGAATAGAAATTGCACAGCAAGCGAAGCGAGTTTTGAAAAGCTAGAAAACAATTTTCCTCGCCAATTTATTTCTGGGCGCGCGGTTTTGTCCTAGAAAATATTCACGGGGTATTGCCAATATAAATGGGCCCCGAACGATTTTTATTCAAACGGGCGAATTTAAGGATGGTAACATAAATTTAGGAGCTTTTGAATAAATGTATGTCCGTCAGTTTACGATCAAAAATGAATTCGGGCCGCCATCGCCTTGCAAGAGGGGATGTTTGAGGCGAAACTGGCCTGGAAAACGATGATGTGACTTCGTTAGGCCGGTAAATAAAATACGCCACATGTTGCTGCGCGCCATTAAGGTCAATTAGCGATAGAGACATCAAACGACCTATAATGAAATTATGGAGAACCGTAAACCGGACCATAATCAAATGCGATATCATTAATTATTTCGAGGTACTTGTACACGTAATTGGCGGATCGAACCGAAATTGCCGTTAAGCCCGTTAAATTTTCTTTACAACGGCGCAATTAGTTGCCGGGGGGACCTTCAAAATTGGTAATAATCTTAAAATTTAACACCCCAAATCTATCGACGATATACGGCGATTTATCGAAAATCGGACGTAAAAGGGAGAAAAGCAATGCATCCGCCGCAACGATGGCGGCATTTGAATTATAGATCAGCCCTCGCGTATCGTCTCTCCTCTATACCTTTGTTCGCGAGATGCAGAGGGAAAATTCATCGGGGACGACGCACCGGGAGTCGGCGACGAGCTTTCATAAATCAAAGCGAACGCCTTCGCATTACAGTGATATTAAGCGGAGCCACTCGCTAATGATGGTGTTTTCCAAAACATGCTCCCAACATCAAATTCTAAACAAACCGGATAAATCACGCAACTTGCCCTGCCATCAGCCGAAGAGGTTGCCGAAACTTCCGGGAACCACAGCCTAGCCACGATTAACCTTCGGCAGGAGTCGACACGACTCGGAACTGCGGCGTAAATCTCCAGAGATGACGTCGCCCGGAACCCGGACTCGGCCGCCGAAGAGATTATGAAACTATTCGTGCTTCCGGGATTCCGGACACGTCCCGTCCCATAACCAAGCAGCTCGCTTTCATTTACTTAAAATCGAGGACGAAAAGATGAACGGCCAACGTCAGAAGTAACGCGGCTGCCGTTCGGGGCGAGAAATGCCCCCCGGACAGGTTGAACGCCTAAGAAATTTTCCGGCTGAATTGGCCGACTGAAGAGGACAATTTATGGATTTAAGTCACCTGTGAAGTTCGATTGGTAAGCTCATCAAGGCAAGTGCCTCTTTACCCATCAGTTAGCAGCTATATGACTTAACCCCCAATTAGCTACATTATTATCTTTAATTAAATTCTTTTAGTCAAGCAGGCAAAAAGAAGCCTGGTGGAGT
The DNA here is from genome assembly GCA_951805265.1 of Schizotus pectinicornis. Taxonomy (NCBI): domain Eukaryota; kingdom Metazoa; phylum Arthropoda; class Insecta; order Coleoptera; family Pyrochroidae; genus Schizotus; species Schizotus pectinicornis. Next base: position 4,897,561 of record OX638207.1, read on the forward strand.
TTTATTAGCCCATAAAAAAAGCTTGGTACAGCGTCTGCACTGCTTCCACTTTTTCCGAGAAGACAATGCGAGATTTCTAAAAATATGCTTGAAATTTGCGGACGGTCCCCGTGTTGTTGGCTTCTTAAGTTAAACAAGAAGTTAATTGAGAGGCAGTCATCTCACTGTTGATTGTTGGCCGAATACGCTTTCTGCCATTCAACGGCTAATTACTGCCGAATATGCCTTCTGTTTGGGGCATCAATTCTAAGGATTCCTACACCTGAGTTAGCCCGAGAGCCTTTCTTTAAATCGCGAGTCTTAAGATTTAATTAAATCCTCATCCATCTCTCTCTACACTTTGTCGTTAAAAACTTAACGACAAAGTTCGGAAGTTTGCCATTATCGAACTTGATTAATTTGTAAATTCTCTGCAGCAATAAAAACGGATGTTGAGACGAAATTGCAAATAATTTTTTTCGAAAATTTAATTGGAGATCAAAAACTACCCGGCCAGTGGCGTTTTTCTAGAGAGAAGGGGTAGTAATTGCCAGAAAACAGAACAAAGGAATTACAGCTCTGGTTGATGATTGGACACGCTATAGGGAGGTCTTAGATAGGTCTCCAGAATCAAAATATTGAAAGATGTCTATAAGAAAGCCGACAATTGAACACAACCATCCTCTAAACTTGTTAAATAATTTTAGCCAAGTTTGATTTTTGCTATGCGAAACGTTTATTTAATAAAACAACTTATTGTAATCGTCTCGTCGACGGGCGGATCAATAAATAATGAGAGTTTGACTTTCATTTTCAACAGGAATTTTGGAGCTTAAAGTGCAGTGTCCATTTATTGATAGTTTTTTGATAACTTTTGGTTAAATTTTCAATGTTGCATCATTTGGTAAGTATTTAATACAACTTAAGACCTCGGGTTATGGCTGTTGGGTTTTGGTCGGCTGTCTTGTCTGGTCGGGGTTACGATCGGAGCGCGTCTGCTGCGATACAAAGAGGCGCCAAATCGGGCTTTATGGCCGTCCCATAATTCGCGGAGAGCTGCCAGTAAAAATATGAAAAGCTCGTTAGTGCAATCGCAAATTGCTTGTAATTAGCGCAACAATCATATTTCGGGCGTGCTCTCCGAATTAGCCGTTGTGCAAAGCATTGTTAAAGCGGTCACGCGCTCTCCGGAAAATTTTTATTTAATTAAAAACTTCTAATGAATCTCCGTGTGAGATAGCCCAGTTGGGTGCAGACTCGCTCGGAATTATAAAATATCGAGTCGTATCGTTTACGTAAAGCTCCCAAAGCTCCCGACCTGAAACTCACCGGCAAATCACTGGGTTCTAATTAAAATCTCCTTAGCGTTACCTGAGGCAAAATTATCGCACGACGAGACGAAATCGTTGCGTTTTTCGTTTCCTGATGCGTTATCGATCCGGCAAGAGGTCCATGAAGTCGGAAGATAATTCGGATGGCGGTGGCGGGGTCGAAAAAACGGTCGCGTTTCCCGGCGACGATGTCATCCAGTGGAAAAATTATCACTTTTGTTATTTTAATTCGTTTTGGTTCTGTATTAGAGTCGCGGAGGAAGTCGCAACGTTTCCATTTGTGGAATGGATTTCCCCTGGCTTCGTTCCTGAAAATATTGCGGATTTAATCTTTCTGCAACAGTGTTTGAGTGGAATCTGGTGTATGGTTGCGGATTAATTGCGACGGAAAACTCCGAGATGGGGTTTAATAAAAGTTGCTTGAGGCAGGTAATAATCAATTTTCGGTTAGACGATTCGAAATTAGTTTTTTATGGAGGAATTCGGCGGAGCACCGGGTCTGAAGGTTAATTAAACCTTCCGAAACTTGCTTTATTAAAATAGATGGTATGATTAATTTATCCGAAATAAACCCGGATGCGCCACGTGCGATTCCGAATTTCTCTCTCCCTACTCTTCCTGTAATTAGAATCTGACTTAATGGAACGAATTTCAAAACAACACCCCATCCAACTAGTTTATTACCAACGCCCTAATAAGACGCTTTTCAATCAATCCAGCCAACGCGCAACATCTGACGACGTCCCTTTTCCCCCAATCTCGCACCCAACAACATCTTATTTATGTCGCCACAAGGACCGGAGGCGCCCTAATAAAATTATGGCTTGTCCAGTTGACCTCGCTCGTTATGTGGAACGGCAACGCGAGGCACTTTACGTTAGTTTAAGCGAGTTCTTGTCCATTAAGCGGCAGAGCGCCCTTTGAGCAAGTGCTCAGCTTTTCACAGTGTTTGTCTGTAATGGATTCTACGAATGGGCCAAGATTTTAACTCGCTCCCATTTAGCAACACCTACCGGGAAGCTTTTATCCCATCGCCTGAAAAATGAACCGACCGACAACACCTACCCCCGTCTCGTTAAGACCCATTTTTGTTTCTCCCATCGGCCAGAGCCGGAAGACCTCACCAGAAACGTAAAACAGAACTGGGACGCCCCAAAAAAAAGAAAAGGAACCCTTCAAGCATTGATTCGTTTTTTTTTTAAATCAGTAGAACTCCAAATCTAATTTTGACAATGACTGTTTTGCAGCAAAGGTCCTTGACGAGCTGCAGAAATTGGCAGTTCGGTTTTTAGATTCCCCAATCATTGGTGATGACAGTGACAGGAGTGGCAGCACGAAATTACAGATTTTGGCCTTCCTGGCGCATAAAATCCGGCTCGTAGACCTTCTCGCAATTAAATTAAGCGCCGGATTCATTAGTAGTAGTGCCTTCTATGCCAGAATCCGGAAAGGACTCGCCGACTTGTCCGAGTTTCAGTTGGATGTTTCATCTTCATAATTGCCGGGCTTAGCATAAGCTTCAACTGCTTCGCTGGTGATCGTGATGCATTTAGAGGCTGCATCGCGTCGGGGGGCGATGCAGCGGGGTCATCCCAGTTTTAGTTTTGTGAATGGAAGAGAGGGTTGATTGCGCCATTTCGCACCGGGGCTTAATTCGGATAAGTGCGAATAGTAAATCTAGGTTAAGGTAAAGAGCAATAATTTATTTAGGGCGTTATCCGGGCCGTAATCCCCTTCGGTGTAGAGGGAGGGTGGCGGTCCAAAACTCAGGTGGGCATTATCGGGGGGGCAGTCCATAAACTATGCAATCTCGGAGTGCCCTTGTTGCGGTTCTTGCATACCTCCAGCCATTTATGCGGGCTTCTCGGTGAGCAAGTTGATAGTGAATTTAAAAGGGATCACCTGGTTTGAAGCGGGTTGTTTTACGAAGTTTTATTAATTGTTTGGAATTAACTCGAAATTAAGTTGGGAACTCCGTCAGCCGGTAAATTCCTTTGGGCTTACAACGGTTCCAATTCTGTTTTACCTCGCTCCGGTGTTTAATAAAATTTTAACGCCTAGGTGTCTATTCGACCCCGATCTGCACGCAGAGGGAGGATAGCGGCGGTTACGTCCCGCTCCAGGGCGCGCCACTTCCATCTAAAAAACATGGTTTTATCCGACGGCTCTTACTATTTAAACAGATCCCTCTATAACGGTTGCAAGAGTCCTCTCTTGATGACCGAATTTTTCATTATTCATCTGAATTGCTATTCGTTTCGACCTCCCGTCAGCAGTTAACTGGAAGAATGCGCAAACGAGGCAGCTATTTGGGAACAATAGGGACTGGTGCGAGGAAGGTCAGTTTTGCTGAAAAAAGGATTCTTGAGCCTCAGTTTCCCCCATTCCTGAATTTGGTTCCTGCTGCCGTTAGATATGTGTAATCCGCGCTCCGATGTCTTATCAGATTCCCTCAACTTGGGCCAAAGTCAAATAACCAATTAACGTGCGGAATCAAAACGGCTTATTTTAACGAGAACGGTACGTGTTCACGTGCACGCATCGCACCCTCTTGCATTTCGATATCGTTATTAGGTCGTTATTCGCGGCACAATCGCAGCTTATGTCCCTTTTAACGGCGAGCAAAATATTCTGTTAATTTGCCTCCGGACCGTTGTTCGGACGAAATCAACGTGTCGTTAAATTAAAGAGAATCTCCCAGTTGCCGGCCGCGTTATCTCCACTGTTCCAAGATTGCGTTTTCGAGAAGTGACGCCCGCAGTTATTGTTTTTCGATTTTTCCAAGCGAAAGCGTATGTTTTTAAGCGAGATTAATAATTGTTTTCTTGAAACATGTTGAGGCGCAGTTATGGGCACGTTAAATGTTACGGCACGACGCAGTTAAGGGATGAAGCTGAAAGAGAAACGAGAATCGCAACATCAAGACCAGATGAGGGATAATAGATAAATAAAATTTATGAATTTATTTTTGCGACAAAATTAAAAATCTAAAAATCGCGAAAATACTAGGCAACATGTGGCATGCGACAATGACAGTCGAAGCACCGTGAAGCGACATAAAGCATGCGACGCGACACTTTTGAACGAATTCAATTGGAAGAAGTTATTTAAGTAACATAAGGCATGCGACAAAGAAGCATGCTACAAACAAGCATGCGACAAAGAATCATGCGACAAAGAATTATGCGACAAAGAAACATTTGACAAAAAAGCATGCAACAAACAATCATGCGGCAAAGAAGCATGCGTCAAAAAATCATTTGACAAAAAATCATGCAACAAAGAAGCATGTAGGAATTTTATGTGATCGTCTTTCTAGTTATAAATTCTTGTTTGTTGTTTAAGACAGCGGGGTGCGTAGTTTAAATTACGTGGCGCCCGTATCTCGTCACGCTGCTCCGGGTCTGTGATGGTTGTGGTGCTCGGCCGTCACCTATGGCGTTGTTTAAATAATTTGTTTTGCGGCTTGGTCGTCGCGCCGTCGGGGGTGGGTTGTCGGTTGCGCCGCTGTTGTCAGGCGTCGTCCGCCCACCCCGCCGCCGTGACGCTGCCATGGAGATCCTCTGCGTGTTTTTCGTGAAATATCCGCGAGACAGATTTCGTTAATAACTCAATGTATAAATAAGTGCGAGTGATAAACAGGGCGCTTGTACGGCGTGAAGCAGTGCCCTTGCCGTTGAGGGTGCGGTGCCGACTACACGTAGCCCGGGGGCGTACGTTGCCAAGCAACCCCGGCTGCAGCTTCCGACGGCAGTTGCCTACCTGACGCTCCCGTCCTGCAACCATCCTGCTGTAGCTGCCGCCGCCGCCGCAACGGCCGAAAGACCACCGGTCCCCGGAGTCGAACCCAAAATCAGTCAGGCTCAGCCACGACAATGGAAATAATTAACGATCTTACTTATGACCGCCTCCAGGGGACGGCCACTGTCTTAATCGAGGGGCTCAACGGTCGTTCCCGAATACTAATGAAAAATCGTCGTGGACAGCCGGTTTTTGTCGGCGACAAAAATGGGGCGACGACTCTAATTACCGCAAATCCTGCAAGGTGTCAAACTTTTTTTTAATAACGTGGCAAGGATGTTTTGCAAAATTTGGGCTCTTGGGGTTGGAGCGGGAAAATCTTGTCGATATGGGTGAATTTGGAAATGCCGCCCGCCCTTCGCCATGACAACGGCCCCATTTGCTCGAAATCAGGGTAATCAGGTTAATTAGGCGGCAGAGTTATAATTATTTTTGTGGCGTCTCTGGGAGTTATTCTTGGTCTTACTTCTCGGTCCTATAATCATTATTCATGGTTATTTCCCCAGTTCACTGAAAATGTTCATTACCGCATTACGCCACGCTGACTCGTCTCATCCACATCAAAACTTTCACAATAATTATCACTTATAATATCCCTAGTGCATTGATTATTTCCGGAAATTTTTTCAAATGCATTTCCAAAACAAATTAATTAGCCCGAGTGGAACACGAGAGCTAAATACGTTTTGGAAATGCTTGAGAATAAAATTTTTGGATATTAATCAATGCACGAAGGCATATTTGGTAAGAAAATCGCAACGACACGGACATTGGTTCATTATGTCATTATGATGTCATTATTAATAAATAAATGATTTTGATTGGCTGAAATAATTTCCACTTATTAATTTCATGCTAGGTGCAAAAATTTCCAGGAAATTTTTACAATGTCATAGAAACGACACCGAATTTTATTTTTCTATCGGCTACTTTTCAGTGTCGTGCGATTTTCGTCAAAATCGACCAAAATCGCAAATATCAACTTTGTTATTATAAGGCGTAGTGTTTTTAATCTTGCACCGTTCGATAGCCTGTGAAATACGAATAATGATGTATCTTGACACGACATAAGTGCTTCCGTCCAGAAGCTACAAGCATCTAAAAATTAGATAAAAATAGACTTTGGTGGTTTTTGGAAATTTACAAAAAATCTATCAGTTATAGAGTCAAATTGAGTTCAAATTTGATTTCAGAGAGATTGATTACACAAGAAAACGTCAACTTCTAAGCCGTTGTAGCAACAATGTCGATTTTAGAATTTTTTCGAATTTCTATCGATTGGGATAGAAAAAAAAAGTCGAAAATATTGAAATTTTTTACATCGATTTTATGACTTATTCTTGTAGATTTTGAATCGCTGAACACGAATGTGGTCGTACTTTCTTTCTGCACGTCGTACTTTTTGAGTTATAGCGATTGGAAAACTTTGATTTCTATCGATTTGGGCAAGCATTAGGGTTGAAAAAAAAGTCGAAAATATTGAAATTTTTTACATCGATTTTATGACTTATTCTTGTAGATTTTGAACCGCTGAACACAAATCTGGTCGTACTTTCTTTCTGCACGTCGTACTTTTTGAGTTATAGCGATTGGGAGACTTTGATTTCTATCGATTTGGGCAAGCATTAAGGTTGAAAAAAAAGTTGAAAATATTGAAATTTTTTATATCGATTTTATGACTAAGTCTTGTAGATTTTGAACCGCTGAACACGAATCTGACTGTGGTTTCCTTGTACAAGTCGTACTTTTGGAGTTATGGCGATTGGAAAACTTTGATTTCTATCGATTTGGGCAAGCATTAGAGTTGAAAAAAAGTTGAAAATATTGAAAAATTTTACATCAATTTTATGACTTATTCTTGTAGATTTTGAACCGCTGAACACGAATCTGGTCGTACTTTCTTTCTGCACGTCGTACTTTTTGAGTTATAGCGATTGGGAGACTTTGATTTCTATCGATTTGGGCAAGCATTAAGGTTGAAAAAGAAGTTGAAAATATTGAAATTTTTTATATCGATTTTATGACTAAGTCTTGTAGATTTTGAACCGCTGAACACGAATCTGACTGTGGTTTCCTTGTACAAGTCGTACTTTTGGAGTTATGGCGATTGAAAGACTTTGGTTCAAAATTTTCGTCAAAATCGACCAAAATCGCAAATATTAACTTTCTTATTATAAGGTGTAGGGTTTTCATTCTTGCGCCGTTTGATAGCCTGTGAAATACGGATAAATTTGATGTATCTTGACACGATATAAGAGTCTCCGTTCAAAAGCTACAAGCAATTAAAAATTAAATAAAAATAGATAATGATGGTTTTTGGAAATTTACAAGAAATCCATCAGTTCTAGAATCAAATTGAGTTCAGATTTGACTTTATAGAGATCGATTACATAAGAATACGTCAACTTCTAGGCCGTTGTAGCAACAATGTCGATTTTAAAATTTTTTCGAATTTCTATCGATTGGGGTAGAAAAAAAAAGTCGAAAATATTGAAATATTTTACATCGACTTTATGACTTATTCTTGTAGATTTTGAACCGCTGAACACAAATCTGGCCGTAGTTTCTTTCTACACGTCGTACTTTTTGAGTAATGGCGATTTGAAGATTTTGATTTCTATCGATTTGGGCGAGGATTAGGGTTGAAAAAAAAGTCGAAAATATTGAAAATTTTTACATCAATTTTATGACTAAGTCTTGTAGATTTTGAACCGCTGAACACGAATCTGGTCGTACTTTCTTTCTGCACGTCGTACTTTTTGAGTTATCGCGATTGGAAGACTTTGATTTCTATCGATTTGGGCAAACATTAGGGTTGAAAAAAGAGTGGAAAATATTGAAATTTTTTACATCGATTTTATGACTTATTCTTGTAGATTTTGAGCCGCTGGACACGAATATGACTGTTGCTTCTTTGTACAAGTCGTACTTTTTGAGTTATGACGATTCGAATACTTTGGTTCAAAATTTTCGTCAAAATCGACCAAAGTCGCAAATATTAGCTTTCTTATTATACGGTGTAGAGTTTTCATTCTTGCACCGTTCGATAGCCTATAAAATACGGATAAATTTGATGTATCTTGACACGACATAAGTGTTTCCGTTAAAAAGCTACAAGCATTTAAAAATTAGATAGAAATAGACTTTGGTGGTTTTTGAAAATTTAAAAGAAATCTATCAGTTATAGAATTAAATTTAGTTCAGATTTGATTTCAGAGACATCAATTACACAAGAAAACGTTAACTTCTAAGCCGTTGTAGCAACGATGTCGATTTTAAATTTTTTTCGAATTTCTATCGATTGGGGTAGAAAAAAAAAGTCAAAAATATTGAAATTTCTTACATCGATTTTATGACTTATTGTTGTAGATTTTGAGCCGCTGAACAAGAATCTGCCAGTAGTTTCTTTCTACACGTCGTACTTTTTGACTTATGGCGATTGGAAGACTTTGATTTCTATCAATTTGGGCAGCATTAGGGTTGAAAAAAAAGTCGAAAATATTGAAATTTTTTACATTGATTTTATGACTTATTCTTGTGGATTTTGAACCGCTGAACACAAATCTGGCCGTAGTTTCTTTTTACCCGTCGTACTTTTTGATTTATGGCGATTTGAAAACTTACGATTCAAAATTTTCGTAATAATATTCAAACTAATTCAACTCTAATAACGCATTTTTGTTGTCTTTTTCGGCATCCCCTCAGTTACACGGGTTGTTTTAATTGAAACATATTTTGGCACAGTTTCTCAAATTTGGCCTCATTGAAGGATCTACACCTAGAATTTCAATTTAACAACAATACAAAGAGCACGCAATTTCTTACAAATTAATTGCCGTGAAGCGCACCACCACCGTTCCCGTTTTGATGTCGACGGCTGGTAAGAATTCTATTGTGCCAAGCGCATACTTGACATACACGCAACGTCAAATTATTAACTGAAATTTCGCCCCGAGCTAAATTAGATCAAGTGTCCAGACGCCCAACCCGCCAGCAAATCTCGCGTTCCTCGCTAATTCTTCAATATCGCCCCTCCGAGGGCGGCTAAGCGGTTCGCTAATTATTCTTCCACATGGGAGCGGATTGTATTTCTAACTTAATAAGGGTTAACGATATTTCCGTCGTGGATAGAGCTGGCGGATGCAAATTAGTCTGATGTCGATCCTCGAGACGCAACGGGGCACGCGACAAAATGTCCCATCTAAATTTATAATATGTATTACTGGTCTGGCAGGACGATTGTCTCGGGACTGATCCCCGGGACCCTTGTCCGCGAACTCCTGAGACCGACTTTATCCGGGCTTAGCGCTATTCGCCTAATTTGATTTATCGGAAGACGTATATATCTCGAATTGCTGCACTGGAGGATCAGACGCGAGACAATCGCATTAATGTCATTAAGGAGGGAGGCTGGGCAGGTCTCGCACCGGCCGCCGGGGACCCACCCACAACAAAACCACCAGCAGCAGCCTCCAAGGACGAAGGACAAGTTCGATCAAAAGCGACGGTTAGGTCAAAAATTTGCGCTAGAGAGTAGCCTCTTGAAGTTGACACTACCTAGAGTTACTCTTCATGTAGAGTCTTGCAAAGTGTACATTACAACAGCGGAGGCTTCAATACGATGCGCCATTTATGCTGAAAAGGCAGGAGTCGGTCATATTAAAAGACTAGAAGAAGACTAGAAGAGCCTGAAGATGTTTGAACGTGAAGCTACTCGTGAGAAGTACCTACAGATAATAGTAACCCAATCATTATAAGAAGGAAGGAAACGCAGCAACTGTGACGTTGTAAAAAATAATCGACAGTCATTCTAAAAAAGTTGTAGATATATAAAAGAAGAACAGGGGAAGTTATTAGTAATAATGTGATTGCACGTGTATATGGTGTTGCCTGCCTTCCAGGGGCGCTTTTAGCAGCTGTTTAGATTTGTGAGAGGTTGTTTAGAGCTGTTGGAAGCTGTTTAAAGCTATGCAGGTTCTAACAACTCTAAGCAGCTTAACAGTTACGGACTGCACAGTTTTAGATAGCTTCTAGCAGCTTTAAACAGCTTCTAAACAGCGCCCCTGGCTAGTAAGCAACACCATATACATGTGACCTGGACGCTAACTTGAGCTTTCATAAGAACTAACACGGGATCTGGCGCCAGAAGTGTCATTCCTACACTACTTGACTACTTGTGTGGTCTGGTTTGGTGAACGGTAAGAATGGAGGTAATGCTTGTCGAGGTCTGCGGGCCGCGATCGATACGATTTTGTTGTGCGCCCCACGTGCGCACAATGGGGCCGTGGTTGTTGCGGCTTTTGTGGGGTTGGCGTGCCGTCGCTGCACGTCGGCGGTGCATTTCTCGTCGATTAATGTTCTGCAAAAATCGGGCATCGACGTGTTCGCCAGCTGCGCGTCAGGCTTGCAAAAATGATCCGATTGTTATGCACGATAATGCCGTGTCGCCTCCATTCAGGCATATTAAAATGAGAATGGGGGCATGTGGCGGAAACAGCGAACTTGAACAAATCAGATTCCAGAACTTTATAAAAGTTAATTAACACCACATTCTGGAGACGTCGACAACACCACAAAGCTATGTTTAAATTAAATATAGAGCACGGGGTGCTTCGAGCTGGCGTTAAAACCGCACCATATCACATCTGTGCCGAACTAGGAACTATTCGGGTTCAACGGGCGGAAAAAAGCGTCGCTGGAGCGGAGCTAATCAGATCTTTCCTCATCGAATCAAACAACGAAATGAATTAGACGCGTTCCATATCAAGGGGGATTAATTTTTAAACGCGCCTTAATCCGGGCCGGTGATGAAACCGTTGTTGCTGACGACGCGACCGGAACGATAAATCCGGATAATTGCTTTTTCTACGTGAATTTTTCACGGCGAGTGGATTTTACGCGCGAAACTGCAAACTTTATAGACCTTGTGCATGCACTTTCTTACCGAGATAAGAGTTTTCGTTTTTGCCTTTTAAGACAACTTTTTCATCTACACAAAGGCGCAAAATTTGATTTATTCATTTAAGAAATTTTTGACAAATTCTGATAATTGTAGAAACGGTGGAGGCCCAGGTCAACTTAAAAAAATAGAAAAATTTACAAAGAAAATTGAAAAAACGGCCATCTTTTAAGAAAAGTTTGAATAGTTCTTTCCAGACCAATAATTAGTTTAGAAATTTTAGTAACAAGCCAAAACCTTCACTTTGTACACTCGCATTATTTGAAAATGAAACACTTGAATCGCTGGTTTGACTGATTTGGCAACATTGTAGACTGCATAGGTAATTTAGTGCCGGCGTTCGGGTCGGTTCGGTAAAGCTCGGTGCCTTCGACCTTACCAGACCTTACTAAGCAGTCTACAATGTTGCCAAATCATAATATATTATATGATATAATTTTTTAATTAGCAACCGAGTAGATATAACTATTTTTGTAAAAGGTTCTACTATACCAAAAGGTTTCATCTTTCTTTTGGTGCCTTTCGCAGCTCATAGGAATTCCAAACCCCGAAGCGAAACTGCGTTGGTGACTAGAATACTGGCAAAAAAAGTCGATAACGACACGAGATTCTAGGACAAAATTACGCAAACGGTTATTATCATTGCCAAAATTAGGGTAAATGATCTTGAACCATTTGGCATTCGCCGTGGAGCGCCCGGTAAATTTGCGGGTTCCGCCACAATTGAATGTCGATCCTGTCACCTCAAATTTTTGAGGTTAGTTTTATTAAACAGTATTTAGTTAAGATAATTCGGGCCCAGTTACAATAATAAAGACGTTTAGTTATCGCAATTGTAAATCCTGTTAATTTGTAGCGGAAAGCCGCAATTTTAAGACAGAATTTTAAAACTCGGGGTGAAATATCATTAGGGAGCATAGACCACCGCCAACCTACGTAACCTTGAAATGTCAAAGTAGTAAATTCGTTAATATTAAGGCTTTCCGCACCCTTAACTCTCTTCTGATAAATAATCCATTTTATTTAATGCTTTTTTCTTAAAATAAAAAAAAATTATAAAAAAAAAAACAAAAAAAAATAGCGAGTTCCATTTTAATTCTAGTTAACTCGCGCCCGTACATTGTAAGTTCTCTCCGGGATAGCGAGTTCTTGAAAAAACTCCAGGAAACTTTTAATTATAACTATGCAAATAGGTCGGACAATTTCGCCGAGTCGGGTTGAATTATTCAAGTTGTCGAAATTATTGTTGGGGATGGGGATGTTCGTGATCATTTACGTTCCGGCTCTTTAACGTCGAACCCGTGATAAAATGCGGGCCATAATAATAAAGCACGAAAAGCCCCTAAAAGAGACGTTTATTTGTCTTGTTGTGTTGGCCACAAATCATCTGAAAAAAGTAATTTCTCAGCGGCGCAGCATTTTCCAATCTAAATTCTGGTCCCGCTATCGATCTGTTCGCATAAAACAGTGACAGAACCCACCAACAACGTAATATAATAATTCAGTTCACTGAATCGATCCCAGATACTTGTTAAAGTTTTATGTTCTTCTTTATCTCCATCATTATTGTATTTTGTAACAGAAACAATTCTGCAAACGTGTCCCAACTTTCTCCCCTGCGGAATTTCGGTCGCGTCGCCAACTCGGGACGTTTCACCCAACTTTTCATGTGTGTGCGTCTGTGCTCCTTTCCGTCGTTTATGAATCACGATTAGAGCTGACTTGGAGGAAAATTACGCGGTAAATCAATTCGGAATCGTTGCTTGGAAATTTGCAGAATAAACAGGGCCGGAAGAGGGAAATATTGCTTTCGAAAATGAACGAAACTCGTTCGTTTCAGTTTGAATGACAGCGAGAAAAAATTTATATACGCCGAGGCATTAGGGATTTATTATACGTTTGCCGAAATCATTCTTTTCATGTCACGACGATGGGAAAAACAAAATTACCTTTCACATTAGTTGCGAGCCGCTTTGACAGATGTATTATTTAATTTCGTATTAATTTCCTCGGCAGCGTCCCCAACATTCCCAATTTCGCAACCCCTTCACCGACCCGAAAATCTCCATATCCATATTAAAAGCGCTAGGCCGGCGACCATCGATTTCCCTTACTAACTATGTATATCGTCAATTTTTCTCAACCCCAACTACAAATAAATGGCGGTAAGCGTCAATTGCCCAGCTGTATTATGGATTCTGGAGTAGTGGAGCATTTTCCGTAACTGCAGCACAAAGGGGTTGTTGGCAAAAATACGGCGTTTCTTACATTTCGCTTCTTTGTTTCAGGTAAGCGTCAGCTCGGTCCGCTCGTGGAAACGGTGAGAATTCCGTTTGATGGTGACGTAAGCACAACAACGAACAATTTCTAATGAGTTTGCAACAATACCAGCCACATTTTCAGCTGAATAAGTCAACGGGTTTCGAGCTTGTTCCGAATTTAGCTCGAAAATCCGAACATTGTAAGCTACGAACTTGGATTATTAATGTTGCATGTAAATTTTTGGTAAATCCGAGGCAAGTTTTTGTCTCATTTACAATTAACTCCAGTCGTGCGGCGGATTTTGTTCAAAACTTCCCTCGAGCCATGGGTAGTTAAGAAAAATTACCAAAAAAAATCAGTGAAGCCGCAACTAACTTTCGCTTAAACATTTTCAAATTATTCTAACAATAAAACTGTTGCGTAACTCAAACCTTGTTGAGTGGAAACGAAGTTTCTAAATCGATCTGTGTAATTTGGCAAATTTTTGGTAGTGAAAGTGCATGATGTGAGTCTCTCTCGTCCTTGGTCCCGGAAAATATAATACACTTTGTAATTTTCTCGGTTCCTTTGTTTGGCCTAAATCGCCTAGATAGTATCGGGCGGTCGTTTCAATTCCGCCCTTTCAACGTAAACGAGGCAAAGTTTGCGACTGCAGTTTGACTGACGTCTGTTCGGCCCCCGTTTAAATTAATGCGTTCGGCAACGGTTTGTTAGATTTACTACTGTTAGTCGCCAACTTTCTCAACTACACATCGATTCAACGTGCTTTTTGCCGTTTTATCGGCCCGATCCGATAAATCAACGCACTTAATCCTCCCCTATTCGCACCTAGAAGAAGAACCGTTGCCGCCGGAGAAAATAACGGTGGGGCGGCGCCACCGAGATCCTCATCAACCTGGCAGAAGCCCATCGCTAAAACCACCCACACGTCCTCACAAAACAATGAAAGCTGAGGAAGATCTCCATGATGATTGTAGACTCTCATGAATGGACGTGTCTCTTTTCCAAATTTTATTTTAATTTATAGACTCCAGGCTTTTCTTCCGACTGCCAACATTTCAAATTCACCCGGCGCCTCCGCCACTTGTGATTCTTCCTATGTTGCCCCTTTTCAAATTACGTTTTGGTTCTCCCGCTTCTATCATTGATATTTATTTTGAAAATATTTGCCAAATTAGACTACCGCTGGGAATGTGAAAACTAGCTGTCGTTTAGTTTGGTGGAGCTGCCGGAAGAAGTTGCGTAATACTCCTTGCTGGGTTAGTGACCGGATCTGCCCGCCTTGGGGTTCGCGGCTCCCTGAAACCTTCAGATATTTAAAACCCGAAGAAAATTCATTAGGGTAAGTGCTCCGTGATATTGGGGTCTTTCCTAGAAAATTTCCTCAGCGGATTTGATCGAATCTATTGTAATACCCAGTCAATATGCGAGAGGCTTTTGATATTCGTCTTTTTGCCGTTGAACTTTTTGCTAAAGCGCTACTAGCGCCCGGGAATTTCTTCGGAATATGATTGGAAATTTTCATGTGGGGGTCCTCGAACGTTTTCACGTTCTCCCGGTAATTGCGTTTGATCTTATCGCTTAATTGGTTGTTATTAACAAAAAAAAACGCGCTTTTTTTCTCGCGACGTCTCATTAAGAGGAACGCGCCGACGAGATCTTATTTAACGGTTACGCTGCATTAATTTTCTTCAATTAGACTAAAAGAGGGCGAAAAACGCGGCCGTATCAAACGACACTTTCCGCCCGCCCGTTTCACGGATAACAAAAGACAAAGGACGTCTGAACGGTTTCTCTGGAACAATGCAGGCACATCATTAAAGATAACAACCAACAACATTTTCATATCATCCGTAAAAATTCGAGCAATCAATAGAGCCGTCGATTTTGTTTACTGGCGCATTCGGCCGTCGAAAAAGGGGGTTGAGGAAATGGGCCATCCCCGCCACCCGTCAGGATGCATTCACAGAGAGCCGTCGTCGTCCTGGCAACCACCGAATGATTACCGAACCGGTGACGTCATCGCGGTGCAGCTCATTACGACGCCGCTCTGCGACTTAATAGATTGGTCCGGGTGACGTCACGGGACGCCGCGCCCCCGCAACGACACACTTTTCGCGCCATCGCTCGCTTTTATCTTTCGGTTTCGCACCGGCTGATTAATTATTTTGTCTGCGTGAAGAAACTTTGGCACGCGGGGAAATTGAGTATTCGCTGATTATTAATTGTCGGGGGCGCGAGCGAGCAGGGTGTCAGTTCGCGTTACACGCTTGTAACTTTTCGGGCGTTGTTCGCTTTTTCCGACGGATACGCCCGGATTTTTAGGGGTTTAAGGACGGTTCGGGGGAGGCAGTCGCGGATGAATATCAAATTTGAAAGCCGTAAATCCACCAGCGATATTTACGACTTAAAAATTGCAACATTCAGTGTTGTGGCGCGGTTACGGTGAATTCCGGAGTCAACCCTACTGCGCCGTAAAACTGATCGACAGCTGCTTCGCTGGGGGCGCAAGCCCCTATCTAACGGCCAATCTAACTCGTACTCAAAGTTAGGCGTAAAGTGACACTGTCTAGGTTAATTCTGAGCAGCGACGTCAATAAACACAACATCGCAAATTGTTCGGTATTGGTCATAATTACGACACATTTTAGATCAATACCATTTTATCACATACAAAGACGACAAAATTTTTTTGATTCGCAATTGCTATTAGGTTTTTTAAAAGTATCACCAAAGTAAAATTTTAATTTTTTTTTCGAAAATTTTACAAATTTTAATCGATTTAATCTCCCAGATAACAGAAAGGTGCTTTAGCGATGCACGTGCGAGTGTGAGATTATCCTTCTTTGGTGTCTTTACTGCAACGCGATAAATGTTGAAAGTCGTCGCTTAAATTCACCCGGCGCCTCCGCCATTTGCGGTGTTTCAACGATATCGTCAGTAAACCTTATATTGGTGTCTGCGAAAAACAGTAAAAGTGCACCTTAAATGCACCCGGTGCCGCTGCCACTTCTGGTGTCTCACATTTATTACTCAAATTTATAATAGCTGCCATTTTTTTAATTTTATTAACGTAACTACGAAAATAAATTGCTGCTAACTTTCGCAACCAAACGCAATAACAAGTTTTAGTTACTGAGCTTTATAGTTGCAATACTGTTTTTTGGTATCCCTGGCTCTAAAAGTATTTTTGATCAACGCGACCCAATCAGCAGGGATGGGCTGCCGGCTTTTATTGGGGCGTCCAGCCATATCCCGGTCGTAAAAGCGGCCGGACTCGCGTCGCGTGTTTAAGGAAATCGTCCCGATAATTGGGCTTGTTGTTCCGGTAATCGGCGGTTAAGTTAATAACGGTGCACCTTTTATTCGGCCGTTAACGTCCTGCCTAGGATTTTTCGGGTCCTGCCAGGCGGCAGTCGTAAAATAACAATTGTCTGGTGTCCGTGGGACGTTCTCAAAGTTTACTGTTCTTGTTCGTGTAGCACTTTGCGGAGTTATGTAGGCCGTTCATCAACCGAAGTGGCCTGTCAGCATTGAAGAAAAGCCCAACACAACTTATATGCGGCAACACCGCCGGTGTTTCCCCAATTTCGCCCCGCACACCTAAAACAATACCACCAACCAACCAAATATTGCCGTCGTAAAATTTGATCGTCGATAATAAAAACGACGACATTGTGCCTCCCCGAAAAGAAGTGCAGGTCGTTGATCAAACGGGCCGTAATTAGGGCTCTAGGTTGTTGATGGCTGACGCTGGAGGTGGCAGCCGAATAATGAAAGCCCGTCGTGGCGGCGAGAAGAGCGAGATCAATGCCTCCACCGGAAGAAATAAGGAAATACACTCTAAAATATACACAAGCCGCGGCATTACTCGGCTAATGTAAGGAAAAGGAAAAACGTGTGAAATACGCGCCGCCGTTCTGTTGTGGGCGCTCTTTAGAAACTGTAAAATATCTCAACCGCTTTCTGGGGCTGATGCGGCGAAGAGGAATATAAATGGGAACGTGCCGGCCAAAAACGAGATCCGGCACGAAAAACATTAATTAGGGAGGGGCTTTTTACTGTCGCAAAGACAATAATGGATAAAAATGACGAGATGATGACGCTTTGTTTTAGCCGGAATGGCCGAGGAATTTCTTGGTGATGGGTAAAAAGCGAAATTGCTGGAGGGATTCGGTTTCGAGTGTTTCGGATGCGGTTTGGAAGCGCTTTTAGCCTACGCGGTCGTTTCTATTGGAGGGCCGCTGAAAGTTGTTGTCGACCTGCAAATGCGGTTTGCATTGCTGCTGACAGACCAAAAGGTAATGGCTTTTGCGGTCGGAATCAACCCAAGCGGCAGTCGCTACGCAAACGATAGGAATCGTGTTATTGATGGCACGGCAATTGATTACGATATTATCTCGCCTAATTACCCGTTATGGACCATTGCATTCAATATTAAAACTCGCGACGGACAATTACCGACGCCGCCCGTTCAATCGACAACCGACGCCGCAGACGCCACTCAAACAATTACAATCGCAATTACCCACCCTAATACTTGGAACTGGCAACTAATTCATAGTTTCCGGCCTATGAAAATAACTTTAAACCGTGACTGTCAAAATTCTGGTGAAGCAAAGTTTCTTAAGTAAAAGGTCAAATTAGGTCTATTGAGTCGAGTGAAACAAATTTTTTTGTAGAGTACCTATTAGACCCAGTTGGAGGAGGAAAAGGCACAAGGAGGATCACCAATAAAATCGTGAGGTGATGTGCCCAATTAGGCTAAGACTTTCAAAAAAAAAATTAATTTGAGGGTCCTACGTCTTGCGACGAACTCGATTGAGCTGGTAATGACAACGATGATTCTTTTTTTTTCTTATTGTAGACGTTCTTTAGTAATTAAATGAGAAATCAACTTTTACAACAAATCCAGCTGCAGGAGCATTATAATTCGCCATAAAGCTGCAAGGAGAATTATTCAGAAATGAAATTAGATTCGAGAGAAAGAACTGCAAGGAATTGCTAGACTACGTTCCTGAAAGTTGTAAATTCTGTCGGAACTTGAGGAGACTGCGAAGGAGGCATTTCGTACTCATCAAATTTTATTTTTTAAATTATTGGGCAACGAGCTTTGTTTTAAAATAAAAACTTCGGACTCGAAGAACCTTTGGCGGCGGCGACGCCAACTAAAAATAAGAAAATATCTGGTGGAGAAGTTGCACGAGCTTTTGCGTTTTTTGACTCCTAATTTAATAATGAAAGCTCTTCGTCACAGTTGCGAATAAATTTTCGGCAAAAAAGCGGTCGCGGCGACTTTATAACAACATCTGCATTGCTGAAATGTTGAAATTAGCCGAAAATTTGCGCAAAATCCGAGAAGAGGTCGTCTCAAAAACTTTTTCTTTTTCAAAACTGACTGATGAGTACAGTTTCCGTAACGTTGAGAAATATTTAGCATGTCGCCTTTATGCGGAATTGATTCGCTACAAAAAGTTCTGCTTCAAATTGCCAATTCCGACGGTGCACGCACACCCCAATACGTTTTCAATACAAGTAGTCGCTTTGAATATTTTTTTGTAGTAACTCGATGACAGTTTACTACTCGACCGGGTGAAAAATGTTTGACTGCCTTACACGCGTTTTTGGGCTCGATGGAGGTATTAAATTTTCATGCACGCCAACTTGGCCTCTTGAAAGCGCCCAGGCTCCGCCTGTCTCCATGGCTACTCACATACAGAGATGAAGGCCCCGGCTATGATACTTGATTACCACTGCGTGTACCGGCCATGGTTTCCCTTTGTTGGCAGATATATTCGCTCTTTTGTACGACAGAACACGCTAATTGAATACATCCCTTGATTAATGAACCCGCCAGGTTTAATCTCACGGCGCACTTTCAGCTTGCCGCCCTTTTTACACGTCTCGCACCGGCCCTCGTCACGACGTAAGGACGGTTTCGGTATATCAAGCCGGCACAATGGTCGATGGCGGTTTTTGCGACGGCCACGGATATTTATGACGCCGAGAACAATGAACGGAACCAAAAGTTGGACGTTTAAAGCCGGAATCGGCGCAGGAGTCCGGAGGTGACGAAGCGAGACTTTCAAAAGTCAAATTCGGCCGATCATCGGCCTGGATTTGGCAGCCCCCAGCCATGCCTCATCAGCAGCCCCTTACTTACTTAGTTCAATTTTAAGTGGGTAGTGGACAATTTGAGGTTGCGTCAGTAGGTGTTGACTTCTTCGTAGAAGTTCGCTCGCTCTCGGCGGCGTTTAATATCGTGCCCGGTCGAGGAGGCGGTATGTGGGTGTGGGGCCCCGATGCAGATGACGGGGTTGTCTGGACGCCCCTGGCATGCGGGACTCGCTGACGTGTGATATCTGTATTAAACAATGGCTCGTCGTCTTTGTCGTGGCTGGCGTTGGGGCGGTGCGCGGCGCGGCTGCTTGCGGAAGAAAATTTATTATTAGCCCCGGAGTCATTGGCGCGATTATCGTCGAGCTTTCGTATTTGCACAGTTGGCAGACTTGCAGCGCATAGATCCGACGACAAAGCTCGTGCTTGTGTCAGTTGTCGTGGCATTTCCAGTTGAAGCACGTATCCAGTCAGTGAGCTTTTGCGTGACGCTTCATTCCAGATACGTGCGTTAAGGTGATAACGCAGCTTTATGACGCCCTATTTCGTTTGTTTATACGCAAATGCGCCAGTATCGTTTAAGGACGGTACACGGGTTCACCGGCGCGTTATAAATCCACCACCACCTTCGCCTCTTTCCCTTGCGAATAAAGCACGGAACACGTGTCGGTGATGTCGCCCATAAAACGGGGCGTCATGCTCCCGTTTAACTCCTCAATTTTACTGGCGTTGTTTTTTTGGCAGCTAAAAATTGTCCGGCAACTCATCGATATTCTTCGGACGTGAGGTACATGACGGCTGGCTAAACGTTCGCCATGCATAACGTCGAGTCGTAAATTCGACATTGCCGAGAAGACGATTGGTATTCGTGGCGGTCTGTTCGGATTTCGCAGAGTTCCTCGAAACGAAAAAATCCCGAGGGGACGATGCTAAATGGTAATTAGGGGGTTCGCGGGTCAATGGAGGTCGGAAATTTTCCAAGTCGAGACCACGCCGGAAAGAATTCGCCCAAGACGGCGACGGGAATCGAGAATTAACGACTCGATATTCACTCCAGGTACCTACCCACTTACGTGTTGCCACCACCCAGGGGGCGCAGTCAGCGAACCGTAAACATTGTATTGTAATTGAACATGAAACGAATAGGTTCGAGTGACAATTGTTTTTATTACCCTCGACTCCTGGAGATGATGAGTGGGAAGTTTAGTTTATTTTCGGAAAATCAACAGTTCGCTCGAGGGGTTTCGGCCATTGTTTCGTGTTAACTCAGGTTTTCTCCAGTGGAAGATATTGAATAGATGAGGGGTTGCGCCGAGGTAATTATCATTTACAACTAGCTCTGTGTCGCGCAGGAGGGATAGCTGGATCTAGGCAAGTCTCATGGCGATGTTGATAAAGGCGGAAATTACCAGCAGATCCGCCGACATCCCAATATTTACCAGGAGAGCGCAACTCGACACAGACCACCAGGCAAATTAACTCAGGACTTCACAGGGGTTTGCACGCCATACGGGACTCCCTCGGCGGGCTTGCGGCTCTGAAAGTAAAATTTCAAGCTCAAAATTAACCCTCACACTGAAGGTCTTTAAATTGTTAACATATCGTTATTATTGTTAGTCTCTTCCGGATTTCAACGCAAGCAAAAATTTTTATGTTTTTCTGTTTCTTGCAGCATCTTCCATCATGAGGAATAAGGAGTGGACGTAAAGCTCATTGAAATTCCAAAACTTTAAATTTTTACAACAAAGCAACTGTCAAGTCTTTTATGAGATGTAAATTGCAAGAAGCAAACAAAAGAATAATTATTTTATGCAAATAAAATTTTTATAACTCACCTTGTGTTCTTTACTGGAAAACGTGCCAGGAAAAAGTTTAGAGTAAGGTTAAGGTTCTCTTAGAAAGTCCTAGACTTGGAAAAGTCCTCAAGATTGGCAAGTTCAAGATTTCAGGAAATGTAAGCAAAATCGATAAAGACCAAAAGGCGAGGAAGAGTCTTCCATACCGGTACAATCCAAACTTGAAAAATATTTTGGAAAAAGTTTCCGAAGTTAACACCAGAACTCAACAGACGTTCTACCAAATGGACATGGAAAAAAACGTTACTCAAAAATTACACTATGATAACTTATGGATGTAATAGTATCAGGGTCCTGTTGTTTCAACTTCTGTTGTTCTCTGTTCTCCCGGTTCTGGCTAAAACTCGGGACTCGGGACATTATTTCTCTTTGAAGAGGCTCGACGCGAGGTTTAGCCGTGTGTCGATTTCTCCTCCCCCAGTCTTGTAACAGGCCCCCGAACGTTGCTCTCTCTTTCAGGACCTATGCTTTATGTCGGATTAATTCTATCTGGATTGTTGTCGGCAACCGTGAGGGACTTTGACGAGATCGTGGCGATAATTTCGCTATCGCTGTTGTTGGCCCAATAAAATCCCATTATTTTCGTCATTCTCCTCAATTACCTCGCATTAGCCCGAGTTACGGGCTATTCCGTAATTGCCCGGTAGAATTTGATAAAACACCTGACCCTGAACTTGTTTAATTATTGCTACGACCCTGATGGCCTGAAGTTCGGGGTTTCGTCACGCTCTTGGTTCGTTTTTTGCAAAAATTATAATAAAGAAGTTCAGGATTCCCGAGGTATTGACGTAAGGCGAGTTTATGGGTGTTCTCGGTCTTATGGCGCTCCCAGGATTAAGCAGTAAATTCAGCGGATGTGTAGAGTGAAAATAAAAGCATGTGTGCCGAGCATCCGGGTCGCTCGTGCTTTTGTGAAAATTAAGTGGGTCGTTATTCCTGAAAAATTCGCGGATAAAGCCCGGGCTTTGTAATTAAAGTGTAACGGTATCAGAGGCGACGATGACTAACAAGACAACTGCTTGCATTTGTGTGTGTTTACTAGAGGGCCATGAAACATACATTACATAAAGCGTCTGCAAAGACCTCGCAGTCTTGGAGATTAACTAACATTACCTACGTTAAATCCGCTCGTGTTCAGAATGAGTTATTCCGTGCTCTTCTGCTCTTAATAAAATCTTAACCGCTAATCGCGCGACAGCGGTATCGTTATAAGTTTGTTGCAAGCTGCTGGCTTCACAAAGTCGACATTGTATCAATTACACCAGAGATTGAGCTCTTGTGGGAGTTTTTCAGCGAACCATTCATCATCGGCGGTTGTTTACTTGAACCGGAATCGAGAATTTCAGTTGTAATTGATAAGACAGGGGTACAATGCGATATTTATGGACGTCCTTTAAAACGTCCGGGAGATTTATTTCCGGATAAAGCAAATACTTTAAGTTGATGCCAGATTGGATTGTTGCTTTATTTCGAGATGGAACCAGTAAATCACGTAAAGCGCAAACACGCCAACGGAAAAACCATGAGTGCTCACCTTTTCCGGTCAATCCCTCTAAAACAAAAACGTGCCCGATCGAAAATGGGGATGACGGGAAGATATTCGCCTTCAAGCTTCGACTGTTGACAGTCGCTGAAAACGCGTTTTTAATAATTAAAGAATGCTTCGGTTAGGCTTGGCGACGGGAGACCTTGACGTCGCGTTCGTATCTTAGCAGCGGGCCGCGCCTTAGTTTGCTCTCCCTCAGGCCCCCAATTCCCGAGCCGCCTCCGACGCCCTTGCGGCACCGTCGGGCGTCCATCTCCTCAACCAGACCAGATCTTCGCAATCTTCAGTTTTTTCTACCCCTCCTCTAACTCACCCCTGGGGCAGTTCCAAGAAACTTTTTCTCTTGCTGCACGTTGACCAAATGACAGCAACTTAAGTTGTTAGTTTTTTGTCATACCGACCGACACTTTGCAACAATTTGGACGGACTCTTGCATGGTCAATGGTCGCGTGATTTAGGAAGCGCTGGATTTACTGATGCTGTGAAGGGAATGTTGGCGATAGGGATGTTACGGTCGCCGGGTCCCTCATCAAAATTTGAGTCAACAGGTAACTCAGTGCCGTTCGCGTGTCCGGGGGCGGTTAGATCTGCGATACCGGTCGCCTCCGCCGCCTCGACATCCTGTATAATTGAGCAGTCTGCTGGTGGCGGAGTTTTACGGGTCCCCGGACGGCGACACACGTCGCGCATCGTTACAATTGCAGAAATTTGCGGGTACCCGGGACAGTAACGGGGATATTTATCTGGAAACGGCCCTGAAAATGCGGTAGGCTGGCAAAGTACTCTGAAATATCGTCGGTTACGGGCGGCAAGAACTAATGAAGATTTTCTCCAAATTATTAGCGGAGAGCGGCAGAACTAGGGCTGGTGGATAAAACACGAGTTTGGAAAATTGTGCGGCATGTGCAACGAGAATAATTCATAGGACGCATATTGCGGCCGACCAAGCTTTGGAAGTTATTGAGGTTAGGCCGGTAGTTGCAATTTATCCTACAACCACAAAGATCACTGAAAGCAGGAAAACTTGCCACTTTTAGTTCCTGAACCCTAAGAGGTTGGGGGGAGATTTTTTTTGATTACTTGTATTGGTACTTGCGACTTTAAGTCTCCTCTGT
This sequence comes from Schizotus pectinicornis, assembly GCA_951805265.1. Classification (NCBI taxonomy): domain Eukaryota; kingdom Metazoa; phylum Arthropoda; class Insecta; order Coleoptera; family Pyrochroidae; genus Schizotus; species Schizotus pectinicornis. The sequence continues at coordinate 4,921,527 of OX638207.1, forward strand.
TTCGGTAGTGGGAGGTCATAACCTCCAACTTTTCCTCGGTGACTCTATGGTCCGACTGGAGGTGCTTGGCAGTTGGCAGGGGTCGGAAGTGTCGGTGTCGGTGCCTGGGCGAATGTAAAAGTTGACATTACGGCATTGTGCCGAGGGTTGACAAACTTCTGGCTCGAAACTATAACTTGGGCCTGCGAGCCCGACTTAACAATATTAACGCAGTAAATCCCGTGCCGCGACTAGTTCGAAACAACAACTTCGTGAAAGCAACGCGCCTTGTTCCGCCAATAAGAGAACTCTGACGCTTACGAGGTTAGAGCATGTAAGTCGAAACTACTTGTAGATTCGTGTACCTGTCGGCCGAAAGGGCAGAACTTGCCGGTAATTATTCGAACTGATCTCCCCTCATCTTATTTGTCTCGTTCTTAAGTCACCTGTTAGCGTTGTCTGGCCGATAAATAATCCCGGCCGGCATCGAGGGACTCCCCGGAGATGCACCGGTATACGGCAGCAGAAAGTTTAATTTATGAAATAATGAAATTCGCCCTCGTTCTTCTCCAAGTTTCTGCAGTAAAGAGATTATATGACACAATCAAGTACAAAAGGCACAATGCCCGGCCCGTTTTTGTTTCTTGCGAGAATAATAAATTTGATTAATAAGCCCCAGGAAACAATAAAACTAATTCTCTTTGAGATCCCGCCCAAAAAGTGGTTGAAAGCTGTCGCGAGATCTCGACAATAGACGTTTAATTCGTTTACGACAAAGGGACTTGATAAATAATAAATGCGAAAGTGCATCAATTTGTTTAATTTGTCGTAAAATTGACGGCGGGAGTTTCGTAACTTTCCGAAGACTAATTATTTTTGGCCGCTCGGGCATCACGAAATTCAGACAGCTGCCTTTTCATTAACACCCACCTGAACGCATTGTAAAATTAGCCGAAGCTACTTCCAATCTTGCACACCTTTTTGCCATCCCACGACAATCACGGCGAACACAAGAACTGTCGAGAAGAAATGTCGACTATTGACGCCCTCTTACTTAATCTCGTTAACGGTTCATCCCTCTACCTCCACCTAGATCCCAGATTAAGGATAATTTTTGTGCGACCAACAACGGATGTGGGTAGGTTAATAAAGAACGATCTAAGACTACCGTCGAGGTTTCCTAATATACAATTTTCCACACTTAATTGTTTGCACTTTCAATTCTTCGATATTGTTGTTCGGTCCTCTAAGCCCCGAAGATTCAACTTTCAGCTTGCTGTTCAAAAAAGCGACGCAAATTAGCGTCGCGAGAATAATTTGCAAAGTGCCGGTGTTTGCAGGGTGGCAACTAACAATTTATGAAACAATATTTTCCTATGTAAATTTCTCATTACTAATTGGCCGCCAACCTGCGGGACTGAGCGCGATTCCGAATCAGGAGGCCCATTAGTAAAATTGCTGGAGCAATTTAACGGCGTTTAATTAGGTAGTCGCTTCCAGGTCCGTACGATTCTTACTTTATTATGCATAAATTTTCATGCATTATGCACTCAGGTGAGTGAGCCACTTACATAACAGCTTTTACGGCATAATCAACCCTCTAGAGCGCTGCACATGGCAAAGAACCTCTCGAGAGCAAATAACTTAGGGCTTTATATTTTATTAGGATTTATTAAAATTTGCATTTGAGGAGAGCTCAGAATCTAGTACCTACCTGCCCCAAAAACCCGACGTTATTATATTTACTTATCCCGTAATAATAGCACATCCACCACCCTGTTGAATATTATATTTTAATACTAAGCGAAACTATATTAGTACGACGTGCCGTTGTTGCTTTTGTACTACCTCTCGAAACGAAATTAAGTCTTTGTTACTGTGCGTCATCGTCTCATGAGACAAAGCTGGAAAACTTTCAGGCAGTAATTGCAAGTTTCTCACTACTGACTCGATACACTCTCAATGTCGTCACTACCGGCGTAGGATGATTGTGAGAATATTTCGCAGCATCGCAGTGCGCCTTTCATACTTCGATAATATGCAAAGAGCGCTATGTTAACGATAAGTTTCATGTCAGCTTTTTGCATCGATGCCGGCGTCAACGTCTCCTGCATGTTCGTATTTAGATTATGTAAAATCGGGCATGTTCAATGGCACCCACCGCGTCGGCGACCGGATCCCAAAAATTAATTAATTCAGACCGACAAGAGACGGCGCTAACGTGTAACTTGAAAGCGTCGGCACGTTGCTGGATGCGTGCACCACAACGCAAAAATGCCGGGTTTCGGTTTTCAGGTCGGAAAAGCGAGGAAAATGACGCAGGAAGGCCGGCTCAAGGTTGCAACGTTATCTCTAACCGAAAATCGGTAAAGGTTTCCGGAATTTGTAACTCGACCACGTTAACGCAAAACTTCTTTAAACTACTCATTAAATTATTCAAAGGGTTCAAATAGTTGACAATGCAGATGACGAAACGTAGATGGAGAAGGTTAAATTTTAAAAATTTTGTAAAAAAATTTATCTACATTTTCCACGGTTTTCCCGTATCATGGAATGCCAAACATGCTGCGTAATAGCAAGTGGTGACTCTTTCTCTCTACAACGGTTTTATCTTGTTCTTTATGTGCTTTAAGCTTACACCCCCAAAAATAGGTAACTTTTCGAAATTGATCATTGTCGCGGTTTAGGTGGCCGTGTTAAAATGGCGGCGCGACTTGATTCGGTGCATGTTGGGGTTTGCGGCTTCCTGCGACAAATGCGCTTTATTAGGGCGTCGAATGCAAAATTGCATTTGCAAGTTGACTTCAGCTCCTGAGGGACGCACCTGTCTAGTTATCGTTGTGCGCCGGGGCGGTGCAGTGATGAAATTCACCGTAACGCCCGTTCGGCTTTGCGTCTCTCGAAAATCCGACACTAACCGATTTCCACCTATCAAATTACCTTTTAGATGCTTTTTCCAGATCGGGATTGTTATCAAAATGTTATTGCGTTCGGCTGTTCCCTTGTGAAGTAGCTGTTTTGAAAATCTACACCGGTCGTTATAGCTTTTGCGTCGCTATAATATTGAACCGGAATTCGGATACTCCGAAACTGAATCCGTTCTATATTTATCTTTTGCCTGATTTCTTTACCGTTCAAATTTTCGATTGAGTGCGCTTTAGTAATGTTTAGTGTCAAAAGTCGTTACGGCACTGTCCGAGGTTTTACTTCGAGGAGCGCCATTCGCGAATGCAGTCAAGTCTTACGTGACTAGAACGTCAAGTAGTCCGGCTAAGAGCAGCGACTATAACGTCCAATTACTTTTTAATTGAAGAATGCAGAAAGAGGCGCATAATGAATTTTAATATATTATTTGACTATAAATTCAATTTGTGGTCCTTGAGCCCCAAAGCTAAATTTATCGACTTTTAAATATTCAGCGACACTCACCTGGATTCGATGACTTAATTCCCCGCCCCATCTGCTTAGTGTTCCCGGGGTGATTTCCGATAATAATTCGGATTGCTTCAGATGAACAGGGAGAAAATCCGTATTCGCCCCGCGAAACATAAAACAATTCTCCCATGCTCTGCTCCCATAGCGCATTACCGAAGCACTGATGTAAATTTAAAGCATTTTCCGCATGATAAGTTACCAGTAGACCTGGAATCGAAAACGCAGAAAAGCGAAATGGTAAGGGCAATATTGGCAGGGCCCGCTTCAATCTGGTTCTACACTCTGTTCGGAATCAATGAAAGGGCGAAAAATGTCCTTCATTCATCCACCTTTTCAACGGCGACCGCTCGGGAAAACTAGCGGACCCTCCAAATTTTCACGATTAAATATGTCACAGTTAAATTCCGGGAGTGTGACAAATGCGCGATTTTTCAGGCGCCTCGGGAGCGAAACACACACTTGGAGGGCGTCTGTTCCGTTGGCACCGCGACGCCCGGAAAATCCGCTGCATATTTTTGCTCGCCACTAAAATTTACCGATAATATTCCGCGGCCGTTCCGATGCCAGTCTGCCATCTCGAAGCATTTGAAAGGTCGGTCATTAGGTCATACAACCTGGAGTGACGTAACAAGTTTAATAGAAACAGTGAGACTGCGACGTATTCATTATTTTTGAGGGTTTTGCGACGGCCCCTGGGGCGGCTTTGATGCCCCCTAATTTGGAATTAAATCAGATTGCCGGTGGGGATGAGGCATCTAGGTTTTGGCGGACGCCATTCGAATTTGGCAGTAAGAAACGCGGCCTTAATTGGATAGGGAGAGCGTCGTCGTGTTTTCGTGCGTCCCGTAATCCCGGAGCCGGAAACCCGTTCAGCAAGGTAACCTAATGCGACATATTGTGACGTGTTTTTGAGGGTCTGAATAACCCGAGGCGTCAAGGAGCTCGATCATTCGTCATTTAACGCCCCGCCAATCATTATCAGGTTATATTTCCATCAGCGTTCGGCAACGAGTAGACGCCTCGATGATCGCTGAATTTTTTATACGCAAATTTGATAGCCAATTACAGGCAGAAATGTGTTTTCCCGAATTAATCCGGCCAAGTTTATAACGGGAGACGAAAATAATTTGAATTAATCGACTCGTCCCCGACGAAAGATAGGACCTTTCGGGGTGTAGCCGAATAAAAGGACTCGTTTACGTTGAGAGATAGCCAGATGCAATTAGGGATGAGTTAATTGAGTTATACAAGGGACGGCCTGATTGGAGTAATGTGTGATTGATTTTGTGACGTCAGCGATCACCCCGACATTGGCCGCTAATAAATTTTTCCACCGCGTAAATCAAGCGCGAGGAATCCTTCTTCCAATTACACGCCGCAAATTAATTAATATACGGGATGGCTACGCCACAACGGGCGCCTGTTTTAACACCGCATCAAGCATGCAACGGCCCGGGGCACCGTCAAATAACCAATTAGACCCCGCCATTTAACACCATCGTTAACATTTACGACTGGCCCCCAAATGCACCCATCAATTTTGCAGAAAACTGCACATCACTAAATCCACCGAGTCTCGGGGCGCCCGAGGCGGCACTAATTTGCTGCTAATACAAAGAGCACATGCATCTCATGCATGTCTGAAAACACAACCCCCACAATGTAAAGAAATGTTTCCTTAGGTGTTAAATCTTTACTTGGAGACTGTTCTTGTTTTTAAATTTAATTGGAAAATTCTTGCGACCACGTTGCCACCCATAGCTGAACCATCTGGAATCCCCGGATTAACAACTCTCGCGCCCATAGTCATCGATATTCGGATGTCTGCATAAAAACGTAGTCTGCTCGTTTGATGACCGTATCGGACATGTATGACGTGACAGATATGTTAAGGGACGTGTCATCGCCAGAAATCGGAACGTTCGACGATCATCAGCGGTTACCCCTCAGTAGCGTCAGCCGAAATCCAATTACACCGACCCCGGGCCCGTCACCCCCCCCCCCCTCCACGTCCCCGTGATAACATAACAAATGACTCCAGCCGTCAATTTATGCGTTACGCTTTTATTCCCGTTCGATTTTATTTAAAAGGTTAAAAGGATAAATTAATTAGGGCGAATTTCATCTTTTCTCCGGCACGTGCCGCCCTAATTGAAACTGTCAAATTCCGACGGGGATGGAATAAAAACGTTAGTTTGCCGCCGGCTTTATCGCGATCAGTCTGCCAGACGGAGAATCTTCTGAAATAAAAATTAATTTCCATCAGTCGTACTGTTCGATCACCCTGCGAAGGGGGAGCTTGAGGATTGGCCACTCGTCGGATTCAAGAAATAAACAAATAGTAGCTACAGAGAAAGTTCTGCCTGAACTAGGAGGCGCTGCCTCTTCACTTGGCTCCACAGTCGTCTTAGCTAGGAGACGCTGCCTCTTCACTTGTCCCAGAGCCGCCCGAGCTAGGAGGCGCTGCCTCTTCACTTGTCCCAAGGCCGCCCGAGCTAGGAGGCGCTGCCTCTTCACTTGTCCCAGAGCCGCCCGAGCTAGGAGGCGCTGCCTCTTCACTTGTCCCAGAGCCGCCCGAGCTAGGAAGCGCTGCCTCTTCACTTGTCTCAAAGTCGCCCGAGCTAGGAGGCGCTGCCTCTTCACTTGTCCCAGAGCCGCTCGAGCTAGAAGGCGCTGCCTCTTCACTTGTCCCAAGGCCGCCTGAGAGCTAGGAGGCGCTGCCTCTTCTCTTGTCCCAGAGCCTCCTGAGCTAGGAGGACTGCTTCTTCACTTGTCTCCACAGCCGTCTGAGTTAGGAGGCGCTATCTCTTTACTTGTCTTCTCAGTCGCCTCCGGTGTTGCTCTGGCTCGTGAATTCCCTGCACTTTAAATATAGATATATTTTAGGTTTGATTCTGGTTTTTGCGTTGCAACTTTGGCGAACTTCGGGGTAACGAGTAACGAAATAAATCGAATTAGGGCCCGTGTTCCGCCGACTCGCTTTGTGCATAGCAGATTATCAATCGGCTGCAGCTCGATACATAACGAACAAGTTCGTTGGCAATGGCGACGGGGATGCCGCTTCGACCCCACCCCAGATTGTTTTCCGATAAACTTCTCAGTTCTGTATCGAGTTGCTTATGTGTTTCGAAGTTGGTGGACAAGCCAAAGCTCATGTTATGAACGTAAATATTATCGCTAGCTAGTTAGACTCCCCCCGAAACGTTTAGTGGTCGGCCTATAAGTTGGTAAGACGCGCCGAGATTTCCCTAATTTAAGGCCGGTTCAGATTCTTCGATGATACGTTTGGAATTCCTTCAATCTCTAATTGATCGTCCAGATTCTGCGACAACAATTCCATTCGATTCGGAGATGAATCGAATCGAACTGCCGCTCCACCCTCGTTCGTTGGGGAAGTTTTCAATATGAAAATCGTTTATGTGAACGACATATTGTTATATGTTAGCATTTGCGCGTCAACGAACTTAACGATATGATATGAGAAACGGGCCCGTCGATGCGCATAGCGAATCTGCTCGTACGGTACGACAGACAAATGCAATAAGATAGAAAAGACTTGGCCACCAAGTGGCCCGTGTACGTCGCCTCAACCCCCAACGACGAACCTCGCAACCTTTAATTTAATCTAAATCGCCGTTTCTTGTTGCAGGTAAGCAGTCTCGGGATCGTTACGACACGTTTCGTTGGACGAAACGTCGTCAGGTCGGTCGGCGGTGTTCCGGCGACGAGTTTTTGGTCGTTTCGTCGCTGTCAACGCCTCCCTCGAGAAGGCACTTGGTCTGAAATACGCACACGATGTTTATGACGTCGTTACCTCGACGCTTCGACGCCGAATGCTATATTTCGAGGTTATGTTTCTGTTGTACAACGTCAGGAATGGTCTTCGACGAATTATTTATTAGTCGGTTCCGCTTCGAAGGTCGTTTAACACTTGATTTGAGCGATAATATCGGGGCGAGAGGACGCCACCGTCGGTTTTTGTGCGCCACGCGCTATTTCGTTGTCGGCGCCGTGATTTGTATTGAAGTCTGTCGGGCAAAGTTATAAACAAAGTGAGTAGTTTAGGATGTCAAGCGACGGGGTGGCTAAATTAAATAAGAGAAATCTGGCGAGAGAGAAAACGCGCTTAAATTTAAGATATATAAAGTCGACAGCGGGCTCCATCGATCTGGCAGGTGCTTTCGCACCAACTAGGATTAGAAATTGCAAATTGGAAACTGTTCGACGTATTGGAAGAAGCTGCGCCGCTCCAATTTGCTGTATCTTTTATGTTTCAGATTAGTTTTATTGGAGCGTTGTTCGGCAGCGTCCTAAATATCTATTACTGTATTATATCTACAGTCGTTGCACGTAATCTATATTATCTTTCAACAGGCCGATAACAAATGACCCAAATCCTCGTGAAATATCGCCTATAGAGACCCGAGCCGGGGTCGATAGAGATTTCCGAAATATCACATGCGCCTACGCGGAAAATGACCGAACAGATGACTGTTGTTAAGCGTCGGGACGGCCATTAAACTTAAATTAACTTAACCCTCTAAACAACGGCCAACATGCAGCCAACCCTTCCTCATAATTCAAAAAACTTTAGAAAAAAATATTTTTTTAAAATTTTAACTGTTGTCCACTTACAGCAAGCAGTTGCACACGTTGGTTATGTTATGTTGTCGTTTCTTTTTGTTTAAAAAAATTCCAAGTCATGGCATCAAAAATATTGCTTCACTCCATTGACACGCGAGATGCGAAGCTCATTTTTCTCGAGGAAAGTTTCGAAGACTAAAACTAACTTTGTGGAGAACAAAATCAATAAAAGTAATTTTTTTATTTAATTTCGAAGCACTAGAATACGGAATGGTAATAGAACAGAGCGACAGAAAATAGGTTTTCAGTGAATTTCTGAGTGGGCTGCAATTGAAATTCCTGGGGTTTCAGGCGAGGAATATTCCGTGGTGAGCGCGGGCAGGTATTAAAACGTGACTACCTCCCCGTGCCTGATTCGGCGTTAATTCGTCTGTTTCCACCGCTAAAAATTCAGGGTGAATTTCCTTAGGCCGCGAGAACCCCGGGAAATGTCCGAAAACCCGGCAGACTCGTTCGTAACGAGACGTTTGTTCGTGAAAAATTTAGCGCTCACCAGATGAAGTTGCGCCAATTTGTCTGTACAAATTTACCCGGTAACTTTGCACTGTCCCTAAAACGAATTCAAGTATTATTCTAATTTTATGCAAACCAAAACTTTTGTAAAACAAACGTATTCATCCACTTCTTCACAACCCGGAGGTCGCACATTGAATTCGCAACGTCGCGACCTCCCACCAACACTGACCCAACCTGGATAGTCGTCGCCAATTAAAACGTCGCCAGGAATCCGGGAAATCTGTGCGTTAATCCGGCGATATTTCACGTCTAGGACGTAAATTTAAAAGTTGGACGTCGAGAAGAGCGCGATGTGCGCGCCACTGGGCCGTGCCTGTTCCGGGCGAGACTCCGGTGAGCGCCGGAGCCAGTGAATATAAGTTCTTTTTTATTCCGATGAGATGTGGCCATTCGTCACGCTCGGTTTGGGTGTAAACTGAATCGTTCAGCGCCATCTGTACCTCCCGGAGTTCGCCAACTTACTTTGAATTCTTTTACTGCTTATCATTGAATTCGGCGGCCGCATATGCTTCCAGGTCATATTCGATATTCGCGGTCGTTTCCAGCCAACTTTCGGCCGGGAAGGAAAGGCAAAGATTAGCCGATCGATCCGGACTCGGACCACAGCCAAATCACCGCGGAAATTATCATAACGTCCAGAACTTACGTCAGGAAAATTCCCCAGAAGCTTCCACAACTATTTCGACGAGCAACAACTTCACTTCATCGCTAAATATGATAGTTGTTTAGATACCAAGTTTTGCGCGCTCAGCAACTATTTGAGATTTATTGCATCAAAACTGTTGCAAAAGATCTAGTACAGAGTCGAGAGGATAGATACAGCGCTTTGATTACGCATGCACAAAGGATTTTTGTTTAAAATAAGCATTTCTAGAACGTTAATGGCTTTATTCTCTACTAATGAGTGGTAACGGCATCCCGCAATGACACATGTATCGGGTAACGGCACGCAGTACATCATCACCCCCTCATTAAAGCATTATTCCTCGCCATATTCCATTTGGCATTAGCGCTACGTGGCTGACACTACTGCCAATTATTTATTTAGACCGGCCGAATCCACTCAATTTGGATCTAAAGTGCATTTGCAGGTTCCCATTGAACTTGCATAATTCCCATTGAATAATAATTTATATTATTATTTGAAACAATTTAAGTTCGGGACCTTTTACCTTCTTGATTTGTCGGTGGGTGTTGGTGGGTTTGTGGCGTTGTTTGCGTTTGGCTGATGAGCGATGAGGCGCGGGCCCGGATTCGGGGGCGTCTTGGGTCCGGTCTGAAATTGCGGCGTCCGATCGATGGAAATCGAATCCGGAACCCTCGCGTAGTGTTTGCCGTGGCAATTTAAAATTGAAAAACTCGTAAACTCATAAATCAAATATTTGTCCGCCCATTTTACTGGTTGCAAACATTTAGACGGAAGTAACAATGGCTTCCGCCCCTTTATCTGTTATCAATAACTGACGAAAGGCGGGATGGTTCGGGTCGAGATAGAGACGTCAGATAGCGAGAGGATGGTGATTCAGAGGGCCCGTTTAGCATGGAACCCGTCGTCGGAATAGAGTTATTCCTGCTTCCCGAGTTCCTGCCGTTCTTTTGTGTCGCACGCACTACCCCCCCAGACGAGGGCGATGGGCCCCCCCGTCCTTTCAGACTCGGAGACGCCGAACCGGCCGAAAATCGACGACTCACCTGCGAGATGGAGGGAGACGAGGCGATTTATGCGAAAAATTAATTTCGTCCGGAACGTATAAAAGAATATATAAAAATGTAATTTGCATGATCTCGAAACTAATTGGATTATCCGCCTTTCATCCCTTGCATCACTTTGACTCCCCTCTTAAATATTAATAAAAAGGAAAGGCACTTTCGATTGCTAATAATGTATTATTGTCTTTGGCAGACAATTTCATCTTACTAGAACACAGAATTCTTATTATAGACATCTTTTGTGCGCTGCCGCCATAACGACGACTCCACCTCTCATCCTTACTGAAGAAGGTACTACGAGAAAAGCAATCAAATTGCCGGTCGTTGCCCGGAATCATCACGATGAACCCAGGACAACAAAAACTGGATCTATTGCTTATCAAAACTCCCAAGAAATTATTTTTTACTTATTTTAACATAATTTAGTAAAAATAATTATTTTTCTTAAAAAATAAATTAATTAACAAAATTTTAAAAAATAAGAATAGTGAGGTGATACAAAAATAGTGCTTAAAAATTTTTTATGTGTTTGGAAATGGCTTTACTTGAGAAAGATAAAGTAAATAGTATAAAATAGAAACAAAACTTCAAATTATTTTTTAACATAATCTTTATATTACAGTCATTCCCCTATGGATATGGGACCATTATTTGTGCGGAATGGCACGTCCAACGGTTCATAATAATTCGAAATGGCGTCAGAGCTTATTTTTTTTAACCTATATGGAAGGTTGGTTGGAGTCCGAAAATTTTCTTGATCTGTGACAAGGGCGGTGGGTGAGGGGCCGGAGGTGCGGCGTTCGAAGATCGCGCCGGCTTCGGCCAATTTGTTGTTTAAGTGCTGCCAATTTGTCAGGCTTAATTGTCAAATTTCGCTACTTTTATCATTATGAGCTCGGAATTAGCGTCGCCCTTGTGTCTCGGGATTATCTGGAGTGACATGTTTATTTAGAGCGGCAATTAAGCCGGCAATATTTAATACTAGCAGGTTGGGATGCGACGAGTAATTTAAGTAATTCGAGCCGTTTCGGAAACTTTTCTGCCACAATTTAATTATGACAAACACGCGTAATTACCGGCCAAGGAAACGCACGAATATTCTAATAAGCAGCCGGCGCAAATATTTGCAGTAATTTAAGGCCACTATAATCCGCAAACACGTAAACCCGACGTAATTATAGAGGCATTATGAGAATTTCATTAGTTTTGTTTCGTTCCGGGCGCCGTTTGCTTTGGAAATTTCTCTTGTTATTGCTGTAGCACAATGGCGCTAAGACAACAGGAGCAGTTTCCGGAGGCGTTCGAGATAAACTATTTCCTATTTATCCCGCATCATATGTGGACGATTCCGGGGCTTAGCCCTTGTTATTGCAGAACGTGTATCTGTAGCGGCCAGCCGTGAAAGCCCCGATACCATCGAAGGTTAACGCCGATTAACTTTTAATCCGGCTCCGGCCCAATCTGCTTATTCACCTGCCCACCCGCCATCACCATTATCACCCCGAAATTTGATTCGACCGGGAAAATATCGGTGCGGTCGTTCCCTTTGTTAATCACTTTTAGGTTAGAACAAACAATGCCGTCAGATGCCGCATCGGACGGTATCCCGTTGATTGTAGACTTAATTACTAGACGCGCCTCGACGGGTGGCAGCGCTCGTCTACCAAAGGGGAGGCTTTAATAACGCCCGATCAAATTGATTGTTCGATTTCCAGAACCGTGTTCCTCCTGCAAACGAATCGTGCCGATAAAACTGCGAGACAATTAATATTCGTTAGTCGGGCAGCGAACGCCCCGACGACGACGACGACCCCCCAACTGTACAGGATTCGATCAGCGAAGCGGCGCAGGTATCAGGACCAATAATTACGAACATCCCTTGACGGAATTACTACTATTTAACGTCCAGAAACCCGACCGAGCCAGGCGACAAAAGTGAGGCGACCCCTCCGTTTCAGCACAAAGAGGCGGTTGAAGAACAAAGGACAACGTCGATTGAAAGAAGCCTACGGCAAATCCTGACAGCACGTCCTGCGGTTCCAGTTACCTCACAGCTCGATCTCACAACAGCAACCGTGGCAGTTAAGGAATCAATCTGGACGCTATAAGTTATCGTTAACTTCAAATAATTTGTAACCACCCTGCTTCGAACTGAGACTCCTCACTGGTTCTCCAAAAGGGTGTAAAAGGTTGCCGGTCTATTAGCCCGGTTGTACAGAGATACAAAGTGATTACAAGTTGTTAAATAATTTTGATTAGGGATTATGCAGGCAAATTGGATTATCCGATGGCGTCGACGACTCACCGGCAGCGGATCAGAACCTAACGTACAGTTCCGGACGAGCTTCTTGGGATTTCAGCAGCCAATTAAACTGCCAATGCAACAACGTTGCCAAACTCAATCGGCGATAGATTAAGTGCAGACAAAGCTCTTATAAATTGGTTCTTGTTGCTGCAGCCATTTATTTTTGCGCGTTACCCCTTTGCCTCGGTGGTCTGTTTTTTGCCGTTGATGCCGCCAGCCATTTTGACGACCACCAGGGTTGGAAATCGTTGGAAGTTAGTGCAGAGGGAATTAGCATTTCACAATGAAAATCATTAGGGCGGCCCTCACTCGGATAATATTTTAATAAATTAATATTCATACAGCCGCTCTGCAGTCATCTTAATTTAAAATAAGTCTTTGAAGAATTGAATAATTTACGTTAGCCGGAGATAAAGGTGAAAATTACCGCTGGTTAGAGCGATTGCTTTGGGTGAGGGCGAGTAAACACGGTTTTAAACGGAAGAGTGCTCTCGAAACAACGTGAATAATAACTTCGGTGTTAAGGGCCGAATTGAAAATCTCCGTGTACCTGTAATAATAAAACATATTCGCGAAAGAGGTCGTAAAACTGTTTCATGTTGGCAGGCTCAGGCTCGAAACTGTTGGGAATGTTACAATCTCGGTCATGGCGTCCATAAAGTATGCAGAATTTATGTCCTACATTTGCAGATATTAAGGAGAATGAGAAAGTGGTAAAAACACAAAAACTTTAGGACTTGTTAAGCACGGTTCGCATTCATCACCATTTAACGCGTTATCAGAAACTGTGAAGTTTTTGCCAACTTTACCGCCTACAAATACATAATTTGGAAACGTTTAATGCGTGACAAAGTGCGCCACTACTCTTCCCCCGGATCCCGGATTCTCCCCGCAAAGTGCCAGACGAACAACAAATCGCAGCGCCGCTACCGCCAGCTTAATTAAAATAATAAACTAAAACGCTACGTGTTATCACAATTGTTTTCGGGCGGTTAAGAGCGCATCGATGCCTCGGGGTAGTGTAGTCGAAGTGGATCAGAGACTTATTTTCGCCTGATGTATATTTATTCGGCAAAAAGTTCCGAATCCGTTCCTGTTCCGGCACGAACCAGTGAGTAGATAAGGATGAGTGTTAAACCATCTCAAAACTTTTTAAACTCAAAGATATCCCAACTGAAAAAGTTGGCCGAGGGGGCCGAGAGAGGCGGGGAAATCCGAATTTCGCCCGAAAAAACTTTCATGTTAAACTCGGATTTAATTATAACTCCCGTTCCCAAATCGCCTTCATTATCGAGCATCTTCCGATGGAAATCGCTAAATGTTATTGGAAAAACGCCAATGGGATTAAAGCACTGCCGGGGCGGATAACGGCCTGAAAAACGGTGTTGAATTTGTGTGTTGCCGGATGATAATTAATAATTCGCCGGATTAAGGAGTCGCGAATCCGTCTTCGGTTGAGGGAGATGATGTTATTCGGGAGGATTGGCGGATTAAAATAATTATTGTCATATTTGGCGGGATGTGGAGTCGAGAAATTAACGCGATCCTCGAGGATGTTATCCCGACTTTGGAAGAGCTCGCGTAATCGTTGCCGAGATATTTATGTGGGAATTGCGCATTCCCGGTCCCGTAAAAATGCATTAGGCGCACGCGATCCTCTTCATTTAGTTGCTTCATATAGGAGGGGGCATAACTAGCGGCGGAAGCTGGTCAGGTGCGTATTACGTTAGAAGCGAGGAAAGTGATTAAGATGCCGACCAACCTAATTCGGACAAGAGCGATAACACTAAAACGGATTTAGGGGTGACCCGAGAAGATCACGGAAGTGGCTGAATTACAACCATTGATTTTGAGAGAATTTTGATATCGCGGTTCGGACGATCGAAAGAATTTAGGGCGCGCCAAGTTTTGCAAATATATTCTACACCATTGCCGAACTAACAAACTTGTTGTATGCTTCGATTTGTACATGAACGCGTAATAGTTCACTGCAACCGCATGCAAACCATTGTATTGTCCTTTTGTCTTTAGCACAAGTACCTAACCCTTTACAGTTTTCCCAACTAGTTTACAAGTGGATCGCAGTAATTTAACCAAATTAGTTCTGGGAAAAGAACTATTAAGCCCATCTCTAAATAGGGCTAAAGATTAAAATATAAAGTTATACAAGGAATTAACAAGTAAAGTTAGGAAAATGCCCAAGAGATTATGGTTCGCTTCTTCCGTGCAACTGGGAAATATTTTATTGCGACACCTAGTTTTAATTGGGTCGTATTTAACAGTCTACCAAATTTACCCAATATTTTCATACAAAAACTACTTTCATTTTCCAAAAATACTAAATGCTCACCAAAAATTGAGAAAATACATAATCTTAAAGCGACAACCAAATATTGACATAATGCTGGTCTCTTATATATTTTGTTCGCCAAAATAACTTTTGTTGATCATAAATACTAAAATGTTGACCAAATTTTATTCCGCATTTAATTCTAACATAATATTCAGATATTTAATTTTCGACAGTGTCATATGTTATTTAGCAGTTAAAAATACTATTTGTTGATCAAAAATACACAAGCAATAAAATGTTGTGCAAATGGTAAATAATTTTATGCAAAATTATAGATGTAGATGTGCTAGGGCAAGAAAAATAAGAGTAAAAATAAAAGTGGTTTGCACTAAAAAAGATATTGATTTCCGAAATATATAAATGCTTTGCTGTAATTGGCTTGCATTATGTAAAACGTAAAACTTCTTTTAGTGGTAATTTCTAATAGTGCTTTAAAAAAAAAATTACAGGACCTTGAACAAACCTTGTACAAAACTTTTTTTGCGTGCCTCTTGTCTGGAAGCGCAAGCGGCAAGGAGAGATGCGCAAGCATATTTTATTTTTAGAGTAATAGAATAATTATTTGACGCACAAATAGTTTTTTTGAGAAACACTAAATATAAATGAATAGCGCGAATATTTATTATGTACAGCACGGACGCGTAACTTAAGCGTGTTAAATTTGGTAAACATTTAATAAAATTGATAGACATATAGAATTTAAAATGTAAGCAATGGTAAAACAATACGCAGCATAGTTATTTTAGTGGTAATGTTCTCATTTTTTGATGTATAATAATTTGGGTTTTATTTAGATTTTTTGATGCTCATTAAATTTTCTGGTGGACAGTGCAAGGGATTTATGGTTTAATTTGGTGTACCTACCTACATTAAATTTGTTCCCGTTTTAATTTTGTATATTCTCTTTCTCGGTGGCTAAAAAATATTTCAGTGGGTGAACTCGGGGTGAGTCGAAAAATTGGGGATCGATGCTGGCCAATTATCGGCGAAATTCGAATCGAGCGAATTACTTTAATTTGCACCCTCCAAGTAACGCATTGTAATCTCGCCGTGAACAGGCCGCTTCAGTTCGTATTTACACTTGACTACGTGAAATTAATGAACAGCGATCGGATATAATTGAGTGGGTAAATAACAGTAGGAGACATGTAATTGCGTTCCGGCCAAGTTTCGGAATAATTACGGCAGAGCCTCGTAAATTTTCTATTCTGCCCCGCGCAAGTCGCTGCTCATTCATATTACCGTCCGGAAGTGCAAAAATTTGCCTCAGTTATGGTTCGATTAGTGTCTCGGAAGTTGGCCGTCCGAGAAGTTCTGAATGACAACTCGTATGGAAATTTGCGTGCATCGCTGACTTTTCTTTATTTCATTCGAGACTGGCTGGCTTCTAGCATCTTTTGCATTTATTCCATATACTTTTAAAACTCGATTTCGAACAACTCCCAATTCAAACTTCCAACAGTACGAATTGAAACCGTAAATACGACCGACCGTCCTGCATCACGGTATTTTCGCCGTCGCGTCTGCGGAATTTGTTAAGGAAATTTTTCGGGACGCGGAGCCAATTAGGCGATTGTGTAATTCCCGGAGTTTCCGGCGCGTTCCGTGTGAGAAACACGACTAACTCGGTAATTAATCCTGCTGGCAGAAATCCCGAATTAGATTAATCCAGTAATGAGCAAGTTCTTGTTAAAGGTGAACGGGGCGCTATAGCATTGATTAATTAGGGGAAGTCACCCCCCCCCCCCCCGATTGTTTTCGAGAGGACGGCTCGTCATAACAAACGGCCCGATGGACCGTGTTCACCCCATTTTATTCGCGCCGCAATTGCGATGCGTTCGACAACCTGGGTACAATTTTTAATAAATTCCAGTTACACAACTCCGACCGGAATTACGACATATTTTTATTCGCCGCACAAATCGCTTTTTTGATCAACGTGCCGCATTCATTTATGAAATTGTTTACGGTCGCGACCGGGTATTCTGTTTACTTATCAGCAGTAAACTCGGCGCAATTGCGATTTTTGGCAGTTACACGACGAGCCAGCCGTACGCGACCAGATTTGATTCAGTCCAATAACAGTTGGAAGCTGCGCCAGAAATGAAAGACTCACCTTGAAAACTTAATACAATGTTCGACGAATCTCGTCTGTTCGACTCTAGAAGAGCAGAGCCATCGCACAATCGAGGATAGCACTCAGATATCGACGATCGAGGAAGGGCGAGTCTCGAGCTGTGGAAGAGGCGGTAACCTGGGCAGAAAACGTTAAATTGATAAAAGTGCAGGATGCGATGAAAGTATCTATGCAAAACGTATCAGTCGCTTAACCGAAAATAAATAAAAACTTTAACATTATCCAACGTTAATTTATTATGAAAACAAATATAATGTACACCAAATTAAACCATACATTCCTTGCACTGTCCACCAGAAAATTTAATGAGCATCAAAAATTCTAAATAAAACCCAAATTATTATACATCAGAAAATGAGAACATCACCACTAAAATAACTATGCTGCGTATTGTTATACCATTGCTTACATTTTAAATTCTAAATGTCTATCAATTTTACTAAATGTTCACCAAATTTAGAATGCTCAAGTTACGCGTCCGTGCTGTACATAATAAATATTCGCGCTATCCATTTATATTTAGTGTTTCTCAAAAAAACTACTTGTGCGTCAAATAATTATTCTATTACTCCAAAAATAAAATATGCTCGCGCATCTCTCCTTGCCGCTTGCGCTTCCAGACAAGAGGCACGCGAAAAAAGTTATGTACAAGGTCAGTTCAGAGCCCTGTATTTTTTTTTAAAGAGCACAATTAGAAATTACCTCTAAAAGAAGTTTTACGTTTTACATAATGCAAGCCAATTACAGCAAAGCATTTATATATTACGGAAATCAATATATTTTCTTGTGCAAACCACTTCTATTTTTACTCTTATTTGCCTTGCCCTGCACATCTGCATCTATAATTTTGCATAAAATTATTTACCATTTTCTCAACATTTTATTGCTTGTGTATTTTTGATCAACAAATAGTATTTTTAACTGCTAAATAATATAAGACACTGTCGAAAATTAAATATCTAGGTATTATGTTAGAATTAAATGCGGAATAAAATTTGGTGAACATTTAGTATTTATGGTCAACAAAAGTTAATTTGGCGAACAAATTATATAAGAGGCCAGCATTGTGTCAATATTTGGTTGTCGCTTTAAGATTATGTATTTTCTTAATTTTGGTGAGCATTTAGTATTTTTGGGAAATAAAAGTATTTATTGAATGAAAAAATTGGGTAAATTTGGCAGACTGTTAAATACGACCCATTTATTATATTGCTTACATTTCAGGTGTTTTAAGAGTTGTGTCAAAAATTTACGGAAAATTAAAAACAGCATAAATGGTGTAAAACATTTTGATAAGCGGCATAACACTCTAGTGAATGGCAACAGAATTATAGATTAATTACCTAAAACGCCGGACCTGGAAATTTTGGTAAACGGCAGCCCTCACCTGGCGAGCAAATCGTGGGAATTTTTTTCATGAAAATAGACCACTGCCGTTACTTTTAGGGTCATAACTTAAAAGCAAATAGCGAGTCTAGTTACAACTGTAGCGAAATTGTAAATATGGCTCACTGCAACCCTACAAATTGTCACGGATTTGTAGTTAAAACGTGATATTTGCGTTGAATGAATAATTTCGATGCAAATTCAATTGTGGTTGTAACCGTATCCGGTGCTTAGAGAACCATAAACAAATTCGTTGACAGTTACAGTTAATTAAGTCGGCGTAATCTGCTAACGATTTTTAAGCTCTTGCAACAGCGATTTGCTATTATCACCGCTCATCTCTCCAACGACTTGGATGCAAGTTTTGTTGCCTCTTTGTGCAGCATCAAGTCGTTACGTCTTTCATCTCTCGTTCATAATCTCCGTTGGACGCACGAAATGGGCGCGTTGCAACACTGTCCTTATTTCGCTCCCTCAACTTTGTTCTCTTACGTTGGCCGCGGAAGAAATCCGGATTTTATGGCTCGGTTGATCGACCTCTCGCACTGAAACACAACCGAGTCTTCCCCTTTCACTCGGTAATTTTGCTTCGACTGTCGAAATTTAAATGAAATGTAAACGAAACGACGCGAAGATGACGGCGCAAATTGGGTTAAGCACAAGGCGTCCACTTCCTTTCTGGACGCGGACGACCGGAATCTTGCCGGAAATCGTCCAAGTTTCGCGGAGAACGACGAGGCTCTGAACGAGTTCGGCGACTATTCTATAGAGTGGCTTGTAGAATTTCAATACTTGCAGAAATGTTTGCAAAAGAACGGGACAAACTGCCGAGTCGCTGAACTCGCAGCCACCAACCCCAAAACTGACCCAAAACGGAACTAAATATACGTGATTTAAATAATATTATGTAAATATGTGATTTAGACTTTAGACGCTATTTTTGAACATTACTGTAGATGGGGAGGCCAAAATAGTTTTGCATGTTGAAGGAATTGACAGAAGAGTGAGTCTACAGAAATTGGTGGTTAGTAGCAGTGAAGTTCAAACTGTCGCAATTGATCTCTCGAGTCATTGCAAATGAGGGGATGGAAGCGCTGTTATTAAATATTGAGAAGATGCCTGTTTAATTAAATATAAAATTTGCAAGTCACCAGCTCAATTTGGTGACAATGTCGGGGCGCACAAGTCAATATTGTCTGTAAATTTTCCGGCTGTGAATAATTCGGTTTGGTTCGACATCTGGCGGAATTCTTGAGCGCAGCCTCAGTAATGTTGAGATTTTTCGGGAGAATCTCGCTCTTGTTTCGGCATTCACGACGGATATTTTAACCTGGTGCCGGATCATCCCTCCAAGATCGGGTTCGTGTATCTGGCCGCCTCTCAGCTTGCCAAACCAAAAATCGATGCCAACCCTTTGCACGCAGAGAGGAGGCGTTTTCGGTTGTAAACCCTCGAATCCCTTCGGTGTTTTCTCGCAACCACCGATGGCTTGATTTATCGTCTTATTTTTGGTTCATTGTGGACCGGACTCATGTATAAATCAGCATATGTGAATATTACATTTTGCATCTCGGCATCGGCTTTTTTCCAATAACCTCGGACGCGACGACGTCCAACTTTTTAATTTCGCTCCAAAAAAAAGCAACATTCCAAAATCGTGTCTGACGGCGAAACTTGACTTCCATCGCCGCCCTTAATGGAGCGGAAGTAACTCTCTTATGGGGGAGTTATTAAATATTTTTGCCAAAGGAAAAAAAAACAGCTGCTCGAGCTTTTTATCGACCGAAATTCTAGACAGGTAAAACCGCGAAACTCTATAATTCACGTAAATGAGCCTGGAGAGCTGGAAATTCGGGACAGAACGCAAAGCCTTTGATACGTTTTGCTAATGACACTAGTAGCTGCGTCCATTTTTTCTGTTATGCAAATTAAACAATCGCGATGCGTTTTGTTAACGTTTCAGCGTTGCATCGTCGATTGGTTCAGTCGAGATTCCGGCGGAGCTTTAGCTCGACAATAAAGACAAAGTCGAGGCGAGTTTGCCACAAAAAGTTTGAAACAATATTTGCCTCAAAGAGGTTTCAATTAAAATTTCAATTTTCGCGCTCCATCGACCAGAAATGCTGCTAAAACACTACACGCAATGCGGCTATTATTTATCTTGTGACGTTCGATAATGTTGTCAGTGTAGCGCCACTTCAATTAATTCTTAGCGCGTCGTAATGGCGGTTTAGGTCTTAATCCGGCCATATTATGGACGGGCATGAACGTTGTCATCGGGACTATGCATGGCGCGTCATTCAAATATTTGACAGCGCATCGCGACCGGAATTTGGATACTAATGAGATTTTGCGTTATTATCGGCACGAACGCGATCCCCCAAAATTTTTCCAATCATTAATATGGAAACAGTTCCAATTTCTGTGTTCAATCAAACCGGCGCTTTCAAAGGGATTATTGATTACGTCCCTAATAATTACAACAAAAAAACAATTCGCTTCGCTTAGTTTCACCCGACCAAGCTTTATCACCTCCAACTACAAATCGACGACGACTTCCAACATTTCCGGTAAAACTAATATTTTAGCGGTGAAAAAGCCGGATGTTATGGTCGAATTCGTCAACAAATCGGACAATAGATCCGGCTGTGAGTGGGAGGCTTTAAAGAAATTGATTCTATTATATCGGTAGCGAACAAAGATGGTCGCAATCAACGACCGGTATCTCATTCATTTCTAGATTACTTACTTGTTGCTAACGGCGACATCTATTTTACGATTATTGGCATACCGGCGTTCTCCGCGCGATGTAAATGTCGAACCGTCCTGAATGTAACATTGGTATGCAACAAGCAGCGGAAGAGCCATACTCAAATATAGATGATTCAAAATGGAATGGCGTGTGTCCCTTTGTAGCGACGGATATAAAGGAATCTATGGAACTGTCGAGCGAAAATGGCGGATAATAATAACGCTAATGTTATTAGAAAGTTGAACGAAATAAATGTTTGCGGAAAAGCTTGACGGAGTAGTGGGAGGTCAAGTGGACTGTGAAGAAGGGTGAGCGTGGTCGGAAAATTGGACGAGGTTAAAGTACAAAGGTAGGAAAACTGCCTCGTCGTAAATATGATGTCCATAATTTAAACTGGCAGATGTCTGGAAATGGTTGAGTGGCTGACCCGAACTGAATTTTCAAGCTGGATTGCCAATTAGATTTATGTTGTTGTAGTCGAAATTGTTGATCAAATGATAGATTTTCGTTAGACCATTCGAAAAAAAAATCGAAGATTCTTGACAAATTTTCTTGTAAATTTTGAACAGCTAAACACGAATCTGGCGGTAGTTTTCGTAAAATTGTATCCATACAACTAATCTTTCCTAAATTTCCATTCTTTAACTCTCCTTTCCATCCGACATCTGAAGCTAAAAATTTTTTTTTATTTTGTCGGAACGGAAAATATTAGGATCACGCGTCGCTCTAAGTGTCCACGATATCTGAAGCTCAAAAATTTTTTTTTATTTTGTCGGAACGGAAAATATTAGGAAGTCCGGATCACGCGTCGCTCTAAGATCAAGAGATTTGCAAATTTGTTGAAAGTAATAAAAAATAATAATAATAATAAGTAATAAATTTTGCGTTAGGTCGAAAGTTTTCAATCTCCCATCTCCACTGCCAGATCGGCGGCGTCTGGATGAAGCAATAAAACACGGCAAACCCCCCAAATCCCCGGCATAATAAAAGTTGCATATTTTCGGGCCAATTACTGGAGAATTCCCGCGAAATTCATCTCGCAACTTGCAGTCTGCGAGTGTCTTGTTTAGATTCTTAGACAGTTCTAATGGAGAAAGGCTGGAACAAAGGAATCTGCTGTTTAACTGCAGAAGTGGCGTAATTAAAACGTCCGACGTCGTCGAGCGAGTACAGTGGCATTATGGGGATGATCGGAGTTTCGCCATAAATTCGGTCGACCATTAGGCGATTGGTAGCGATCTTTGATGGTGACGTTGCAACAGTTCCGCTAATGTTGGATGTGTGTGGTTTAGATAACGACGCGAGTTGAATGCAGTCGCAAGAGGGATTTACCGCAACATATCATGTAGCCATCAGGCCAGATAGACGGTTTACAATGATCCGACGCCATGGACGCGAAACCGCCTCTTTGTGCACTCTAATTGTTTATTATCGATCTATGCGGCATTGTTGCCGGACACATATGGGGGTAATTATTAATAAAATCCGGATTAAAGTTTATTGCCCGCCTCGGTCATCATTCACGAACTGCAATGGACTGGAGCTTTTATCTTCCTCCTCTTATTTTTATAACTACTGTTTAGTTGTTTAGTTCTTTTTCTAAAGTTCCTCACTTCGTGTGTAGAACTCGAGATTCGTTGAGGATAAACATTTACGAGTTTCAAAGCTTTCGTATGCAGTTGAAGGGTTAAGTGCCAAGCAATCTCTGGTAATTGTTCCATTTGTTAAAACTCTAGCGCGAATAACTTCAACGGACATTTTGGACGCTCCTAGCCACCGGCTCTCTATTTTCATTAGATGAAGTTTTAGTTGAGCCACGCTCTATGAGATTGAGCTGGATGCTGGTAGATGTGTGTCGACAACAGGATTAGGAAATGAAACTTGAGTCTTTATAATAACGCGGAGCGTCGTTGCGTGAGGGAAATTATACCCGTTTAAGACGTCTAATTAGGTTAACATCCGCGTACACTTGTAACTTGGGCAATTAACCTGGCGGTATTTATAGGGGGAGTTGATGTGCGAGCTCGATTTATTGAAGTAAGACTCGGGGAGGTTCCGTCGGGGGGCATCTGACGTATATTCGCCAAGTTTCGTTTTCAATCAAGCGAGCGTAAATAAATTTCCAGCCGAAATTTACGGGAAAATTCAGAACGCTATCGATCAGGACGTATCCGCTGATGCATACATTAGTCCCGAAGGAGTTAAGCAGACGGAATATTTAAATATTTAAATGGCGACGCAGCAGTAATAAGCGACCATCGATTCCGGGGGAATTGGCTCGATTCTTGCTCATTAAAAAAACGAATTCGTTCGGTGCGCGGAAAGAGGAAAACGCCCGTTTGGTTTTCCAAACGTCCCGAATTATTGCCGGCTCCTTTAAAACCGATTTACATATCGACGGGGAAAATCCGGGCGCCGATTAAGGCGGCCGCGTACGCAACCCCGAAGAAGCTGGCGACTCGTGCGACAAAACTTAACTCGATGTATCGGAAAACGCGATTTCTGTCGAAGCAATTCCGGACGCAATTAGGTTGGGAATTCAAACCACCCCCCCATCCTCTACCTATATACTAAATACTTTTCGGTCGGGGACGCCGGCAACTAAGAGGGCTGTTGCGTGGCAGAAATGCCCGAGAGCTTGTATCGAAGGCTGCGAGGTAAAAGGTTTCTATTTATCCAGCAGATATGTTGTGGATCAAATCGGGGAAAGCAATCAGTCTGGCCCCCGGCCGGGTGAATGGGAGCGGGAGGGGTTGGAGTTTGAAGAGCGTGTTTGGAGGCTGGAAATATGCCCGTAGATGGAGCGCGATTATTAACAGGTCTCTTTCAGTTCGCCGGTGATTATTGTACGACGTCGGCAATCCCGACATTATTCCGAGATAATTTGCAGACGTTTTCATTGAGCTCTCCCCTTTGCACCGCGATTATCTTTCCCGGCCGGTGCCCGCAACTTTCTTTCATTAAAACTTTTTTTTATCGGAAAATAAAAGTGTTATCGCGAGATGGCGCGAGAGGCAATCTGGACGGCGAGGCCGTAATTAGCACGTCACACACGCCCCACTTAACAATCACGAAAATATTTTCGGAATCACAAAGAGATCTCGGGCGAGAAAAAATTCAACCACGTCGACAATAGATTACTTTAAGTGTAATCCCGAATTTCTTGACGCAAAATTGTTAACTGTTAACAGGAAGGGGTAGTTTGAAGAAGCGTTGGCGATTAGGGCAATTTTTGCGCCGGTGGGTTAATGAATTGGGTATCGGCGGGGGGCGGCAGCGAAACAAAGGCGAGACACCAATATGTTCTGGAGCGAAGATTAGTCCAAACGCATAATCCCCGCTTAAAGAGAGTCATTTGTTAGTGTCACTTTCGTTAATAATAAGGTTCCACCATCCCGCGGGTTCTTACGTCGCTGTTTTATGCGCTAAATTAACAATTTGGTAAATACGACGCGGCCCTCAGCTGCTTCGCCTAATTAGAAGACGCTTCCGTTTTACGTGGTGCACTTACCACCACTCGACGATGATTGTGGCGAAGGGGATGTTTCGTTGGCGACAAATTGCGAATTTTTACGACCGAAAAAACCGAATTAGCATAATGTAATATCGAGATTTGATTTTATCGCCGCCACCTGCCGTCGGTTTTGCTGGTGGCCACAGTCGATTCGATGGCGGAAGAGGGATGGCGGCGTAATTAGGGACAATGTCGTTTTTGCGATGCGACAAGAACCGCGTTGTGTTTTGGCGGCGGTTAGCCAGGAACGGGGCAATGAAGGAGCGGCACCTCGTCCGGAAAACAATTCGGCAATTTAAAAACGACAATAATCCAAATGTGGCGTGAAAAGGGACGTTTTTCACTGTGCACTTTTCGGGAGATATTGTCGGGAAAGATAACTCGTTTACAACTCCCCGAAGCCTTTCTTTTCCAGAATATGAATTTGCACAAACATAAATCTAGGCGAGGTGGCGGAACCGGCGCTATGGACAAAGACCGAGCTACTTACGTGGTGCAGTGCAGAATCTCTGCCCCGTATCTCGACGGTGGCGGCGGCGTCTTCCGTACGCCCGCAATTTTATGACGTTGCAAATATATCAAAAGTTATTTTTCTTTGATTTATGGAATTTATGGCGAACGTATGTTCGCTTACAGGCGCATTTTAAAGCCGATCCTGGTTCTCACTTCAACGTGTGTAAACCGCCTGGCGTTTTGATTTACGACCGCGCCGCCGCTTTCCCGCAAAAACACTGATAACGAATTAAGGGTTGGCGGCGATCGCGACATTGTCGCAAACCGCAACAACACGACGTTGGGAAAAAGCGAAAACCGTCGCCGGTCGCCACTCGTGAATCTTACAACAACCGGGAATTCGCCAGGACATTTTCGAATACGGAGGGCGGTTTCATTATTCTGAGTGCCGAGGGATTAAATTATGTCTCGAGCTGCATTTCGTTTTAATTATAACGAACTTTGCCGCGCGGCATTATAGAAACATACATGCGGGTTTAGAAATTAATTTTCTTTGTTGGCACCGTTCCACGCTCAAGGTGCCATTAAGGCAGTGCCAAGTGCGCCAAATCAAACAATCATCGTCGGCGGCAGCGAGGAAGTCTGCCAGTTCTCGTTTCACCTACAACGCCTGTCACATATTATTGCATTTTTATTATCTTCGCCTAGTTTGGTAGCAACCAATTAGAAATTTAGGGTTGAAGTCAAAATTTAAATCACTAACGTTCTCAATTTGATTTTCAGTAGCTAAAAAATTTTTACAGTCAAACTGCGTGACGCTTCAACTACGCGGCACTCCTTGGCGGCTCCTGCATCCCCCGTTGGAGTCAAGTGGAAACGGCTCGCAACATTTTTGCTGAACTTCAGCTCTACTCCTTTTTCAGGCCAGCTGGCTCCTCTAATTTGCCCGGCCTGCTCCGGTTTAGAATTCCTACGCTTTACCGTACACACGACTGGCAAAGCGTTTGGATTCTGAATCGGAGTGCGTCTTACCCCGTCGTTTTAATTAAAACTGCTCCGGTTAAAACTTCAACGAAGCGCTCAAACACACACACATGAAGCGTGAGGAACGGTCCTTCGCCCAAACCGCCGCACCAACTCACAACTAAATGATGGTATTACCATTAAGGTGCCCCTGGCGGACCGCAACTACGCCGCCCCTGCCGACGGTCGGGAGGGTGAATTTCTGAGAAGTTGAAATTTGCCATAAAGTGCGGGTTAATTAAAGAGGTTGGATGTGTATGAAATTTTAATTAAGCGCCGTCGGTTTCAGACGATTTTTTTTTATTGTTTATGCCGAGTTTCGAATATAAACACTATTTCGCGATTAAAAGGCTTTGTGATAAATCCGGTGGGCGCGTTTGGAATTTTTTCTCTCGTCCGCCGGAGTTGCGGGCGTTATCGCACTACTCCGGACTAATCCGGAACCTGTCTATGAAGCGCGTTAACTTATTACGGCGGACGTCTTGTATTAAACGAGGACGTCCGAAGAGTGAGGTTATTAATTTAGGTCTTTTCTTGGTAGGCGACACCAATTTTTTTTCCCACCTTTACCCAAGATCGAAAATTAATTAACTCACTGCCCCAGTTACAAAAGGTCTATCGAAAAATTATTTTTGTAAAATAGCAAGGCTTATTCTAACGAGTAATCCAAGCAGCTTTTAACTGTCAAAAGACTTTGCTCTTCAAATTAGTCATATTGTGACAACATTGACGAGTGCATATTTGATGGGCAATCGCTTGATTGCTCCGAAGCAGCCCGGATTGCTCCCACTGCCACAAAGCTAGACCGACTAATACAGGAAAAAATTAATGAGAGATAACGTTATACCGCTATGAACAATAAGATGTCAATTATCTTTGTGCAACTCTCTAAATTTTCGAAATTAATTAATTATCGAAATTAATTTTGACAAAAGTTGCTAGTAGCGAGACATTTGTTTCAAATTGCTTCCAGGCTTTGCTGTTCCCTCCACCTTTTCAGACGGCATCGCGTCCCTGAATAATAAATTTACTTCTGCTTGTACGTACTAGTGCCTCGCGTTGGGATCAAAACAGTTCCTTTGTCTCTCATGTAATTCAAACCTGGAGACAGGTACATTTGGATTGAGTTGTCTGGTAAAGAGGCTTTCGACTTGCATTTCGCGTCGATGGATTGAGAGTCGACGTTACCTCTATCACGAAATTGCGATTACGTACTCGAGCGCTTCAATCATGAAGAGAACTGTCAGAACGTCGACTAACTTTGTTACAAGAAACCTCCCAGTAATTGTAAATAAGCCTCAGAAGTGCGTCTGGGCAAAGAACCGCAACTACATTAACCATCGCTCTTGGGGAGTATTGCTGGATGTTTTTTTTTTTTTTTTTTGGTAAACATAGTTGGAAGTAAATAAGTAAAATTGTGTGGGTGAAGCGAATATGGTTTAATTAATTAACGACTGGAATCCTCAACGCTCGCGTGGCGTCAATGGGTTTGGTTTCAAAGTCCTGCTGGTTGATGATTTTTTTGGCCCCTGTGGTTATTAGTGGGGCCGTCGACAATGGCCCGCGTCTAATTTTCCGAACGCCACATCGCACATTTTGGATATTGCAACGAGCCGGAGCATAATTTGCTCATGATAATAAAACAAAAACCGAAACGGAAGCGCGTCTTTTGATTTCCCAGCCGATTTTATTACGGCAACACTGTCGGCCCGAAACGCCGGGAAATTGCTCTAAAACTCGGGCGGTGAAAGGACATGTTAATTTACACTAATAAAACTGGTCTTTTACGAGCATGAATTTCTTAGCAGCACGTTACCGCCCCCGAAACCTTCACGTGCAACCCTTCCCACGTGCATTTTAAACCGTGAATTCTCCTCGAACTCCAGTAATTTCGCGAACAACCCCCGAAATGGCCCGGCAGTCGATATTTTGTTGTTAGCGCACTGCTGTTCCGGGATTGCATCGTTTACGTGCAAATGTCAGTTTATGGATCCTTTTTACGGCCGCTTTCAATACGGTGGTCAAAATTCGCCCGCAGTTTTGTTTTTATTCCCGATAATAAAAAGAACACTTAATTTACAGGGTGTCCTATAATTATTGCGTCAAGCGGAAATTCAAGTTTAACAAAAAATAGATTTTTATTTGTGTTGCTCCAGAAAAGTTAGTTTTAGTCTTCAAAAAATCAGCCAATAACTAATATTTTGGAGTCAACACCAACAAAATAAAATATTTTATTTGCTGTGAAAGACTATAGTTACCAAGTTAATGAGGCGATATCGATACTTTTTGCCCAATTTCCTCGATTTGTGGACCCGTTTAGCGAAAGGATTTAATTTGGTCGAAAATGTATCTGGGGGTGGACGGTTCGAGCAATTATCGCTTCCTGGACGCGAGCCCGGTCTGAATTACGCCGTTCGAATTCAATTTAAAACCGGAAATAAATTAGAGGACCATAACAGCGGTCACTTAAGAGGTTTTTCGAGAGCTTATTGGATCGGGAACGTCGAAGCGCTGCTTAGGTCGGCTCGTACCTATTTACGAGCCGGGTGCTCAACGCCGATATAGAACGTTAACGTACATTCCTGGCAGAGTTAACGAAAAATTTATAAGTTGGGAAAGAAGTTTTTGGATAAGTGTGGGATTCGATTTTTGGACTCCTGCAAAAGAGCCACGAAGACGCCACACAAACCTCATTTGATAATTAAGGTTAACAGAATGAATGTAAGTCGCAGGGATCCAATTCTGGCGAATCTGTAGTATATTATTGGTGACGCTCATGTGTGACATAAGTAATAATTTTGTTTCGAAGATTTTACTAATTATTGGAACCTGCCGGTCACAAGTCTAATTTAAAGCACTGTAGATCTGTCAGTTTTATGTCAATAGTTATGCAAAGTTATGAAACTAATAATTTTAGTTATGAACCCTTTTATGGTTAAACTGTGATTAACTCCATCCTCAAACCTAAACGGAAGTACCTAGCTATGGCTGTTCTTCCTTTGAAGCCGTTCAATTATAATCCTCCCTCCCGATTTCCGCCCGGCTCTAATCCGCTCGGTTGGTTGCAAAATTGCAATGGTCATTTTTGCGCTGCACGGCCATTTAAAAAGCGTTATTGCCGCAGTACGTGCCCAGTTTCCATCGAATATCTGGAACCTGCCTCCGGCGAGCAATTGAAATTCGCCGATTGTAGCAAAATAATTTTTATTGACGCCCCGGCACGGATCCCATAACACAAGTGACGTTGTCGCGGGGCCATCGACGTTTACGTCTGGAATTTCGGGCGAAAGAAAGGTCGAGCAGCTTCGCTTTTCGATCAACTGGCTCATCATGCCGCCCTCACGTAGCGAAGAACGCGGCATCTGGCCCGGCGAGTTCTTATTTCGACTCCGGCAACGTTTTTGAATGCCAAACGGCGAATTTGCGTTTTTCCCAATTTATTTTTGGGATTGGGTGGACGACACGGGGTGTACGTGGGTGTTACGCAACTTCCATTAGGCGGGTTAATGAGGGTTGCGAAAACGTCGCCATCTTCTAATTGTCTTATTTTGCGTGTCTGGCCCCGTTTGGGGACCGTCGTCTGCGGTTTGTTGGGGAAATTTAGCTGTTGAGTCCCAGACACTCTTAATTCGTCGACGAGGGGCCCGTTGCGTTATTAAATGCCTTTCCGGCCATCTCCGTCCATAAAAAAATTTAAGCACTTTTCTCGTAATATAAAAATTTACAGCCCCGCATTAAATGGGTTAGGCGGAAAGTTTGCTGGTATTTTTTTGCAGGTGGTAGTAAATAACTTTGGGGTCGATGGATGGGAGATATCAAGAAGCGACGGGGATTGCACGCAAATTAGTTGGCAATAAGAAAGGCACGTGGGTTCGCATTGTTGGAACACTTCGCTAATGGTAAAACAATGCCTCAAATTGACTGCAGAATGCGGAGAATTTCAATATAATTGCTAGATCGATAATAGACGTTCAAGGTTCGAAGCGCCGCACTCGTTCGTCGTTTACTTCCGATTTACCTACATCCAATAAACTGCCCAACATCTGTTAGGTAGTTACCTGCAGTTGCGAGCACTCCGAAACTCTCTGAACTTTACCGCAAATTTCTAAATAAATCCGCATCGAATGGAAGTTTCACGTTAACATTGATTAAAGTAAGGTCAAAGGACACGGTGTTTCCGACATAGCATTTCTCATGTTACATGAAGCAAATGCAGGAAAAATATAGAAACCACTTCCGAAATTGCAACATTCCTGTCCGGCGATGCTGTTGAGATTCCGTAAAATTTCTCACGACCAGAACCATCAAGAATTTAAATCACTTCCATCTTAAAAAATTTGAATCGTCATTTAAAGCGAAAGGAAGAATCGAAGATTCTCCCGGCGTCTCCGCCAATATGCACCACCACATACATATGTTTAATTATAACTAGGGTCACTGGAGTTAGTTGATAGTTGTGGAGACCGGCCCTGGCACCTGGCACGGACGTCACTCGATAATGTTCTTACGTATTAATTCTGTAAAAAATGTAAATACATTTTGTATAATTTAGAGATAAGGATTTACCGTTATATAAAGTTAGTTAGTTCGATCACGGCGTTAGGACAGCACATTACAAATAAAGGATTATTATTACGTAAGTACTTGTGCATCTTTAGTTACCCAGAGCATTACAATAATAAAAGGGAACAAATATAATGTACCTACACCAAATTAAACCATCCTTTGCACTGTCCACCAGAAAATTTAATGAACATCAAAAAATTTAAATGAAACCCAAATTATTATACATCAGAAAATGAGAACATCACCACTATAATAACTATGCTGCGTATTGTTTTACCATTGCTTACATTTTAAATTCTATATGTCTATCAATTTTACTAAATGTTTACCAAATTTAGAACGCTCAAGTTACGCGTCCGTGCTGTACATTAAAAATATATGCGCTATCTATTTATATTTAGTGTTTCTCAAAAAAACTACTTGTGCGTCAATTAATTATTCTATTACTCCAAAAATGAAATATGCTCGCGCATCTCTCCTTGCCGCTTGCGCTTCCAGACAAGAGGCACGCGAAAAAAGTTTCGTACAAGGTCAGTTCAGGACCCTGTAATTTTTTTTTAAAAAAGCACGGTTAGAAATTACCACTAAAAGAAGTTTTACGTTTTACATAATGCAAGCCAATTACAGCAAAGCATTTATATATTACGGCAATCAATATCTTTTTTTGTGCTAACCACTTCTATTTTTACTCTTATTTTTCTTGCCCTAGCACACCTACATCTATAATTTTGCATAAAATTATTTACCATTTGCACAACATTATATTGCTTGTGTATTTTTGATCAACAAATAGTATTTTTAACTGCTAAATAATATAAGACACTGTCGAAAATTAAATATCTGGGTATTATGTTAGAATTAAATGCGGAATAAAATTTGGTGAACATTTAGTATTTATGGTCAACAAAAGTTATTTTGGCGAACAAAATATATAAGAGGCCAGCATTATGTCAATATTTGGTTGTCGCTTTAAGATTATGTATTTTCTTAATTTAGGTGAGCATTTAGAATTTTTGGGAAATGAAAGTATTTTTTTGTATGAAAATATTGGGTAAATTTGGTAGACTGTTAAATGCG
This sequence comes from Schizotus pectinicornis, assembly GCA_951805265.1. Lineage (NCBI taxonomy): Eukaryota > Metazoa > Arthropoda > Insecta > Coleoptera > Pyrochroidae > Schizotus > Schizotus pectinicornis. The sequence goes on from OX638207.1 coordinate 4,953,377, forward strand.
ACCCATAATAAAATAACTTTAATCATCGTTCGAGAAACCGGGCATTAGGCCAATAACAGACGACGCAATTTTTTCTGTACGGCCGACGTGTCCTGCTGCACTCATGAAGCGTCGATAAGCTGTGGAAGCCAGGTTGACCAACTGAAAATGCCGCTATACCATTTGTATTTAACGAAACGATATATTGAGTCGACAGTGTGTTCCTGCCCTTAGATAATTTTTGTCGCAACGAGAGCAAATTCAAGGACATCTTCAATTGCCAAAATCTACATTGGGGGCGACAACAAGCACCAAAATCATCAAGCAGAATACCTCGTTAGTTTAGTGCAGTGATTATGTCGACGTGGAAAATCACCATATTAATCCTGTTTGGGCGACTAGGAGCGTATTCTTTATTGCCAGGTATTGTACGTTGCATAATTGCTATTTACCGAAAAGTCACAGAACTGTGCGTCCCGGAAATAGAGTGAAATTGCGTCAATTTTTTCGTATTGGCATTCGGTCTTTTTCCCGGCTTGCTGGTTTTGACAACGCCGGGCGTCGCTGTTTCGTTTCCTGGCTGGTTCGTAACAAAGAAAGTAATTACGGCACGGGGTGCGGAAGTGGCCTCGCTGGTTTTCGTATTAAGCGTGGAAATGCAGTTTCCGCCATCCAATCTTATGCCTACCGGTTTCCGTAATCGTATGGGCGAAAGGATCGAGTGGCGTCGTTCCTCCTTATTTTCCTCCGGTCGACGGACGGACGGATGGATGGATGTTCGACGACGATGAACTTGGCGGCGGGTTTTGGCGCTGTAAAAAGCTCCGGCCCAATTTCGACAAAGCGGGATAATGGGGATCAGGGCAATGTCTTTATCTGGCGGGGCATCGCTGATGGAACATTGCATACGTGACCGGATTACAGTTATTACGTTTTAACTCGGCTCGCTGATCTGATGCAGGCGATACGCGGCCGGGAAAGCTCATGCATAGACATTTTCTGCCGCGACACAAAGCTCGCTGGAGGAGCCAATTAACCGGGAGGCCCGCACCGGCCGCATTGTTGCCACTTATTTATTGTTATTGGTAAACAACTACGCAGTGCGAGCACTATCAAGCCACTTGCTTTATATTAATTCAGCGCGCCAAAACAATGGAAATACACACGGCGCTATTAGCCTGAAAGCCCCAAATTGCACCTGCATCCACAGCAAAACTTTGCCTCTTCAACCCCACAATAATCAAGACCAACCAACAAAACTAACCCCCAAACTTCAGCAAGTTAACATTAATGTCGCTGAAAGCGTTGGAAATTTTCCATACGAGGGTGAAACAAATGTACCTACACCCTGCAATCACAATAATTATTTTGAATTTATATTCGAGCAAGCCAACTTGAGGATGTTGGTGGCTGCATGTTTTTTTGCAGCCCGTCTTCATCGTCGTCCCTTTTGACAAATCTTTATTAAACTGGGAGAAGGTGGGCGCACGCGGTAAGTCTTTGAAAAATAAGTTTAAAAGTATTACGGAATTAAATGAGTTTCCGAGGGAGACCGCGCTGCGGGCTTTGTTGAGCGCCTCCCCTTATCCTTTCTCGCATTCCCCAAGAACCCCGATAATAAAATACGTGAGTGATGCATCGTTTTCGCCCAGACACGTTTCACTTGCACTCGCACCACAATCGTCTCGGTTCATCTCAACTTTGTTCGGGAAAATTATTTTTAAATTGCACCCCCGAGGGTCGGGCGCGGGACCATCAGTGAAGGACTTTCTGAAAATGTAAATTTCGACTAAGTTTAGATTAAACTATGGCCGTGCGGCGGACAAGTTAACGGCGGCGCTTCTTGAGACCTCTTGAAGTATTATAAATGGATTAAGTATTATTTGAGTAGCGTGTAACGATAATCCGACGTCGTATTAGGGGGTTGATGGATCATTTCGGGACATTAGTGGTCCTGTGACACGGGAATCGAACATGCAAACTGGATGATAAATCATCCGGCCAGGAGTGCGGTCCCGGCCAGACCGACCCTGGCGGAAAGCCGCACCCGCACCAACCTATTTTCTCTTCAGTTTTAGGCCTGAAGTTCTGGAAGACTGGACGCCACCTATAGAACACCAATAAATAATAATCTGCGGCTCAGTGGAGGTTATTGCTGTCGAGTAGCGAGTAGTGGTTAGAATTTTCTCGGCTTGGTTGAGGGATTGCTTCTATCCTCGGAGTCTGCAAGCGGCGCTCGAACAATCAATACGCTTTACATATTCCATCTATGTGTTTCCACGATCTCGTCTATGCAGTTTGCGATTTGTGAAAAGCGCATTCGAAGTGAGTTATCGCGTCATATTTTATAACGTAACGTCTTCGGTGCGGATCTGGCTGGTTGATGGTGAATTTGTTGGTGCACGTCTGTTTCTGTCCCTTTGTACACTGTTCCGTCAATATGCTTTGTCTAATGCACTCTCCTTATCCATTTCAGAAGCCGATTATACCCTGGATGAATCATTTTGGATCGAGGAAAGCCCGACCGGTGAGTATACACTCACCGTCCTCTTTGGCGAAGCACGATGTTTGAGTTTGTTTTGTTCAGTTTGCGCTGATTTCGTGAGAGTTTGCACTCGGAAAGTTACGAACACACTATCCCCAGAAACGCTCTTTTTAATCCCAAATATTTGTCCCGCATTAAGAGAGTGAATCCAAACAACCGGCCCGCCGGAACCCGGAGCCCTCCCCACAAAAATTATCGAGAAGAATTATTAAGGTCTTCACCCAAGTCTTCCTCTAAATTTATACAACCAAAAAAAGTCACGAGCCAAATGCGCCTCCTGGACGTGCCTCGTTCCTCTATTCCAAGTAGTTTTATGGATACAACGAAAAAAAGTTACAAATGCACCCTCTGAAGGCGGTTTCTTCCTTGTTCTAAATAGTTTTTAATTGCGGGTCTGCGATTGAATTTCGAGGGTTGCTGCGTGACTCTAAAATGGCCTCTAATGCCCATTTCCCATAAACAAAGTGATTTATCTGGTTCTTGGAGGCGCAGATAGAAACGCGTGCCGGGGCAGTACTCGTGTAAATCAGACGGGAATTGATGATGCCCATCAGAACGAATCCTGAATTTTGTTTTTGCTTCTAACACGTCGACGGCGGGCGGCGGCCGTTTGTCGTCGGCTTCTTCGGCGGCGTCGTTTAAAACCGCGATCGCGATGAGCGTGCAAATACTAAATGGACGATTTATTATATGGACAGACCCCGCTTCTATGGGGCTCGTGTAACACTTCGGCGAACACAATTCGCGTTTGGAGGCGAACAATGGGCGCGCTGACATTTGATGACGAGGGGTAATCGTTAAACCAATGTGAAACATTAACCTCAAATGACCGGGGGAATCTGCGTTGTTATGCGTGGAGATCCCGGCCAAAATTCGACCCGAGGCCGTGTTGTTCATTAACGCACCTAAGGCGAATTTAATTACGAGGACAACGGGTGCCTTATTACGACGCTAAGACGATATACTTCTCTGGAGGAAAGGGCGCAGAGAGGGCCCGGGCCCAAATTGCCAAAACAAACAATAATTGACGGGGAATCGATGAGGAACGGCCTAATGGGCGAGTTTCCAGAGGCTACGCCGAGGAGATTTGATGATTAACTCCCATCAGGTAGGTGAGTTTTAAAATTGGGAACAAATATAATGTACACCAAATTAAACCATACATCCCTTGCAATGTCCACCAGAAAATTTAATGAGCATCAAAAAATTTAAATGAAACCCAAATTATTATACATCAGAAAATGAGAACATCACCACTAAAATAACTATGCTGCGTATTGTTTCACCATTGCTTACATTTTAAATTCTATATGTCTATCAATTTTACTAAATGTTCACCAAATTTAGAACGCTCAAGTTACGCGTCCGTGCTGTACATAATAAATATTCGCGCTATCTATTTATATTTAGTGTTTCTCAAAAAAACTATTTGTGCGTCAATTAATTATTCTATTACTCCAAAAATGAAATATGCTCGCGCATCTCTCCTTGCCGCTTGCGCTTCCAGACAAGAGGCATGCGAAAAAAGTTTTGTACAAGGTCAGTTCAGGGCCCTGTAATTTTTTTTTTTAAAAAGCACGGTTAGAAATTACCACTAAAAGAAGTTTTACGTTTTACATAATGCAAGCCAATTACAGCAAAGCATTTATATATTACGGAAATCAATATCTTTTTTGTGCTAACCACTTCTATTAGTCTTATTTTCTTTGCACATCTACATCTAAATTCTGCATAAAATTATTTACCATTTGCACAACATTTTATTGCTTGTGTATTTTTGATCAACAAATAATATTTTTAACTGATAAATAATATTAGACACTGTCGAAAATTAAATATCTGGGTATTATGTTAGAATTAAATGCAAAATAAAATTTGGTGAACATTTAGTTTTTATGGTCAACAAAATTTATTTAGGTGAACAAAATATATAAGAGGCCAGCATTATGTCAATATTGGGCGGTCGTTTTAAGATTATGTATTTTGTTAATTTTGGTGAGCATTTAGTATTTTTGGGAAATGAAAGTATTTTTTTGTATGAAAATATTGGGTAAATTTGGTAGACTGTTAAATACGACCTGCTAAATCGCTCAATTGTCATTTGTCAGTTAACCCAACACGTCAATCACTTGCACTTGCATCTAGTAGGTGGATGTCATTTTACGCGGTATAGGTACTTATTGCATTATAATAACTTACAATGATGATTTTATACAATTTTTCCTTGCTGGAGAACGTGCAAAAAATATTTCCGTAAATACAATTCAACAATCGAGGGCGTTGACCGACACTAATCGTTTTTGTGCCGAAATCTGTCTACCATATAGCCATTTCTTCAGGCCGCAACGCAGCTGCGGCGCGTCTTGATAGATAGGGGCCTAGGGTAGGCATTTAAATTAAGGTAAACCACAGAAATATTTCTCAAAATTCTCATTATTATTAAAAAAAAATATATCATTGTCCAAAGATTGCTATCAACGGGAAGGTGTCGCTGCTATTTGTAATAAAACTTTATTTTACTTTTTTCAATTTTAAATTTAGCAATAAATTGTTGAAACTTGCATTATTTAGAAAATTTTGTTACTCCCCCATTTTTATATTTTTCTTGGGCGAAGCCCAGAACTAGTTTTTGAAATTTGAGGAATAAGGTTTGTTTGCTTTTGTATCGGGAGAAGTTGAAGTAAATTGCTTCTAAATTTACCGTCGGCCTTCGATGCTCGCAAAATTGATGAATTTATTCCCAAATTTAATATTCGTCGGAATGTTAGGCCCGAAATAAACTTTTGTGATCCCGAATAAATATCTGATTTTTGGCGAAATTAAAATCTTGTTTGCATGTTATCACGGCAACGGTACCTCGAAATGGAGGAGATTTTATTGCTCGATCTTTGACCTTCGCTTCTGCACCCCCGCTTCACGAGAATCTCTCAATATTGAAACAACTCGTTCCTTGAGAGATTGTCGAAACGTATATAGCGGTCTCGGCTGTTTACGTTCCTTTCTGCCAGTTTTATGTTATGCCGGTGGTAATCGTCGATTTTTGTTGGAAATTTTACGCCGCAACTTTATCGCCTCTCCAAAGCCCTAATTGGGCACTGTATGCAGTTGAAAATGAAATATTTATACACCTCGCATCGATCCGTCGAATCGAAAAACATGGCGTCAACGCTCCGGAATTCGTTTCCGGTCCCGGATCCATTGAATTTCCGGCAGCTTAACAACATATTAAAATTTGTTAGAGAATGGCAAAACTTTGTTGGGAAGTTGTTAATATTTTGTACTTTGATTATATTGACTCAAAGACGGGGTTCTGGGTGTAATATAAAAAGTTCGCTGACAAGTTGACAAGGCGACATTATCAAGCCGCTGGTGTTGGCGGAAGAAGCCGGCTCCAGAAAAGTCACGTTTCTGTTGGTCGGGGGCCAATTGTGGATCGGCTTCGATTATTAATGAATTTAGCGGAAATTCCCCGGAATCCGCGGGGTAGTTCGCGGTTATCCGGCGGCCGACCGTAAAATTTTCGAAATAAAAACGACGACGCGTAAAACGGCCATACATGCGTTTTGGGAGTTTTTATTTCCGGCACACATTTGAATTTTTTATGTCGGCGCGAAGAACCGCGCCCAAGTTACAGCGGCGTTAAAAATTTAATCAAACACTGCATTCCGTGCTCGTTTCGCGATGGAAGTCGCCTTAATACAACGTCGGAAAGTTCGGAATTTATTCCGGAGGTGGGCCCCGAATTATTTCATGCCGTGTTTACCTTATATTACCGCGTCTTTATCCGTTCTGGCGGCGCCCTCTCTGAATAAATAATTCGAATTTATTTTTGATCTTCGCCGAGGGCGCCCGGCCGTTATGAAAATTGCACGGCCTGCAATTCGACGATAAATCGCTGGCCCGGCTCCAGGTAATCTCGCGGTCTACTTCCGGATGAATTAAATATTTGGCGAAGGCGCCGGTCCTGTGACGTACGGATTGATGGCGTCACGTGCCGGACGTGATCGCGCGGCAAACAACACCAATCTAAAAGGCCAGTACGTGCCTGCCTTCCGGATGGACTGCTTACTGCAACTGTCCACCCGCATTAGCGACGTCGACCCGGCCACAAATCACCGGCAAGGACGCCGAATTTTTGAATACGCAAAATGCAGCAACCACCCTGCCAGGGAGAAACCGTCAGAATTATCTATTTACTTTGAACCGATATATGCCTGGAAGTTCATCGATTCTAGGGTCAAATTGAGTTCAAATTTGAGGATTTCAGTTGAAATGCCTCAAATCTGTAAATAATGAGTCCGGAAAAAATCTCAACGACCCCTCGTGAAGTTATTGCGTTTTCTTCCGAATCTGATCGTCGTAATGGCCGGCTCCACTTCCGGCGATGTTCTTTAGGCAACACATTTTGTTTCCGGTCGCCGATATTGTTTCTATGAATTACAAGGGTCTCAGATGCTTACCGCGACACACCCAATCTCGGTGCTTGGCCGTGTAATCAGCGGAGTTTTATTATTTTCCTTGCCAACATCAACTTCGTACAACTTTTCACCTAAATCATGTCTGCCCGTTTCTGTATGTTCGCAGAGACCATGTATTTTCGATATACGCCTTCCTTTGGCAGTTCTCAAAACGCCCTGTCTAGCTATCGTGCTCAACACAACTTCCAAGGTCAACGGTTAGAAGGACAATTTATCAAAAGACTACTTTGAATTGGAAACAAATATAATGTACACCAAATTAAACCATACATCCCTTGCACTGTTCACCAGAAAATTTAATGAGCATCAAAAAATCTAAATAAAACCCAAATTATTATACATCAGAAAATGAGAACATCACCACTAAAACAACTATGCTGCGTTTTGTTTTACCATATCTTACATTTTAAATTCTATATGTCTATTAATTTTACTATATGTTTACCTACCAAATTTAGAACGCTTAAGTTACGCGTCCGTGCTGTTACAATAAATATTTGCGCTATCCATTTATATTTAGTGTTTCTCAAAAAAACTATGTGTGCGTCAAATAATTATTCTATTACTGCAAAAATGAAATATGCTCGCGCATCTCTCCTTGCCGCTTGCGCTTCCAGACAAGAGACATGCGAAAAAAGTTTTGTACAAGATCAGTTCAGGGCCCTGTAATTTTTTTTTTAAAGCACGATTAGAAATTACCACTAAAAAAAGTTTTACGTTTTACATAATGTAAGCCAATTACAGCAAAACATTTATATATTACGGAAATTAATATCTTTTTTTGTGCAAACCACTTCTATTTTTACTCTTATTTTCCGTGTCCTAGCACATCTACATCTATAATTTTGCATAAAATTATTTACCAATTGCACAACATTTCATTACTTGTGTATTTTTGATCAACAAATAGTATTTTTAACTACTAAATAATATAAGACTGTCGAAAATTAAATATCTGGGTATTATGTTAGAATTAAATGCGGAATAAAATTTGGTGAACGTTTAGGATTTATGGTCAACAAAAGTTATTTTGGCGAACAAAATATATAAGAGGCCAGCATTATGTCAATATTTGGTTGTCGCTTTAAGATTACGTATTTTCTTAATTTTAGTGAGAATTTAGCATTTTTGGGAAAAGAAAGTATTTTTTTGCATGAAAATATTGGGCAAATTTGGTAGACTGTTAAATATGACCCCTTAGAGTTGTGCAGGACAAGTAACAGAAATTTAAATCGACATGTGGTCGCAAGTCATTTGCTGAGCTATCATTTTTTTAACAGTTTTGTTCAATAAGGTTGAAACATTTTCTCTAGCAACGGAAGTTGATAGCAATTCTGGGGACGAAATCATCCTTCCTCAGCCACCGATCTTATCATTCAGTGATTAAACATTAACCGTTGAGCAACAAAGCCGCGGTGTCCATTTAATGTAGAACCTGCTTTCATAGAAAATAATTTTTTTACAACATCTACTGGAAACTTCCATTTGTTGAATTTAAAGCTACTTTAACTGGTCAGCAGTATAAATCAAGGTTTTCGTTAGTTTAACTTCTCCTAATCGCTTAAACGGATTACACACTGGATTTACTGAGGCTCATAGGACTCTATTGATCTCTTTATAGATTCATTAGATACATTACCAGAAGACCTTACTTTCAAAGCGCTTTATCTCAATTGACGTCCGTACTAGAGTCCATTTACTTTAGCGAGAGCGCAAGAGGTAATCGCCCTGCGATTACCGGCCCTCCTGATTAATGTGTTGAAACCATGGCGTAGCCTTTCATTGATAAATTTGCCAACAACAAATTCAACTGTTTCGCGTAAAGTGCACGGCAAATTTATATTACAGTGTCTTGTTGAACATGAAAAATTTATTCCAATTTTTTTTTTTAGCGACTCACCCTAAAGCGTTGCTTTCACGGCATAAAATATTGACACCATTTTCAAACTAAATGCAAATTCTTCTCAGCCCCTTTAAAGAATTCACGGCCCTCGTTCCAAAACTCTCGAAATATTGCATGAGTCTGAAAACGTTTATGCCTCCTTGGTGCTTCGAAAAAAAAGAAGTCTTTCCTCCGGCAATTTCGATATTAAAGAGTTGAAAATTCCGGCGAAAGTGACCCTGAGAGCGGCCGGGGGCCGCGTCGCTCCTAATTCAATTTAAGTTCTAACTTGCTTTTTGCGAGTTTAATGCAATTTGGTTAAACAGGCCGCGATGACAGGCAGCGAATAGAAGCACTACAGCAATCGCTTTTTGAACTTTTAACAAGCACGCGCCATGACGAAATTATGGAAATTTCTAACTACAGCACGCATCGAACGGTTGTCCAACAAAACGCCACCTAGTCGGAGAGGACATTACAACCCCCGATAAATTTCGCATCCGCTATTTATTCAACTTTGTAATGTTGAATCCGCAACGTGATTTATCGTCGGACGGCCGGAGGCCCTTCGATTTAATTGTATCGCAACACAGGCGGGACTATCTGGATGGCAGCAGCTGGAAAACTCCGACTTTTTTCGCGTTTCACCCCTCCCCAGTTTATGCACCTAATTACGCGTTGAATGCAGCAAGTGTTAATTTGGGAATTTTCCCAACGAAATGAGTGCGTTAATTTTGGCAATGCTGCCGGTTTAAGGGTTGTTGGAAATATTGAATGGCGATCCCGGAAAGTTATGCTCAAACGCTTCCATAAATATTAGAAGGGGTAATATCCTTAAAATTTCTCTCCAGAGATTCGGGGACGATAAAGTTGAAAACAGCCGGTAGTCGGACTTGGAATCATTCAATCGGATTGTGATCAATTGGTCGGGAGAGACGCGTTTGACAATTTTTTGGCGCACTAGCAAGCGCAAAGGGCAAACCGGGGCATGCTCCAAACCTGATTTACCTTGCCTGACTAGCCCCTTTCCAAGGCTGTGCCTTTGCCAGTCACATCTTTAAATAAAATTTAGTATATTTAGCCCTATTATGTGAGGGTGGAGGTTCAGCGCCTTCATCGATAAATTACAAGTAAACGTAACACGCAATTTCAAATTGAAAATCACGAACTTGCTGCTTAGACCTTATTAAAGGGATTGACTGCCATAATCCCTGCGGCCTGTAATCTGTTGTGCGCCTACTATGATAGCATTGATCGCCTCACACACGTACTCGCCCCTAATTAGTCCATGTTAACAGTATTTGTCCGGCAGTTTCGTGGAAACGTTATTGGTAAAGAGTGGAGGGTTGAAGGTCTCCAGAGGCCCTGTTCCTCGTTAATTATTAAACTAGCCCTTGCCTTATACATTTCACGTGTGAATGCGTTACGATTAAGCCCAAAGTCTGATTAGGATATTTGATAGCACTATCCCACATGTATCGTGAATGAGGAAAATCCACCCTCGGACGAAAATAACGGGAGATTCAGAGGAATAATTAGCTAACGCGATGAATAGCCGGGACCTCGACCCATCACCTTGACGACACCATCTATCTGCAGAATGCCGACCAAATTATTATATTCAACGGTAAATGTGTGCGGATTTTGGTCGGGACAGAAGCCGTCTTCGGTCTTTGACCAGTTTCGATTGGACGTCCGCTCTATAAACTGAACGTCAAACGCAAAACGTCGGCAAATACTCAGAAATCAAGTCGAGGAATCTGCAATAACGCCGCGTTGTTTGAAACGCAAAGCCGAGTGGCAAACAGGTAATTTCGTAGCAATTCTGCGTAGTGGGGTTGAGTAGTTGGGAAATTTCGCGTCGAGGAGGCTTGAAATGGTTATATTTCGTTATGCATTCCGGGGGTAGTGGAAACCAACCCCGCAAGAGTGGTAACGCCATCGTCGATGCTCTCCTCCCAGTTTAGTCAATTTTGTTCCTAGGAAATTTACTTTATTCAAATTTAACGTGGGGGTAAAATAACATAAAATTGCAACCTTCTTCATCGATAATCACATTTTCTTGAAGATTTTTTAAGTGTTTGTAAAAACCAATCTAAAGAATACATTTCGAGGGTGATAGTTAAAATAAGATAAATATGCAATCTTCTTCATCGATAGCCGCCTTTCCTTGAAGATTTTTAAAATTTTGTTTAGAGGGTGATAGTTTTCTTAGATTTTTTTTTTCAACACAAACCTTTCATGCCAAAATAAATTTGCTTAATGTTGTCGCTTCCGTCGATGTAAAAGACCTTAATAATTTTTTTGCGTTAGCTAATTCGATAATTTTGTGCGGGGTCGTCCTGGGCCTTGGGCGCTGAAAGTGCAGTCGTCAGGATGCAGGTTCTGTAAGCTTCGCCCGCTTCGGGCCGCTAAATGTAGCAGAACCGCAGTTGATCTGCTTATCCTTGCTGGGTAATGGCTTTATAACCGGCTCGAATGGAGCCGGGGAGACGTAATGGCGACCGCTCCTCTTCGCGCTGTGTAATTCAAATTGAGTTAGAGCGCTCGGACAATAAACTAGTGCGACTCCAATTAGCATGAAAATGGCATAAAAACCGCGAGGAGCGCAAATAATTTCCTTCCCCCAACCCGAAAGTCGACATTTTCCTTCCCCATTGTAATCGAAATGGGCGAAATATCCTGAGGGTTGGAGGCATTCAGGTATTGCGGGTGTAATTGATGACAATCACGGGAGCGATCGCTCATCTGCCATCCGGGAGAATTGCCAAATATTTATCTGGGAGAAGAAAAACTCCCGGATCTGACTGATTACCGGGAGCTCTGTGTGCCGCGAACGTTCGTCTATCTTTCCGGAGCGCATCAGTATAATCCTAACATCATTACACAAATGCTTTGCTTGCCATCTGGCGTTATGCAAAGTGTCAGATTTTTATTTGGGAGCGAAATTTACAGCCGTCATCCGGGACGGCTGCAAGAAGTCTCGGAAAGAGCGCGAAAATGGCATCATAATCAGGACGCCTCAATTTCCCCTTCCTCAGTGACGCCACGAGAAGCCCCAGATGCAGATGGAGCAACCTGAAAGATGATGGGTCTTGTGGAGTAGCATGATTTAACTGAACAATGAGTCTCCCGGCGCCGACCTAAGTATCTAGTTCACTTAATTTTTTGGGGGAAGATTTTTACACCTGCACCTCGTCATTTGGCAGGAAATTGTGGTTGTCGTCCAGATTTGGTAATTTGGCGATCGCCCAGCGATTAGGTTGGCACTTTTGTTTTCGTTGCCGTTCCGAGATAAATGGCCGGTTTTAATGGCGGAGTTATGCATAATTCATGTGTAATAACGTCTTATCGGCACGATCTCAGCGCCACCTGTGCGGACACGACGTTGCGGCCGTTATCCCTAAACGAATTTTTATTTGATCATCTTCGCATAAGGTCATTAAATATATCGCACCACTGCCAATAAAAGATTAGAGATTTTCTCGGCCACTTTATTGCTAATATGCGTCGGAGAAATGGTCCGAAATCGGCCGTAAATAATTTCATTAGTTTCGGCACAGATCTAATGGATTAAGTGCTGGTGAGTCGCGCCGTCGAAAAACTACACTTTGTGCAAAAACGCCCGTTATACTTTTCCGAATTAATTAAGCAGGGACCGGGGCGAAGCTTGCAGCTTAATTGGTGCCGGAAACACAATTGGGGCGTCGCTGTTCGCTAATGGATGAGTTAGGTTTAGGCTCCTTCATACAAACACTAACGTAATAGAATTAAGTTTAAACAAATTTGGGGAAAGCTCGCCAGACTGTGAGCCCGCCAGATTTGCGCTGTCACACATGACGAGGCGCCCGACAACTGCTGCTTAATGGATCCGTTTAAAAACGATAAAAAGAAGAAAATCGAGAGTTGATGGGGAATAATTGAAAATGTGGCAGCTATCCAAGTTATATCGGAGATTTGAGTGCTGTTGGAAACTGCAAAGGGAAAACCCGCTAAAAATCGACGTCATTGTGCAACTACTAGCAAAAATGATAACGCGAGCCACTTCACCGGAACGGAACAAACGACACTTTCGGGACGGCACCGGGACAAGGGACCGTCGAGCACTCAAGTAGAAAAGTCGCTAACAAGGATTGGTGATTAAGATTTGCTATTTTCGACCTGGAAACGTTGCCGTTTCCAAGAGGACCTCTTCAAATTTTAATGCCAACTCGGGCCGATGTGAGGGGTCTTTCAATTAGTTTTTCAGTGAAAACTATTTGGAGCAAGTTTTGCTACGTTTGGCTTCAAAAGTATTTTTTTTTAATTTTTGAAACTATTTGTAATTTTCAGAAAATATCTGGAAAGCAACGAGCGTTTTGAAAGATTAAATTAAAACAATTTTATTTTGCACGAGTTGTTCTTGCCTAAATTTAATAATTAGGTCGGTGCGGGTCAATGAAGAAATAGGAAATGAGAGAGGTATGGTAAAGAGATCGAGTAAGGTCCAGAGTCGGAATCGGCTAAAGAATGATTAGTTAGCATGGCGGAGGCCTTGAGGTAATTTATGGGATCGAGTTTATAACAGCGATTGTATTCTAGCAACGTCGAGCTTTGTGAAAAATAGGCTGCGATGCGAGCTTTTCGCTTGTCGCAAGAACTATTTAGATATATGGACCTCGATGAGGAACAACGCGAATAATTTCATTAAATGGCACCGAATCTGGCGTCGTGCCAGCCTTGTCCCGGTTTTCTTTCAAAACTCCCGCTGAACGAACGAGATTTGTTACGCACAATATGCCCCCGGATTCCCAGTTAACAATTCGATTCCCGCATAAATAATCGGAATCGGCTTAATTTCCTGCGTGTGCCAACTTGTACTGCCGCAGCTAAATCGCCCGATTAACAAGGCATCAACTTGACTATTCCGCAAAAAAAAAGATTATAACATTCGAAAGTAATATTTTTGGCGTTGGGTAACTAGTAACGTGAAGATATCTGCGAGTGCATCGGGCAATGCGTGCGATCCAATTTGCGTGTTTAATGGCACAAAATGTTTTATATTCAGGAGATTGCAAAAATCGTATTTTTTTGGCCACGTGCCATCGATCCAGGAGACCCGGAAATGTGGAGTACGTTGTTATTCCTCGTTGGCGGCCTGCAGCGCTCGATCCCGACCAACTGCGATCTGTTTATTAATTTGCCGATCCTCACGTTTGATTAAGTAAGCGCCGCGATGCATGACCAGTTTACTTAGATTGCCCCAACTCGGATTAAGCACGCATCAAGGACCCAGAACCGTTCAATCCGCATCCAGACTTCGTCCGTTAGTCCATCTCAAATGCCGATAAGTAGCCCCAAATTTGTCCAAAACTCCGAGCTTTTCTCTGCGTAAAAAAATTAAATTTATTTTATTTTATCTTAACCTATCTACTATTTGGTCTAAACTTCCTCCTTACACTTTGGAAACGACAAGCTTCGAAAAACACTATTAAGACAGTTAGAAATCGTAAACCAAAAAAGTCAGGCGGGTCCACTCTTCAACTGTAACGAGATGCGTCACAAAAATTTTGGAAAACACGCGCTTTAAAATACATAAAAGAATGTTAGAAAAAACAAAAAAAAAGAATAAATGAAGACGTACCCACTATTTGTAACTAAGCGCGTTGCGAAAAATTGAGCGTTTCCGGTTATTATTGTTGGGGAGCTGCAAATGGCGGAGGCGCCGGGCGAATCTGGCGCTCGATTATTTTCGAAATTCTCCGTCGGCCTCGCGGGTTATTGGATGGATTAGGGACGGATGAGGCGTCTGACCCACGCACAGAAATTACCATCTCGTTCCGTATTTCATTTCGCGCAAAGTGACTTCGAAACAATAAAAAGTGTGAACGATCTTGTTAACATCCCGGCTCCGGGACGCAATCACCTCTCCAAATCTCCTCGAAACGGTTCGACTTGGCAAAAAAAAAAAATTGTGTTAATGGTGCAGACACGGCCGAAACGCGCAACGTAATAAGGAGCAAAACGAGGCGTGAAAATTCCAAATGTCCCTCTCCGACGGCCGAACGTTAGAGATGAATTTCATACAAAACAACAGTAATAACGGAGGAGCAACAAAGAAGTGAAAAACACCGATGGCCGGGTTGGCACCCGTGTGGAGGGGAAGTGGAGCGAATCATGCTGTTTGAAAATAACAAATCCAGCTATTGTACGTGGCTTTGTTCGATTTGAATCCGGCAATGTTAGGTTTTGTGCCGAGCAGACAATGCGCTCCTCGTTCCGTACAAAGAATTCGAGTATTGAAAATGCGAACTGAAATCGGTGTCGTCGCTAAATCACGGGTAATTGTGGCACTTTGAACTTTGCCCGGGTATCAATAATTTACGCTGGATACGGGGACTTAGTTTGGAAAAATCCGGCATCGAGACGGGTGTTAGTTATCTTAAGTTGTTTGCGTTTTGCTTCCGGTAATTGGATCAACCGTGATTGAACTAAGCGCAAATAATTTCGTGTTAGTAGCCGGAACCTGTGCGAAGTTGCGGTTAACACTGCAAACTGGAGGGCTGGAGTCCGGGTAATGAAAGCACTAGAAAAGCTGGATTCGGCGGATATTAGATTGTTGCCCTGACCGCATGCACAGGATTACCCGCCATGCACAGGGAAGAGTTTTATTGCACGTCAACGCGGCATGAATGAACGTGCATCATATTCTATTTATGTATTAAAAATGTTAGTTTCTCTATTCAGAACATTTAACGCAACTTTCTTATGGTTTGCCTTAGATTTTTCAATGCGTAACAAAATTAATTTAGGCGCCCTCTGTTAAAATTTTGCTGAACTAACGAAGAACGTGATAGTAAGAGAGCTTCTTATAGCTATTAATTGAAGCTCAACCGAGATTTTTCTCTATACGGTTTTGGTTAAGAAATTAATGTTGGCATTTATAGCATGCAAGGATGCATGCAGTTTTTTGTTCCGACGTACAATAGAACTGCAGAGTCCCCTGAGCTAATTTCATTATGCCAGCAGTGTCGCCCTCTAGGCTTCTCTTCCCTTTATCCCGACGACCTCAACACCTTGACGCTGACGAATCCGACGCGGTATTAAATTATCAAAGAAGTAACGCTCCTTAATTCACTGATTGTCATCGTTCTTTGACGTTATCGATTTCGAAACGACTAGCCCAACAACAAGTTGAGACTTTAGTCAAGATAATTAAAGCATCCTAGGTTAGGAGTTTCATTAAAGAAACTCTACTCAGCTTTTGCACGTTGGAGAATTTCTAGCTTTTGTTCTGTTCACGATGAAAGATGATGCCTACGTCCAAATTAACCCGTTTGCGTTTGTTGTTGCCTTCTCTTCTTCCCAGTTTTTGCGTAAGTTGTTATTATCAGCTCGAAATCGACTCCTCCATTGAAATATTTATTCGAGTGTTGATATCATAGCTTCTAGAAAGAACTACAATTAGGCAGCAAAAACTGGGGATTAATTCCTGTAACTAATGATAATGAAATGACAATAGTAAGACTTATAGTCTTGACCCAAATACTTACGGAGGACTAGAACAACCAAATTTAAGAAGACTCAAGAAAAGTTAATGCAAATAGTGCATCCTGGATTGACTTAATTACAAACTATAACAATATAAACTTAATAAAAAGAAGAACAACAATTTAACCTCCCCTAACTATCAAAGAGAGGAATATTAATTATTTATTTTAAATTGTTCTCGCTGTTGAGGCTGAGAATAGTAAAGGAACGAGAGTTGTACAACGTGTGAATGAAAGAGTTACAGAAATAATTCTTGCAAAAAAGCTTTTAATAAAGTTTCAGTACCAGTGAGCTACACTTTTAGAAAGTAGGTGAACGTGATAACTTCTTCTGAGAAAGTGGATGTAAATAAAACACAATAATTAACAGTAGTCGAGGCAAAAAATAGCTGCTTGAGAATCTGTGCCAAGTTAAAAAGGAAATTCTTTGCAATGGAATTGGTTCCTCCAATACCTATATCAAAATTGTAACAAATTCAATGTTTATTAGAGGCCTCTGCATTACTTATCATAAGAATCCCATCTTATTTTTGACGATCCGGGAATAAAAACGAGAGCTTGCGCTATCACGTTTAACGCCCGACATCAATATTTTTATTTTCGACCGCATAAATTCAGCAAAGCAAACGAATTTTTAATTAAAACCCGCATCCAACACGTCCAAACGCCTGCGTAATTACGTTGTCAACAAACATTTCGCCTTGTCTTTGCAGGTGTTGGTGTATGTAAAACTACCCTCTTTCTCTCTCCCTTAATTTGCCGGGAATTTTTTCCTTTTAGTAGCCTCGATAACTGCGCTTTTTGGCATCGTCTCGTTCGCCTAAAATGATTTTCTAGTACTGCTAAGTTATTATCGTGTTGTGTTGGCTTGCATCCGATGGTAAATTCAGCGGATTTATGTTATTCCTCGCCTTCCTGTTTCGCACCGGGCGCCGACAGTGAAAAATGTCCGAAAGCAATTTCTTTTCGGCGTCGTTATTTATGAAATAATGAAGGAAGCAACGCGCATATTTACGGTGTTTGTTTTTCAATTTTTTTTTTTTGCGTTGGTTTGTGCTTACGTTTCGGTTTTGTTGCAGGCGAGGTGGAGAAACTCCTCAGGGAGTACACCCAAAACCAGGAGATGGTGCGAAACATCGGCTCCCACTACTACCAGATCATTTATCCGGTGCAATTGCGCCAGCACAAGAAGATGGGCATCTCCACTAGGGAGATAGGGTCGTCTAAGGTACGCAATGCGCGGAGTACGGTATGTCACAGCACTTCTTCATCTCATTACTCACCCCATTTGCCGACGCGGCCTCCTGTAGATTTAGAAACGGTCAGGATCTGCAAACTTGCAATTTTACGGAAGCCGAGCAGAGATAAGGCTTTGATCCGGCTATACGTTAAAGGCGAAATTTCTGCATAGATAATGAAACGTCTAATCTGACAGCGGGGCGCGAACGGGCCAAGTGTCTCACTCCGATCTCGTCGCAAAAGCACCGAGAGACCAACTAAGAGCCATTTAAATGTACCTCCAGTTTCTTAAACGTAAAGCTGTAAGATAATCGACTGTCGTATCTTTGAAACAGCAACTAAAACTGGATTCTTGCTGAAACTATTTTTGCCCAAGTTCTGAATTAACTTTTGCAACAATTTTCCAACCCTCAGGTTTCGAGAGTAATAGTTTGAATAATTTTGCAAATCTAGCCGCAAGTTTCAAAAGTTTCTAATTCTAATGGTTAGTTGCTGATGGTCGTTTGCTGAAACCGCCAAACTTTAAATACGTTAGTCTTCAGATCAATAAATTTATTTTCATGGACGATATGAAAATCCTTGGCGAGATTTTCCCTCTAATCCCGTCATTTCTCCCAAATTGCAACTTGCCGGATTACGGTCCGAACTTTGAGGTTAAAGCTTGAAGTTTCCACTTTATAAGGTAATTGACTCCACACTTGATTGCAATCGGCGTCTTAGTCTAGACATTGTCGAAATTTGGACGAAATCGGATTTTGACACTTGGGAAAACTGGTCAATTGTTGGTTGGGGTGGAAGCCGCTAAAAAATTGCATCGATTGCTCATCAGGACCCTCAACGAACTAGAGCTTGATTAGTAATTCCGTTCAGTTTTTTATCGGGGCCGCCGCGTTCGAGCTTTTTCATTGCAAGTTAGCGTGATCAATTACTAATATATTCATAACTCGCAAAAATCAACATATTTCGCAATGCTTTCGACCAACCATCTACATGTAAAACCCACTGTCATTTCACATTTAACATCACTCACTTTGTCACGCAGCCTGGCTTTTAAACGGGATTTTTGCGCAAGGTCCCGATTTATTTAATAATTACAATCGACACCCTCTACTATCGCCGGCTTTAATCAACGGCCATTGTCCCGGGGATTATTAGCAAAACACCTGAACTGGACGTATTTATAAATCTTTTTTTCCGTTGAGATCAAAGGGAAATTTATAATAAATGCTCCGACTGACGGTAACGCCCTCTCGCGGCACTTGAAGGGTTTCTGATAAATGACTTTTGATGCTTGAGTCGGGCGTACCTACGGATCCTTTGCCGACCTGCCCTGGAATTAAAATTTAATAAATTCCGCGTAGTCCTTTGCGCTTATTGCGCTAAGAAAAACTCTACCAAACCGTTCCTATGCAGCTCGGGCCCAGGTAATTTTTTTGCGGTGTTTTTTCTAAAATGAGTAGCTTTTGCAATTCGTTACTTATTTCTTTTAATTGTTGGGTGTTGGCCTGTCGATAGCTTGTTTCAGGCGGCTGAAATGGGATGATGGGGGGGTTGGTGGTTGTCGTAAAGGTTTTGGCAGGGGGCGTTTGGTCGCCTAACTAGGAAATTTCGACGTTAGCTGACCAAAAGCTCGGAGCCGCAAGATGTTTTGCTTCCAAATACAATGAACGGCTCAAAGTTCCTGAATCCCGTCAGGCTGCACTCGACCCATCATTTCCAGTATTGCCACTCTCATACATGTTGATTGGAAACGCTTTCGAGTTCAGTTTGATAATTAAGTGTTCAATAGACCGAAAACTTGAGTGTCGAGCTTTCAACTAGAAGCAGCTTATGAACGTTACAATTTAGTATTAATCGAGTACTAATAGTTTTAGTCCCGTCCCGTGTACTGAACTTTGCAACAAGTTTTGTTATTAAATTCCCCATTGGAATATTGTCAATTACACGAGTTCGTTACGCAAACAAGCCGAGTTCGGGGTTATCATCCCCGGAATAAGGGTCGGTATTTGGACAAACTTTGAAAAATTTCTGCGCTAATTAACCGTTTTCAAACTAGCGCTGAATTGGCTTATTAACAAAAATAATTTCCCCACAACTACACATAGTGCTGTTTAGTTTCGAATTAACCGATACTGTAATTTGCGTCTGCTTCAGTGTCGCGGTCTTTTGATGTTGATTATTTTATTCAAACATCACCGCAAAACATTCAAATTAAATTCCGTAATTAAAGTTTGCTATTTGCCTAAATTAATTACTGGACGGTGTTCTGTGTCGGATAATTTGATTCAACTAAATCGTCCTAATTGATTTTTGATTGGAGTTGCGTGGGTCGGACGCGATTTTGTAACGAGGCGCCGCAGAGACGCTTTTAGACTTTTCGGGGTCAAGTTGCAACTTTCGCCTAACGTAACCTTAATGTCAGATATAAATAAATGCTGAAGTTTAGGGGCAAGTTGCGGCCTAACCGCCACGCCGTATGTCACCAGAGAGGCGGAAGGAGCTCGCGGCACTCCGTCATCGTCCCCTTCTCGCGAAATCGAGAGAATCGCCAAATTTAATATAAGCGCGGGATTTTCCCAAAATGGTCAGCTGAATTAAGGGAAAGTTGGGCAAAAAAAAAGTTTTACGTTTGGTAAACTAAACTAAAAGCTAATGACTTCATTAAAAAATATAGGGTCGTATTTAACAGTCTACCAAATTTACCCAATATTTTCATACAAAAAAATACTTTCATTTCCCAAAAATACTAAATGATCACCAAAATTAAGAAAATACATAATCTTAAAGCGACAACCAAATATTGACATAATGCTGGCCTCTAATATATTTTGTTCGCCAAAATAACTTTTGTTGACCATAAATACTAAATGTTTACCAAATTTTATTCCGCATTTAATTCTAACATAATACCCAGATATTTAATTTGCGACAGTGTCTTATATTATTTAGCAGTTAAAAATATTATTTGTTGATCCAAAATACACAAGCAATAAAATGTTATGCAAATGGTAAATAATTTTATGCAAAATTAAAGATGCAGATGTGCAGGGCAAGGAAAATAAGAGTAAAAATAGAAGTGGTTTGAACAAAAAAAATATGGATTTTTGTAATATATAAATGCTTTGCTGTAATTGGCTTGCATTATGTAAAACGTAAAACTTCTTGTAGTGGTAATTTCTAGTCTTGCTTTAAAAAAAAAATTACAGGGCCCTGAACTGACCTTGTACAAAACTTTTTTCGCGTGCCTCTTGTCTGGAAGCGCAAGCGGCAAGGAGAGATGCGCGAGCATATTTCATTTTTGGAGTAATAGAATAATTATTTGACGCACAAATAGTTTTTTTGAGAAACACTAAATATAAATGAATAGCGCGAATATTTATTATGTACAGCCCGGACGCGTAACTTGAGCGTGCTAAATTTGGTGAACATTTAGTAAAATTGATAGACATATAGAATTTAAAATGTAAGCAATGGTAAAACAATATGCAGCATAGTTATTTTAGTGGTGATGTTCTCATTTTCTGATGTATAATAATTTGGGTTTCATTTAGATTTTTTGATGCTCATTAAATTTTCTGGTGGACAGTGCAAGGATGTATGGTTTAATTAGGTGTACATTATATTTGTTCCCAAAAATATATTATTTTTGAAAATTTATTATTTTTATTTAATTTTTATATTTTGATTTTTACTTGGCTTTTTCACCATTTGTTGCTCTTCTACATCAGTACATTCGGAAAGACTCCATATTGCAAACAATTCATATTTTTTACCGCACGAGGAGTCTTCCGAGGATATGCAGACTTTGTTGTAATAACCAAAAGTTGCCGGCGGCCAGGATTGGCACAAAGTGCTCGATTCGGGACGTAAACGGGCCATCAAACTGGCGTTAGCGTCAATCCGCCATTTGTCTGCACCTCAACTAACTACCTGCCGACTTAATCAAAGAAGTTTTAACAGTCGAACTCGGCGGCAAGTCGTAATTTTAATTCGGTATTGAATCATAGAGGCGAACCGAGCGAGATTTGACGCTGCAGCTGAGCCGGGGGTGTAATAATTCACAGTCAGTGAAGATGAAAGGGTGTCAGAGCAATACCAGGCAGGAAACGGAAACCGAGAAGCCCATGAGAGCTTAATTCAGAATAACAAGTATATGGGTCGGACAGATCCGGCGGGATTAACGACTTGTGCCGGTGATCGATTAACTTATTAGCCTGAAATAATTCAACTGGTCAAGGAGTGCTTATGAAATTTGCATGATAACTAATTGATCGCATTGTCATCGCCGTCCGTCGATTTTGCCATTGGCCGAATCCGGTCCTGCTTGGTTCTCGAGGATTTTCATTCGGTTCGGTACAATAAGTTACTTTCAATGTTTTATCGGAGGAGGCGTGAACGGTATCGTCTTCTGGTGTATACACAATGAACCAGTACAAAGGATGATGCGCACGTATTTCAGCAGGAAAAACACGTACAGTTAAGTAGACAGTCTGACGTTAACAAAAGCCTCACACCATCCCCTATTGTTCGGGGGCGCCTCTTGTTTTTAGTCACAATCACTATCTCGGCTCGCGAGCCTGTATCGAATTTCTGGCCGGAGACGAGAAAGGCGCTTTGCCGTTCTCAAAATCGTCCCGTCGTCCAATTATCGGCATCCTTCAAAGGTTCCTTCCCGCCGTCCGGCTGCTCCAGGAGCTCCAGCACCCGTCCTCACCCAAATATGCGCCAATTTCCGGCACCGCAGCCGGAGCTTTTCAACCCCCAGAAATTTTCAAATTTTTCAAATTGCTCATTTTAAAATTTTTGGAATGCTACACAATCATCTGAAGCTTTAAGAGGACCTGCCACCAATTCTTTGAACCGTGACGAATTTTTTAGAATAGACCTTTACATCTTTCACTGTTGGACATGGGACTTGAATATTTTTCTAAATTTGGAAATTTAATTTGGATTTATGGAAAATTGTTTTTGGATACAGTGATTGACCGTTTTTACCTGCTGAAAACCAGACTCGGACTCGGAAGTCGCCTAGAGCGCACCCTCCACATAGTGGCGCTCTTTATAAGTTGAAAAAGTCAATTGTTGTTGATTTTCTCTCTCGGTTTTTAACTGGCGGCGCTTTTAGCAGCGCGAATTATTCCGTTCTTTGATCCAATTAATCGCATGTCCGTTAAAAATTTTCAAAAGCGGAAGGTGGGCGATCGAGCGGCCATTGCCTGCATCAGTTGAACGTTTCAATTATGCTCCGGTCGCCTCTCCGTTTTTGCAATTTAAAAGCTTTTGTCTTGTTGTCGTGCGCCTACCACGTTTGAGGCAAATAACCGACAAGTAATTTAATCTGACCCCTGCATTGACGCGAAGTTAGAAATAATTGGCTGCTATAGAGTGCGTATTATGCCGAAATAATTTAATTAGCAGCAAGGTAGGCGACGCTTCATTAGTACCTTCTTTGTTTCATCAAACATGCCCTTAATTAAGTTAATCGACCGTAAAAACAGTACGGCTACCCACCCATCGTCACTGACAAGTGCAGCGAGGGGCGTTATCAATGGCCGCAACAAGTTGCGTCTCGCCAGTTCAGGTGTGAAGTAAAGAAAAAGAAATCTTCGCGTCATGTCGATAATAATCCAGTTGAGATGTGAAAAATAAAAAAAAACTCCCGGTCGATGATAATTGGGATTTTCTGCAAATTGTTGATTTGTTTTGTGGGGACTTGAGTGTGGTTGTTTGTTAAATTTAACGCGGCTTTTTGCCCGTTTGTCCGGAATAAATTTGATTTGTCTTTGCAGAGAGGCCAGGGCGATGGAGGATACCAAGGCAGGGGCCGGTCATCCAAAGTAAGTTTGCACCCTTAATTACGTTAATTGTGTGCGTCCGTTCCGAGGTTTGCATTTGACGGGTCTAATTCGGTCGGCATCAGGAGTATCGAAGCGTCGGGCACGCGGAAATTCCAAATGGAAAACAAACAGGATGAGGGGGGTGCGTCGATATTTCACCGTCTGGCGGCTGCATAAATAGAATTATCGTTCCGACTGAAATCTGAAAGAAATTTACAATTCAATACTGGGGGGCAATAATAATCAAAACAAAACAGCACGCGAAATAAAACCGGAATAATGACGTAGAACGTCTTGGAAAATAATATAAATCATGAACTGATTTCATTAGGAGGGGAAACAGCTCTTATTTCGGAAATTGAATCGGCCGGAACGAGGGCATGAATAAAATCGTTATGATAATCGCATCGGGTCGCGGTAACGACGGCATGCAGCTCAATTGGGTCGTGAGGGCGCCCTTTTCTCGAATGACCACTGTTGTTTTCTGAGACCTCCCCCTAAGCGATTAATTTGTAAGCGGTTTCGGGGGCGACTCGTTTGCTAAATTTTAAGTCGAGTTGTTTTCGAACGTGTCACGCATCCCCCATGGGGGATTATAATTAACTGCTCAGACGGCGGTGTATATTGCTGTTAAATCCTTTACGTCGACGCTCATCGTTGCCGAACCTGGATATTGGCAGCGAGGCATCGACGTGTACGTAAACAATAATTATTTTCGAGTGATTGCAGCAAATCCTCCGCACACATGCAACGTATTCAAACGGCATCATCTCTCGTCTCGTAACTTTGGGAGATCTTTGGGACGAGCACCTATCACAAGTATAGTAGTTGCCAAAAGTGTCTAGAATTTAAGCGGATTGAGCAAGTATTTTCCAGAAAGTGCGCGACGAGCGGTTGATTAAACAAATTATAATTACATACAAATTACTTTCTATAAGCTACTAGAATAGGGAGTAAATAAATGAAGATAATTTCGCTTCGCTGCAGTCACCGCGTTGCATTTTGGCGGAGGCGCCGGGTGAATTGTACATTGTTGTCAGTGGCTAGCCAACTATAATAAAAAATTAAAATTTAGGAAACAAAATCTACAACAGCCCCTTTCTGCATTGTGAACTTTTGTCGCGGTTTCAACAATTTTTAGAAAAATATTTTCTTCTTGTTTTGATACAGTTGTAAATTCTTGCTATTCCTGCCTTTTCTTGGTGCCAACTCCTGTAGCTAATGTTCATATTTTGTACGTTTCGGGAAAATCCAGAACAAACAATAGAACTTGGTACACCCCGATAGTGGCATTTTGTGTTGCATTTTATCACATCGCCGCGCTTCCCGAGACAGGTAGGAATGCACATATATGAAACCTCGTCCAGGACCGGGATTGTTATCATTTCCCCAGCCGCCTCTTTATTATCCGGCAAAAGCCGATGGAGGCGGCCTGAAATATGCGCGACCTACATGCAGTCGCCGATTAGGTTTTGATGGTCCGTAACGAAGTGTGTTTTTTATGAAGGACGTTACGTGCACCCACCATCTACTCCTTTCGTCGTTACCGTTTCGAACGCAACGCACGCATAACCCATATTCCGAGGGAGGGTGGGCGCCCCACAATGCATCTGTGAAGAGGGGGGTTGGTTATTTTCATCCAGCTTACCGCGTACATTATAAATAGGAGCTTTGTTTCCGTAATTATGGAGCCGGGCCTTTGTACGCGTATCCAAGTGCCTCCTGCTCGCTTGCAAGTTTATTTCATTGCAAATTCTCCTCTTCTTGCGCAAAAGAAAAAACGACCGTAATTCATCCACTCTCGTCAACAATTTCATTTGTAAGTTACTTGCAGCAGAAGACGGACGGGGAGGAGAGCGGGTAATTTTAAATATTTCAAGGCGGAGAGACGTTAATTATGCGTGAATGGCCAGATAATTGTTTTAATTACGTGACTGGCAATCTTAACTGCGAGTCAAGGATCAAAAAACTCAAAGTAACCCAATTATGCAGACGTGAGCGAGATTTAAGTAACGCAATATTGAAAACAGCAATTTGTCAACGTTTAAAGAAACTTTAAAAAAAACTGCAGATATGAAACCTTTTTTAAAAGTATTAATCGAGTTGCATGAAACTTTTCAATTATGTTATTAATGTTTAAAAACATTTCTTTAAATTTAGTTAGTAATGGTGGCCTTTCATCACGTAACCTTTTGCATTGAATAGACGAACTTTCTTCAACCATTACAATAACTTTACTTTTTAGAAATTATTAATTTTGATTCATCTGAAATGGGGTAGAATTATAGCTTAAACGCTGTCTCGCATTTATTACCAAGAGCTCAATTACGTCACCTCTACTCCACGACCCTCTGCTAATTACCAATTAGCGAGTTGTAACGCTCAATTGACAACTAGGGACAAACGACGGGAACTGAACACGAACCCGTGTAAGAACCGGGTGTTTTAAGTCGCTGGTTATCCGTGACGTCGATGTTTGTGGCACGTTAAGACACCAAGAATTTAATGAATGCACCCTCAACTGCCCTTCGTTCTCAATTTTAAATGTTGCTAATTTTAAGGGTGATTTTGGGGGTCGTGAAGAGAACGTAATCGCTTCCAATTGGACGCATTGCTCGGTGGAAGTTATTCTCAAATCAACGTCGTTACGTGGATGACCACCGAACAATTACCTCAACTACTATAGGTTTTACTTTCATTACTCAAGCTTTAGGTGATTTAAAAAGATTGAATCTTTGATCTCTTCTTTCATTCAATTATTTTATTTTGGCCGTCTACGTCAATAAAATTTTTTTAAGCTGCAATAATTATTCTTGCAGACGGTAAGGAAAGTTTTGGAGGAATAACTGGCAATGTGCATCTCGTTGGAACTATTATTGGGTCGTATTTAATAGTCTATCAAATTTACCCAATATTTTCATACAAAAAAATACTTTCATTTCCCAAAAATACTAAATGCTTACCAAAATTAGGAAAATACATAATCTTAAAGCGACAACCAAATATTGACATAATGCTGGCCTTTTATATATTTTGTTCGCTAAAATAACTTTTGTTGACCATAACTACTAAATATTCACCAAATTTTAGTCCGCATTTAATTCTAACATAATACCCAGATATTTAATTTTCGACAGTGTCTTATATTATTTAGCAGTTAAAAATACTATTTGTTGATCAAAAAAACACAAGCAATAAAATGTTGTACAAATGGTAAATAATTTTATGCAAAATTATAGATGTAGATGTGCTAGGTCAAGGAAAATAAGAGTAAAAATAGAAGTGGTTTACACAAAAAGAGATAATGATTTCCGTAATATATAAATGCTTTGCTGTAATTGGCTTGCATTATGTAAAACGTAAAACTTCTTTTAGTGGTAATTTCTAATCGCGCTTTTAAAAAAAAATTACAGGGCCCTGAACTGACCTCGTACAAAACTTTTTTCGCGTGCCTCTTGTCTGGAAGCGCAAGCGGCAAGGAGAGATGCGCGAGCATATTTTATTTTTGGAGTAATAGATAAATTATTTGACTCATAAATAGTTTTTTTGAGAAACACTAAATATAAATGGATAGCGCGAATATTTATTATGTACAGCACGGACGCGTAACTTGAGCGTTCTAAATTTGGTGAACATTTAGTAAAATTGATAGACATATAGAATTTAAAATGTAAGCAATGGTAAAACAATACGAAGCATAGTTATTTTAGTGGTGATGTTCTCATTTTCTGATGTATAATAATATGGGTTTCATTTAGATTTTTTGATGCTCATTATTTTCTGGTGGACAGTGCAAGAGATGTATGGTTTAATTTGGTGTAGGAACATTATATTTGTTCCCATTATTATTTTGGAATAACAACCGCTGATCCTTTCCAATTCTGCATTTCTAGAGAGTTATCCGGTGTCTACCGGTAGTTTCAAGTGAGATAGCAGAACTGATGCAAATTCTTGCTTGTTTTTGGCTGTAACTAGAGACAGACTGTCTTCGATAATTACCATCGTAAAATTCGGAATAAAACGCCGCCCATAACTTAACTTTACTGCACCTATTTAGATTAAGGGTTCCAAAATCTGGTATAAACATTTCCGAGATGAAATATTTACGACGACACTGCTAAGAGAAGTGAAGGTTATAAAGTTTAATAGCGACATGTCACTTAGGGATGTTTGTTGCTCTATTCACGTTTGGCGATGAGGATAATCCAGAGATCACTAAATAATTCAAAAGTGCCTCAATCTCTCAAACCGAGTTCGTTATATTTCAGAACAAAATGGGGTCGCACTTCTTTTATAATAAATGCCGTGGTTTAGCCCGTGTCGTTAAGTGCCTTCGCCTGTCCTATAAAACGACAGCTTCTCAGAAACTTTCTAGGAAGCGCCTTCGAAGGTTAATAAATTAATAATAAATATAGGTCCAATAACCGTTTTGCCGCTTTATCTTGAATCGATCCTTTGATTCTTCTTTTAATTTTATGTGATTAAAAAGGTTTTATTTGATAATTCTAGGGAATTATGTGGCTACATTAATATAAAGTGACGCATTGATCTGCACTATTGGTAATGTATCGCTGCGATAATTCTGCTAAACATTTCCAATATTTAGAAAAATGGAAATGAGCCGCAACGTCGTTTCTATGCGGTAAGTCCCATTCGGGCCGATGAAAAATCCCTCTCCTAAGACCCTTCGCTCATTTACGTCAATTTACCAAAAACCTTCTCGCCTAACATTTGCATGATTCGGTAAATGATTTATGAGGCGAGACGGTGCCGCAACCAAAAATCGATTCCGGTTTGCAGGTTTGATTGAAGGTGACGACGTTCTCCCGTAGAAATAATTAAACGTGCAGACGAAGGTTCACCCACCGTCATTCCTATTGACGAAGAACACCACCATCCTTCCCATATATCGTGAACCGTGGGTAACAGTGCGCTCTGCGTTTCCTTTCTCCACAATCTGTAAATTACTGGGAGCTATGATGCATGGCTTCCTTTCCGCAGCCATTGAAACTGTTCCAGCCTCCCGTGATGAATTAAGTTGGCCGCATGAATAGAAACGTTACGAGGAACACTTGATAAATGGGACATTAAGGGACTCGACCACCTATGATAACGGCATTAGGTGCGGACGCGACCGATTTTTCTCCCTATCGATAACGCAACACGCCGAGCAGGCCCGGACTCGTGACGCACCTCGCCCATGCCAAAGATAAGGGCGGCAACCCCGTCAAACCACAGCCAAATTAAGTTGAATGTTTTCGCTTTATTTCGCGTCTTCAGAGGTTCCAAGCTTAATTTTTTCTTGATACTACGTAAAAAAAAATTAACTTCTTGTGGCTGCAAACTTAATGGACCTTTAGTATGTGGCAAGACGGTGGTTATGATATGTTATGCATGGGTGGTTGATTCGAGCCTGCTTCGCCCTGCAAGTTGATTATCAGCAAGTCGGATTGGAAATTAAGTCGGTAACGAGCTCGCAACGGCGAACGTAATGACCCAATCAAAATACAAGTTGGGGTTCGTTCTGGGGGTGCTGGTATCGATATTGCGAATTAATGGGCGCATGTCCCGGCTCCCGTACGCATGCAGATGGGCCCCTGTTGCATATTTAAAAAACCCGCGTCGTTTTTGACTTGTTGGTAGCGTCCGGTCAATAACGAGCCGCTTTGCATGTTTAATACCTTTATCTTATTGGGCGGACGGCGGGCTGGTGGAGGATCTCCATATGTAGAAGACCGGTCGGCGCCAATTTGTAACCAGATTACCCACATCTCTCTGCGCTTCCGCTGGATTTATTCGTCTTCCTTCTTAGTTACATTTGAATATGTGAGCGCCGGCTTTGTTATTAATCCATTTAGTCTCTGGAGCGGTCCAGATAAAAATAAAACGGACGATTTAATTAGAGTGGCCGACGAGGACCGTAATCGCGCCAACAGAAATCACCGGATTTTAAAGTAAAATAAGAGGGGAAAATGGGGCGAGACTCGCCACGTAATTGATTGCGTCGCGACGTCGTCCAATTTTCGGCTAACTAAACGTCAACGGAGGTCCCAAGAGCCGTGGCGAAATTTCCAAGTTGGTCCTATTTTTCTAAACTTGTTAACCTATATCGTGATAACGTTTTTAAAATTCTTGGGTGAGAACAACGCCGTTTCTCTAACCTATTTCAGAACTTGCAACGATTTATCATCGACGTTGAAGGGTTGCAGCCGGGATTATTAATTACTGCATGCGGCAAATTGCAAACTTGAGTTGTTTCGCCTAATGTTACCAAGGTACGTTTCTCTTCCGCCTCGCGCTACAAACAACCTTTTGTATTAATTATTATAGCGTCTACTTCCATAAAGGACTGAAATGCGGACCGAACTCGAATTTGTAATGTACGTCCCAATTACGTTAATACTCTACTGGGAACACGACCAAGAGCTTTAGCTCTCAACAATCCGGAGGACAATTTTCTGCCTAACAAGACATGAATTGTAAAAATTGCAAGCAATATATTGTTGAGACCCATCAAAAAGAAACTCGTTTTAGCAGAAAAGCAGGTGAAAACTTTACGTTAGTCCACCTTAAATAAAAAGGCAGCTTAGGGGTCAATTTCAAGTTGGAATTTGATCTATTTCGACTTAATTAATATTAATATTAATCACAATTTGAATTTTTGCCCAGGGAAGTGACAGGTTTGCTCGCAACTTTGCGGCACCGAGAAGGGGAGTAGACCGAGAAACCGTGGTAACGTCAGTTGCAACTAATCGCAACGTCCAACTTGAAATTGACCCCTAAGGTGTTCAAAACTTGGTCAAACCTGATTCCGTGATTAGTTCTGTTGTTCAAAATGTGGCGAGTTTAAGTTGTTGGCTGAATTTGACTTGAGTCGCTTTAAATAAGCTAAAAATGTAAAAATCGAGAATGGCGATAACAAGGTTTTGATAGCCACGCCTGACCCGAGCTAGCACGTGACTTAATTTCATTCTGCGTGCAGTATTTGAGGTGGCAGCCCTGATTCTATCAAGCTCGGAATAGGGACGGCCGTAATTGTCAGTTTGACAGTGTAGCAGAGATTTAAGCGATGTTAACGTGCTCTACCAACAACAGAAACGTTGATGGCCGCCTAACCCCATCTCCAATTTTCGAATTTTTTCAATAAACTAACTAACGTAATATACAGGGTGGGGCAATAATGCGTCCGACTTCGATAGCTCGAGTTTTATGATTAGTAGAAACTTAATTTAAAAACACAAATAAACTAGAGAAAAAAGTCTATAACCGGAAATTATTTTTGAACATACAGGGTGAG
This sequence comes from Schizotus pectinicornis, assembly GCA_951805265.1. Lineage (NCBI taxonomy): Eukaryota > Metazoa > Arthropoda > Insecta > Coleoptera > Pyrochroidae > Schizotus > Schizotus pectinicornis. The sequence continues at coordinate 4,984,163 of OX638207.1, forward strand.
CCAAGGCAATTATACAGGGACAAGTGACTTTTTTTAAATGGAATGTGGTGTGTAAAAGAAGATTTTTCAGAGATTTTTCCTAGACTCTTTTCAATCCAATATTATTGCTGACTATTTCCAATCCACTTGGATGCAACGATTTTTTTTGTTCAAATAATGGTATTTGCAGATGCATGTTAGAAAAATCACTACAGTCACAATTATGAGTTTTAAGAAATAATTATGTAAAGACTAGTTAGGAAGCATCTGTGGAATGTCCTTCATCTATTTTAACTTTTGAAAAATTATACAGGGTGGCTAAATTTAATTTTTCAATTTAGAACTTTTTTAATTTAATTTTCTCTATTTTTTTAAATGGAACATCCTGTATATTTTTTAACGATATGATGTAGAAACTAAAAACGAACATTTTTTTGTATGCACAATCCTATGGCTATTTGTAACCATTTTCGAAATATTGCCAAATAATTACAAAATTCAAGAATAATTATAAAAAATTAGATCTTTTTCCAAATAACTTGACAAAAAACTTCAAATGTTTTAAAATTGACATAAAAATGACAACTGACGACAGGTAACTGCAATAAATGTGTATTTCTTGTCGGATAATATAAAATTTAAAAAATGATCAAGATACAAACATAAAGTGAACTTACTAAAAAAACTTATGCTGTTTTTATAAACAAAACATCTGGAGCACTTATTACAATTTTATCTGTTGAGTAGTTTGAAAAACAATCTAATTTTTTAGGATTATTCTTGAATTTTGTAATTATTGGGGATAAATCGAAAATGGTTACAAATAGCCATAGGGATGTAAATACAGAAAATGTATGCTTTTAGTTACTACATCCTATAGTTAAAAAATATACAGGGTGTTTTATTTAAAAAAATGGAGAAAATTAAATTCAAAAAGTTCTAAATTAAAAAATTAAATCTAGCCACCCTGTATAATTTTTCAAAAGTTAAAACGATTCAAAGACATTTCACAGATGTTTCCTAACTAGTCTTTACATATATTTTTTTTAAAACTCATAATTGTAACTGTAGTGATTTTTCTAACATGCATCTGCAGATATCATTATTTGAACAAAAAAAATCACTACTTCCAAACGGTTTGGAAATAGTCAGCAATAATATTGGATTGACAAGAATCTAGGAAAAGGCTCTAAAAAATCTTCTTTTACACACCGCATTCTATTTAAAAAAATATGACTTGCCCCTGTATAATTGTCTTGGCTCACCCTTTATGTTCAAAAATAATTTCCGGTTTTAGATTTCTTTCTGTAGTTTATCTGTGTTTTTAAATCAAATTTCTACCCATCATAGAACTCGAGCTATCGAATTTGAACGCCCTATTGCCCCACCCTGTATAAAAATAATTAAAGCCGTTAACAAACTCTTGCTCTGAAACAGATATTTATAAAGAATACTTTAATTTTTTTCTTTGTTGGGTTAACTAAATGGGTCATTGGTTGTGTGTGTTTTGCCCGAATTGGTTAGCATAACCCGATCTTGCAGGAAATGCGGTTGGGGGTGGTTTTGCAGTCGCCGCCCGTTGCGCTTTTGTCCACCGAGTTTGTGTTACAATGTAGATGCATGCATGAAAGCTCGGGCTTCTGTAACGTGCATAATAACATGCTGTGTGTTGTGCCACCATAAGCAATTAAAGGCGTCAATATTTCGTTAGACAACAATGCCATCACCCCGCCCCGTGGCAACACTGTTATCGTTATTTTGGCGAAGAGCGCTAACGAGCTTCACCTGAAGCCCGCCAGCGTGAAATATGGCGCTGGAGCTTTTTGCGCAAAAGGGCCGGGCAAAGTGCGCCACTATCTATAAGAGCCCCATCAGCAGTCTGTCAACTTAATGGCGTCCAACCCCGGTCAGCTGCTGTATTTTTACTTATTTGTTTTTTCCGCTTCCGACTGCAAACTTATGGCTTTTATACACGCCTTTGGCAGGATAAGTTAGACACAATGGGGGGAATTAGCCGCTCTTCCATTAGCCCAACTCGCGCTCCTAAACAGACGCCGCTTTGTGAGGTGAACCGCCGCCAAATGTACCGACATTCATCCACTTGGTACTGCAACTTTTTGCAATCACAAAAAGAACCAAGTTAGTGGCGATTTTTTTTTTTTCGACTCTGCCCAACTTTTATTACCGCTGAGCGATTCTCGCCGCTCCTCTTACATTCAGCCCTTAGAAAGATTTGGACTGATGTGTTACAAGGTTCTACAAAAGTTGCCAGCAGAGAGATGAAGGGGAGGAAGGTTTAACACAAGAGTGAGTAGGACCTCGTGGCGCAATGAGTAGCAGAGAGATGAAAGGGGTTAAGGTTTAACACAGAGAGAGTAGGTGGACCTCGTGGCGCAATGGGCAGCATCGCCGAATCTGGAGCTGCTTCTGTCGGATTTGTAAGTCAGTGATTCGCTTTTTTCTCTAATTGAACACTTTCTATAACCCGTAAATAAATGTAATTGCTTGCCTAAAAAAAATTTTCAATACGTATTTTGTTTATGGTGACTGGCTGGAGTAGGGGTTAACGTTTAGCTTTTGAGGAAGACATAAGAAGTGAAGTTACTATTTTTTTTTTTAATTTTGAGTTTGTGGTTCGTTTGGGGTTCCTGGTGTCGCGATCGATCGGGTGCGGCGGAGCGATGCAAACTCGGGCCGCTAATCGCGGCTCCGCCTCAAATTGTTGCGCTAAGCTCATTGTGATCTCCGGTGCATGCGAGCGATTAGCATCTATATCAACCCCTAATCCGATTCGGCTCGAACCGCTAATAATCAAATGAGCGGGGTTGATTGAACCGAATTCACCAAAAATCGTGACTGCCAACCTCCAGATATCCTCAGCACCATACAGATCGTCCGTGCTTATTCCGCCTCCCGGGAGACGTCCTCACGCGACATTTCCAAATAGATTGCTTTCCCGTTTAGTGGTATTTATAAACTTCGTCACGCACTAATCTCTAAAGCGAGCGAGACGAGGCGAGGCTCAACGGGCCGCGGCCTATTCCACTTTTTCTATTTAAATATTTATCGCGTGTCCCGGCAGGATTTCGCAATTCCCCGTACCCGGCTCGAATTAGAGGGATTTCGAGATGTGCGCGGTTACTCGCACTCGCTGCTCGCATTAGTCGCGGGGGGCAGAAACAGGAGTGTTTTGTTGTCGAATGCGAATAAAAAAAGCGGCTTTAATCGTCGCCGCCGAGCGGGAAAATGGTTTTATTCGAATTGAAAAGCGTTTCTCAAATTGCATTCCATACAGGACAGCAACTTGTAAACCTGCGTCGATGAATCCGGGATTTCGCCGCCACGGTTGACTAAAGTCGCAAAGGAGGCGGCGGCGGCGTCTTTTCGAAACGTCTTCGGATTTTCGAGGGCTTAACGGAATTAAGCGGCGCGGTGTTCCAGAGATAATTACGTGCAGGTGTCGTTAAGAGCCGATATTGGATGAGAGCTCCGAAAAATGCTTGAAGCCAGTCCGGAAAGTCGGGGGTGACAAATTAAGTTTCGACGCAAGATGTAAATAAAAGCGATCCGTCGGTGCGAGAAGAGAGGACGGCTGGGTTCATTGAATTGCAGGAAGAGGAGCTTTTCATTTCGGGCAAGAGGTGCGAAACGTTTTCAGGAGTGGATGGGAGTTCGATTAAACGGCAACGGTCTGATTGTAACTGAAAAAGCAAACACTTGCGCAATTTATTTCGGCGGCGGGCGGCAAAATTTAATCGCTCATGTGGGGGAGCCGCACAATTAATCTTTCCCAACAAATTTATGGCGACCATCAGCGTGGTCGCTCCGAAATCGTTAGGCTGAATAGTAATCATTATATTGTGGTGACGGCCGGCTATTGCTCATAACCGGTTTAGTGGACGCTTCTTCCCTGATTGAGAAGCGCATTAATTCTCGAGCCGGAATCGACGCACGACAAATGAGCGTCTTCGCGACCCCCCGACGCCAACACCCCAATCGCATAAGTCGAAGATGCCACAACATAAGGAAGAAGTGGTGCAAACCCCCCGAAGACTTCTTCGTGAACGAGATTGAAAACCTCTACATGGTCGTAACTTACCGGTCCGTTCGTCCATCAAAGAAATTGCTCACCCTAACAAACGAGATTTTCGAAAACCACCACGTTGTCGTAATTTCCATCAGAGGCGAGAATTGCCGATCCGTTCGTCCATCATAATTTCGGTGGCGTGGCCGCCACCGCCGTCGAGATGGGAGCCTTCGCCGCCGATTCCCATCAACAAATTAATATTTATGGTTCATCCCCTGGTAATTATTCGACAAAAACGATGTGACGCGGGTTCGCACCACTGTCACGTGTTTCTTACAACATCAATCTCTCACGGCTCGGGGGAGTCGTAATGACGAATGAAAATTTCGGCCACCTGTTGTAGTAATTAATACTCCGTAGGCGGCCAATTCCGTAAATGAATTCAAGCAGCCAATTCAATATCGGAGAGTGGATTATGCCCCGTCGGACCGACCCGGATTACCAATGAGACGACTGTCCATGCCGTGCTGGGAATAGACAAGCGACCGATCGCCATGCAGTCCCATCGATGCGTCGCAAATAGACGCTTTGAAGTGGGCGCCGGCGTCTATAAATAAATTACGTACCGTCGCATGCGATTTCACGAAGGGCGGAATTGGGAAAAAGAGAGTTTTTTTGGCTGTGATGGAAGAGACGCAAATGGCGGAGGCGCCGGGTGAATAGCAGCGGCGTAGGAGGAAGGTGCAGCGCCTCCAGGTACTGAAGCGTTTCAATTTTTTTTTTCGTAAATAAAGGAGATAGGGGCAAAAGAATCCTGTTTGTTATAATAACGTTACATTTACTTTGGCCAGAAAATCTTCTTGAAACCAAATATTTATTGTTAGTGTATTAAGCTCTAGAGACTTGTATGCCAACCTCTTTAATTTTTTTTCCCAATATCTTCTACTCCTTACGTCTCTTCTAGAAATATAAAAATTTTTTTTATATTTTTTCATAAGTTGTTTTATTGGCGCGTTTCTTTTCCACTATCTTCTACAACTTACGTCTCTTCTAGAAATATAAAGAAAAATTTCTTAATTTTTTATAAATTGTTTTATTGGCGCGTTTTCAAGAACCTGTGTGTTCATTATAAATCTTCAGTTTTTTTAACTCTCCGAGATGATCTCCTTGCAGTCACTTAAATTCTTGCTTAAATTTTCCGCCTTTTAGGGGTCTTTTTTTAAGCGTTTTAATTATTTAGCGCTGCGCAAATTCAGTTTTCACTGCTCTACAAATTTTAAGTGCAACATTAATTACGAAAGTTATGCACCAATTTTCAACTTCAGGTAATATGCAGCTCGATCTCAATCGTACACCAACATTTATAATTATTATGTCCAAAGCAGAAGCTAACTTTCTCGAGTTGTTCTTTGGTTGTAAACCACTTACGTGAATGCGTTCAAAATTTGAATCCAGACGGTCGCTATACCGGCCTCTTTAGACTTTAACGCCAGCACCAGACCTTCAATTGCCAAATTTTCTTCCTGGCTATCCCGAGATATCTCTGCCACCCCTCCTCCAGGATCATTTGCCTCATATCCCACCCGGCTTAAAATATTTGGACGTCGTTTAATTTTTGGACGATAAATCGGGCTTTAGTGGCTTCCTCCCCGCTTTAATAACAACTTTATTGTGGGAGTTAATGATAACCCGGCGGCTCTAATAAAAACTTGGATAAGTGACACGCGTATTTCAAGTTTAATTTAAAAAGTTCTCGTCGAGCTTCGGCTCTCCGACCCGAATGCATATGGATTTCGGAATTTCCATCGACTGTACTCTCGCCAGCCAAATTTCAAAGAAACTTTAAATAATTTTTTGAGACCAATCACTTTCAGTTTGTTACGTTGGCAATAATTTTCGGGATAATTACAACGAGTTTTACTTACATTTTCTTGGGGCATCAGCTACATAAAACAATTACGGAGCCACTCGGCAAGCTGTAGCGACTCAGGGTTGCGAACGTCGTCGAAAGGGAACGAAAACAATTAAAATATACACGCGAAAAACAATTCCGATCCATCTATATTCGTCCGTTCTTCGGCGAGGGGGAGCGGAGGAGGGGGGCATTTGGATTTATGCACGGTCGTGTAATTGAGTTCTTCGCAGTTTTTCAGGACAAATGGGTTTGTTTTCATGATACAAGACACAATTTAAGTAAGTGCCCAGTTTCGGAAGTTCTAACGTTCGGTGGTGGAGTGAAGTTCTTCGGGAGACCCCGTTCCGATGATCGGCACGTGCGCCCCTAACTCAATTACGTGAAGTTTGCATGCAAATCGCCGACGTGTGTTTATGGTGAATACCTTGTTTGGTGGCATAATACAAGATTCCTCGCACTTAAGTCCCTCGGTTCAGCAAAATAATACAATTTCGGGCAATTTTGTTAATGAGGCTGAGTTTATTACGACGTGAGGCTCAGCAAATGTATTAATTTTCATATAAACCATGCGGGGCGCTAATTGTGAAAAGACGGCGAACTAGGAGGATGGGCGATTTACCGGATTTACCGCCTTTGTACTTCTAGTCACATTACGTTACCTGCATTGCGAAGTTTTACCGAACGCCAGTTCCAAGCACTAAATAAGATTACCCAAGATGCTATTTAGAGCATTAACGCCACAGCATGTCTCGACATAGCATTTTTATATTTTTAATTTTTGGTAGCCGTCAATTCTTCTAATTATTGTAGTTTTTGGTCAATTGCCCCGCCTAATTCGTGCCCCACCCATTTTCCCAGCTTCTGTTTCGGTAATCTGTTCTCAGTTGTGATTTTACGGCGGGGCTCCTGGTTTTCGTAAGTCACATTTCCTGTTGGATTTTTTTCCGGATTACTTATGCACCCCTCGCGTTCTCGCAACTTGGTGTCATATTGACGCTAAGAAGAATCGAGTAAAAGGTGGGGCTGTGCCTCAGCCGGGAGCAGGATTGAATGCTGCATGGCGGCGATATTTAAACAGTGAATTTGGGAGCGAGATACTTTGAATGGAGGAGCACTATTTACCCAAGTTTCTGCCACATTCAATCAAGATCCGAGTTTCTAATTTCTACATTCCCGTGGAACTCGCAACGAATCGTATAGGAAAAGGATATCTCGTCCAATATCCTTGACGATAAGTTTCAACGTCACATCAGGCATCTCCCCCGAAAAATCCGCCCCTAATTGCGTCGACAACTTCAACTGTAAATTGCTAGTTGACGAAACTAATCGGCGACTTCACGGATTCACGTTTTGTGTCAAGCGTCAGGGTGGGCACGCAACTTTACGCGATTTACGTAATAAATTCGTGTGTGGGCGATAAATCGGGGAAAAACTCGCCTCACGGTATATTTGCTCGGCGAGGCAATAACTTTTCGATGGATATTACACGATAAAAAGCAATTTTCAATTTCCGGTTGCCGTTTTTAAAATGTCGTCGTTCCTGCTCGGGGGAGAAAGGAGAGGAAAGCGTGTTTTTACGACGAAATCGCGATGGCATCAATTACGACCTTAATGCGTCCGAGCCAATATTTACCAGGGATAATTTTAATTTTCGCCGGCAAAGAGGAGCGCCCGCATAGTTGCCGGAGAGCATCTTTTAGCCGCGAGACTTGTTTGATCTGGCCGGATCGGCAAGAGGAAGCGTGTTCGGGGGAGTCTGGAGCGTAATGGCCGCGACTACCCTAAATCACCGGGAGCCGTGTAGTTTCGGGGACGGCGTTACGTTGCACAAATTTGTTTGCATTGGTCCTATCGGAGACTGCGAGTTGAAACAAGTTAGGACGCCACATGCTAAATCGGCGATTCGCCAACTTGGTTCGGATTTAACGCGCTGTTAGGTTTACCTCGTGATGAAGTGACTTCTATTGTAATAGGGCTCGCTAATAGGGGCAACTGCTAAAACCCTTAGGACAAAAGTTGTTGAAATTCAGCAAATCGGCCGAATTACCCCGAAATCAAAGTTGAACAACTTAATAAGTAACAAAATGTCTAGAAAAATTAAAAATTTATCCCTGTCGCTGGCCGCCCTCCATAAAGCTCCTGCCTCCCGCCCAGGAATCGCTCAAGCGCAATTTATGAAGCCGCCGTAAATATTTACCTTTGTTCCGCTCTCGACGTCGTCGTATTTATCGCGTTTCCGGCGTCGAAAAACGCGCGGAAGCGTGGAGGTCCTCGCCGTGGTTAGATAACCTAAAAAGGTGGCTGGCCGAGATACAGCATGCCGTCAACTTGGGCGTGGTGCTCTGGTTCTCTTTATTGATTCGTCATCAGGTTGGTTTTCAATTAAGAGCAAGTGGTTACCAGGGGAACGGGTGCTCGTGGCAATGCTGCCGCCTGCGGTGAGATTCCGAATCATCCACATGTTTTGCATGCCTCGCATCATACCTCCAGGCTCACCGACACAGAAACCGATATGTGCAAAGCGACCGCGAAGGGGGAGAGCCAGAAAAACGAGCGCCACTGACTGACGTCAATGCCCAGAATTTTACCGATGAAACGGGGAGAGGTTAGGCAGCTTTCAGGAATGCACGATGCCAAGTGCACCGGGGATGAAGTAGTTTCCCAAAACTTGGCGGAAATTTAATATTGATGATCAAAACTTTTCTTCAAAGACGATTGCCGAAATGGAATTTGTAGCTAATACTACATATGTATCGTTTTTAGCGCTTTTAAAATTATTGCACTTTGCTTGGCAAAGCTTTGCTACAGGAAAAGATTTTTGCGACTTCTCCGCTCAACACCGAAATGGTCTAGAAATTTGAAATTGTAAAATGAAGAGGGTGGTAGGTACTTAATTTATTTTAAATATTTATAGAAAGTGGGTTGCTTCATAAAAATTGACAAAATTTTATTTAAACAAGTCTAAATAAATTGAATTATTATACCTAATGTAATTTTCAAAATTCTTCAGTGATGTTGAACATAATTTCATGAGCATAATTATATTTTCTGCTACGCTCGACTGCTCTACATGCCTGTCAATTTCTACCAACAATTTATTGCATGCAACATTTTAACAAATTACAATTGGTTCATGATTGGTTGCTTGCCTGCAAATAACACATTTTGAAATTTATTTCGGCTGATATTTTGTTCCTAGATTTCCCCTATTATCGGCTTTAAACTCATTATTCCCAGTTAATGCATAAATATTAAATTTTGATGCAGCAACAAAGTAGGAAAGTCTCAGTTCAAAGCCTTCTGTTTAATTGAATTTTTATACAAATTAATTGCAAATTCAAAAAAGTTTTAAACGGTCTCGAACTCGAAAGCTCTAGAAGCTTTTATTTTTATAACCTATAATTATTTTAAAAGCTTGGAAAAATTTGTGACTAAAAAACTAGAAAAAAGTTTCCAAAATAAAATTTTCGTCGCCGCCCTCTACCAACTAATTTATCTACTACGAGGGCAGCTAGAAAACTTCTTGAATGTTGCTTATTACTTTCATTTTTGAAAGAGCTTGGCTTGAAGGATGTCACGTTCTGAAATGAAGTTTCAGGGTTGAGTAATGGGAAGTGTTGGAATGTCGCTTTTTCGGCCCGCTGCGTTCGCCGACCGAATCAAGCGAAGAACAACCATCCGGTTAATTTAATTGGCAGCGAAAACAATTTGAATTAATTTCCTTGTTGTTCCCGACTAGGTAGCGTTTTTGGGCGGGAGCGATCCCGTTCGGCGAGGGGATCGATTATCATTCCGGGATAGGGCCGGCGCATCCAGAACGTTATTGTTTAAATTCGTCCAAGTTTTCTTCGGTTCGTTCGGGAATTCTGCTCGTCACCGACCGGCTCATTTGTCGACGCTTTGACAGCTACATTTTCCCGATAGGCAAACCCACTATTTATCAAATCCAACCCTATTCTTCCTCTAATGGCGGCCGATGCTCACCCTTTATACACTCGGCGAAACTTTTTAACTCGAGGGAGGCCACTTTAATTATAAACTCGATGTTGGCGGTTGAGTAGCAAAAAATCCGGGAGAGAGGAGAAGTTCGTCGTCGGTGGGTGGCGACGTCTTGTGCGGATTATTGACCACCTGACTTCTATAATTCACGACGGCCCGCCCTTTCAGTCATCACGCGGAATTTTGTAACGAAAAGTCTTATTTTCCGGCACGTCCGGTTCAAAGCACCACCAGAAATATGTAACTACTCGCATTGGAAGTTTTCAAGTGCCCACTTTAAGTTTACTGCAAGTTTACCTTCGTTTTTATTTTTGCTTCCTCTCTAAGTCTCATAGTTGGAAGGATAGCACTTTGGTCCATGCCGCGCAGGGTAATTGCCTAAATTCCGGAACGGAATGCAATAATCGCGTCGACATAGCGCAACTTGACTCATTTTGCGAAGAGTGAATCTTCCAGTTGTAATCTCCAGCAAGTGAAGGCGTCATGCCACTTTTATTTTTAATTACGGCATAATCATTTAATTATGCCGTAACCTCGCTTTTAATGGAGTGCTCGGAGCAATTAACACTGGCGTCTTCATCGCCCGACCAGCTTCGCTTCCAGCACCACTGCAACTTTTCCGTATAACAACTTTTCGTTTTATGGCAATCATTACTTTCCGCCACACTAATACCGATTAGGGAACAATCAAATTCGGGGCCTCTCTCGATGCGGTTCGGCAATTCCAAAACGGACGAACCGACACGCAATAAAAACACAAAACACCTATCAATAGCAGTCGCTGCAATTTTACATCCAGCAAGCGCAGCCGATTTGCCGGCTATTTCCGAGCCGGTCTCGCTCAAGCGGCAGATAAAAGGAGAATGAAACGTTGACGGAAGTGACGGCTAATTCGATTCCGCTGTAATGACCGGCGCCTTCGCCATCGGGGATGCACCACGCGAGAGATGCAGGTTGGGCCCTAAATTAACGTGCAGCTCCGGAAATGGCGTTATTTGCTTCAGAAGAGTTTGTTGAAAAAGTTTTCAATTTTTGGTTAAGTTTAAGAGGTCGGAACAATTAGGTAATTAGGTGGGGAAACTGATGCAACCCCCGATTTCTGGTTCTGCTGCATTCCTCCTTAGCTACGTTACTAAGAGGTAACGAGTGGCGCCACTGGAAATTGGCTAACGTCTAACCGGTGACGTTATTAGTGCCGTGCAACCCCTTCACCTAACAGAGGATCCTACGTAATTGGCTCAACTCACGAAAGCTCCAAAAGCGGGCAGTGGCAAAAGCTGAACACATCGACGTGATTTCTTTTTAATCAAAGTCATCTAAACTTGTTGACCTATTTAGGAAAAGAAGCAAAGTACAGAGTCCTTGAGCGGAACTATAGAATTCGTCTCAGATCAAGAAAGAGGAAAATTTTTAAGGGAACAAATATAATGTACACCAAATTAAACCATAAATCCCTTGCACTGTCCACCAGAAAATTTAATGAGCATCAAAAAATCTAAATGAAACCCAAATTATTATACATCAGAAAATGAGAACATCACCACTAAAATAACTATGCTGCGTATTGTTTTACCATTGCTTACATTTTAAATTCTATATGTCTATCAATTTTACTAAATGTTCACCAAATTTAGAACGCTCAAGTTACGCGTCCGTGCTGTACATAATTAATATTTGCGCTATCCATTTATATTTAGTGTTTCTCAAAAAAATTATTTGTGCGTCAAATAATTATTCTATTACTCCAAAAATAAAATATGCTCGCGCATCTCTCCTTGCCGCTTGCGCTTCCAGACAAGAGGCACGCGAAAAAAAGTTTTGTACAAGTTCAGTTCAGGGCCCTGTATTTTTTTTTTTTTAAAAGCACGATTAGAAATTACCACTAAAAGAAGTTTTACATTCTACATAAAGCAAATCAATTACAGCAAAGCATTTATATATTACGGAAATCAATATCTTTTCTTGTCCAAACCACTTTTATTTCTACTCTTATTTTCCTTGCCTTAGCACATCTACATCTATAATTTTGCATAAAATTATTTACCATTTGCACAACACTTTATTGCTTGTGTATTTTTGATCAACAAATAGTATTTTTAACTGCTAAATAATATGACACTGTCGAAAATTAAATGTCTGTGTATTATGTTAGAATTAAATACGGAATAAAATTTGGTGAACATTTAGTATTTATGGTCAACAAAAGTTATTTTGGCGAACAAAATATATAAGAGGCCAGCATTATGTCAATATTAGGTTGTCGCTTTAAGATTATGTATTTTCTTAATTTTGGTGAGAATTTAGTATTTTTGGGAAATGAAAGTATTTTTTTGTATGAAAATATTGGGTAAATTTGGTAGACTGTTAAATACGACCCAATTTTTACTCGTTGTGTTATAAAATATTGAATTTATTTGTATTTGTATTTTTTTTTTGTTTTTTGAATTTTAGTCTCCATTGTGGGGGCCGAATTAATTTTGCATCGAAATGAAGCGGGAAAATTATTAAACGAGACAGTGGTTAATAATTTGCAGAACTAACTGCAAAAGCCGAACTGTTTAGTTTTTTCTTGGTGAAAATTAGCTGGCCTCAAAATCATATCGCATTTTAACTGGACCATTAGTAATGCGATTTCAATTTAAATTCCGTATCATTGAAATCCGTTGATTAAAATTCGCCGATCATATGCAATAACGTAATGATGGCGGTTGTTCAGGATGCGCGAATAATGTTATGGAATTTATAACCGCTGTTGTTGGATAGCCCGAATAATTCCCCGTTGCAATTATAATTTTAAAATTGGGCAACAGTGCGTCGCACAGACCGCATTAAACATATGTATGTTACTTTTCTCACTGCAGCACCAGCGTCAAACCGAAAATTCGCTAAGCAGACGCCGTTTCGCTCCAACAACTCCCTAAATTACTCGAATTTCACAAACAAAAGTTAACAGCGTCCAGTTTTCGGCAACAACTCAATTGTAGCAATAACAATAACAATTATGGCGATAGCGGAGAGCGAGAAAAAGGGGAGGATTTAATCCGGGATTTGGCGGGAACGTTTCCCATTTCTCCAACAATGTATCTCGGCTCCCGGGTCCTTAAAGCTGATAAAAGTGCTGATTCATTAACCGTTTTTCTCCAATCAATTTGAACTGGACGTAGTATTTGTATAGGTCTAATTATCGTCGAGTCGCTTCGCCCGGTCGTCCGGTCGATCCCGCTCCTTCGTCCTGGGCCCGGAAAGGAAATTTGAATCTGGTCCGGGACCCAGACATAATTTGCCGTTTGACGGGACTAAACCGATTTAATCCTGTGGAAGAAGCGACGGGGGATAACCGTATTTTTCCAGTCAAATTGAAATAGTGCAAAAATTACGGGACCCCGCCAACATGTCCGATAAGCTTTTATGAACTGTATACGCGACGTTGAGTCATTTTTATGGCACGATACTGGAAGTCATTGTTACAGAACTCATATTTATTCATGACCGAATCAGAATAATATATCTGCATTACAAACAAGCCATAAATTTTATATTCCTCAATCAAAAAGATTGACGGAAGATTTATCCTGGAGCCCGGCCGGGCAAGAGACGCGAGCAACATTGTTCGCAACGAGAGCTTTCAGCCCATCCACCAAAAGCTTCCGCTAAACACTTGCAAGCAGAAAAAAGGCGTCGGAAAAGCCAAATCGGGCAATTTGTTGTAAATATACGACTATCGCGTCTTGAATGGACGACATTATTGTTTGGCAGCAACTAGAGCACTAGTCAGGTGATGCATGACGCTATCGGTTTTTATAAAACAGTTATTACTAATTTTATTTACTTTCGAGAACTTAAAGTTTTTTTTGATTAAACAGGTCCGAAATAATTTCAGGAAAGCTCTGGGACCTGGCGGCGACGTTGGCCAGAAAGCGGCCGTAAATTATTGTGCGCGGCCCCGGTTATTAATTAGGACGCCACTGTTTTCGTGTAATGCCGCGTGTATTAGAGTTGCTTGCAATTATTAATATTCTCGATTGCCTAATTATTCCTCATTACGCCGCGTCTGTAAATTTCGCGATAGATATGCAAATACGTCTTGCGAGACTTTGCGGCAGTTAGCGCCCCCTTCTGCCCGAAAGGAAATTCGCTGAATTATTGCTGAATAGTTGCGGAACGCACGTATTTCCCTAATTAATTGCGCCATCGACTTTTCTAATTACAGCTAACAATCGTGGAGGTTACGGTTAATTGTTGTTAGGAAACTACTTGGTCAGAAGTCGTTGATGTAACGAGGGATTGTTTCCGCGTTAAGTCTCTTAACGAAGTCACTTTGAATAATTGACGAGATAACGTTAGTGTGAGGTGCAATAATCTGTGTGTAAAGCCGTGATATTATTGTTGCAGACGGGCAAGCACTTCCATCGCACCTCGCTTCTCATCAAAGCCTTCAACCACAAGTTTCGCCTGGATCTCGAGCTTAACACGTAAGTAAAACAACTTAAAATTCATTAACTCACCTCGGAGCCGCCGGAGCGAAGTACTTTCGCTGCGGAATATTCAATATTTAATAATCTCCCCCGTAACGAACGACCCATCGATTATAGCAACATCGCGGAGGGCGAAAATGTTAATGGGGGAGCAATAACTTTGCCGCCCCGCCAACGTTTAATTAATTTCGAAACGTTCGGCGATTGTTTTTTTTTTTTTTTGACGATGTACCGTTCGATTTTTGCATCGGATCTATTCTATTAATCTCACCTGCCGTCGTAAAAACGCCACAATGGGACCCGTTGTTCCCCGGCCGAGTCTTTGCAGGGCTTTCAATTTCAGTCACGTCGAATATGATATACAAGCCATTGTGCATGATGCTGCAAAGCCCGTATTTCCCTCAAAGGAAGTGTAAAACTGGAGAGTGTTTTCACACAAGCAATATCATGTTTTGGAAGGGTCCCTTCGACCGACGTTCGTGCTTTTATTAATAATTTCGGGCAATAATAAATTTTGCCGAGGCCCCCCCGTTTGAAGTTGTCAGTGTCCAGTTTTTGAACGAGCTCGTGAAAAATGAGGGAGGGAATGAGTTATATGTCGGAGAGCACGTTTCGAAGCCGCCTCACGGGAAACTCAACTTCTGCCCCACGGACACCGACAACTCTCCACTAGCCGGATAGGGGAAAATCACGAAAATCGCACGATTCGCCCCCACCCCGCTCGAGGATCCATTTAACCCATTTAGCCCAGCCGCGGCGCCCATGTTGCAACGACTAAAACGTCAAAATTACAAAGAGCCCCTAAAATTATTTGTTGTGAGTCAACTTATTCTAGTTGTAAAAGTTCAATTTTTAACTATTCGTAGGAAGAAGGTTTATTGAAAAACGTCTCATCTCACATTAGAGTCCACTGTGACTACAGATGGTGGATGCGCCGGGGACGCCTCGATATTGCACTTTCTTCGGGATAATATTCCTCAACCCTTAGCTACAACTACAAAATCTTTTGTTTAACGTAATTTTTTTTAAATGCAAATGTTATAAATGCAGTTACAATTAATCTACATGTTAGTACAATTTGGTATAGTGTTAAAGAATAAGCGGTCTCTCCGTTTGGGGATGATATCAAGTATCCTAGAGCGCGCTATCATTGAAATAATCCTTTAGGATGTGACTATTGGTGCAGCACTTAAGCAGGCCGTATATTAATAATAATAGAACAACACCCCAGTTGGTGAGTCTTGCTACTACTCGCAACCACCATCTATAGACGCCTTAAGCTGGATAATCGTTAGGGAGAGCTTAATAATGTGTTCATAACACTGATCTGAGCTCCATGTTTACAAGGATCTGTAGAGTATTCACTTTTATGGGTTAATTCTGAAATTTTGTATTTAATAATAAGAGAAGACTAAAAAAACTGCTTTTCTTCAATAGAAATAGAGAAAAAAAAATTATGTAAACAGTAAAATAGTTTGAAAGTTTCTCGTGTTATTGTTATATTTTTCTTTAACTTAGATATCTCAATCAAAAGTTTTCTGGCATTTAGTTACTAAATGATGATACTTTCTATGATGCAGCTAATGAAGAAAGCGTTTCAAAAATATTTGATATCTTTAAATCTTCACAAATTAGTAACAATTTTGGTGAGACTAAAATAAAACTAAAGCGGTTTCTCTAATTTTTGTTAAAATCGGTACCTATTCTTCTTCAATTCAATTAATTTGCAACGTTACATTAGCGAAACGTAATAGAATTTTAGCCTTGAAAGCTGAATAGAAAAATGGCCTTTGATAAAGGTTGTCGTTGTAGTCAGTTCGAAAAAATAATTGCAAGTTTTGGGCGTCGCAGCTTTAGTTGGCGTTGATTTTTTTTTCGCCTTAATTAAAACGGAGCCGAGTGCCCGGATAAGAAACGGCCTGCGATTTTGTTTATATCCCGAAAATTAATTAAGTCGAGATCATAAAAGTCCATTAGGGGTAATGCATGAAAATTATAACGTTTTTGTGGCAGCTCAACTCCCCTCCGATTTCGGCCTGCATTCAATCGTTCGTCGTCCGCATTTTTTGCACCCGAAATGGCGCTTGACCCAGCTTAAAATAACCCTCGGTTAATCGCAAATAATCGCGTGCACGTATCCATCTATTATTGCCCTTCGGCGTCCAATATCCATCAGGAGTCAATCAATAATTATTCGAATGTACCGTCGTTAATAAGTCTCGCGGCTATGCGACGTCGCCTCTAGCGCGACGTTTGTTTGTTCGGCATCGTCGGGCGTCCTTTTCTCCCCAAGTCTTCTTCCGACGTCAATTAATTAAAAGTTTTCAACGTGGAGGTGCCTAATACGGAAGAAAACAAGCGAGTGGAATGAGGGCGGCGGCGTCGTCGTCGGGGTTAAATCGAGTGTCGCATATTAATGTGGTGCTAAGCTTGCGCCTCACGTAAATTTATATTTAACCGGAGACTCCCTTATGGCTAAAAACTGTCTGCTGGACCGGCACCGACCGGGTCCAATTCCCGGGCGGATGCAAATCTTGATGTTCTTCCCTCCGCCTCTATCAAGCCGGGCGATAACCAAATTACGTGCCAGCTAATGGCCGGCTTCTGCCCCCCGACACGCGTCAAAACGCCAAATCGGCCAAAAAAAATAAGCGTTAACGCAAGCCATCTCAAGCGACCTCTTCACGTCGTGAGCTCTTGGGGTAACTTGATGCACTAATCTCAAAGGTTTAATGAGAATAATCTCGGGGCCTTCGAATTTTTCTTCGCGTGGGTAATTTTTTCTCTGTAATCTATTTTTGGGGTCGCAGAGATAGGAAACCGTGTTCTCGAATGGGGACGTTTACAACAACTCTAAACTTTTGGGATACAAGTGTAGTGACTTCAGAACTGTGCTTGACGTTCACTTCTAAACTACTTATCTAAATTTGATACAAAATTTGTCATGATGCGTTTCAAATTCAAGTTAATGGATAATTAGCTCGAGGGCTTCTGAGTTTGTCCCGTCTTGTACTTTAAGCTCACGTGGCATCGATAAAACCGAATTGCGAATCTTAAGAAGACATTTTGCGTCCAATTATCCACCGTAACGTTTATTATCTCTGGAGTCGACGGCGAGGTGACTCGATATCTGGTATTACGACTCTATTCAGTGTTATAAAAGAATTTCGTGGGTGGAAACTTCGTCTATGCCGTTGAGCACATCTTTGGAACTTTGGTCGAGTCGACTTGTCGCGCGCCCATGTGTGTTTCGGGGTTAATTTCGCCAGTAGGTCCGCATCAAAAATTGACAAATGGCTCCATTGGAACTTTCGGCCAATATTACTCGGCGTCCGAAGTCCCTCCAGTGCCTGATTGAATTCCGTTCCTCCGGGGAAAAGATACGCGGACGCCTATGTCCCGCTGTTGCGGGTCATATCAACGGCCATACCCCGACGTTACACAGAATGGTCGTATTTTACAACGGCAACTATGGAAACGCGCTCGGGTATTGACGGACTCCAGACAACCGAAACTGAGTCAAGTGGACGGCGCTGCCATTTTCAGGAATAACGACGTCGCAACGACAAACGCTTTCAGTTGTCGGATCTCCATCCCTTATATTTTCCGAAATCCTTTGTTGCGTCTGGTCAAGATTTTCCCAAACCGCCGACTCTTAGTCTTAGTCCGGGAACAGGTGAGAGGGGCGGGCTAAAACGGGAATTCTCTAACGCAAATTGAAAACTGTAGAAATGCGTCGGGGGTGTACGTGAGGTTTTCGCGTATTATGCGAGAAACGGAACGGAAAGCCAACTATCAATCACTGTCCAGAAGAGCCTTCTTAACCTCGGCACTGTGTTTGTGTGATCCTTTTTTATCCTGTCGACCCTCGGGCAACACTTATACAGAGCGGGCCGGGGCGGAATTGAACAGGAAAAAAGGAATGTACAAAACAGGGGGCGAATAAGTTTCTTTCACGATGGCAGCGGACAAAGGTAGCGGGTGGAATTAATTGTCGCCGACGTGATTATTCGGCAATTTCGGGTCGGCACTCCGGACAAGTGTGACGGGAAAGACGGATAGGGACCTGAAGATTTCAGGGAGAAAAACGAGCTTCACTCGAGAAAAACGATTTTTGCAATAATAATTTTATCAGTTCCGAAAACCCTCAACTCTGCCCCGGGGGCACTTTGAAAAACAAAGTGACCCGGGGGCAAGGTCGAGAGTTTTCGAAACCGACAAATGATAATGAAACATATTTTATCATGAATTTGGTATATTAGAAAATATATTAAGAATGGGTTTGCTAAAAAAATCCTGAACAGACTATTTTTAATTATTTTTTGAAAAATGATTTTTAATATAATATTGCAACATCAAAATAATAAGAAAAATTTTATCCTGACTGAAAGTATAAAACGTATAGAATGTGCAACCGTTGGGTTGTCTATTATTTACCTGGGCGAACTACTCGGTTGCCAGGTTTGAACAGGTATGTCAATACCAGTTACTTTCACTTGATTGGATAATAGAAAAATTTTTATATCATCATAAGCGCTGTTTTATTGCAAACACGTTGATATAGGGTTGTCTGCAAAAAATTTGGTCCTATTAGGGGTTTGCGAATTTTAAAGATTAAAATTTTAACGGGCGTGGAAATGTGTGTAATAATAAAGGACCCAACATTGCAGTCGACTGTGACGAAACCCTGAATATTAGAAAGTGCGCATAATTAAAATAAATAAATAATAAAATAATTAAAAATAGTCTGTCCAGGATTTTTTTAGCAAACCCATTTTTAATATATTTTCTAATATACTAAATTCATGATAAAATATGTTTCATTCTATTATCAGCTCGGTGAAGGTCTTTTAGGTTCGGATCTTCTACTATAAAGTCCACGTCGCGCTCATCGACGAAGCGCTGCCGCGGGTGTTTGGATTGAGCGCGCGCATTTCCACAATTTGAGATGTTCGCGATGGTGAAAAATGCAGGAGACAAACAAGCGAGAGGGCTCCAGTGTATTTTTGTAAATGGAGCCCCTTGTCGGATAAATAATGCGTGTCCTTTGAGTGTTGTCGTCTCCTCAGCTCGCGGGTTAATTGGATTCGAGGAGTGGGCGGCGTCGCCCGGGACATTTTCTACCGAATTTCGCGCGAAGCTCCCGAATTCAAATTAGACTATACATAATTGACAAGAGATAAATTCGAAATTTCAAATCCGGCCGTTGGTGTTTGCCCCAGGCAAACGTTGCGTGCCCGCGAATCCATATCAGAACGTCCCATTGCCGCGGCAGCTCTTCCATAAATTAATTGGCAGATCGTAAATACGTTCGGATAAATTAGGATGGCAACAAATTAATTTGTTTGCATGGCCCGAAAAAGAGGCGGAAAATCAGACAGTTCGTTAGGCGGGACGGACAAATTGACTTATCGAACATTCAAAAAATTAGGCTGCCGGCTAATTTGTTTGCCAAGCACCAACAACGAATTGTAATAATGTCGGTTGGGGTTGCACGCGTGGCTTTAACTTTTTTGTTTTTTTATTTGCAGACAACTCATCGCACCAAATATCATGCAGAAGCATTTCCTAGCCAACGGGGCAGAGCAAGTTTCCAAACAGGTGAGTAGAATACGGCGCCCTCCCCCTCCTTGCTATCCTGCGATTGACTAAAAGAGAGTGCTGATTTTGACGAATCGGGCTTCCCGAGATGACTCAATTCTACAACTTTAGTTCAAAATTCACCTATAGACCTTCATTAATGTTTTTTGTTACATTTTTCTTTTCTTCTCTTCTCACTTCAATCATTCAAATTTTTTGTGCTGCTGTTTTCGCTCCTGCTTTCTGTTAACGTCCTCTGTCGCTGCCGGGACCGTTGTGTCTTGCGGGGTCCTCGTTCAGGGTTGACGCTGGCCCGGACGGGGTTAATTATTTACGGCGCCCCCGTCGCAGTTAAACGTTGCAGAATGCCCCCCCGACTTTTGTAATATTTTAACGGGTCGTTTGAATCCGCGTTGTTTTTATGGGCCGTAAAGCGGCTTGCTTCTGCAGCGTTTCCTTAACGAAGTCGGCTCACCTTGACGTCAAAAACTCAACCCCATCATATAAAATTTAATTAAATAGAATCACGGTGAAAGGAGCGTTGTCACAATCTGCGGGGATTGCTCTCGTTAAACTGGAATCGCACCCGGTCGTGTTTTAACTGAATCTATTCCTCCATCAGCCGAATCTCTCTAATTCGTTACAGGGGAAATTTTCATGAATTTTAAACGGATAGCGGACAGTTACCGCAAGGGGCCGTTTGCGTCGTTTCGTAATTTTTACGTCGGTTCGACCCGTTTTAATCAAAACTTTCATATTTACTTATCGTACTGGCGCGCAACTCGGTCTAACTTGGGGTCACGCATTTTTCCATTCATGCGAAGAGGGACGAAACGCCGGAGGGGTGATTATTTTGCTTTATTCCGGCTAAGCGGTTCTCTTCGAATTCTCAAGCACCCAGACGGCTTACCCCAACAAAGTTGCAAAAGAGAAAAGCTACGACACCCGCTCGATGCCAAATCCAAATAAATTTAGTGAAGAGAGAAACAAATCTTTAAGCTCCCCCGCGTCCCCCGTGTTAATACACTTTTTGATTGCTTTATCAAAAATATATTTTAGACCTGCCGAATGGTCGTGTCGTTCATAACCCGGATTTATTGCTCTCCCGAGATTTTTGGATGATGCCAAAAATGGGGTCCCTTGATGTGGCGGAAGGGACGTTAAACCAGCCATAATATTACAGGTGGAGAGGGTAATAAAGGGATCACTATATCTATTTGGCTATTAAAAGCCGCTGCCAGGCCTCGAAAACCCAAATTATTTATCTCCACCCTCACCCTCCAGAGGCATGTTGGCTGTCAAAAAATTGGCAACAACAGGGAAAAACTTATTAAAAATTTAACCTGATAAATAAATTTTGTTAGAAGTTGGAAAAACTGGCTTTAAATCGACTACCAGTCAAGTTCTGTTCACAATTAATTTTTGCTTTCAAAAACAAATTAGTCGCTACCCGGAACAAAAGTTTTAAAAATAAGAAATTTTAAAACTATTTATTTATTGGTTTCTAGAAGTTGAAATATAAAATTTTGGCGTTTCCATTGGCACAAAAAAAAATCTTTAACCGGTCCTGCAATATTTTGAAAATTTTGTTAGGGGATGATAATTCTATCCACGGCCTTGCTTAATCCGATTTCTGTGCCGTACGGAGACTCCGGATTAGTCCTGAAGTAGTAATTTCCTGCTTGTTCTAGTAACAAGTCACCGCCAATATCAATTTTCTTGTGATCCTGACACATTTCCAGAATGTACGCTAAATAATTGTAACACTCCGTGGCGAAGAGGCCGATGCGAACCGCTTCTATGAAATAAGCATGACTCCTACGATGACTGCAGAAAGCTAAACATTTTCAAAATTAATGTTAAAAAACTCCTAAAGTTAGCAACTTACCGTCTGCGAGCAATGGACAACCTGGTTGATTTCCCGAACCACCATTGGCGAAGACATCAATACTGCCGATGGAGTCAAAGAACCCGAACCTACCCCCATCGGTGTGAAGAGCCAAGACGACTTGGGCGTCGGTTTTGCTCAAGCGATCGGAGTCCGAGATGAAGGGGATGTCGAACAGAGGTCCGGCTGGGTCCAGAGCTATCAACCACGGCAAAGTCTCCCCAGTTAGTTTGGCCACGGTTTTGCCAACGAAGCCGGCAACGTGGCCGCCGAGGGAGTGGCCCACCAACTGAATCCTAAAGCAAGAATCCAAGCAATTTTTTTCTCTTTGATCCTAAATTGACATTTTGATCACTGCTATACGTTGATGACTCCGCCAAAAATTTAATTACGTACTACAATTTGGTTTTGGGTAAAGGAGAGCAGTTAAACTTTTTTCAGGACGTCAAACTTTATTTGCTAAACTTCGCCCCATTTAACCTATATAGGATTTTTTTGGGCTAATAAAGACCACATTCTATTGATAATGCCTCCCGTTTAACCCAGATGGTGGTTTAGATTTAAAAACTGAAAACTTTGGCATGACCAAACTTTAATTAGGGCCAGAAACTTTGAAAACTTCCGCCACTTGCCCATACTCTAATTTAATTGTTTGCTCAAAATTCGTTTTTTCGGCCGCACCGTGTATATTTCCCGTCATCTCCCTTAAGATGGGTCAATACTAACTGTTTGAGGGAAGCGTTGTTCGTACCGAGAAGCTTGACGATGTGTTCCCCAATTATTCGCCCTGGAAGACGGGTTGTGATTATGAATGGGTGACGATGTTGGAGGGTGCACACTCACCTACATCTCTAGTGGCTTCAGCTGCCTGACTGTATCTCTGCGATGCAGGGCCGGACCAATCGACTTGGATGACGTTGTAAATTTTGTCGCTTCTCGATAAGAACGCGTTCTTGACATCCTCATACCACTCCACACTACGATTCTCCGTCCAGCCGTGGATAACCAACACGATTTGTGAATCCTTATCAACACCCCATGACGTCGCGTTCCGTGATATTTCCCAGCCCGGTTGATCGAGTCGGGTGAATAAACGGTAAGTCACGTCGCTCTCGAGGAGGGCTGGGGAATTTTTTGGATTTTTCCTACCGGAAATGTCCAGGATCCAAATTACTCACCTGCAATATTCGCGGCTCTGGTTAAAAACACCAGCAATACTAAGTTGCGAGAAAGTGTCATTACTGGTAGTGTCTGGCCAACTGTAGGTAATCCTGAATTCTTGGAGAGTTATTGGTTCGGTGTTTTTTTTTTAACTACGATTATAGGTAGGTAATAGCTATGTAAATACTTATCGAAATGATAGTAATGAAAGTACTAAATGCAAATGGGACAATTAGCAAAACTGCGTCAGTTGGCGAAATTTTTGCTTATTAATGTTTATGAGCGGGTTGACATAATGAGGTTGTAAATCATTTTGCAAAATTTGAATTTTTATCTCTGAAGCCAGTAGCTGCGTTCTTATCGGTCTAAATAGAATTAAAAAATAAGGCCCATAAAATTACTTTATCGTCAAAAGCGTAACTAGATTAGCGTTGTCTGGGCTTGTGCCCTCCTTCAAGCCGATACTCGGAGCATTGTGGGTAATTAGCGCGCAATTACCCACCATCGCTATAAAAATTTAGCATTGGTGCCAACCTTCAGCTCAATTCATATTGTTGTTCCCAGAGGACCTACCTTGTAATCAATATAAAAAATATACTGTAATGATGAGTTTTGGTAGAGCTGGACGTCCTCCTGGCTCGGGAGAACACTTGCAGGAGATTGCTAACACGTTTTTACCCCAAGACGGTTTTAAAATTAAATAATCAAGGGTGCAAGTAGGGGTGGGAGTTCTACGAAGAAACGTTAATGACAATATCAAATTGTCCAGCCATCGTTTAAAACCTGCGTCAAAATTGGGAAAGGGGCGCTCATGAATAGACCCAACCCTGCGGAGCTGTGCCTCTGCATTATTCGGCAACGCCAGGGCTCGCACACATCACGGCCGAGCCTCCTCCTGGGGAAATCGAATGAAATATGTTGCCCGAAATCGCTCTTCTGACCAACTTAAGAACCATCCGGCGTCGAATTAAGCAATCCTCCGCGTTGTATCAGGGTTGCCATTAAAATGGGGCGAGGCCGCCGGAAATAGTGTCCGATTGCCGTTCTCCCCCCGTTAGACAAACACTTTATTTAAATACCAAATCGTCCCCATTAGCCCGGCAAGCGGACCGTTAATGGAAAGACAAGATTTGAATTCGACCCGACGACCGCGGCGGTAATTAAATCGAATCCCGCTTTTCATCAAACGTCACGTTTCGTCGAGTTCTCAACTATTAACGTCTTTTGACAGGATATCGAACACTGCTACTACCATGGGACCGTCCAGGATTATCCTGGTGCCACAGCCGCCTTCCACACGTGCAACGGAGTCAGCGGGGTCATCCACGTGGGCAACGAGACGTTCGTCATCCATCCCTTCTACGGAGGGGATCTCTCGGTCAGTATTCCGCATGCCGTCCTCTTGTGCTTTTCGTGTCCGCTTCCAGGTCCGAAACATGAGGGTCCGCCACAACAACGGATTAGTTCTAAGCGGGAGCCGCAATTAAATAACTCTAAAGTCGGCGGGTTAATTAAAAGGAAAATTAATCGCAATTTTCACGCCCGACAGGTAGGCAACCAAACTTGCGCAAGAACGGCGATGGGGGCGTAAGTTTGAAGTAGAGATGGGTGTGGGGGTTAATTCGGCTTTGTTGCGATTCGGCCGGATCATCGTCAGAGTCGTAAAAATTATGCCGGACTTTTGGGCCAGCAGGTATGCAAATATTTAAATCCGCTCATCTAATTCGTTCATATCGTACATGAACGGAAATTGAAGCACGTACAATCTGGAGAGGGTCTGTAGGCCGTTACGAAATTACTGAAATTGGGGCGAATTCATATCCCGGCCATTATCAATTAAAATGCCAATCTCCGGTCAGAAGAATGCGCTCTCGACTGTCCAGAATTTTAATAAAACCGCCACGAAATCACGTCTCAACGGTCCCAAACCGAGGTTGGGTCCGGGTGCTCGTTGAAATTTCGCCAATCTTGTTGTTAGAGATGGGGTGCTGCCACAATAGTGCCAACTAACATTGGAATTCGTTAAAATTAATTGGGATAAGTTTTAATGAACACGTCTGTACGGATGTCGGCGGATCCGGAGAAAACTGACAGCCAATTACCCCCACTCCCCGAAAATGCAACGGCGTCCTTCCGGGACCCCCTGTCGATAACACGACCCTGATTAAAACCGCCGTGACATCAAAAAGTTTTCCCCAATCAGATGTTAATTTAGCAACGTCACCGGCAAAGGCCGCGCCGGGAAAGCGAGAGCTTTGTGCGGGGTCACAAAGCCGCCCAAATCGCCTATTGGTAGCTTGACGCCTCTAGTAATGGAATGGAAAATGGCGATCTAGCGCTAAATTAAAAAAAAAAAATTATAGTGGAGGCGGTTATAGTACCCATCTCTAGTTGGCTGCAGGTATAGCTCTCCCAGTTAGAAAACTACACATACGTCATCATCGCGAGCTATGACACTAACAATTCATCATTTTTTGGTTTAGATTTTGAAGCTACATATAATATAATATATTCAGTAATATATTAAGAAGAAAGGGTCGCCCTGTGGCTAGCTTTGTTTACCGCTCGCTATAAATCTTCGAGACGGAGGTCTGGCTGCCGGGGTCGTGGTATTGTCGGATTGTTGCTTTAAAATTAGCCGGGCCCTTGATGTGGCAACGACGGCTTCGCAAATGAGTCTCCAGTGATGATTTAATTAAACGCATCTTAGACAAAGTCGAGGCGTCGGTTTTTGCGTCCGAATCGAACTAGGACCAGGCAGACGGAGGGACGTAATTATTCCCCTTACAAAGAGAGGTTGTTTGTTTTTGCGGAAGTCCACACCGCACTCACAGAACTCGGATCACCCGATGGTTTGCGTCTGGCTCTAATTATATGTGTGACACGTACTTAGTCGGATCCATTGTGGACGACAGCGGGAGGCCGAGCCGCCATCCACCCTCTTCCCGACAAAAACTCAGTCGACGTCAGACAACTTCGTCAGAATTTAACAGTCGGACCGATAACTTGCCGCACTTGAGGGTTTTTGAACTCTTAGCGGACAAACGACGTCCTCACAGACCTGGGGGTTTTGGGGGAGAGGGATGTTTGTTCCTCAAACATGTGAGGCGATATGAAATAATCCGACTCCCGAAAATTGCTATTTTGATAGGACTGAAGGGGTCGGGGCTGGCGCCCGATTTAATTTTTTAATATTAAAAAATTAAATCGGGCGCCAGCCCCAACCCCTTCAGTCCTTTATTCTTTCCAAACGATTTGGTGCAATAGGTAAAAATTCTGAAACCTAAAACCTGCTCCTGCTCCACACCGCAGGATTGCTCTCGAGTGTTTGGCAATTTCTTGGGTTCGCTGACGCTTCGCGCCCTGCTGGAGTGCAATCCCCGAAGAGTGCATGATCCGCGCCATTGGTCCAATTACAATGCGAATTTTAATCCTCGAGTCCGATAAGCCGTTTGTCCGCGGGTGGAATTCGGCGAAACAATAGCGCGGCGTCGTACAATGGGCCCGGTCCCTTTATCGCGTAATCCGGGCCCGCCATAAAATTATAAAAGTTGTCGGGAGTTTTGCGGTTGGGGGCCGAAAGGGCATCGACGGTCCGTCCGAGTAGTCCGCGCCCCGAGTAGTCGGAATTAACGGCCTAATCCGCTTTTAATGGCCACACTGGCGTGTTTCTAATCAGGGGATTGGTCTGGCCCGGTTTGTTCGCCTCAGACAACACACCCCGGGGACCAGATGCTTAGCTGATTGTCAATTCCGGTTGAGATAGACGACCGTTATTCCGCGTGCCGCTTGTTTTTAACATCCCGAAGGAATACGTCCGGACGGGGAACATTCATAAGGTTGGCGGATATTACGCGATCCGGACTCCCGACGAAACAACACAATCTTCCAGGTCCTCCCCGACTGCCGGCGCACTTCGCGCCAGATTCCGGAGACCTCTTCAATAGGTTTTCGCCCGGAATTGGTTGCTGGAAACCGAATTAAGGGAGGTAGAAACGGTAAACAGTAATAATGAGACGAACTCTAGATGGTGATCGTTATAAGTCTTCGGGTTATAGGGAGTTGAGAAAATCAACTGGTGAACAACGAGACCTCCGACAATATTTGCAAGTGCATCCACTAATTGAAATCTGATTCTCTTTGAAATGGGTGGTGTTCGTCTTGTGCAGGTATTTTCTACTCAGGTTATTGCCAACAACCCCATTTACAGTAATAAGTTTCTGCCTCGATAAAATTGAGAAAGGTGAGAAGTTTGCGGCTAGAACCGAGATATCTGTAATCTAAGTTTACAAATTTATGCAATAGAAAAAGGAGCGCTTTCCCTGTCACGTTATAACACATGCAACCTAGAGATATGGAAATATTGTGGTTACAAACATGTGCACTTGCCCTGGAGTATTTTCAGAAGTCGTCTATGTAACATAGAAGTTTTGCATGTTGTTAACATTACCATTATGTACCATCGGCAAAGATGAACAAATTAACAACAAAGCAGTTGTCTATTTGTTGCGTAGGTATTAATTGTTATCAATTATTCTTTTATTACAATTTTATTTTGGGTCGGATTTAACAGTCTACCAAATTTACCCAATACATATTTTCATACAAAAAAATACTTTCATTTCCCAAAAATACTAAATGCTCACCAAAATTAAGAAAATACATAATCTTAAAGCGACAACCAAATATTGACATAATGCTGGTCTCTTATATATTTTGTTCGCCAAAATAACTTTTGTTGACCAAAAATACTAAATGTTCACCAAATTTTATTCCGCATTTAATTCTAACATAATACCCAGATATTTAATTTTCGACAGTGTTTTATATTATTTAGCAGTTAAAAATACTATTTGTTGATCAAAAATACACAAGCAATGAAATGTTGTGCAAATGGTAAATAATTTTATGCAAAATTATAGATGTAGATGTGCTAGGGCAAGAAAAATAAGAGTAAAAATAGAAGAGGTTTGCACAAAAAAAGATATTGATTTCCGTAATATATAAATGCTTTGCTGTAATTGGCTTGCATTATGTAAAACGTAAAACTTTTTTTAGTGGTAATTTCTAATCGTGCTTTAAAAAAAAATTACAGGGCCCTGAACTGACCTTGTACAAAACTTTTTTCGCGTGCCTCTTGTCTGGAAGCGTAAGCGGCAAGGAGAGATGTGCGAGCATATTTTATTTTTTTAGTAATAGAATAATTATTTGACGCACAAATAGTTTTTTTGAGAAACACTAAATATAAATGGAGCGCGAATATTTATTCTGTACAGCACGGACGCGTAACTTGAGCGTTCTAAATTTGGTGAACATTTAGTAAAATTGATAGACATATAGAATTTAAAATGTAAGGAATGGTAAAGAATACGCAGCATAGTTATTTTAGTCATGATGTTCTCATTTTCTGATGTATAATAATTTGGGTTTCATTTAGACTTTTTGATGTTCATTAAATTTTCTGGTGGACAGTGCAAGGGATTTATGGTTTAATTTGGTGTACATTATATTTGTTCCCATTTTTTATTACAATTTTGTTTTTACGTAAGCCTTCTTGGTATTTTGTAATTAATTACCCTTAAGAGGCCCAAATTGCACTAACACCCTGATCAGTCCGAGAGCTTTTCTATAGCTTACAAGAACTACTTAGAAAAAAATGTTTTTGAGTCAGTGGTATTTGTCTTTATTTACACAAAAGCTATTGCCTCCATTGTTCTTTGGCTCATTACTATTTATCTGACTGCACTCCATACTTTATTTTTCTAACGTACCTTACGTATCAGATGCTATATACTTTTCTTGCATGAAATACGATGTTATTTTCAAGTCTCGGTTCCGGAATGTACTTGGATGAAGCTGCATTTTGGCCTGTATGCACGTATAGCAGACGACTGCAAATATTGAGCTAATAAAAGTGCAGTTCCGGTGCGGAAATTTACTAGTGTCCCGGATTTTTCCTTTTCGTAGACAAACAGTGGCGTTTACGTCACTCCAAGTATCCCGCCATTTATCGCCTCCTATAAAGCAGGATTAGAAGGGTTTTTATTTAGATTATAAATTATTATCAGGGAGATAAAGTCGCTTAATATCAATTATTCAATTGTAATTGACTATATGGGCATTGGGGCTTCGGCCCCATCTGCGAAACCGTAAAAGGCCCTCCGCTTTCAGCGTTCCAGGAAGAGGAGCGATTCGATAAAGCTTTATCGGATAGAGCCGGCGAATTGACAATAATGCGAACCGCACGACTCAATCCCTCGCCGGTCCTTGTCTTCGTTCTTCGTATCGGCCCAAAGGAGCCGTCGTTGTAAACTTTCCAGAATATTTCGATTGTCGTGGCGGATCCTCGCTTGTTGTCGCCGTTGTCTTTGTACGAACATAATGTGACTGCACAGCTTTACTATTTTTTAGCAGAAACATCCACACGTGATATTTGAAGCTAGAACGAACGCGAACAAAGGATGCGCCAATTCCGGCAACATGGAATGGAGACTCAACGCTCACGCAGGATTCTTGCCCACGTCGAGTTTGAGGATAAAGCGCGACATCCGGGACGCGACCAAATACATTGAAACGGCAATTGTGATCGACAAGGCCATGTTCGAGAAGAGGAACGGCAGCACGCGGACCGACGTGGTCCACGACTCCATCCAGGTCGCCAACATCGCCGACCTCTACTTCCGCACCCTCAACACCCGCGTCTCGGTGGTCTACATAGAAACGTGGCAAGGTCAGTGCGATTCACCCGGCGCATCCGCCAATTGCAACCGTCGCCTCCAAATACTCGGCGATCATTACAGTCTCTTAAAGCGCACATAAATAATAATTTAATGTTGATGGTCTTCAGTTGGTAGAAAATTGTTGCAGTTCCCTAAAACGCTCATATTAATAATAAATTAAGGGTGTTGAGTGTAGCGATGATAATATTGTGTGTAATGTTGGGGGTGTTGTCCGCAGGGGGTAACCAGGCGCAGATCGACCGCAACATCGACATCGGCAAGGCGCTGACCAACTTCAACGACTACACCTGGAGGAAGCTGGGCAAGATCGACAAAGACACCACCCAGCTGCTGACCGGGGAGGTTTTCGTGGGCGGCGAGGCCGGAATGGCGGTGCCGGCGACCGTTTGTACCGCCAAGGCCGTCGGGATCAGCGTCGATATCAACACCTACGAGCCGCATCTTTTGGCGGGAACGATGGCGCACATGATCGGCCACAACATCGGGATGGGGCACGACGACGGCAGAAGCGAGTGCTTCTGCAGAGACTGGCACGGCTGCATCATGGCCCAGGCCATCGTCGGCTTGGATAACGTGCAACCGTACAAGTTCTCCGAGTGCAGCCAGTCGGACTACATCGACAGGTTGAGAACGGGAAACGGGATATGCCTCCTCAACAAGCCCAACGAGCTCGAGGTAAAATAAAAGAGCGATCCGGGAGAAGCGTTATGGGGGCGAGAACCGGCGTCGTTACCCCCGAGTTTAATTGCCCCAATTTCCTGACCCTCGGCTATCGTCCTTATGCCTTGCATCCTTCACTCGGTTATCGCCCGACGACCTTATCAAGCGCAGCGCAACATTAGCATGTTGAGCGCCCCAAATTGGCCCTCCTCCTATTAAGAAATTTTGTGCGACAAGAAGCAAAATTTTGATGAAAAGAATTATTTTTTAAAATTTTTTGATTGATGGCTGATGAGTTTTCTTTGCAGGTGAGGAGGAAGTGCGGTAATCGCATCGTGGAGGATGGCGAAGATTGCGATTGCGGGACCATTGAGGAGTGTCCCACGGTGGACCCCTGCTGCGACCCAATAACTTGTAAATTGACCAAGGAGGCCCAGTGCGCGACTGGGCCTTGCTGCGAAAACTGCCTGTTGAAATATAAAGGGTACGTTTGTCGAGAGTCCAGCAATGACTGTGACCTTCCCGAGCATTGCTCGGGTGAAACTGGAGACTGCCCCAACGATGTCTTCAAAAAGAACGGATCGCCTTGCGGTGACGCCAACAAGGGTTACTGTTTCAACGGCGTCTGTCCCACGCTAACCATCCAGTGCCAAAATATCTGGGGATACGGTACGTTCCTTTCTGATTCTTGTCAAGTTTTCTTTTTTCTTCTTTGACTCTTTTTCCGTGTTGTAGGTGGAAAAGCGGCGCACGACACGTGCTTCCAACAACTGAATGCTAAAGGTTCGATCAATGGGCATTGCGGCACTGTCAGCAGCAGCGACAACAGCAACACTTATGTTAAGTGCAAGCCGGAAAACGTCAAATGCGGGACGCTGCAATGCCAAAAAGGGAAACTCAACCCCATGACGAGTTCTGAGGAGTCACACTCCAAAACCAGCATCTGGATCAGGGGAACGGAGTACGAATGCAAGTAAGTAGATGGCTTCAATTTTCCTCTTTCCAATGTCGTTAAATCGTCTTAAAGACCCGGTAATAAAGATAATTTCTGGAAATGGGCAAGAATGGGGAGTTTGCGGTTAGTCGGCCATCCTCTTGCGTGGTCGTTTTGTGGGTTCGTTAGAGTTGAGGCTCGGTTCGTTAGCCAAATTGGATGGCCCTGGATCGATTGTCGACATCGCCGAGATTTTTGTTAGCAATTTGGCGTGAAATTAGACAAAGTAGTAACGCCAACTAGGTCTATCCACAGAACGACGTCTGGTAGCGCCTTGGAGCCCAATCACGTCGGCTTAGTTTTGGATGGAACGCCATGCGGAGATAACCACGTATGCCTTAATCAAACCTGCTCCAGCATTCTTCCATACATCGACCAAACCAAGTGTCCCACCAACCACAACAACCTGGAGTGCTCCGGCCATGGGGTGAGTACCTTCAACCGAACAATAACGTCAAGTTCCCGCTGCTAAAGACTAAATAAAATTATTAATTAATCACAAATTGCTTGTGGCCGCAGAAAATTCCAAGTTACCAGTTACGTTGAATAAACACGGCTTCATTTAGGAAAGCCAACTTCATTAATTAAAATCAAGTGCGGTGCAACTCGGACTCGACGACAGTTTACCCCTGACTGCCGCAACCTATTTACTCGTTAGATATTCGAACGCGATAATCGAATTCGATTGGTTTTTTCGCTACTTTTAATGAAAATTTGCGTGGACGTTGCCCGTTGTGACGTTCGAGATTAATTGATGAACTTCCGTTTTGCAGTCGTGCACGAACCTGAACAGATGTTACTGCGAATTGGGTTGGAGCGGTCCGGACTGTTCGATACAGGTGGAGATCGTCTCCACGCCGGTGCCCCCACGTCCCACCGAAAACAAGGCAACGCACGACCTGTCCAAGATTATGCAGAAGAAAGAAACCCCCTACGGTATGTATATGAGACCATGCGATCCTCTCTTTTTGCAGCTGACGTCGAAGAGTGGTCGTGGCGGACACGAAACATCTGTCATTTTGCATAAACAGACGGGGAAATCACTTAACTTGTCGGTATTTTCGTTGGACGGCTTTGGCCGACCCTGAAATCACGCCAGTCCGGCATATCCGGCATTTCTCAATTTCACGGTGATAACGGCCATCCGTCGGTCTCGGCCGACAACAGCCAAACCTGATGAAGCATAGAATGGCTGGGGGCAAACCGGAAAGTTGCAAATTTTGAGCTCAAAACCCAAAAAGATCGAATTTGCTTAATGGCGGAAATTTTAATAAACGGCACAAATAATTCAACGCCCAAAACTTTAAAGTTAATTCATTGTTAGCGGTGTGTCGAGTTTTCATGTAGAACCCTTAGCAACGGATCAACCAAATCATTATCGATATTTTGGCTCGTACCAACATAATTCAGTTATATTAATTGATTAATGAGTGATTACTATTTAATTTGCGTTGATAGAAGCCAAAATAGTGATATTGATTTTATTGATCAATTGCTATGAGTTCTACGTCAAATCTTGACGCGCTGTTAACAATAAATTAATTTGACCCGTCGTTCCAAAAACTAGGTGTTATTCCTTAAGAGTTAGAGGCTGTTATAGAATGAAAATAAAGATCTTATTCTTGAGTTCAGTTCTCTTTCTGCCACCCTTAAATTGTTAGGTTTGCTGAGCTAAAGAGAAGAACGTATAACTTTTGACATGAGCGGAGTCAGGGCCGGCTGTTGGTAAAACTGTTGAAGGAGTGCCTTGGAGGTCGGACTGACGTGATTCGGGATGTTGACCGGCGGTTTCCAACCTGTTTGCATACACAGTACGTACACAGAGCACGTGACGGTCGGTTTAGCTTTTACCTATCGTTCACAGGCTCCAACAACTCGGACAACCTGGAAACGTTGACGATGGTGTTCATACTCGTAGGCGTGGTGAAGGGCGTCTTCATTTGTTTTGCCGTTGTGGCCGTTTGCTACAGGTATAGAGTGAGAACCGTGACGTGATCGAGTACAGTTTGCGCAGTGTCCTGTACATAGGCTTTCGTATCGTAATCAGTTTATATCTATATTGACCATTGTCCACTCTCTCGAATGTGTTTGCTCAATGTGTACTGTACATCCTTACCGACCGTGCCGTAAAAGGCGTCCGCGGCCACGTCGCCATCACACGCCACCAGCTGCCACCCATCGGATAACCTCCACACATTCAGCCCTATTGCGCATCACGGATGTTTGCCTTAACATCCGATGTTAGTTCAAACATCCGCGATGCGCAGCCAGGGTTTGAGTAGAGTAGAGGGTCCCCGGGGTGGCGGCTGGGGTTGGGTGGTTGTTGGCGCTGTTGCGGGCGCGTTTTAGGGCACGCCGGCTCTATTAATCGATATAGTAAACATGTTGGTCGCCAGCGACCTTAATGGTGTCTTGTATATTGTCTCATTGGTGCTTTCCTTCTCTCTCTTCGCCTGTGTGTTGATGCATGATGACTGACATCGCCGTGCGTCGCACCGCCGCTTCCCGTCACCTGCGCTGCCGCTGTCGATGGACCTTCAGAGGACTATCACGGGTCCAACACGATATTTCTCGTGGGTACACTCATGTCGGTGGTAGGGGGTGTGTTCATTGTGTTTGCAACTATGGCCCTTTGCTACAGGTCAGTCGTAGTACACAAAAACTTCTCGCTCTGTCTCAGGTTAGTGAGCAGACCATCCAGGTAGCGATCCACGTTCTCAGCATCCGCTCTCGCTTCTTCCGTTCCGTTGCGATGCGATGCGATAATTACCGTCACTTCTCGTTTCAGTTGCCTCCAAGCTAGATGTTTTAGCTCTATAACTATTGTCATATGTCGCGAAGGGAGTCGGCAGCCATCCCCGAAACTCTCGCCGGTTCCGGGGGTGGTCGCTCTCCGTACTGCACAACTATCTGTCTATCTATTCTCTCTATCGTGTACGTGGTGGCGGATCGGACGATGGACGATCCGCCATCAAGTCTGTGCCTACACGTGTATCTGTTGGCGATGGCTGAGGCGCACATCACAGATTTACAATGGGCCGCATCGGTATGTTTGCCAACACCCTCATTCGCAACGTGCAAAATACGAACTCAATCCCACTGCAGCCGGTCCAACGGAAAACACTTGATCGATAGCTCCTTAAACTTGCATCATAAGAAAACCCGGACGGAATAATGAAGCTAGAACGACGAGAAACTTGCAAGAACAAGAACAAGATGCCTGTATCGCCAGCGATCATTTCTTATTCTTGCGAAATGAAAACTTCTAACGCTGCAACTTTCAAAGAAATATTCAAGATACAGCATGTAATTTTTAAATATATGAAATTTGTAGAACAATAGTAAATCGGTACTTTACTTATATCAGGTTGTTCGAAGAATGATTAAAAATAATTCATTGTCAGCGGTGCGTCGAGATTTGACGTAGAACCCTTAGCAACGGATCAACAGAATCATTATTGATGTTTTGCTAGTACGGACGTAAATAAGTCATTAATTGTCTATTAATGCCCTGCCATCTTAATTTATTAATGATTAATAATATCGATATTGATTTGTTGATACGTTGCTAAAGGTTCTACATAAAATCTCAACGCGCTGTTGACCATAAATTAACTTTAATCACCGTTTGAGCAACCGGGGATAAGTGTTATGAGTTCTAAAGTTGTTACTGAACAGTAAGCATAAGCATTGAGGTTGTTTTTAGAACTTATGTCTATTGTATCCTTTCCGGAATCTGCAGTGTACCGTTAACTATTCCAATTTAGCCATTCAGGGCGGTTCAGATTTATTTCAGGAAACTTCAGCAGCGTAATCTACCAGCCAAATTAATGGAAGGACTTCATATAAACCTCTGCCCTCAAGTGCCTCATAACTAAAGAGTCTTAAAGTTTGATGCGATGGCGATAAAACAAACCATGCAAAAAAATATAAACAAACCATTTTAAAAAGAAGTTTATGCGAAGTAGTCTTCTTGCTTGGAAGGGTGCAATCAATATTTTTTATAATGAAAATTCTGTTAAGTTTATTATGTTCACCCGAGGCTCGCCAAAGCAGCGGCGAGGGATGGTCTTCCAAATTTTTTCAATGAATATCTGAAGCACTATTATTTCTATAAAAAATTGTTGGAAGGAAAAATAAAAACTTTAAAGTATTTTTATGGGAGGTTGAAAATTTATGCTTGTTAGCAGGAGGCAAAATAATGAATAGCAGTGGCAGCGTGTAAAATCCCATTTCAGCAGCTTTGCAAACTGCAACATAAATCATTTTTTGAACATAAATTATGGGCCACTCTGTACATAAAGCAACCGTTGTCTTTCAACAAATTTCATCAATTTCAACCGCTGTGACTTGAAGGAATGTCCGCTTTGCTCGTTTTTTTTTTGTTCCTCGCCCGGCGCCTCCGCCAAAAGTGGCGAATGCCCAAATGCAATGAACACAACTTGCTATGACCAAATAGAGGTATCGGCAGAAAAGGACAACTGGCCGTCGGCTTCCTCGAGGACCTCTGTTGTCGGTTGTGAGTTCGTATTTTCCGCCAGTGCGGCCGATTTGATCAATAAATCCAGTGGCGTAACGCGACCCCCTCCCACCGTAAACGGTCGGGATGCTGCGGTGAAAATTGTAAATCTCATCATCCGGCATGTTGCATGACTCTTCATCGCCCCACAGACGAATTTTCCCAAAAGCAAGGCCCCTCGAACGACAATCACTGCAACTGCGACACAGGTAAAGGAGTAAAATAACACGCCTGTAACAACCAGACGCAAAATAATAATGACGAGTTCAGTGCCCGTTTTCCAGCGGGGTCGCTCTAGAATATCGAGCAGCCTCCAAAAGGTGTCGTTTGTAGGTGTTTTGTTTTATCTAGCTATAGATACGAGAATTGCATGCTTCGTAACCTTGGTGTCATGTATATATGCATACGTGTGAGATATGCAGTGTGCGAACGTCTGTTTCTGTCTCTATTAGCTATTGCTGGCTTATGAATGTGAGCAGAGTGTGTGCGCCCTTTCAACCTTCCCTTAATTCACTCAAACCAACACACACACGACACATCATGGAAGTTCTGTATAAATTTTGAAATCACCAACAATGCAAATTTTAACACCACTTGGATACCATCCATAGATTACTCTAGAGTCTAGAGAACCACGAGCTGATAGCTACCACATTGAAGCTAATTCTGTGATTATCTTCACTTTTACATAGGCATGCCCTCTACACTGTTTTTGTGTTTTAAATGTGAGTGGAACAATTACAGCAGTTCCACGTGACACTTTGTGTAACTCCACTCGACTTGGGTCGCGTTTTGGCAAAGTTTTCCCCCAAATTCGGCGCGTCCTGACGCTTTTAACGAGGGCCGGATGCGCGGGGGCTCGAAATATCGAAATGAATTCGCTCAAGTCGAGTGGCTCCACTCGTGTCCCTCGAACCCGTTATTAATCCGGATCTTGGTTTCCCTTTGTTCTTCCGTTTATGTAAATTAACAACTGGAAGGAAGACGACAGTTCGTAAATACGAGAAACCGTA
Source organism: Schizotus pectinicornis (assembly GCA_951805265.1). NCBI lineage: Eukaryota > Metazoa > Arthropoda > Insecta > Coleoptera > Pyrochroidae > Schizotus > Schizotus pectinicornis. Next base: position 5,021,113 of record OX638207.1, read on the forward strand.
CAAAAAGCCTATCCCGAAAAACTACGTCCACACGGCCGGCAACCATTCCCAGGAGGACAGTTTAGATAATGCTAACAAGATCCTAACACTTGGTGGGAGTGTGTCGTCGTTCGGGTAAGTTTTCATGGAATTGTGTTACCATAGGCCCTTTCCGGTGGAGAATTGTATCAATTATTGTCCCGTCACGTTTGCGCGCTACTGTTTGCCATACACCTTGCGAGAATGTTGGATGAATGTGATGGTTTTCTTTCCGCTACTTTGCGTTATTTTTATTTCATCTCCCGAATGAGCGTGGTTGCCATTCTATTTAGCGATGTACTTTGTTAGGTCATTTGATGGATGTTCACATAGTTTTTCGTTTGATTTTTTCCGCTAAAGACAAGCTTTGTAAAATCGCATCGTTTCACATGTACTTACAAACGCCCGAAGTGTTTACGTTTCAATTTTCGTATACTCACATGCTGGTAAAAGTTTCATGAAATTTCGGGCTTTTGAAGCAAAAATATTGTTGCAACATTACCATCGAGCGTTCTAGCAGGTTTTTCCCAGTCACCACCAGCGCCGCCGGTAATTTTGTTAATGATATTTATCCAATATCGTTCAGTGGCATTTTGACCTCAATAACTAAGACACTATTTCTTGTTAGCCGCGCCGATTCTCAAAGGGTGTTATTTCGTTCATCAAACCACATGGGCGCCGGAGGACCATCGCATTACCAGTTAGTGAAATTGATGTGTTGATTGATTGATTATGCACTTGATTAGGTGTTGTAAAATGCGTTTTTTAAGAAGAAGCACGTCATTATTGCCGTTTCTTCAAAGCATTAGCCAGCTAGACAGTTCTTGTTCGTTCTATTGATTCTTTCAAAGTGTGTGGTATAACGTTTCGATAACGAGCCTTTTTCTTTTGATTTTGCACGCCTGCATGCCATCAATGTCCTCAGATTCACCGGGGAGATTTACTAATTACAAACATTTATCTGTTTGCCTGGAAACGCGCAGAGAACACAAAATGCAACAACTTAAAAGAGTTGGCGTCGGATCAGCCAGCGAGGACGACCAAGGACACTCAGGTATTTTACACCGCCAAAAACTGTAACACCTTCCCCAAAAAAAATTTGTAAAAAATTGGCAATTGCAATTGGGAACAAATATAATGTACACCAAATTAAACCATACATCCCTTGCACTGTCCACCAGAAAATTTAATAAGCATCAAAAATTGAAATGAAACCCAAATTATTATACATCAAAAAGTGAGAACATCACCACTAAAATAACTATGCTGCGTATTGTTTTACCATTGTTTACATTTTAAATTCTATATGTCTATCAATTTTACTAAATGTTCACCAAATTTAGAACGCTCAAGTTACGCGTCCGTGCTGTACATAATAAATATTCGCGCTATCCATTTATATTTAGTGTTTCTCAAAAAAACTATTTGTGCGTCAAATAATTATTCTATTACTCCAAAAATTAAATATGCTCGCGCATCTCTCCTTGCCGCTTGCGCTTCCAGACAAGAGACACGCGAAAAAAGTTTTGTACAAGGTCAGTTCAGGGCTCTGTATTTTTTTTTAAAGCACGATTAGAAATTACCACTAAAAGAAATTTTACATTTTACATAATGCAAGCCAATTACAGCAAAAAATTTAAATATTACGGAAATCAATATCTTTTTTTGTGCAAACCACTTCTATTTTTAGTCTTATTTTCCTTGCCCTAGCACATCTACATCTATAATTTTGCATAAAATTATTTACCATTTGCACAACATTTTATTGCTTGTGTATTTTTGACCAACAAATAGTATTTTTAACTGCTAAATAATATAAGACACTGTCGAAAATTAAATATCTGGGTATTATGTTAGAATTAAATGCGGAATAAAATTTGGTGAACATTTAGTATTTATGATCAACAAAAGTTATTTTGGCGAACAAAATATATAAGAGTCCAGCATTATGTCAATATTTGGTTGTCGCTTTAAGATTATGTATTTTCTTAATTTTGGTGAGCATTTAGTATTTTTGGGAAATGAAAGTATTTTTTTGTATGAAAATATTGGGTAAATTTGGTAGACTGTTGAATAAGACCCTTTTTATTTTACTGGTTAAGACTGTTTGTTACGATCCCATTTTTGTTTTTCCCTATTCTTTGTCCCTCCTCCTCTTGCATTGGTTGTATTAGAGCCGGTTGGTTATTTCCAGCAGAGGAGGAATCGGTGTCGTTCATCGACCTCCAGCACAATAACCTGAAACTGCCAGAAAAGAAGGGCATCCTGAAAAAGCACGACTACAGTCTGATGATGGCTGGCGACGGCAAGGACGGTTGGGGCGACGGCGCCCAATCCGACGAAATCATGAGCCAAGCCGAGGCCAGCATGACCCAATTGATGAGCGGTTCCGGCGCTTCCGAAGTCGAAAGAACCCTCAAAACCCTCAACGGCTACCACGAGGACATAATCAAAGCCTTACGAACGGCGGCGAGCCATCGCGGCACTTCCACACCTTCCGGCAGCAGTAGCGCTCTAAGCGAAGAACTGCTGCGACGAAGCTTGCAGCAATGCGCTGAAAGTTACTCGGAGTACAAGCGGAGCAGCAGCCAAGAGAAAGTTTGTGAACCTCAGGTAAAACGAGAAAAAAATCTTAATCTTTTTTTTTTGTTACGTAATTGTTGTGTTAGGTTGTGGTCGAAGCTGAGGAGGAGGACGAGGATGAAGTTCCCCCTTGCGGTCCGATCAGGATTCGAAATTTAGAAGATCTGATCCGACAACTTGAACATCATTCGCGACATATGAGTCCTAGCGGGTCCGAGGACATTCGAATGTCCGAAACTGAAGCCGATCGTCATTATAGACAAGAATCCTCCTCTGCCTGTAGCGAAAGCTCTCATCAGTCGCACAGGGATTCCAGGTTTGTGTACGGAAGGTATCGACAACCTTCGGGAAGGTTGCCGTATCCGCATCCGCACTCTCACCACCAGGCCGAGGAGGAGAGCATCTACGAGAGCGCCGACCACGATAGGGGGGCGCCTTGCGGCGACACTCCGGATAGCGAAAGGTAAAGGAGTTTTGGGCTGCCACCCCGAAAAGGGCGTAGTCGCGGACCTCGGCTCCGGCAGACAAGGGGGACGAAAGGGGCGACCGAGGGCCAAGGTCCGCGACTATACACTAAATGTAGTGGATGTGGTCCAAGGTGTTGTAAAGGGCAGCGACGGGCAGGCGTTTGATCCCCCATCTCCTTCTTCTAGTGACTCAATCCTCAATGGAGGGTGGTGTTGAACGCCGGCGGTCGCTGGTTTGGCCGCATGTTGGACTCCATGTACTACATTTAGTTTAGTTCTGTTATACTTATTGTTTTCTAGTGATGAATTTATTCAAGCTCAGCAACAGATGGCCAGATGGGCAAGTGAGGACGCAATGGGACAGGCGGCGGGTGGGAGCGGCGGTCTCGTCGTCGGCGGCGCCGTCCCCCGCGAGTACTACCCCTCGCCGAGCAGCTCGACGAGCGAGGAGCCACCGAGCATCGCCAGAGCGCCTGTCCCGGTCCCAGGTCCCCTCGTCGGGCCGCCACATCCCGAACACGCCACCATCCACCGGCCCAAGCGGTACCCCGAGTATAAACACTGATAGTGACTGAAAATCCACAGGGTAGACTCGCAGCGGTCGCGACGCCACCACTTCCGCACTCGTGCGCGCCCCCGGCCTCCAACCACCACGTCGCAAATTTAAAAAGAAAATAATACCAAAAACCCTTTGTAAATATGTTGGAAACAACTAAACGTGTGACGGTGAACTGATCAACGGTTTTACGTATCGTAGAAAATATTCTAAAAAAATGTTAACTCGTTGATTCCAGAGAGGTTCCGTGCTGTTGTCCGGGTTCTCGTCGCGCCTCCGGGCGCCGACGCGATTTAGATAAACTTTGCTAGGCCTACAAAATAGCGTTTTTGTAACACCCCCCTCCCCTCGTTTTGATGTTAAGAGAGGACCGACGGTGGAACCGTGCGGAACCCCCGGGACTTGTCGGACTTGCGGCGCAACCTCGTCACGCGCCAAAAACAAAGACTGAAAGACCTCGCCCAACCATCACCGGACCGGAAGCCGCTGGAGCGCCCCACGAACAGACCTCCCCGTGTTAAGTGTTGTGCAGTCGAGTTTCGCGACTGACTTTTATAGTTGTTGACACTTGTTTACAGAGACGATTCCTGAGACCGTGCATTCTGATGCATGCATAATTCTAAATTCGTGGTGTGTATAATGTTGGAAGATTCCCGATTTTGCCTTAGTTGTCGGCGCCCTTGCTTCCCTAGCCATAGACCGCTCGAGAGGTGACGCCCGCCTACCACGTTATTAAGATGACGAGATCGTTCGGAAACGAAACGATTTTTTATTGTAGTCGTAAGTTAGTCTCCACCAGTTCTCTTTAGCGATACTTCACGGGGGCGTACGGCCTAAAATCATCGTATCGCAACCACGCCACGTTCAGTTATCGCCGAGCGGACCCAAGAACCGGCCGATTGGCACACCACCACCCTCAACACCAATTCCCCTTCACGGCTTCTCCCGGTCCTCACGACCACTATTCCTGAAGCAACTGGCACCCTCACCCAACCTCTTCCGGCAAATTTCCCGCAAGCTCTAGTGGTACCATTTTTTGACCAAATTCCTGTATAGCTCCCTATCTTTCAACTCTAGTGGTACCACTTTTTGACTTTATATATTTCTTTGATGACCAAATTCCTGTATATCTCCTCAATCTTTTAAATTCCAGCTGACCTATGTCCAGGAATTCCCGTGACGATTCTTGGGAACTGCTCCATTGGCAAGAATTTCTGTGAATACCTCCAGGTGGTGGGCAGGGTTGTTGGTGGTTGTGGGCTCGGTTCTTGGGCGCCTCTTCGGCCGTTAGACAGCTCAATCCGTCCGGACGCCCACTTCCTGTCGCTCTGTGGATCGACTCAATTTTTTACCGCCACCGGTCTCGACCGATTGAACTGTCTCCGTTTCGTTATAAGTTCCGAAACAACCTGAAATCAGTCTATCAACCGCACCCATCACCATCAGTACCGCGCTGATCTTCAGATTGTTGCCCATCACCAAATTATTGTTGAATCAAGAAAAAAAGAATATTTTTACGCTCTCTCCATCCATTTCGGTGAAAGATTGTACAGTACCTTTTCATTGGTCGTCGGTGGGTTAACTGGTAGTTTGTTACAATGGGCGAATTGAATTCTAGTCTCTAGCTGAATTTGTTCAGTTCGTTCCAAGTTTGGAGTTGTCGACCCTCGAAGTTCGCGATTTCTCAAAAAACCTGTGTTTCGGCAAAACTCTGTGATAATTTCCAAACGCGAATCCGAAATTTTCATTTTTAGGGAGAACAATTTTTTTTTTTCTGACGACCCATCTGAGGTGATCTTCGAGCTTCGAGAGTTGACGGAACCTCACCGCGACTAAAACAATTCTAAATGCTCAGTAGAGAAGTCTGCAGATTTTAAGATGACATATGAAATAGTCCAGCGCAAGTAGTGTGCAAGTGTAAATAAGAGGAAAATGGTGGCGAGTCAAATCGCCGCAACGATAGAGACATTGTTGCAATCGTAAACGACGAGGATCGCATCCGATATCATTTCGTTGAACCAATTAATCTCAAAAACTCGGTTTTTTCGCTTATTATTCGTTTGACGATGATTTCACCACGACAAAAGTTGCGTTATAAATAATTAAATGTCAATTATAACGTCCATATAATAACCTAAGATCCGGTGTAAAATTCAGTTTCTGAACCAAAAATAATTGTGTAGCTTAGATATTGCTGTACAATATTCGTTTTTGATTTGACTAACTAATACAAACTGTTTAGGAAACAACGGAAGACGTGCCAAAACGGAAATTTCACAATAGCCACGCTGATTTAATGCACATTTGTTTCGTTTTAGCACCACACGAACGGCATCTAAAACTCTTTGAACATTTTCAAAAAACAGTTGGAAAATTGCTCATTGTTGTATTATTTGTTAAAATCTTGTACCCTCATACATAATGTTATGTTTGTAATCGAATATCTTATGAACCTATACTGTATTTAATGAATTATGTATGTTGAAGTTTATTTGTAGGAGGGTAGAAGATTTCAGGGTAATATATAAGAGAAATTTTAACGTGTACGCGGAATCACTTGCAAAGTTTTCTAACGGAAAATCAGATGGATGTAAATATAGTGTTATGACGATATACACTGCCTAAATAAATGAATTATTACCTGTGCTGCTTTCATTCCACTCTCCAGATCCCCCTGCGCCAGAACAATAAAGCATTTAAATAAAAAATCATAAGTTCAGAACCAGGTGCCGCACTAAATCGTGCCTCCCTCTCTGAAAACAGCCAATCGTAGTCTCTTTAGGAAAAAATTTTTTTTTCGCAAATTGCAATGGGTAGTATTTAACAGTCTACCAAATTTACCCAATATTTTCACTTATAATATCCCTAGTGCATTGATTATTTCCGGAAATTTTTTCGAATGCATTTCCAAAACGTATTAATTAGCACGAGTGGAACACGAGGGAAATGCATGAGAATAAATTTTTCGGATATTAATCAATGCACGAGGGCATATTCGGTAAGAAAATCGCAACGACACAGACATTGGTCCATTATGTTATTATGAAACCATTATTAATAAATAAATAATTTTGATTGGCTGAAATAATTTCCACTTATTAATTTTATGCAAGTTGCAAAAATTTCCAGGAAATTTTTACATTGTCATAGAAATTACACCGAATTCTATTTTTCTACTGGCTACTTTTCAGTGTCGTGCAATTTTCATACAAAAAAATACTTTCATTTCCCAAAAATACTAAATACTCTCCAAATTTTGTTCGCCAAAATAACTTTTGTTGACCATAAATACTAAATGTTTACCAAATTTTATTCCGCATTTAATTCTAACATAATACCCAGATATTTAATTTTCGACAGTGTCTTATATTATTTAGCAGTTGAAAATACTATTTGTTGATCAAAAATACACAAGCAATGAAATGTTGTGCAAATGGTAAATAATATTATGCAAAATTATAGATGTAGATGTGCTAAGGCAAGGAAAATAAGAGTAAAAATAGAAGTGATTTGCACAAAAAAAGATATTGATTTCCGTAATATATAAATGCTTTGCTGTAATTGGCTTGCATTATGTAAAACGTAAAACTTCTTTTAGTGGTAATTTCTAATCGTGCTTTAAAAAAAATTATAGGGCCCTGAACTGACCTTGTACAAAACTTTTTCCGCGTGCTTCTTGTCTGGAAGCGCAAGCGGCAAGGAAAGATGCGCGAGCATATTTCATTTTTGGAGTAATAGAATAATTATTTGACGTATAAATAGTTTTTTTGGGAAACACTAAATATAAATGGACAGCTCGAATATTTATTATGTGCAGCACGGACGCGTAACTTGAGCGTTCTAAATTTGGTGAACATTTAGTAAAATTGATAGACATATAAAATTTAAAATGTAAGCAATGGTAAAACAATACGCAGCATAGTTATTTTAGTGGTGATGTTCTCATTTTCTGATGTATAATAATTTGGGTTTCATTTAGATTTTTTGATGCTCATTAAATTTTCTGGTGGACAGTGCAAGGGATGTATAGTTTAATTTGGTGTACATTATATTTGTTCCCAATTGCAATTGCCAATTTTTTACGATTTTTTTTTACTTGGCTCCTCCACCATTTGTCGAGAAATTCCCAAATGCCATTGAATTACCTCAATTCAAAAAGGTGTTCCTATAGAAACGCTGGTTCGATAACGTTGTTAGTCAAGTGTTAACGTTTTCATTCTTGCAAGTGTCACTGTAGACTCACCAAAATGTTTTGGGGCTTGACTCCGGCCCTCGACCTCCTGGCCGAATACGAAACTTCTGTCGGCCCCTTGCCCAGCGAATTGAACGTTCTCATAATCGGCGGTGTCGACGGCCGACACGTCCTCAAAACCCTCGCCCGAAGACGCAGAACCCCTGAAGTGAAAGTCAACTTCTACGTGGCGGAAGCTTGCATGGAGAACGTAGCGAAACAACTGCTCCTGATCAACATCGCTCTTCAATCCCACGACGTCCTAGCTTCCTCTCAAAAAAACAAAATTTTCATGGAACTGTACGGCAACTCTCTGGTGCGCCCCTCAGTTGCCAAATACTTGGCCGCAACCGCCCCTCAACTCGTCAAAATGGTAACGGATCCCGGCTACTTATCGCAAATGATGCCGTTTGTTGATTTCGAAATCAAGTACAAAGAGCGCGATTACTTGGAGACGGTGTTGAAATTTTGGGGCGGCAGCGACGATTTCGACATTTGCGCCTGTTGGGACCGGCGTCTTCGCAAAACTCTAGGAGTCCGTTACGACTCGAAAGTGGGGGCTTTCGACTGGGACCTCCACATGCGACTTCACTCGATCGGGGCCGGTCAAATTTGCGGCCAAGAGTACCGCAATTTTCGATCGACGGGCGTCGCTTTCAGCTGGTTGGAATCGGAAGTTTCGAAACCCAACAGATCGATGGTTTGCGCCGTGATGCCCAAAGGGGAGAATTTCGTTCATTACGGATATTTGGGGGATATGGTGACGGGTCCTTTTGTCGCTTTCGGACTGGAATGCGACGATGTGAAATTTCTGAAATCGGTTAATGGACAGAACGCGTTTCGAGCCACTGATGTTACCGAGAGGAATTTATCGCAGATTTTTCACGAAATTGTCACGGGGGAGGAATACGAGCATCGAAGTACGTCGGATGTTCAGATGGGGTCGGTTGTTATGGTGGAGCCTGAAAAACGTGTTGTTGATGTTCGGGCTATTGATCGGGATGGAAAGAGACGCGTTGGGAAATGTGCGGAAATTGATGGGATTCGTGTAAAATTTATATCTTTATCTCTCGTGGATTCGATGAAGCATAAGAGGGAATATGCGCAATTTTTTCGAATTATTTATTGCGGTAATAGTTACTTGAAGCATTTTAATTGTGAGTTGATTGAACATATCGCTACTTGCAACGCCTTATTGTTGATTGAAAACCAAAAATTTGTATTGAGTCACAGGGACAAGCAGTTGCAGGAGTTTGGTGAGCAAATTCAGCAAGTGATGCAAGGAGTCGAGGCAACGCCCGTTGCTTTTGATGTTCTCAAAGACAATTTTGCAAAATATGTTAAAGGTTCCAAGTCAAAATAAATGTTACGAATAAAGAACAATCCGAAATTCAGCGACATCTACCGAAGTTTCTAGGAACTTGACGCCAAAAATAGGTCTATAGCATTCAATTTTATGTCCACGATTGGAAACCGTTTAAAAACAATTGAAAGGAAACAAAAAGATGTTACATAAGGATCAAGTATTCAATAAAGCAATGGGATGTTGTTATTTGTATTTATTTAAATAAATCTGTCACAGAATCTAAAATTACTTTACTTTCCTTCCTCAACGAATTTGGGAATAACATTAGAAAATTTTTTCAATTTCGCCACAAAGAACCCGTCCATGTTGTGGGTGTGCGGGTAGAACCTGCGAGTCAGATGCATGGTCGGATGGAACCTGTTTTGGCGGAAGTTAACGAAGCCCTTCTCCCCAAAGTCCAAGCCTGTATCGACTAATTTTACATTACGTTTCCTCAACGCATAATCAATAATGGCCTCGTTCTCCTCTGTCAAAATCGAACAAGTAGAATAGACGATGTAACCCCCACTTTCAGATTTTGCATTAACGCAATCAATGGCGGCCAACAACAATTGCCGTTGTAAAGTGTAACACCTCTGAATATCCTGCTCGTTTTTATTAGTTTTGACGGCAACGTCTTTTGAGATAACTCCCGTGCCGCTGCAGGGGGCATCAAGAAGAACCCGGTCAAAATTCTTCATGTATTCCGGATATTTCCGGCCGTCCATGTGGGTGATGGCGTAATTTACAACCCCTAAACGATGAAAATTGCCAATAACGGCCTTAAGTCTGTCTTTATTGGAATCGTTAGCGAACAAAACTCCGGTGTTCTTCATCACTGCGGCAATGTGTGAAGCTTTGCCTCCTGGAGCCGCGGCCATGTCGAGAATCCTCTCGTTTTCTTGTGGAGCCAGAGCCATAACCGGCAATAAACTTGACGCGCCCTGAATCATGTAATGACCCGCCAAATACTCGGGGGTGGCCCCAATCGGAACTTTGGACGAATAAACAACAAGACCGACTTTACTCCATTCACCAACCGGATCCAAGTTTACGTCTCTGTCGAGGAGAGCTTTAGCCAGGTCGCGCCTGCGCGTCTTCAAACTGTTGGTTCGGATCGTCAGAGGGCGCTGAACTTCGCTAACTTCCAAAAAACTGTACAACTCGCTTAAAGAAAACAAATGCATCAATTTTTCCATCAAAAACTCGTTATAGCTGTAGTAAAAACATAAATCGCTTTTTAACAATTCCAGGTATTCGGACCGCGAATGGTTGTCGGCACGGTACGTGTTGAAGTTAGCGAGGACCCCAATCACTTCACTGATTCTCTGTTTGACCTTCTGTAAACTCGGCTCTTCTTCTTCCTCTGTGGGAAATTGGAATTTTTCGTGGTCAGCAATGTTCATTTCCAATTCTGCCTCTGCGTCGCGGTCTTCGAGTTTCTTCTGCTTTTTGAGCTTCTTCTGCTGTTTTTCAATCGGCAACATATCCTCATCTGAATCGTCAAAATTGTCACGTTCCTCCTCAGAATCTTCGTCTGAAACATCATTCAACGATCCCACTTGCATCGTCTCCTCCTCTTCATCATCACTTTCCTCGGGTAATTCTGAACTTTCAGGGTCACTTTCATCAGAGGATCCTCCCGCGTTTTTCGGTTTCAGCCACAAATTGTTGTCATCGGTGAAACCTTTCGGCACCTCCTCCTCGCTCTCAACCTCCGACTCTTCGCTGTCATCTTTGACCGGTTTCTTTTTAGGCTGAATTTTGGGTTTGGCCCGTTTCGCCAGCAGATTCTGCTTCTTTTGAAGTCGCTTGACGGCACGTTTCTTCTGGTGATGCGCCAATTTTTTCGGCTCGCCCGCGCCTGTTGACGTCGATACAATAGAGGTTTTGTGGAATTTTAGTTAAGGAAACTTACCTTCGATTAGGGCTTTCAAGAACACGGGCTCCTTCTGCTTCTTCGATTTCCTGCCCGGGCCGCGCTTTACCTTGGCTTTGGCCTCTTGTGTAGGCGTAGGCTTTGTCATTTTACCCATTATTTACAGGATATACACAGATTTTCGGAAAATAGTAAATAACTTGCACGACACGTGTTTTTAACAATATTGCTTTTTTGAGGTTATGTTGAGATTTGACGTTTTAACTTTTGACAATGAGGAAAACAGGACCACTACCAACTAAAGAACAACAGAATTTTTAGAGTTTTAGTAGTTGCGGGTTGCTTGTGGTAGATGGCGTTGCTGTCAGCTGTCATCGTAACTGCCAAAGTTGTCATAACAAAAGTTGATAAAAGTTAAAATAATGCTGGAAATTTGTAATTTATGCCGAACGTGACTGAGCCGGGCCTTTTGCATAATTAGGCGCCGTGACTCGTGGTTTACCCCTAGTGCGCACAATTCCACCCCTATCTAAATTGTTTTTGTACAATGTGATAATCAATAACCTAGCGTGTGGTGCTGTTTATAAAATAATGCACGTTCCGACCGAAACAACCCCTAAATTCGATGTATTCTCGTAATAACGCCCAGAAGGTCGAATCACCCACCTGAAATGACGTGAATTGCCTACATTTCCGCCGAGATGAATAATTACGTGCAGCGATTGGGGCTGACTGCATGGAGGAAGAAATCGGCGTTGTTGGTGGCTTCCGGCCTTTTTTCGTTGATAATATTCGGATTGCAGTACGCGAGAGTGACCGACAGGCCCGGCTTCAGGGAAGACAACGACAGTCCGAGGGGCCTCGTCGACGCTTTCGTCCAAAACGTCAAGTTTATGGCGTCTGACCAAAAACCCGCCACCGATACGGCCGACATCGCCACCGATTTGAACCTCGAAGGTCTATCAAAGTTGGAGTCACCGAGTCGCGACGAAATTGCAAACCGCAAAAACGACCTGGAAAACGAGCAACAACTTGGGGTGCCCTACGTCAACTTGGACTCGGTCAATCCCTACGTTCCCAAAAAACGAATCGTGCATTTCGACCTGAAGGGGGCGCCACCGCGACCAGCCTTCTTCAAAAAGCTTTTTCCGCTCATCCGGAACTTGGGCGCCACGGGAATATTATTAGGTAACCATTGATTTTTTAGCGTTTTTTAATTAGTTAGGAGACAATTGTTTGTAGTACTAATGCAACTTAACAATTAACGGGCCGTAAAACGAACTTTACCGCGACCTGCCAAATATGCTTTAAGGCCCGCTCAGCACTGGGATCTCCGACAAAGCGTTTCGACCGCGTCGCTTCCAAAGCGATCAAAAAAAGCGATAGTCTTTCTGTTTAATCGATAGAAATGCAAGTCGACTTGGTCGACATTGAATCTTTTTGGTCGTTTTGGAAGCGACGCGGTCAAAACGCTTTGTCGGTAATCCCAGTGCTGGATTGATTAGCGTGTCATTTTTACAAAAACCATTTATTTACATCAAACCCAGGCAATTTGATTCAGTTGTGCGTAAAACGTACCTCGGGCCGAAAGTAAAAGTTAACTCCCGCGGCCGAAGTTGATTCCCCCGAGGGTGTAAACTTTCGCTTTTGGCCCTCCACGTTAATAAAAATCCTTTTTTTCAGAATACGAAGATATGTTTCCGTACAGCGGCATTTTGAAAAGTATTGCTGCCAAGAACGCCTACTCGCCTCAACAGTTGCAAGAAATTCTGGCGGCTGCCGAAAAGTCCCAACTCGAAGTCATCCCGCTGGTTCAAACGTTCGGTCATCTGGAGTTCGCCCTGAAACGGCCCGACTGGAGCAAATTGCGGGAGGTGCCCGGCAGCCCCCAGGCGCTCTGCCCCAACCGAAACGGCTCCATGGATTTCATCAAGGAAATGGTCAACCAGGTTCGTAGCCAATCTCTCGCTGATCGACGTTAACGTTGCAATTGTTAGGTGATGGCGTTCCATCCGAAACTCAAGTACCTCCACATTGGGTGCGACGAGGTGTGGGCCATCGGTGAATGCGAGGTCTGCCGTTTGGAGCTGCACGAGAACATTTTCCTCAAGCACGTCCAGCACGTGGCTAAGAAGATTCGCGAAACTTATCCGAAATTACGTCTCATTATTTGGGACGACATGTTGCGGCATCTCTCGCAGCAGAGCATGGTCGAGGCGAATTTGGGGGCGATCGTCGAGCCGATGGTGTGGGTTTACGCGGAGGATATTTACAGATTCGTTCAGCCCCCGATTTGGGATAAGTACGGGGCGGTTTTCAAGACGGCGTGGGCGGCGTCCGCTTTCAAGGGAGCTTTCGGGGAAACTCTGTCCGTTCCCGATTCGCGCAGACACTTAGAAAATAATTTAAGATGGTTGGATGTTATGGCGCAACAGAACCGCAGTTTTAAGCGGGGTTTTGCTGGAATCGTCTTAACTGGTTGGCAACGCTACGACCATTTCGCGGTTTTATGCGAGTTACTCCCGGCGGGCATCCCTTCTTTAGCGTTGAGCCTGAGCGCGGTCGCGCACGGCTATTTCAATTCGTCCCTCAAACAGAAATTTTTAACGGGGTTGAGTTGTCCCCAGCACAATTCCGGCCGCACCTCCCCTTTCATTAACCTGGACCTGGACCCGTATCTCTGGGATAAGTTGGGCAGGTGCATGTTTCCCGGCAGCCCCTTCTTCCGCTTGACTTTCCGCTTGAGCAGCATGGAGAGCGAGGTGGAGGAATATTTAAAAACGACGAAAAAGCACAAAGGATGGATGACGGATTATAATATGAGGCACAACTATAGTTTGCCGTTGAGAGTTGACGAGTTAACCGGGGATTTGCCGAGAATTTACCACGGCACCTCCTCGCTTATCCGGTCGGCCGTCGACGCTATGGTGGAGGTTTTCGATAATTACACCGTGAGCGAATGGATCGAGCAAAAAATTTATCCTTACGTTATCCAATTAGAAACGATACAAAACAAAAGTATTGCGTTGAAGAGTGTCAATCAATGGCCGGCGAGGCCGCTGCCTCCCCTGAGAGATCTGGAGAGGCTCGGCGTGCCCGTTCCCACTAACTAAATTTTTTTGGTGTGTTGTCAGCGGTTTTGTTGTTGAGCCAATTTTTGCCTCCCTCCCCTGTTCTGTAGCCAGAGCAAAGCTATCCAGAAGTTTACAGGTGGAGATCGAAATTATCGAAATTTTAACCATGGCCAGCTTCCTCTCGGTTCATAGTTCGAGTTTTTGCCACCAGTCACGTTGTCCTGTCCTCTGCCACTGTTCATTTGGGGCTGTTTTTATTTAGATCTTAACCACTGGAGGCAGTGCCCGCGTTTCTGTCAAGTATTGGCCCTTTTAACATTTATTTATTTCAAGATATGGCGATTAACAATCGGCAAACTGTTGAGCTAGCTGTTCCTGTGCTAAATAGTGGAAAAATAGTTCCTTCAACGGAGAAAAGATGGAGCTGATAACATGACTGGTTGATGATGGAATTGCTGATCTTGTGTAGTGAATTTGAACACAAACCACTGCCTACACTGTTGTCACATTCATAAAAGATATATTTGTAGATAGAATCCGTCGTAATTGTATCCAGAATAAGAGTGTTTAGCATTATTTGAAGAGTGGCGGCTTTGATCAAACTGCAAGAAACTTACCTCAACTAGCACTTATTTCAATAGAACAAGAGCATTTGACATACTTACCAAGGTTTACGATTTTTATTTAATAGCTCTACTAGTGGGAGAAGTAGGCAATACAATTAAATTTACGTAATTTGAACAAATTGCCCCTATTCAATGCAATCTTATCCTGGACGCACTGTAGAGATGACATTCAAACTGGGGTTCTCTACAAACAATAGTTTTCAGGTTCATACGTCCATTTCCTACTTTTGATGCGAATCCACTGGAAAGTGTGAACTCAGTCGATACTTAAGCTAATTATTCTTAATTGTTTTCTGTGGAATACTCATTGTTTTAGCGACTTGTTCTTCAAGCGAACCCTGTCAGATATTTTGAGACAGTGGATTATAAAGTGTAAATAGTTTACATGTTGGAGGAACTCCAGTCAACCATAGAGTTATTGTAATTGGTAGTTTCTTACGGTGAGATTGGATAGAGCAGAGACTAAATTGTGACGTCACACCATGCGCAATAGGAAGCAACCAACAGTATTTGATAGCCGGGTCAATTAGAAATTGTGTATAGGTGTCTAGTCTTTAAATACGAACAAATTTAAACAGCTATTAAAACAAACATCTGACCTGCTGAAAAATATGTGAGATATTAAATATATACTGCTCTTCTGGTCAACAGCGCCCTCCTCAGCGTGAATCTCCTAGAATCGTAGTCATGTAGCCTTGTTACTCGGTCGCAGTGGTCCCCAAACAAATATGATGAAACTAATAGAAATTCTCAAGTAAAGCGCGTTTAGTGAATTTAGTAGTCTTCTGCATTGAGGCCGAGCGTCAAGCTATGTGACTACGACTATAATATGAGGGTTGTTGCTGTAATTTGGCGAGTCGCTTTTAAAACCTAGTGAAAAGTGATATAAAATTTGCGAACTCCTAACGCTAATTTGTATGTTTCAATTGTTGGTATAGTCACGTAAGAGATTTTTTAAATTTAGTTATTACGAAAAAACTAGTCCAGAGTTTAACCGGAATGAACGCGGTTCATAGACTGTTCATAAGTCCATTTTACGATTGTAGTGAAATCTCTTTGCTTTTACTTAGTAGCTGTGAAATGAATTTTTTTTAATATTAACGAACTGGTGAAAGTTAGCATTTTACAAAAATTAAAGTTTTAATTGACGATGGGATAATTTAACATTTAACTCATAACTTTTACATCTAGTAAGCTTTCATACAACATCTCTATGATATTAACATTATTAACTCATTGGTAGCTAAGAACAATAATGGGTTTATCAAAGTTTTAATTTTTTAAGGCTGTATTTTTAGCTGTGCAACCAGATATTAATTTACTTTTCTTCTATCTGTGTCAAATTTGAAAACATTCCATTTATGGTTTAACTACCGTTGCCCAGTTTTGGATGTGATTAATACCTCATTCCTCTATATGCAAAGTTATACTTAAGCAAAAAATTGTTTTCTTATTTTGATAAATTGTAAAATGTAAAATAGGCAAGTGTAACAGAACAAAATGATTTAAATTATTGATTTAAGATGAAAGATTGTTGCAGCGAGATTTATAATCGAATAATTTAAACTTAAAGTTTGACAGATCTCTCTTATAATATTTATTCACATTTATACCTAAAATAAAAAAGGATTATCTGTAGATCTTCCTTTTTAATTATTTGCTGGCCTTAAAGTGCCGTCAAACGGCTTCCTATTAAAGTGCCGTTAATCCATATGACGACACTTCAGTATGTTAGGGCAAGGAAAAAGATTAGAAAAGTTCTTTTCAATTAGTAATTTTTAATCGTGCTTTTAAAAAAAAAATTACTGGGCCCTGCACTGACCTTGCGTAGAACTTCTTTTTCCCAAAAAAAAAGTATCGTTCGAACGAGGATTTGAACCTGAGGCCTGTCTATTCGTAAGCCACCTCTTTTCTACGGCTCTATCGCTCTATCGACCTCGCTAGTCGTTGCGTGTTCGATTTTTGTATTCTTCCGTTTTCCCGTGATGACATCACTTGCGTGTTGCGCGCGCATTAACTGCATCTTAATAGAAAGCCGTTCGAATTATTTAATCCAAATACAGTGAGCCAATTATTAGCTATTACGGAAAATGATAAATTTAGTTTGGCTTCTCCAAATTTGGTGGAGTTCCTTCATCTCCATCACTGCTTGATTCCCCTGAATTTGGTGGAGTTTGGTCACCATCACTGCAACAATAAAAACATTAATCGAAAAATAATTGTTGATAGTGTTTTGAGTTGTCTCACCTTGCATAAGGTTCAATTTCTCCGACTGCAACCAGGAAATTTTGCTTTTTAACATCATTAGTGAAAGCCAGGAATATAGCAGAAGAACCCATTAGCAGTGTGTTCATGTTTATTGTCACCTGATTAATGATGTCTTTTTATTTCTGTGATCCTAGATTTCGTTATTGTTATTCTTCCATCATCTAAATACATAGTTGTCTACAACCGCAACTCTTCCGATTTGCGGATTCACCATGTTTTCACCCCTTATTTGGACAATATCGGTACACACCATTTTGTCGAATGGTTTAACGAATTTTCTTTTCATCAATAAAAAGTAGAAATAACAAAGTTTTTGTACGTTTTCCATTTCCATACGGCCATACCGTATATGTTGGTTGCCAGTTTAACTAACCCAAATAAATACGGCTGATCATGGATCATTTGCCATATGCCATGTTTACTCTACGCAGTGTTGCCAACATTTAATTCTGTAATTTCCCTTTGTGATGGCGAATATTTTCCTAGATAAGAGTTTTCATCCCTAGATTCAAAAATTTCTAGTGAAAAGCGAGCAAAATAGTGCCGCAGAAGGAAAATTTTTGGAAAAGGGGGCGTGGCCAACCTCCCCCACCCTCTGTACCTTTTTCCTTTGCCCAAAAACGTAAAATAAAAAAAAACAAAATAAAACAAAATACAAAACTTTATTATTTGAAAAAGATATTATAATTTAAGATGTACCTATGTATTTTGCACTTGAAGATTTGCTGCAAAAATAAAACTATTATTTTAATTTGAGTGCATACTATTTTTTTATAGATAATACACTCACCTTGTTTTTCTGTATTTTCATTTCGATACATAGACATAATCTTCTGTCTCTGCTTTAACAATTTGCGCAATATTTTGCAACAAAGAATTCCTGCGGCGATCTATTGTCGCAATCGATGCATTTTGTTCAAATTGGCGCAATTGGGGAATTTGGCGGGAGGATGTTGGCAGAGCCATGGCGCAACATTGCGTGCCGACTTCGTACTTAAATCCAGTTGCTCGCTGTCAAAGGCGAAGTTGAGCTCATAGTGCCCGTTCGGAAACATGTTATTGAGTTTTAATATAATTTTATCTAAAATTAAATGTCAAGTGTTGCGTGTAACTATAAGAAATTGTTCAACAAACAGTTTACCGTCTTGATCTAGTGTGAAATTAGCAATTTTATTTAGTAAATTTAAGGAGAAGTTCGTTTAATTCGCGACCATGCCGAAAGGAAAGAGAAAAGGAAAGTCAGGTGAGTCGTCGTTCTCGCTTATCACCTTATCCCGAGGCCCGTAGGGTCGAAGTTCGCCCCTTTTCACCCCACGTCAACCCGTCACAATGGAACATATGGAACGGTTACACAACCTTGTTTTCGTCTCGCACATTTCCCAGAAATTGATGACTCACGCCCCACGTTCACCCAAAATATGTTGCGCTCCAAATCTAAAATTACCTCCCCGACCCCCCTAACCCAAAATCCGCCTTATCGCTGAAACCCCAAAAAATCAAGTGGTCCTTGAATTTTTTTTCAACTTCTATTTCTATTTCGACCTTTCAAAATTTCCGTACTCACGATTCTGATGCGTTCAGATCATCGCGGTCGATTCGACGGCTCGTCTCACACTTCCGACGACGATTCCAACGACAACGTCAGCGTCGTCAGTAACTTTTCCGAAAACAAGAGCGTCGAGGATGGAGAAGACAGCGAGGAGTTTGCCCAGGAACAGTTCGAAGAGAAGCTCCTCGAAGTTCTGGACGGTCTCACCCAGAAGTCAACGCAAGGTCGCACGGGGGCTCTTCAATCTCTAAGCAAGGCTCTAATCAAAAAATGCGTTCCCAATTTCGTTCGCGAACGGTAACTTCATCAGAAACCCCGCGAAATTTCTATTAAACCTTGAATGTTGGCAGGCACTTCACCATTTGCGACAGCGTCGAGAGGAGTCTGAAAAAGGGAAGTGCAGCCGAGAAATGCGCCGCTGCAGAGGTGGCTCCGCTGCTTTGCGTCCAAATTGGGGACGAGGACACCGCCGAGGTGGTTGATAAGGCGCTACGCCCCATTCTCACCACCGTTGCCTGCGACGCTTCCGTTCCACCGTCAGTCAGGGCCAAGGTAGGTCAAACAGCCCAGTTGGCATGGAGGTGAAACTTTTGCAACTAATTATAGATTTAATGGTGGACGAAACTGTTATCTTTTGACTCTTGACCTCGGTAATTTAATGTTAACGGAACGCGGCAAAAATTATGGAAAAAGGAGGTAAAGTGCAGTTTTGGGCTAATTGACAGGTGACATTTGAGACACTTGCAATGCACAGCCACCCATTTTAACCTCTTTAGAAATTTTTAATGTTGGACGCGTTTTAGAGGTTTTTACGCACCTATGACTACTGTCGGGTCGGAAAACTTGGAAAAACCCCGGCCGGCTGTAAAGTAAGGAAGAAAAGAAAAAGCCCGGCGGGTTGTAAAGTAGGGAAGAAAGCTATTTTGTAAAAACCTGTCAGAAGTGACATTTGACATTTTGATGTGTGTGCTGCTTTAATGCGCAGCCGCCTAGAACCAGCTTTCATGGAATGCCATTGGTCTGCTACGTAGGGGCGGGTTTCGGGTAACTGTCAACGTGACACTGCAGCTGTCACTTTGGGGTAGTTGCTTAGGGAGCTCCGACAAACGACCATTATTACCAAAACAATGGGGTTTGATTTGATTACTGAAAACCTTGGAATTCCAATAAAATTTAACGTAATTGTTCCGGGACTGCTGACCTGAAAATTAAGACCACTTTCATTGATTGTTCTATTAACAAGTAAACGTGTAGGTTGAAAGTTAATTCGGAAATCCGACATTAAACTCAAAATTAATTAATGGAATTTCTTTGGGCTAATAAAGACCATTTATTATTATTAATTACTCCAAATACTTTTGAAAATCAGCGTGTTTATTGGTGGTTGCTTCCAGTGCTGCTCCGCTTTGGGGATGATGGCCTTCATAGTGGCGAACGAACTGGGCGACGCCCTCGCCCTGTTGCAGACCTTTGAAGGGATCTTCTCGGCCAGTTACTTGAAGGGAGACGGCGCAATTCCCAACATTACATCTGAAATGGCGAACCTTCACGCTGCCGCTTTGAGTTCTTGGATCCTCCTCCTAACCAACATGGCGCCAGGCGGCATCGCCGACTTAATGGAGAGCAAAACTCTTCCGTGAGTATTTTCGGCGGGCCGTTAAATTCGACCGTTTAATTCGATAATTTGTCGACAGATCTTTAGAACAATTGTCTGAGCTATTAGAGTCACCTCATCTAGAAATTCGATTGACTGCCGGGGAAGCGTTAGCGCTAATTGTCGAAGAAGGGCGACGTGACAGCATAGATTTTGCTTACGACTTCTTGTTGGACATCGCTGAAACTTTGAAGAAATTGGCCACAGATTCCCATAAGTACCGGGCGAAGAAAGATAGGAAGCAACAAAGGGCGACTTTTAGAGATATTTTGCAATTTATCGAGGTACTGTAGTTTTTTTTTTTTTTCATAGTTTTCTGGTTATTAACGTAATTTCGTAGGATGATATTGTACAAGACGTTCAAGTTAAGTTCGGCAAAGAAGTTTTGATCCTTGATACTTGGGTGAAACGCAAACAATACGACGCGTTCTGCAACGTTCTGGGACCAGGCATCAATATACATATGAAAGAAAACGAGTTGCTCAGAGATGTTTTCGAAATCATCGCACCTGTTATGTTATCACCCACAGAAAAAGCGCAACACCAAATGGAGAGATATCGCAAGGTAATCGGACGTTTCTACTTTTAATAGTTGTAGATTTGACATTTGGGTTTCAGAGATTGGTGAATGCTGCAGCTTTTAAGGCCAGGACGATATCGAGAGGCAGGAACAGGGATAAACGGTCGGACTTCTAAATTTAGGACATGATGGATTCGGCGTATTTATTTTAGCACAATTGTTTAAGAACTTGTAAATCTGTTAGTGTTTTTTAACTACCAGTATCTTGGTGTTTAGCCGAATTTAATATTACTAACTACATATTAAAATTTAATATTACAAACAGTTGCAATGTTTTTTTTTCTCCCTCGCCAAACCCAAATTTTACCGGCCTTCTCTTTGGGCAATGACGTAGAAAACGAATCCCTGAGATCTACATCATGAGCCTTTATGGTCGATATCAAAAGCATTAATGGTCAATATCAAAAGCATTGATGATCAAGAGCCTCGACGGTTAATATCAAGAACCCTTATGATAATTAACAAGTCTTTATGATCAAAGTTAAGAGTCGCGATGATGAAATATGAGCCTCGATCAATATTAAGAGCATTAATGATCTAGATCCTCAATGATTAATATCAAAAGCTTCTATGATCAATATTAAGAGCCTCGATGATCAATATCACGAGCCTCGATAATCAATATCAAGAGCCTTGATGATCAATATCCAGTTCCTTGATGATCAATATCAAAAGCCGCGATGATCAAAATTGAGAGCCTCGATGATCAATATCAAGAGCCTTGGTCAATATCGAGAACCTTGATGATCAATATCAAGAAGCCTGATGATCAATATCGAGAGATTTGATGATCAATATCAAAAGCCGTGATGATCAATATTAAAAGCCGTGATAATCAATATCAGAAGCCGTGATGATCAATATCAAAAGCCGTGATTATCAAAATTGAGAGCCTTGATGATCAATATCAAGAGCTTTGATGATCAATATCAAGAGCTTTGATGATCAATATCGAGAGCCTTAATGATCAATATTAAGAGCCTTGATGATCAGTATCAAGAGCCTTGATGATAAATATCAAAAGCCGTGATGATCGATATTAAAAGCCGTGATAATCAATATCAGAAGCCGTGATGATCAATATCAAAAGCCGTGATTATCAAAATTGAGAGCCTTGATGATCAATATCAAGAGCTTTGATGATCAATATCAAGAGCTTTGATGATCAATATCGAGAGCCTTAATGATCAATATTAAGAGCCTTGATGATCAGTATCAAGAGCCTTGATGATAAATATCAAAAGCCGTGATGATCGATATTAAAAGCTTTGATAATCAATATCAAGAGCCTTGATGATCAATATCAAGAGCATTGATGATCAATATCAAAAGCCGTGATGATCAAAATTGAGAGCTTTAATGATCAATATCAAAGACATTAATGATCAATAGCCTTGATCGTCAACGTTACCGGTCTTTATGGTCATATGACTGACCTGGAAAAGTCAATACTCAACCATAGAAATCACGAGGGGATGAATGGAATGTATTGTCAACACTCAAAGTGAGAATGGGCAATTTAGCAACACGTCTAATGAGGGTCACTTTAGATCAGAGACCCCAACAATCGTTGGTCTTGATTTAGAATGCTTTAGGTGGGTACGAGGTCGTTAATAAAAAAAATTGTACGGAAATGATTGTATTTCAAATAAATTATGATAACAAAATGACCAAAACACAACCTTGCATGAAAAATGATGCATTGATGTATATATAAATTGAACGTATTTGACCTAGAATCGCACAAAAATTATTTTACATCCATAAACGCAAGTAAGTCGAATGTAATATACAATGAGAACATACTTCTATATTTTCAAACATTTTAGTACAAAAAAATGTCACCACCGTGACGCCGTTATCTTAAAAAATACAAACTGTCGCAACACGAGGTAAAAATAAGCTTAAATAAATTCCGACAGTTAATATTTACAATAACTTAATCACAATATCAGTCAAGCTTTCGCTTTGCGATATTTCGATTGCTATTTTAAAAGAGCAGCGCGCCCATCCCGCCCATCTCGCTTTGTTCTTTAACAAAGATCTCAAAGTACTGATAAATAATTGTTACGGCTAACAAAATACCAGTTCCCGATCCAATAGCTCCCAAGAAATCGGCTAATACAGACAGGGCACCTATACAGAGCCCCCCGAAAGCCGCGGCAGTCGGGATATACCTGTTCAACTCGTGAATCATGGAGTTATCTCTATGGCCCCGCATCACCATTTGTTGTTCTTTGAGTTGTTTAGCGACATCTTTGGCCGAACTGCCTGAAACTTCGATCCAAGTTTTAGAGAAGAAGGCACACGATCCCAGCATGAAAACGATGTATAAAAGGGCGTGAACGGGGTCTTCGAGAATGTGGCCGACGCTTTCGGGAGGCGATAAATAGTAGCATAAGCCGCCTATAGGATAAGATCTGGCGGGACCGCCACCGCCCACGTCAGCCCAAACCCCCAACAAGTTAATTAAGAAATTTCCTTGGAACTTCACGGCCAACATTTGCGAAATTACGTACAAGTTCGAAACTAAGGCCGACTGCAAAATAATTGGAATATTCGAAGTGTAGAAAAGCTTGATGGGATAACTGGAATACTGGCCGCGATACCTTGCGCTCTTTATAGGCAAATCGACGCGGAACCCTTGGAAGTATATTACTATAGCAAAAACTAAAACGGTCGCCAACAAATTCATCAAATTGGGAAGGTTCTGTCTGTAGAAAGCCTCGCGAAGAGCCCGGATCTTGTCTTGACGGGTGGTCAATAAGTGGAAGAGCGCGATGACGGCACCCTCAAATTCCGTGCCTCTGCCGGTGTTGACGGTGGCGGGCGAGAAGGCCTTCCAGATGATGGTCTCGCAAATGTTGGTAGCGATGAAGAGGGAAATGCCGGAACCTAAACCGTAACCTTTCTGCAGCAGCTCGTCGAGGAGCAGCACGATGAGGCCGGCCACAAACAGCTGGATGATAATCAGCAGACAGACGCCGGCGCCGATCTCGGCCGGGTCGCCGTACATCCCCGTCATCACGTACACGATGGCCTGACCCACGGTGATCACCATGCCAAACACTGAAAACGAAAAATCTCTGAAGACACAACAATACAGAGAAAAATAATAGAATGTGTTGTCCTTAAAATCTCGAGCTTGTCGATCATGGCAAAGGTCGAGATTATTTTTTGTAAATTTTTTTAAAATTTTTATTGATCACACTGTATTGGGAGGTGCATTTTGTCACGACTCCTGTTAATCAAAGTTATTGTTCTATACATTTGAGGACTGCTAGCTAAAAAATAGTCACTTTGTAGTGAGTTTTTGGATTGGCACTTAAGTCATCGTAGCATGCCATGACACAAGTAGGTCAATGACCCCATGAGAAAAATTGAAAATCGCTCAACTTGCAATTGTCACTATTGACATTAGGTCACTAGATGATTCAGAAAATGTCAAAAATGGCGCCCAATAACGTAAATTTTGCCAATTTACACTTAACGGGCCAAAAATTTGAAGGCCGCGTCTCGTATAAAGTCAAATTTTGAAAACTCCTCATCTGACTTGCGCCTGAAAAACTTGCTTGGGTCAGAATTGACATTTGATGGTTGATGGGGGCGCCGCCCTCAAACTGCCATAGCGGCGTTGGATTTGGCGGGTGAGTGCTTTGCGCAAAAAGCGGAACGCGGCTGGCTACAACTTTCACTTACGCTTCTGTGCCCCGTTGAAGAGGGCCCGATCTTTGGGGGTGTCGCCTACTTCAATGATTTTGGCCCCGGCTAGCAGTTGCATGATCAATCCCGACGTGACGATTGGCGAAATTCCGAGTTCCATGAGCGTGCCTCTGTTCGAAGCCAAAATGACACGTATCCAGTAAAACGGATCTGCCGAGTCTGAACTCATGATGCCAAAAAGCGGAATCTACAATTGAAGTTTGAAAGTCGCGTGAAAGGGTGAAATCGCGAATTTACCTGGCAACAAACGAGGAAAATGAAGAGGGTGATGGCGGTCCATAGCACTTTCTCCCTGAACTGGATCTGTAACAGATAAGGTGCCACATGTTGAGGAAACAGCTGTTGGCCGAATATGAATGAAAAGTTGCGAATTTCGACGCGTTATCGAGAGACTCTCGTTAATCGACCACAAAATTGGGGAATTTGGGGAAATTGGGCGAAAATTTGCCGGATTTTCCTCAATTAACTCACCTTGCGTTCGGGCTTTGCTATCTCTGGCAGGATGCTGCAGAAAGGCTTGATTACTTCTAAGAATTTGACTGAAACACAAAAAACGTTAGTCGAAACGTCCAGATGGTGGTTGCAGGACGGTCGAGGGTGGCTTTTGGTGGTGTTTTTGTTTTAAATGGTTGGGAGGTTAGAAGCGGTTCTAGGGGGCGAAATCGAGGTGTCGATCACTTACTTCCCATTTTGATGGGTCAAACGTTGCACTAAATTAAATCACAGTTTGGTGTGGACACCCTCTCTGTCGTCGTCACGTCAAATATGTGGCAAAGTACGAAATTACGGTACTTTCGAGAGAGATTTGGACTTACACGGAGTACACGTCTACAAGAAGCCGGTCACGTGACCGATGATGTTGGCGCTCAAGTGCGGAAAGCGGCCGCCAGAGGGCCGTGACACACATTCCAGCAAACGTATTTCTGGCTGCATAACCATCAGGCGCGAAGTGGTCATGCTTATTAAAGAAAGGGAACAAATATAATGTACACCAAGTTAAACTATACATCCCATGCACTGTCCACCAGAAAATTTAATGAGCATCAAAAAATCTAAATGAAACCCAAATTATTATACATCAGAAAATGAGAACATCACCACTAAAATAACTATGCTGCGTATTGTTTTACCATTGCTTACATTTTAAACTCTATATGTCAATCAATTTTACTAAATGTTCACTAAATTTAGAACGCTCAAGTTCCGCGTCCGTGCTGTACATGATAAATATTCGCGCTATCCATTTATATTTAGTGTTTCTCAAAAAAACTATTTGTGCGTCAAATAATTATTCTATTACTCCAAGAATAAAATATGCTCGCGCATCTCTCCTAGCCGCTTGCGCTTCCAGACAAAAGGCACGCAAAAAAAGTTTTGTACAAGTTCAGTTCAGGGCCCTGTATTTTTTATTTAAGCACGATTAGAAATTACACTAAAAGAAGTTTTACGTTTTACATAATGCAAAGCATTTATATATTACGGAAATCAATATCTTTTTTGTGCAAACCACTTCTATTTTTACTCTTATTTTTCTTGCCCTAGCACATCTACACCTATAATTTTGCATAAAATTATTTACCATTTGCACAACATTATATTGCTTGTGTATTTTTGATCAACAAATAGTATTTTTAACTGCTAAATAATATAAGACACTGTCGAAAATTAAATATCTGGGTATTATGTTAGAATTAAATGCGGAATAAAATTTGGTGAACATTTGGTATTTATGGCCAACAAAAGTTATTTTGGCGAACAAAATATATAAGAGGCCAGCATTATGTCAATATTTGGTTGTCGCTTTAAGATTATGTATTTTCTTAATTTAGGTGAGCATTTAGAATTTTTGGGAAATGAAAGTATTTTTTTGTATGAAAATATTGGGTAAATTTGGTAGACTTTTAAATACGATCCTTAAAGAAAAGATTAGAATGGTGCTACCCATATTTAAAAAGTGAAAACAAATAAACATAGTAAGTCACGATTTACTAGAAGCTTTCTTCTTTATGGATTAAATTAATTTTCACAGCAAAAAATGTTCAAATGTATTTAAATACTCGACGACGGTAAATCCTGGTGATGTTTCAACAGGACAAATTAGAAATTAGTTAATTGAAAATTATTTTCAGGGGGCCACCTTCAGGGGACTGTCTCTCCCTTAGAAAACACTTCAATGAAAAACTTTATCAAGTTTTTTGCCATCGCTTGATTTACTCTAACTGCCCTTAAATTTTGAATTACGTTCGAGTTAAAACAAAAAACAAATTACGAAATTTACTTAACAATCTGTAATATTCTTGTAAGCGAGTTAAAAATTATCTCAACTTTCCTTATCTCAATTTGGCGACCCCTGACCCAGAACCATTTATCAACGTTGTGACTTTAAGCAACAATCACCAGTTCGTTACAACCACTCGTAAATTTCGCATTAAAAATTACAACTCGCGCCCCAAAATGTACAAAATTGCCTTCAGAGGCGTCCGTCGCGCTTGTCCAATACTCAAAAATTCGAGGTGTTTTAGTGCTAGCGCCCTAAAGCCCGATGGTCCCCTCTTCACCCCTAAAGATGACTTTCCAAACCGCCACATCGGCCCGAGAGACAGCGACATAATTTCCATGCTCGACACCCTCGGTTTTAAAGTACCTACCTCTTTTACCATTATCAAAAAATTAATAATATAATTTTCTAGAGTTTGGACGATTTGACTCAGTGCGCCGTTCCCCAAAACATTCGCTTAAACAAGTCTTTGGATATCGAGGAACCAGTTAGTAAGTATCGCCTTATCACGGGTCAAAAGTTGTTGTTGATTGATCATCGCAGGGGGTCTGACTAGTAAATAACTTATCTCTTCGCAGGCGAATACGAGTTAATAAACCGAATCCGCAAGATAGCAGAAAGAAACAAAATTTGGAGGTCATATATCGGAATGGGCTACCACAACTGCTGCGTCCCTCACACCATCATGAGGAACATTTTCGAAAATCCCGGATGGACCACTCAATACACCCCCTACCAACCGGAAGTGGCGCAAGGCCGACTCGAAGGACTCCTCAATTACCAAACAATGGTTTCCGAATTGACCGGCCTGGAAGTAGCAAACGCTTCGCTTTTAGATGAGGGAACAGCTGCGGCTGAGGCGCTATCGCTGTGTTATCGCCAAAATAAGAGGAGGAAAATGCTAATTTCCGACAAGTTGCACCCCCAAACCATCTCGGTGGTGCAAACCAGACTTTCCTCGCTCGACCTGCAAGTGGAGGTCGTCGACGTTACGGCGTCCGATTTTTCCAACAGGGACGTGGCGGGAGTCCTGTTCCAGTACCCCGACACCGAGGGCAACATCCAGGACTTCAGCGCCGTGGCCGAAAGCGCGCACTCGAACGGTACGCAGACCCAAATCACCAACACTTCTTGATACCTCTTCGAAAGCTTTCAAAAAATTATTTTAAGACGTTTTGACCCCAAAGTATTAAAAAAAATATATTAACAGTTCTTAATACGACAGAGGGGTGCAAAAAATTATTAAAATTATTTGATTGACTTTCAGCTGTGGGGTTTGATAAGAGATTAATTAGTAGCAAATTTTGCAACTCGTGATGATCGAGTTTGGTTGCTTGCAGGCACTTTGGTATGTTGCGCGACGGACTTGCTCAGCTTGACCCTGCTGCGCCCCCCTAGCGAATTCGGAGCTGACATCGCGGTGGGTACTTCGCAGAGGTTGGGGGTACCGTTGGGCTACGGCGGCCCCCATGCCGGCTTCTTCGCTTGCAACCAGTCATTAGTGCGGCTCATGCCGGGCCGGATGATTGGAGTGACCCGGGACGCCGCTGGTCGCGACGGTTACCGCCTGGCGTTGCAAACCAGAGAACAGCACATAAGACGAGACAAAGCCACAAGCAACATCTGCACAGCCCAAGCATTATTAGCAAACATGTCGGCGATGTTCGCCGTTTATCACGGGCCACAAGGTCTCAAAGATATAGCGACTAAAATACATAATCTGACGCTGGTAAGTCATTCTTTATCCATAAATTTTTATCGAGTTGATAAAAAAATTCTAGGTGCTAAAGCACGGCTTAAGTCGAGACGGTAATGCTCTAACCAACGAGAACTTCTTCGATACTCTCCGGGTTGAGCCCAAAATAGGGGTGGAAGAGGTCAAGAGGAGGGCGAGCGAAAAGGAGATCAATTTGCGATATTACGAAGGTGATGAGGCTGTCGGTGTTTCTCTCGACGAAACCGTCACGTTCCAGGACGTTGACGACTTGTTCTACATTTTCGGAAGTTCCCACAAAATCGAGGATTTGAGTCAAGACTCTTCGGTTCGAGACTCCTCAATTTCCAGGAGCGAATTCAAGAGAACCTCCCCTTTCCTGACGCACCCCGTCTTCAACTCGCACCATTCCGAAACGAGGATAGTCCGTTACATGAAAATTTTGGAAAACAAAGACATCTCCTTAGTTCACTCAATGATCCCTCTCGGTTCTTGCACGATGAAACTAAACTCAACCACAGAGATGATGCCTTGTTCCTTCAAACATTTCACTGATATCCACCCGTTCGCCCCTCTAGACCAGTCTTTGGGCTACCACCAATTGTTTGGAGAACTCGAAAAGGATCTATGCGCCATCACCGGTTACGACAAGATCAGCTTCCAGCCCAACAGCGGAGCCCAAGGCGAATACGCGGGATTGCGCGCAATCCAATGCTACCATGAAGCTCAAGGCGATAAGCATCGCGATATTTGTTTAATCCCAGTTAGTGCCCATGGAACCAACCCAGCTAGCGCCCAAATGGCCGGAATGCGCGTGGAGCCTGTTAAAGTTAAACACGACGGTTCAATTGATGTTGGCGACCTCAAAGCTAAAGCGGAGAAGTACCGAAACCGTCTCTCCTGTTTCATGATAACTTACCCTTCGACCAACGGAGTTTTCGAGGATACCGTCGCAGATGTTTGCGAGATCATCCACAAGAACGGGGGTCAAGTCTACTTGGATGGTGCTAACATGAACGCGCAAGTGGGGTTATGTCGGCCTGGAGACTACGGAAGCGACGTCTCGCACTTGAATCTGCACAAAACTTTTTGTATTCCTCACGGAGGCGGGGGACCCGGCATGGGTCCAATTGGGGTTAAATCGCATTTGGCACCCTTCCTGCCGGGTCATCCAGTAGTGAATCCTTTGGGTAGAGACTCTCTTTCGTACGGGGTTGTTAGCGCGGCTCCTTACGGCTCTTCGGCTATTCTCCCGATTTCTTGGGCTTACATCAAGATGATGGGACCAAGAGGGTTGAGGAAGGCAACTCAAGTCGCTATTCTGAACGCTAACTATATGTCGAGAGTTCTTGATGGTTATTACACGACGTTGTTTAAAAGTCCATCGTCTGGGTTGGTCGCCCATGAGTTTATTATCGATGTTAGGGATTTTAAGAAAACTGCCAATATCGAGGCTGCGGATATAGCGAAGAGGTTGATGGATTACGGGTTCCACGCGCCGACGATGTCGTGGCCGGTCGCCGGGACGTTGATGATAGAACCGACGGAGTCTGAGGATAAGCACGAACTTGATCGTTTCTGCGACGCCCTCATCTCGATTAGACAGGAAATTCAGGATATTGAGGACGGCAATTTGGACGTGAGGGTGAATCCGTTGAAGATGGCGCCTCACACCCAGGAGCAAGTTATTAGTAGTTCTTGGGAACGGCCGTATTCGAGGGAACAGGCCGCTTTTCCCGCACCTTTCGTGAGGCCAGAGGTCAAGGTTTGGCCCACTGTTGCCAGAATTGACGATATTTACGGCGATAAGCATTTGGTTTGCACTTGCCCGCCAATGCTCGACAATTATTAAAAGAGGAAACAAGAAAATTTATTTATTGAGTCAACTCGCTATAACAATTTTAAGGAAATATATTATTTGCTATTTAGAACGGACTTTGCACAGCGCAAAATAGTATCAACGAGGTACAAGAACGCAATCTCGCAGGACCAAGAAGGACGCGGGCCCGCGACACCCCAATTGCCCCAAAAAAAAAATTCTTCAACACACATCAATGGCGTCAGGTGTTGAGGCACGTCACGTCGCAATCCCCTACAAGAATGACTTATTAAAGACCAAAGGGTAGTGACCTTCTTGTACCTTAATCAACACCTGACGTCACCCCTTTGTATTTAGTGGTTCAGACCTGAGGGAGCGCCACTGCTGTGCGGACCCGGCGTACACTAGAACTATTAAATAGATTCCGTTTTGTACAAACAATAGTTGCGATAACAATAAATGGTGCAGTCTTTGTCGTCATTACCAAGCAAAACAATTAGTAAAAACGCGGCATGGTGGATTTGTCATTTTTTGTACAGTCCCAGCTTTTGGGGAACTTCCTTATTTTGACGAGAACTCAGCGGAACGGGAAAGGGGTTGAAAATTTTATTCGGTGACTTCGAACAGGTGTCGCGAGATGGCGATTTTGGCAAGTAGACCTTGGCTCCAACGGGCGATAGAACCGAAACGTCACCAGAAGGCGAATTGCGATTGCTGCTAAAACTTTTGGGTTCGGACGAAACGCGCAGATCGAGAGATAAATCACTCTTGCGCTCCAAAGTTCGATAATCATCAATTTGTAGTTTGGGAAATTCCTCCGCTATAGGCGAGGCCGGCTTGGCGCTAAATTTTGGACTTTCAGGGCTGCTCGCTTCATCCCCCAAGAAACTTTTTGGAATCTCCTCGCCGCTTGGGGATGAATTTCCCAAACCGCCGTAGCTGAAGTTAAAGTCAGTTCTAGCACCACTTCCGCAACTTTTTGGAAACGCTTCGCCAATGGGGGAGGAATTTCCCAAACCACCGTAGCTAAAGTCAGTTGTAGCACCACTTCCGCAACTTTTTGGAAACGCTTCGCCAATGGGGGAGGAATTTCCCAAACCGCCGTAGCTAAAGTCAGTTGTAGCACCACTTTCTTTCGGGCTTTCGAAACTTTTGGGAAACGCCTCATTAATGGGGGATGAATTTTCCAAACCACCATAGCTGAAGTTAAAGTCTGTTGTAACACCACTGTCGCAACTTTTTGGAAACGCTTCGCCAATGGGGGATGAATTTTCCAAATCGCCGAAGCTAAATTTAAAATCAGGCTTGGCACCACTTCTCGCACTAGAAAAATCTTTGCTACCGTCACCACTTTCTTTTGCATCTTGGTGATTATCACCGTTGCTACTTTCCTCGAAACTGAAGTCAGTCAGGGTCCTGGCTAAGGGTTTGGGCGCGTTGATGATCAAGCTGTGGTACTTCTCGTCCAAACTGCGGCTCTTCTCCAAAATGCTCGTGTACCTCGATCCATATTCGGGACTTTTGGCGATGGGTTCCTGCGAAACGCTGCTCTTGAACGTTTCAATTCCTCCGCCGTCACTGCAATCCAAACAATAGCGCAACTCTTCATTTTCCGCCCCCGTCTCGCTCCCTTCAAATTTCAAAGGATCCCCCTCGAAATTTCCGTCCGATTCACTTGGCGTTATCGCGTCTGCCATTGTGGCTTCGGCAACAATAGGAGGAGACGGCGAGAGTCTGGATTGGCACTGCATAATTCTATGCAAAATTAACGAGTTCTCTTGGATGATTTGCAAGGCGAGTTCGCTGTTTCTCCTACCTTGTTTCGCTCGACTTCCATCCGTGTCTTTAAGGCAACGCACTCGGTCCTCGAGGAACCTCTCGAAATCGACACTGTCATCGTCGGAATCTTGATGCGAAACGAGACCGAGATCGTTTTTGATACTGGTCGAAGGCGTGTCGTTATCAAAAATACTATCACTAATACTCCCACTGGTTCGATCAGGGAAATTTTGGCTTGAATTGTTGGCAACTACTGGACTGCTAGGTTCTGGGGCAACATCTACAGTATTGTCGCTGTTCATAAGATTCGGCGTGACAACTTTCCCGTCACCGGTATCTTCGTCTTCGCCGGAAGATTCGCTGGGATCGTCGCACAATTCCGTGTCGGAAGACGAAGAACTGGAGTGGTCGGCCCGGGCCGAAGGGGCGTCTTTCCATAAGAGGGTAGAAGGCGGGAGACGGGCGGGTGGAACGGTTCCTCGAGGCGCCCCTAAACGCTTCGCTGGAACCAGAGCGCTTTTGCCTAAAAGGAGGTGGTTCATGGCAACGGGGGTGCTTCGAGGGGGTTGTCTCGAGATCGCCGCACTAAAAATAATGTGAGCCTGTCTCTGCCTCTGCTTCAACTTGACGTATTGCTTCTTTAAAGCGCTTATATCCAAAACGAGTCGTTCTTTCGGATACACCTTCAACCTCTGATCGTTGGAGTAAACCGGAGGAATCGACGCTCCCCAAGGGTTAATATTGTACATGTAATGCTCGCGCAACCCCCTCAATTCCGTTAACGGCCCTATTGTCACCACCGCCTTAATCAAGGTATTGGCGTCGATCAGGCCGAACTCCAGCAATTCCCGCGTCAACACCCCCATGATGCAGTAGAACTCGTCGGCGCTTCGCACCCCCATTATCCGCTCCGCTAACGTTTGCCAAATCGCCAACGCCGTGCGCAACAAAACTTCGTTGCCCTCCAGCAGGATCAAGTCCCAAACCCTCAACACGGTCGGCTGCGGCAAACAGTTGCAGAAGAGCGTCAAGAACCTGTTGAAACACAAAATGTTAAATAATTAATTTGCATCGAAGGGAAGTTATCGATTGCGACTAAAAATACTCGTTTGCATCAATGATGAACGAGGTTGAGACACAACAAAAAATTTGTAAAAAAAAAAAAAATTACCATTGCATCGTGAACACGTTGGTCAAAGGTGGTTCGTAGCTGGTGGTGCCGTCTTTGGCGGCGGTTTGGAGGGTGTCCAGGTGACGGGAGAGACGCGGCAAGCGAGAACGCAGCAACTCTCTGAAGACGGCCATGTCCACGGAGAGGCCCCGTAAACTGTCGGCGAAGTAGGAATCGGGAAGCACCCCCTCGATGAGGTAAATCATCAATTTTAAGGCGTCAGTCTCACATTTATCAGTCACTTGGAGGATCAGCGCCGCCAGC
Source organism: Schizotus pectinicornis (assembly GCA_951805265.1). Taxonomy (NCBI): domain Eukaryota; kingdom Metazoa; phylum Arthropoda; class Insecta; order Coleoptera; family Pyrochroidae; genus Schizotus; species Schizotus pectinicornis. The sequence continues at coordinate 5,054,691 of OX638207.1, forward strand.
ATGTTGAAGCCTTGACAGTAACCTGGAAGGATAATGACTGAAGTGAGTTATGGCCGCGAAAAAAACGGAGAGGGTCCTCTGTAATCCAGGCCCTAGAGCTACACATTTCAGCCAGTCTCAGAACACCGTAGGGCAAAATAAAAAAAGAAATTTTGTTTGTTGTACTTATAAGAAGCTTTCAGCTTTACATCTTATTTTGTTGTTATTGATAATACGAAGACGTAGAGGAGCCAATAAGAATTTTCACAAGTTTTGATCAAAATTAAGTTTGTTGTCATAACAAACGGTTGTAGATCCGATCTACAATTGTAGGTGCAATCAACAATTATTATATGTTTGATCTACAATTGTAGGTTCAATCTACAATTGTAAGTTTGATCTACAATTTAGGTATGTTCAATCTACAATTGTAGATTCGATCTACAGGGTGAAGCAATAGTGCGTCCGACTTCGATAGCTCGAGTTCTATGATAGGTAGAAATTTGATTTAAAAACACAAATAAACTAGAGAAAGAAGTCTATAGCTAGAAATTATTTTTGAATATACAGGGTGACCCAAGAAAATTATACAGGGGCAAGTGACATTTTTTTAAATGGAATGTTGTGTGTAAAAGAAGATTTTTCAGACCCTTTCCCTAGACTCTTTTCAATCCAATATTATTGCTGACTATTTCCAAACCACTTAGATGTAGCGATTTTTTTTGTTCAAATAATGGCATCTGCAGATGCATGTTAAAAAAAACACTACAGTCACAATTATGAGTTCTAAAAAAAAATTATGTAAAGACTAGTTCGGAAATATCTGTGGAATGTCCTTGATCTGTTTTAAATTTTGAAAAATTATACAGAGTGGGTAAATTTAATTTTTTAATTTAGAATTTTTTGAATTTAATTTTCTCCATTTTTTTAAATAAAACAGCCTGTATATTTTTTAATGATATGATGTAGAAACTAAAAACAAACATTTTTTGTATGCACACCTTTATGGCTATGATTTTTTTAACATGCATCTGCAGATGCCATTATTTGAACAAAAAAAATTCGCTACATCCAAGTGGTTTAAAGATAGTCAGCAATAATATTGGATTGAAAAGAGTCTAGGAAGGGGCTTCGAAAAATCCATTTAAAAAATGTCACTTGCCCTTGTATAATTGTCTTGGCTTACCCTGTATGTTCAAAAATAATTTCCGGTTATAGACTTCTTTCTCTAGTTTATTTGTGTTTTTAAACCAAATTTCTACCCGTTATAGAACTCGAGCTATCGAAGTCGGACGCACTATTGCCCCATCCTGTATAATTGTTTGTAGAATTTAAGATCATCTTTAATTTGATAATGCAGTTGCTAAATAATTTGAAAATTTTGTAACTTTTATTTATTCGCAAAGCTTAACACGCGAAGGGTCGTGGGTCGCCCGGCGCATCCGCCATTTTTGCATTTAGGCATGTTGAAACTCAACTTTGGCTAAAACTTGTGAAAATTGTTGAAGGCCCCTCTGCGCCTACGTAATTTAACACCCTTGAGGGGTGTAGGATGTATTTAGTTCATTAGACAAGCTAAAGGGTTTACTCTCTACCTCGTTACTGTTTAGCACGTTTTAAAGATATTTAATCTTCGGTAGAACATAAAGAAGAACAACCCTCCTTTTCTTTTGCAAGGATTTCTGGCAATGCTCTATAAATAAAATTAATAGGAAGTGAGGTTACAATTCATGGAATCTTTTATGGGGCTCCTGTAGCGGAAAGAATCCCTTACACGTTATCCTTCCTCCGCAATAAATGTTTCATGGATTGTTGGCGTTTGGGGGTAATTTTTCCGGAATCCTGGAATCTGATAGCTGCTGCTAAATTATTTATGTATCCAGCATTCGCGTTAGAGCTTCTTTCCCCCAAGCCTCAAGCACAAAACGGTTATGGCCATGTAATGTTGGTCTCTTACTGGGGATGAGCCCCCAGTTCCGATACCATCGCCGTGCAGATAATTGCGAAGCCGGATCGTCTCCCCGTTGCGAAGCAATATAAATCCCGACCCAATTTATGGCTTTCCTCCCGCGTTTATGTCGTTGCAGATTTCCTTTTTACGACGTCATTAATTCTGCTCATCCTCCCCCGTGTTTATATTTACGTGACAAATTAGTTTTGGCGACTTACCGACCGCCTTGTTCCAGCGCGCGTACGCCAGCAGCACCCGCTTGAGCAGCGCCTGGTTCTCTTGTCCGTCCTCGCCGCAGAACAAACTGCAGCCGGTCCTGTGCAGGTCCTTGACGATCTGCACCCCCAATTCGGAATCGGTGGGATGCGACCATTCGCTGAAACAGCTCCTCTCGACGTTGGTCCAGTTGACCCCTCGGGCGCTCAGATGGCGATCGGCCAGAGTCAGCCAGAGGCGGCGGCGGAATTCGGGAGGAATACCCCCGGAGAGTTGCGCCACCATCTTCATGGCGGCCGCCCATTGCGAGAAACCGGACTCGCCTGGAGCCGGTTGAATGGTGAACCGCAAAGCTTCGCCGTTTTCGGGGGCTCCTGCAAAACAAATCGCCAGTCAGAATTGATATTTTAAACGTTTTGTGGTGATGGGAGTGGGGCTTGGGGCGATGACTTTCGAAAAGTGTGGGCAGATGAGTTGCTGCTGTAGCGGCTTAAAAACTTTGATTAAATCCGCAATGTTGTGGTTGAAAAGGACACCTCGCCACCGCCGCAGGAGCGCGGTCACGACATTGACCCCACGCGCAAAAACCGTTTTCATCTTCATTACGACCCTCGGGGTAGGTAAAGGTACGGCGCGAGCGGCGGGCGAGATTAATATTTTAATTACCGCCAGCTTCTGGATTACTACGTGGCAGATCGGGTGTCGCTTAAGTGCTCTAGTTACTAATTTACTAAACCAAATAGGCCGAAATCATCTGCTTCTGGCCTTTGTTCTATTTAATATCTTTAAGAGCGAAATGCCACAGGGAACGTATTTCGTTACAATCGGGCGTGGGCCGAAAACTTCAAGCATGTTCTGGATGAAAAGCGGAAAATGTAAAGGTCACACAAAATTTTTTTGCAGAGCCTCCGTTTATTTTTGATTCGCTTGGTGGTGACAACTGCGACCCTTATTTCTTTTCGGTTCCGTGCCGACCGTCAACTTCGCCTTTTACAACTACCTGCACCAAGCAGAACTTAAAAGAGATTTTAAATAAATTAAAATTTTATTCGGGGGCCTTGTCTGCCTTTTAGGGTGAAATGAAGCCTCGCCAATAGACCCTAGCGGTGTCAGAGGTCACAGGTTCGATCTTTAGTGGGTTGCATTATCTCCTGAAACTCGGTAGTTCGTGATTTCCTTTCTTTTTCTAATGCATCAGCATTGGTTAACTGAACTGTCTTGCTGTTCTCAGCATATTCGAGATAAAAAGAAAACTTTTTGCAACAGCTCGATTCATATGCACTCTCAACATCCACTCTAATAACGACTAAACAAAAAAAAAAAACTTTCCCCTTTTTCTTAATCTAGTACAACCTTCCATTCGATCGATAGTTGCGTGGAGGATACGTAACACAAAGCATTAAATAATAGACAAGCGACACGACGCAAAGCCCGAAGCAACGTCAGTTCTGATTGTGTAACAACATGAATATTGGAAGAGAAAAAGCGGGAATTCAGCGTCCATCACCTAAAATCCAAATTGACATTATTGGCGTTGTCGGAGCGTTAACGAGAAAAATTTTCCTTCTTCCCCGAAAATACATAAAGCCAACAATGCTTTTAATTCCGCCGAAGCCGTTCGGGACGTCGCATTTTAATTAAAACGACTCAAATGGGGAGGAAATAAAGGGATAAAATAACAGTCGACTCGAATTATTATTAACTCGATTTGGTAAGGAAACTGCCGGAATTTAGGGGTGTTGCTTAATTCTGGGGCGCTATTGTGTCCCCATAATTTGTAAACGCCGAAATTAGGTTCGACGAAGCCGCCAACTATTTGCGGAAGTGCTCCGCTGAACGTGGGGAAGGACCGATTGATTGAGCAATCGACGACCATAATTAATAATGTTGAGGGCAACTTTTAACAGTTTTTCCAATTAAACGGGTTGAAGAGAGGCAAGTTTTGATTATCGAGAGCTAAATTGCCTATGGTCAACTTTTTAGAGTTTCACCCCTTATTTGCGCAAGCAAACTGGTAACGAGGTATATGCTGAGTAAAGAGGGCTATTAACCCCTCGTTTTTGTGCTACTACCCCCAAAAAACTATGAAGCGCGCCAAGGCCCGAATTCTTTTTTTCTCGCGGTCTCTTCTTTGCGCCTAAGAGTTGACTTGATGAAGTCATTTAGCGAAATGACTCTATACTTGGCACTTAGACCGCCCCTGCTTTTGCCGTCAAGTTTGTTTTACCCAATTGTCGGGGCTCCTTAGCAATAATCAAATAGAGACATGAAAGGCTGACGGAAACCCGAAATTGCCGCTGACGTCCCTGCTGAAATTTCAGCAGCGGTCCCGTCACGTTCACCCTTCGTTAAACTTCCTTCAACCCGGAAAGTGGCCAGACAGACACCTCTATCTCCATTTCCCAACGAGATTCCTCCGGTCGCTCTGGCCGCTAAGTGCCTCGAGCTTTTTGCGGTTTAGCGCCGGCGTTAGATACTTGAGCCCAACATCGGGGTAATTAAAGTTTTACGGGCGAACGGCGTAATTACAATATCGCTAACATCAATATGGATGAACGAGTAACTGAGAAGTTTTTCGTAATAAATTCCAGAGAGCGAAATTAAACCAACCCCCGGGTCTACGTCGAGATATTACCGGAGGGGACGGCAGCGAGTTTACGAGGTCTTCAACAGTTGATTAGATTGCCCAAGACGCGATAAGTCACAACCAACAAGGTTTTCGCACGCGAATCGACAAAACAGGTGCTTATTCATTCAATAAAATTTTTATGCAATCGTGAAACCCCCCAGAAAAATTCCCTTCAATAACAAAAAAGCGAAGGGGTGTTTGCGTAAAAGAAAAGTAAACAATCAACATTGTCACTGATCAAATTGACACGATCGAATTAGGTGCCCGAATTGCGAACAATAACAACCAACCCCCCAGGGGTTGGATAAACCGAATTAACTTCGCGTCCAACCCCCTCGAAAAAACAATAATACCCATCAATTGTTTTTTTCGGGGCTTCTTTTTGGGAATAGAGAGATAACGAAATTTGGTGGCTCACCTGACGCTCCTCTTTGAACCATCGCACCCGCATTGGCCGCCTTCTTAATGGTACTGAAGAACCCGCTCATGAGGACGTGTTCTGGTCATCGCTACAGATAAACTGCACTCGTTTCGCGTTATCAGGTGTGCGTTGGTTCGACGGGGAAAAGCGCGAGGCGTCGCGACGCCGTCTCTCGGCGTCGAACCGCGTCGGAAGAGGACGCGATTCGTTGATAACTGCGCGTTTTCTGTCGGGATTGGGTGCGTATTGATTTTGTACTCACGTTTTTGAAGTTGGCCGGTGATGACGTCACTGTGTGCGTCCTGTTGCCGGCGCAAGGCGTCGCGGCGCTTCAACTGACGGACCAGGACGCTGCCGGTGCGCTCCACGTGGTATTCCAGGAAACTAGCCAACGACGACAGCTCGACGGTGTCTGCAAATCCGTGAATGTCAAATAGGTTGGATCCTGATCCAACGAAATTCAGGCTTCTGGGCATAAGTTTAAGGGGATTAGCATATTTATGAAGTGTTCGAGGGTAAGTACGCGGAATGCGTCATCCGTGGTTTAGGGGGGAAGTGTTGGGAAGGTGGACCATCAGTTTTCATAAAAGTCAAGAACCTGTAGCGTGTTTTTTTTTTCGCTGGAGCAATTTGTGAAATTTTTGCATGTTTAATGCAACCGACTGAATCGATTCACTCTATCAAGATTCAGAACGCATTCAGCTGTTCGGGGCAGATTTAGAGGTCGGGTAGATAAAACCATCTGTTACGTATAATTCTGAGCTTAATTGCAGGGTTGGGCAAATATTTTTACGAGATCTACCAAATTCTGGAGAAAAGGGAGTTCAAACTAATTGTCTAAGTGCTGATAATCCAGTTCAAAGCTGTAAGAGAGCAAAGACGAAACCATCAGATCATTGCGTAAGGGAGTTCTAGACTTTACAATCACATACAGTTTTATGAAAGTCTAAAGCATCTCCTGGATGTAGAAGAAATTCATTTGGAGGGAAAATGCCAAACTATACTTAGGATCTCTTGTGCCCACTTGCAAAAACCTAAAAGTAGCAGGTGCAGCGTCCTTACGTATCTAATCAGGCAGCAGCATAGCTGCCGCGCGTGTTGATGGATCGGGGACAAGGGCAGACATACTAAGTCGACGGATCTTACATAGCTGCATGGTGAGGTAGCTTTCTTTGTAATTTTTTAATAAAGCAATCACCGTTAAAGATTACTCTCAATAGGGGGCAGCATAGTTAGTATAATAATAAGGGAACAAATATAATGTACACAAAATTAAACCATACATTCCTTGCACTGTCCACCAGAAAATTTAATGAGCATCAAAAATTCTAAATAAAACCCAAATTATTATACATCAGAAAATAAGAACATTACCACTAAAATAACTATGCTGCGTATTGTTTTACCAATGCTTACATTTTAAATTCTATATGTCTATCAATTTTACTAAATGTTCACCAAATTTAGAACGCTCAAGTTACGCGTCCGTGCTGTACATAATAAATATTCGCGCTATCCATTTATGTTTAGTGTTTCTCAAAAAAACTATTTGTGCGTCAAATAGTTATTCTATTACTCCAAAAATAAAATATGCTCGCGCATCTCTCCTTGCCGCTTGCGCTTCCAGACAAGAGGCATGCGAAAAAGTTTTGTACAAGGTCAGTTCAGGGCCCTGTATTTTTTTTTAAAAGCACGATTAGAAATTACCACTAAAAGAAGTTTTACGTTTTACATAATGCAAGCCAATTACAGCAAAGCATTTATAAATTACGGAAATCAATATCTTTTTTTGTGCAAACCACTTCTATATTTACTCTTATATTCCTTGCCCTAGCACATCTACATCTGTAATTTTGCATAAAATTATTTACCATTTGCACAACATTTTATTGCTTGTGTATTTTTGATCAACAAAATAGTATTTTTAACTGCTAAATAATATAAGACACATGCGAAAATTAAATATCTGGGTATTATGCTAGAATTAAATGCGGAATAAAATTTGGTGAACATTTAGTATTTATGGTCAACAAAAGTTATTTTGGCGAACAAAATATATAAGAGGCCAGCATTATGTCAATATTTGATTGTCGCTTTAAGATTATGTATTTTCTTAATTTTGGTGAGCATTTAGTATTTTTGGGAAATGAAAGTATGTTTTTGTATGAAAATATTGGGTAAATTTGGTAGACTGTTAAATACGACCCTAATAATAACAAGAGTTTTATCATATCAATATCAACAATTATCTATTTTAAATTTTTTTATGTAAAGCAAACCGAACATTGACTCCCATCTCTCTATAATGCCAACCTTCGAATCTGAGGTATCCTTCATTTAAATTTCGTAACAGAACTAAAAAAACTTTCCTAACGTGCCAGCTTGGCACAAAAACTTGGAAACGCTTCATAAATTCACAAGTAGATAACCATGCGGGTCTAAATAACTGACAGGTGGTTTTTAACCAGTCGTCCAATTCCTACCTATATTTACCAATCCTTCTATTTCTCTCCAATTAACTGGGCTTATCGCGGTGCTGCATTACCGGTCCGTTATCGCCGAATTAATGGCCCATAGAGACACGCAACCAACCTATGAACCTACCTTTACCATGCAGATTATTAACTTCAATCACCAAACTCTTCTGCGACCTGCTGGACGTCGTCGAATTGTATCCCGATCCGTGGTGTAAATTATTGTAAATATCCATCAACAGTTGATCCACCAAATCCGAGGCGCGTCGCTTTTCGATCTCGCTGGACTTGGTGCTGGCGGCAGTTTCCTCCGAAGACCGTCGCATTATCACGGCAGCAGGTGACGGCACGTCCGGGGTGGGAACGTGAAGAGGTTGAGCTGAAAGCGGGGGCGGCGACGGCGGCGACTGACATGTCAACACTAAATCGCCGAACATTTCACGGCTGCAGGTCTCCAACTGCCGAACTCGGCGTCGTCCCTTCGACATGGTGCACTGGTGGTTTTAATTTATGCGATAAACATATCCGGTACTCGTAGATATGCAACTGTTTTATTGGCGCGTATCTACAAATTGCCGTTTGCCAAGTGCGGGACGATAGCCGGCAGAAAACGCCATTTTTCGTGCAAGGAAAAAAAAGAAACATTTTCTCTTCATCTCGAATCTATTTAAACACGCGAAGATCTTCACCATCTCCGAATGGTGGATGCGCCGGAGAGCGTTAACTTTGATACCCTTGCAGCTAATAAGGCAGTTGTGCTGCACCGGTTTCACTGATAGTTGCGCTTCAGCAGGAGCTCTACTTTCAAATAACTTTTTTTTATATAATTTTTTTTTGGAACTAAATTCTGGATCCCCGACAAAGCGTTTCGACCGCGTCGCTTCCAAAGCGACCAAAAAAAGCGATAGCCTCTCGGAACTCTCTGTTTAGCCGATAGAAATGCAAGTCGACTCGGTCGACATTGAAGCTTTTTGGTCGCTTTGGAAGCGACGCGGTCGAAACGCTTTGTCGGAGATCCCAGTGCTGACTCTACAAAGTTGTCAACCCAGTAAATTCAATTACATTGAATAAATGAAGCTCCTTTTAGCTGTTGCTCTTGGAGACCGATCGTGGAACTGCTGCCAGAGAATCCGGAGCGGAGCGTTGTCTTTTTAAAATTGCGATCGGGAGAGGTTTACGGTGCAATAAAAGTTGCCGCCCCCGTCCGGTAGTGGAGATGCGAGATCCCGTGGGTTAATCATAACGCGGTGTCAGTCAGCGAGATAAATCACGAGATGATGCTGCGTGACGTCAAAATGATTCAATTTTAATGAAAATCGCCACCAACGTCTCCGTTACAATTACAAATAAATCCAATTACACACCTGCGTCGTGAATCAGCCTCTGTATTCAAATTTGCTGCACCTTTTCGCGTCATCGTTGAAACTTCTCGTTTTCAATGGAAGAAAAAAAATAGATTCGGGCCATGTTTAATTATGTATTTCCATCGATAATAACACTATACAGTATGCTCGAACGTATTATGTAAGCTGAGCTACTACACAACCTCGAGTTAGTTGCCCCCGAAACGGAACGTTTATACGCACACAAATACGAATCGATATGCAATTAATTCAACAATGAGCTAATGATATGACTTAGAATTATGTTAATTTTACACGAAACAGCCTAAAAATTCAACGAATCCGACGCAATATGAAACCGAGTAGCCAGCTACCGCTTATTCTAAAACTCTTAGCTAGTAAGTGTTGTCAAAAATTAAGATATCTGAAGGCAGCAGTCTCGAAAGCAATTTCCTGCAACGAAACGTACGACTAGAGCTAGTTGGGGGTCGTTCAAACTTGGCATCGACCATCAAAGGTACCGACCGAGGTTTCACTTCCTTCGATATCTGTAATCTTTGAATCTACGTGGAATACTTTAGCAAACCTGAGAAACGCTTTGAAAGACCGAACTAGTGGAGGCAACGTCACACTACTTAAACTGACCTACTCTACAGATCATGTAAAATCTAATTATTACAATAGTATGTATAAAGCATACTCGTCAGACCTATTTTGGTTGGTGAAGTTAGGTTCTCGCCGTTTCGGGCCACCCAGAATAGGTCCTCAAAGAACAACTTTTGCTCTAACGCAGAAGCTCTACAAAGGCACAAGTTTTAGGGGCGATATTAATACTTGCGGCAATAAGGTCGTGATTTTCGGCATTTGGGGTTCTCGCGTTTTGACGTGACTTCTGTCAAAAACCGCTAGTTGACACGGTCTTGTGCTTTTGTAAAATTCCTAACTTAGAGCAAAATCTCTCGTTCTCCTATTTTTTTTTCTTAAATTCGTTGCTCTAACAATCGATGAACAACCCACAATCTAACAATAAGTTGACGAGACGGTTACAGAGATTACAGGAGTGCAATAGGGTTACCATAATATTGTCATTTTACATTTTTGGTAATAACTACGAAGAGTGGCAGAGAGGGTGTGTTCAACATTAGCCCTTAAATATCTCACTCTATCCAGTAACAAAACTGATCTAGTAACGACTACACCGAGTAACTTATACATCCAATTTAACAACTAGGCTAACGTAACAAAAGGTACGTCGCGTGGAGTACCCGGCCCTAGGCAGTGGAGTAACGCATCTTATATTGCTTGCTGGCGCGACAACTGGACCTTTTCTCGTTTTAGGGCGATATCGCTCGCACATTTTACATGTCGCCGAAGATTCCAGCAAAGGTCTTCCGCAAGTTCTTCATGGTGTCTTCGGTATCCTCGCCGACCGTCTGCTGCTGGCTGCCTTGCCGCTGGAAGGGCCGAGGCGGCGGGTCCGGAAGACGACCCGTGCTCGGACCGGTGCTGCTAACGACGCTCGACTGCGACGCTGCAACAAAATTAACCCTCAATTGGCCGCCAGTTTCTCAGTTTCTTAAGAATGAAACCATAAAAAGTTGAAGAGAAGAATTATTGTTAACACTTAACCCTATCTCAATCAAGTATCCATGCTGTAAGATATAAGAAGAAAGTTAAGAACAGTAGGAGGTAATGGAGATTTGGTCAAACATTTCTAGAAACTATCTAGTGACTTTTTTTAGTAAGTAACCCTTACGTTGGTACTATTGAGTAATAATACCAACGTAAGGGTTTCTAAAGAAAGTCACTAGAAAGTTTCTAGTGACTTTCTTTAGTAACTATTACGTTGGTACTATTACTTAATAGTAGAACAGTAGGAGGTAATGGGGAGATTTGGTCAAACATTTCTAGAAACTTTCTAGTGACTTTCTTTAGTAACCCTTACGTTGGTACTATTACTCAATAGTACCAACGTAAGGGTTACTAAAAAAAGTCACTAGAAAGTTTCTAGAAATGTTTGACCAAATCTCCCCATTACCTCCTACTGTTCTACTATTGAGTAATAGTACCAACGTATGAGTTACTAAAGAATGTCACTAGAAAGTTTCTAGAGGTGTTTGACCAAATCTCCCTATTACCTCCTACTGTTCTTAACTAGAGTTAGTAGAACTTAGAGTTAGTAGAAAAAAAAAGTTACTAGAAATGCGTGACTAAATAACAGTAAAGTTACCTTGGCTGTCTCTTCGTCCGACGCTCGAGAGCGAGGGGTGTTCGGAGGCGCTGGGCGGCGGCGGCTCCGAGTGCGTCAAGCTGGTCAGACTGCCCAAGATGCCCCTAGGGCCGACAGGGGGCGGCACTGGTTCCTCGCTCGGCGGCGTTCTAGGTCTGCAAATTGCTTGCATCCTCGACGCTACCAAGTCAGCGATGTGACGTCGATCCTCTTCTTGGGAATCTCCGAGGAGAGTCAGCGCGCTATCGTTAACCTCAATGATAAATTCTCTTCCATCTTTACCGACAACGACTTCCAAAGCGCAAATATCGAGTCCTCCAAACAAATCCGAGACTTCATCCACCCAATTACGATAACGTTCCGGCATAGAGATTTGCTCCAACATCGCCGATCCAGTGTTGGTCTTCCAACAGCCCGAGATAGATTTACGCATGAACGCCTTGTAGTTGTTGCCGATCTTCTGGACGTGGATGTCGTATTTGGAATCGACGTAAGGTTCGACGGTGCAATAAGTGTCCGCTACCGCCACCACGCTGGCCATGTCCTGGAAGTCGTTGATGTTGTCGACTTTCACTTTGCCCAGACCGCCATGGGCGTGGCCAATTTTTAACACTACGGGAAAACGAGGTGCTGTGATCTGAAATCAACACCATCATCAAAAGGAGATTTTTGTCATCAACTACTAGCAAACAAGAGATGATGCAAGCTGCGGGACCGTCAATGGACAAAATTGGAGACGCTACGTCAGCTCGAGGAATGCCATATCGTCGCGTTATCATCTGACTCACTTGTTACGTTTCACGATGGGAATCCGCGGCATAATCGCGTTTTCGCCAATTACAGCGAGCTCTTCGTCTGGGCCATCAATCAAAACGTTGAGACCCGGAAAGACATCAATCACGGTTTTTTGGCGGAACACCTCGGGAAGATTAGATTTTCATCGGGGTTTGCAGAAAGCGCCAGGGTCAACGACCCATAATGCGGCTTTGCCATCAGGTATTCGACTGGAGCCTTTCCAATGGCAGAAAAAACCTTGGAGGCAAGTCAGCTTCAGAAACTTCCTCTCATTAGGTCGGTTCCAACCGTCTCCAGATAGTTGCAAGAGACCCTACTTCGCCTACCTCATGCAGAGGAGGAATAAGGCCCGGAAGCGTGACCCTTTTCCGGTCTCTTTTGCGACTAGCTGTACCTACGTTAATAGAAGTTGGCATGGATAACTGCCGGCTTCTTGAGAAAGTAAACTTGGTCAAGGGAGATCAGTAAAAGTTGGACTCCACTTTATGTTTTACTGCAGTTTCTCTGAACAAGACAATCTGTTAACAAGATGTCAATCATATCGGCCTTAGTTGTTGTGAAGATGTCAAGTGGTTGTTGGCACCTTAGGAAATTCTCTAATTAATCCTCGAGGATTCAAAGCTCCTGAGGCCCCAGGGGAGGTGGGACCCGCAAATTCCCGGTATCCGGCCGGTTCCTGACAGTTCTTTTTCCGTTGATATCCGCAAATGCCGCGTTCCAATTATAGATTATGATGATAAGGCCCGATTTGGCCCGTCAACTGGAGCGGGCGTGGGCGGTAAAATGCGGTGGAGGGAAGAAGCAACAACGGCGTTAAATGCGAGGGTGAATCATCGTGATGCATCGAATTCGGTACTGTTGTTGAAGACGTCCAAAAGTACGAAACGTCGCCGAGGTGGGATCCAGTATAATACGTGAACTTCCCGACGGAATACCGCCAGTTTCAACAGTGACCGCGTGAGCGAATGTTACTTAAGTAGTTTGTGATCGCGCAACACGTGTATTCTATTTTTCTCTCGCGACGCCGCTCATTCCACCAAATCAATCAAGTAAGTCACACTTATCTATCTTTATTTTCTTTAATTAACACTATCACTTATCGCGGCCTGGAAGTTTTCCTTAAAAAAAATAATTGTAGGGCGATGAAAGAATTATTACGATATTTATTATTATTATTAATTTTTTTATTGCGCCATCATTTTATTTCGGTGATTTCCGGGTCCTTCCTATCTGGTCCATATTTCCTATTTCCTCCAGCCTTCATCTCGTTATCAAAATTTCGTTGACACTTCTGTTTTAGGTCGAAAAAATTCTGCAACAGTTCGATTCCCGGTAACGGGTCTATTTTCGTTAACTTTCATGCACTTGCAGGACTTACGGTTATGTTCTCTTCTTGGCAACATTTATGTTTTTACATTGAGGAAACAAACGTTTGCCGAAACGGTATCCAGTTGATTTTCCGCAAATTACGCGAAGATTCGCAAACGTAAACAAACCAACGTTAATCGCCTAAATATTTACGTTATTTTGAGTGACTAACTGGAACTCGATAACCGTTCGGGAAAGTCGGAAAATTGGTAACCGATCTTATCTATTTTGCGCTCCGTTGACGTACCGCGATTCCTATACCAACGCGATCGTTGAGTCATTTAACAAAAAGACCCGCCATTGCGTCGATTTTATTTTTAACAATTCAATCAAGCCAAAGCGCGAAAGCTTTCACGCCACCATCGACGGAATTTTCCAAATCAAAGTTCAACATATTTCGGGGAAGTTTGCGCAAGATTTCTATAAACAAACACCAAGAGCAAATTAATTCATCGAAAGGCCTTTAGTTCAAATATTTGGTCCTTGGTCACCCTCAAGAAGGTTCCCTATACTCAGAGCGTAGAGGGGTGCTGACACCGTGGGAAGCGTTTCACTTTTCGTTACGCATGTTTTTACGTTGATCCTACAACAACTATAATAGGGGCAATAGTGCGTCCGACTTCGATGGCTCGAGTTCTATAATAGGTAGAAATTTGATTTAAAAACACAAATAAACTAGAGAAAGAAGTTTATAACCGGAAATTATTTTTGAATATACCTACAGGCTGAGCCAAGACAATTATACAGGGGCAAGTGACTTTTTTTAAATGGAATGTGGTGTGTAAAAGAAGATTTTTTGAAGCATTTTCCTAAACTCTTTTCACTCCAATATTATTGCTGACTATTTCCAAACCACTTGGATGTAGCGATGTTTTTTATTTAAATAATAGCATCTGCAGATGCATGTTAAAAAAATCACTACAGTCACAATTATGAGTTCTAAAAAAAAAATATGTAAAGATTAGTTAGGAAACATCTGTGGAATGTCTTTGAATTGTTTTAACTTTTGAAAATTTATACAGGGTGGCTAGATTAAATTTTTCAATTTAGAACTTCTTGAATTTAATTTTCTCCATTTTTTCAAATGAAACACCCTGTATATTTTTTAACGATATGATTTAGAAGCTAAGAACAAACATTTTTTGTATGTACACCCCTATGGCTATTGGTAATCATTTTCGATTTATTCGCCAATAATTACAAAATTCAAGAATAATTCTAAAAAATTAGATTGATTTCAAATAACTCGACAGATAAAATTGTAATAAGTGCTCCAGATGTTTTGTTTATAAAAACAGCATAAGTTTTTTTAGTAAGTTCACTTTATGTTTGTATCTTAATCTTTTTTTGCATTTTATATTATTCGACAAGAAATACACATTTATCGCAGTTACCTGTCGTCAGTTGTCATTTTTGTGTCAATTTTGAAACATTTGAAGTTTTCTGTCGAGTTATTTGAAAAACGATCTAACTTTCTAGGATTATTCTTGAATTTTGTAATTATTTGGCGATATTTCGAAAATGGTTACAAATAGCAATAGGGGTGTGCATACAAAAAATGTTCGTTTTTAGTTTCTACATCATATCGTTAAAAAATATACAGGCTGTTTCATTTAAAAAATTGAGAAAATTAAATTCAAAAAGTTCAAAATTGAAAAATTAAATCTAGCCACCCTGTATAATTTTTCAAAAGTTAAAACGGATCTAAAACATTTCACAGATGTTTCCTAACTAGTCTTTACATAATTTTTTTTATAACTCATAATTGTGACTGTAGTGATTTTTTTAACAAGCATCTGCAGATGCCATTATTTGAACAAAAAAAATCGCTACATCCAAGTGGTTTGGAAATAGTCAGCAATAATATTGGATTGAAAAGAGTCTAGGAAAAGGTTCTGAAAAATCTTCTTTTACACACCACATTCTATTTAAAAAAATGTCACTTGGCCCTGTATAATTGTCTTGGCTCACCCTATATATTAAAAAATAATTTCCGGTTATAGACTTCTTTCTCTAGTTTATCTATGTTTTTAAATCAAATTTCTACCTATTATAGAACTCGAGCTATCGAAGTCGGACGCACTATTGATTGAGACAAGCTGCGAAGAGCGTTTTATTTTTTGTTACGCATGGTTTTACGTTGGTCCTACAACAACTATGGTTGAGTTGAGACTATAGATTGAGACGAGCCGCGAAGAGCGACTGAGTGGTGCGTGAATTGGCGGAAGAGGGATGCTCGGGTCCTTTTCGTCCAGTTCCTTTTTTCTGGGTTTCCCCATTTTCTAACAGATCTGGACTTATCGCCTTCGCCGGCCTCCGTTTTGTCCATTTTTGCCATAATTACTTTGGCAAACGTGAATAATCGTGAATAGCGCCATTGTTTGGACCCAACACGTATTAGTCCATGGAACACGGTCGAGGTTACGGTATGTAGTAAAAATTAGCATACGGCGATAATTTCGAGTATTTTATTTACTCTGGATCTTCTGGCCTAAGTGGTTAATGAAATTGCGTCTCAACCGCGCGTAATGATCAGGACCGTACCCATCACTCTACTTGGTCTCTTCAAAAAAATCGCAAAGTCCGTTAACGGCATAGTAAAATATTGTTTTGCATTCTTAATTGCGTTGATAATTTGCAACAATGTTTTTTGATTGCGTTTGCGTGCCTCTAAAGTCGAACAATCAAATTGGGCGCGACGTAACAAGATGATGTAATCGTGTGATGCACTTGATATCAAAACAACGGGTGTCTAGTCTAAGCCTAGCTGAAGCTATTTCACGGTTTGTAAACAAATACCTTTCCTGAAACCGCAGCTTCTTCGTCACCTGGTCGCCATACATTTCCTCGCTCTCCCACACAACTGGTGGCGATAAATTAAATTACTAATGCGTTCATCTCGTCATCACCCATCACGAAATTATTTACGGATAAAAGCGTGGAAAGCTCCCGATTCGAATTCACCGATGGCGAAAATCCATTAGCGCCCAAAAATTGGACATGTATCGGTGCTGGGCGACTCCCCGAAAATACGTTTCCAAATTTAACCCGTCACGAATACCTCGATGTTGTCTTAATCCACTTAACCGTTAACGCGGGTTATTTTTCGAGTCACGACCAATAAATTATTAATGTTCCATCGCGCCAATAAAATTTGTACTACTGCCACTTATCGGATGTGCGATGTGCGCAACGCCAATTTTATTTCGAAATACGCTGCCGCTTTTAGAAGGGAAACTAATTGTGCGACACCCGACGTTGATTTATCCGCTTATTGTTGTTGAATTGACAACGTTTACCTTGTCTCGTTAAACCAATGCAAATATTGGCGGTAACGGGCAATTACGCGACGGTTTTTCAGATCAATTAGCCGCGATGATGGGTTGTTGAAGATTTTCGCTGACATAACGTCCGAGGCTTGTTTATTTGCTATCGTGTTTCGGGAAAACCTGAAGGGAAATTTGTGATTACTCTTGCAGTGCTTGCTTGTTTATTGTAGCATGAATGTGGATCGGCTGTTTAGTTTGATTATGTCGGAACGGCCGGATTACGCAGAATTAAAAATAACAACAATCAAACCGAATGGACATGACATCACAATTTGTTCAATGAATTTAGTGGGCACGCGATCCACGTTTCGGTCACTTCCAAGCATTTAATCGTAACGCATCACGGGCGAATTTGTTGTTTTGACAGAATTTCGGATAATTTGAAAATTTTGGCAAAAGCTGCTGACAGGTTGTTTTTTTTTTTTTTGTTTGCTGGCCGAGGTGATAAAAAAATGTTTTGACCGCGGTTAAGACTTTTCAAAAGCGAATAGCCCAGTAAAGCTTTCTCTTTAAATAGAACGTCCTGAAGATTAAAATTTTTACTACGGTAAACAGGGATTTAATTCCGAGTTAACTGCGGCCGGGGTTTGAAAGAATCACTTGTAAACATCAAAGGGAAAGGACCGCAAAAAGAGTTTCAAAAAATACTACCGCCCCATAATTTCAACCTGAATCAAAATTTCTGGAAATTTTAAACTAATTTTATGGCATTAAAGATAAAAGAAAAAACTAAATTGGTTGAGGAAGTTATTGTAGTCCTTTCTCTTCTATATGTATAAACTTTACGGTCTTCTGCGCAAGAAGTTTAAAATGAAGAGTAGAAAAGTTGAAGAAACTATTACATTTTGTTGATTGTTCACTTTCTTCTTTGAAGAGTCTTCAAAATATCCTTCATAAACTCTTATGTTCTTCTAAGATAGAAACTAAAATGAAGAACGACATGAAATATTGAAGAAATCATTTTCTCTATAATTTTTTGACGTTCTTGCTTAATATAAAGAGAGGAAAAAGTTGTCTTTTTTTTCGATCAATTTTCATATTCTTCTCAGAGACGAATTCGTAATGAAAAGAAATATGTTGAAGAAAGCATAGTTTTCTTTGCGAGCCTACTCTTTTTTCTATCAATTCTTTACGTTTTTGTGTGAAGATACTTCCAGATGGAAAGAAGCAAATATTGATTATTATTCTTGTACTTGAAAGAGTTTAAAATGAAGAGAGGAAAAGGTGAAGAAACTATTACATTGTGTTGATTGTTTGCTTTCTTCTTTGGGGAGTCTTTAAGACATCCTTCATAAATTCTTACGTTCTTCTAGGAGAGAACCTAAAATGAAGAACGCCATTAAATATTGAAGACATCATTCTATCTATCATTTTTTGACGTTCTTGCACTTGAAGAGTTTATTATGAAGAGAGGAAAAAGTTGTCTTCCTTTTCTATCAATTTTCATATTCTTCTCAGAGACGAATTCGTAATGAAAAGAAATATGTTGAAGAAAGCATAGTTTTCTTTGCGAACCTACTCTTTTTTCTATCAATTCTTTACGTTTTTGTGTGAAGATACTTCCAGATGGAAAGAAGCAAATATTAATTATTATTCTTGTACTTGAAAGAGTTTAAAATGAAGAGAGGAAAAGATGAAGAAACTATTACATTTGTTGATTGTTCGCTTTCTTCTTGGGGGAGTCTTCAAGACATCCTTCATCAATTCTTACGTTCTTTTAGAAGAGAAACTAAAATAAAGAACGCCATGAAATATTGAAGAAATCATTGTATCTATCATTTTTTGAAGTTATTGCACTTGAAGAGTTTAATATGAAGAGAGGAAAAAGTTGTCTTCTTTTTCTATCAATTTTCATATTCTTCTTCAAGACGAATTCACAATGAAAAGAAATATGTGGAAGAAAGCATAGTTTTCTTTGCGAGTCTACTCTTCTTTCTATCAATTCTTTACGTTTTTGTTTGAAGATACTTCCAGATGGAAAGAAGCAAATATTGATTATTATTCTTGCACTTGAAGAGTTTAAAATGAAGAGAGGAAAAGGTGGTGGATATCATAGCATTCCTCATTAACTTTCTCCTTATTCTATCAGTTTTCATATTCTTCTGAGAGAAGAGTTCGTTTTTAGCCTTGGAGAGTTAAATATGAAGAAAGTGTTGCCATCCTTCATGAACTTATTCATTTTTTTTTTTCAATTTTCAAACTTTTCTGAAGGGTTCAGAACGAAAAAAAAGTTTTTTACCTCGCCACGTTCGCCTTTTAATCATTTCATTTTTAGCAATTTCTGTAATTAAACAGCTGAATATGAGTAGTTGAGTGTACCAGGGTCTCGTAATATATTCTGACCTTCCGAAGCAATTTATGCTTTGCTCCTTGCTGCGATCTTGAGATATCCTAAATGTCGCGTAGTTAAAGTGATGTTGGCAATATTGATTTGGTATTAATCTTATGGTAATCTAGTTGGGTCCGGTGGAGCGGCAGGGGCTAATCAAAAGCTTTTCCGGGAACAAAAAGCTCATCTTTAATAATTTAATCCTGAAATCTGACCCAGCAAAAAACCTCCAGACACCAAACAAATCAAGCCCGCATTCCCAGGGAACCGCATTTATTTATGCAAGTCACAAGAACTTCTCAGTTTATTTATTATTTGATCTGCAACGTCGAGCTGAGATCGCGAACGAAAGAAAGTTAACGGTGCGATCGTGCCCGTCAATTTAATACTCCAATAAATCACATTTTGCATTCGCGATGTCTCGGAATCGTCGTCAATCTCTTTTGTCGCCACTCTTTTTCCTCTCCAAAGAAAATTTTATCTTACTGTAAACCGGGCGCCGGCGACGCAACCGTATGCCCTAATTACGGTCGACAGTGGCGTAACACGTTTTGATTGATGAACCTCCCAACCAGCAGGAGTTGTACTACTACAATTAAACGTGTAGGGTTAATCGCGGTTTGACCATTGACCAGACGTCGTGAATCATCCGATTCGTAATTGCGGACCATCAAACCGCCACCAAAGGCCAAAGGCGATTTCGAGGAACCGATTGGCGGCCAAATAAGAACTAACAACCAGATGACATCGCAATTTCGGCAATCTCGATTTTCTATCCGGCGCCGATATTGTTGCAACAATTTGTTGAGTAACGGAAAAAGGCCGTTTTTTCTTTTTTTTTTTCTTTCGGCGGTTTAAGCGATGTCGTAGCCGTAAGAACCACAGTTACGTGGACGACGCTGCTTCTATATTTTCTTTCAATCATTGATCGATATCGGCAGGTATAGACGTAACAAAGAGTTTGATTTATTGCTTTTCAGGTATGAAAAGGGACGTGCTCGTGGTGACTTTCGCTATTTCCATGCTGTGCCTTCTGCAGCGGGCCGACGCCTGCTCCTGCAGGCTCAAGCACCCGCAGGCCTACTACTGCGACTCGGACTTCGGTAAGTTCTCCCCGAACGCCACCCACCTTCATCAAATTTTATTTTGAAACCACACAATTGTTAATGTTTTTATTTATCTAAAAAAATTACTTTTGTTTTTTTATTGCATTTGTTGCACTTTGATTTTGTTTCCTCACTTTTTGTACTTTTCTCACATTTATAGTTTCCTCTTTTTCCTTGATGTTGCCGCTATTGTGTCTCCCTCTCTTATTTATGTAAAACAAATTTATTGTCTTTTGGCTTGGTAAATTTAGCGAATGTTGACGACTCGAGCGATAAACAGAAAGTGCCGCGATCGTCCAATTACAGTCGCATTGTAATTTCAAATCGTTGCAATTATGTTGTGTCAACAGTTCCATAAATAAAACCGCGACTTAACTAGACACAAATTGTCTACGGGGGAAATTTATCCCGACAATTTGCACCGCGATCGGCTGACTTGTGGTGCAAATGATTTGACTTGTGGTGCAAATGATTTTCGTGTGTTTGCTCTCTATAATTAAACGAAAATCGTTGCGTAATGGGTGTCCGTTAATGGTTTTTAACGTGGGCAATAAAACGTTATTTATAAAAGAAAACAGACGCCGCTGCTGCTATTTTGCAATAAAACATCAAACGGCCCATTCATTCCAGCAATATTCGGCGCAAATGCACTGAAAATATTTTAAGACATTACGCGTACAATGACGTAACCGGTTGACCCCGTATACACGATTTTTCTTTAATTTGATCGTTTGCATAAATCCATTTGCCCCTCTATGCTTCACTTCGAACGAAATCGCCACTCTCATGCTGACAACAATTTTTGTAAAATTATTGGAACAGCTTCAGTGGCCCACTTATTTGATTAAGATCCAAGGCCTGAATGCAGGATTGTGCAACGAGTGTTTCCACAATTAATTCATTATTTCGGCCTTGAACTTGTCGCACCCGATTTAATTCAATGCAAAATATGCTAATTTAATTTCAGCCAAGAACGGCCGAGAGGTCAGGGGCCAGAAAACAAATCACTCGCCTCGTTTCACTGTAATTTCGCTATCTTCGCTGCCATCAATCCTCTTCGAAACTTAGCCCGTAACAACCCACCTTCCCAGGTACAGCTACCGGAAGAATCTAGGGACGCCGAAACTGGGAATTTTCGGCAATGTAAACGGGTCTTGCCGACAGACCGCATATGTCGCAATTCGATAAAACCTTTTTGAAGTCAAATCCCGTTTACAGTGGGCCAAAATTTCGTCGCTTAGATTCTTCCGGTAACTGTACCTACCTAAATTTTTCGAAATCTCTCTAAAGACCAATTTTACTCTAAATTTATTTTCTAATGTCCGAGTTTAGTCCTACAGGTGCGCATCAAGAACGAAAGGTTCCTGAACGACACCCGGGTGTTCAAAGTGGGCATCCGCAAGAAGTATAAAATGTCCGAAAAGGCGGTGGTGGCGCTGAAATCGGGGCGTCTTCACACCCCCATCGACGACTCTGTTTGCGGCGCCAATCTGCAAGTCGGCAAAATTTACGTAATTTCCGGGCGCGTCGTCAGCCTTCAAGCCCAGATCAATCTTTGCGACTTCGCCACGCCGGTGACGGCGCTCACCAAAAGACAGCGCAGAGGTTTCAAAACTTTGTACAAACACGGCTGCATTTGCCGCATCGACTATTGCAAAAACAGATATTGTGCAACCAACGTCGACGCCTGCAACTGGACGAGCGATTGCGAAACCCGAGAGGTAAGTTCGGGAAAATTTTCTCCTCCAGTCTGCAAACCCTCTACTTCCAGTCTTCAGAATTACATACAGTCTTCAGAGTTTGACTTCTTATCTTCAATTCTTTGACGTCTAGTTTTCAAACTTTTGATTTCTAGTCTTCAAAGTTTAACTTCTAGTTTTCTTCAAAGTTTAACTTCTAGTCTTCAAAGTTTGTCTTCAGACTTTGTTTTTTAGTCTTCAAAATTTTGACGATTTTATGATTTTTTAGGGTATCTGTTTGAGGAAGAGGAACAAGAGTTGCAAGTGGACGAAGAGCTTGACGTTGATGCAATGTTTGAAATCGGAACGCTTACCATTTCTCGATGGTCGGGATAGAAAGTCTGGTCGATGAGGGGAAAAGCATCTTTCCCGAGTCGCCGCTGGAGCTGGACCAAGTGACCGAATACCCACGGCTTGTCCTGGTCAAAAATTGTTGTTACTTATTGTTATTTATTTCTTGTGTAGATGTAGTACAAAGAAGAATTATTTTTGTAACGTAAAATTTAATGTACATAATAAGAACCTTCTGTTTGACTGAATTAGGGTTAGAGGCTGTTCTCACCTGGAAGTTGTAGAGTGAGTTTAGGTTGTTGATGCTAGGAACGCCGCCGAACTTCAGGGCCAGAAGCGTCTTCTTGTAGTCCTCGCCGGCGTCCTTCAAGTTCTGTCTAACCTAAAAAAGTACGAGCCGTTTATGTTTAGAACAAAGCATTTCTGTCGATTCGCTTCCTTAGTGTTAAGATTCCTCACCAAGTTACTGATAGTCTTATTTTTGTACCTATTAATTTTAAAAATAATGTACAAATGTGTCTTACTAGCGTTAAATGTTTTAACTATTGCATCAAAAATACGTAACTTAATAAATAGTTAATTTGTACTTTGTTTAACTAAAACGGGTTGATCTTATCTTAATCTTATGGTGGAAAAGTTCAAGTTAAGGGTTGAAATTATGAAAAACAAAACTCATAGCTAAAACAGTACCAAGAAAAAAAAACTTAGAAGGAAAGCTGGAAAAGTTAAGGGTTGAAATTATGAAGAACAAAACTCGTAGCTAAGAAAAAAACTAAAAAGGGAAGCTTCTGGTGCTCACCAAGAGGAAGTCTGGACGGAAGGATCGCCCGACTCTCGTCCCTCCCCGAAACACCGCCATGGAGACGTTGGCCCCATCTGAGTTGGCGGTGACGGTGATCTCCCTAAATTCCGCCTGCTCCACCCTAATGTCATATTCTCCAATGCGTTTCCCCCGGAAGTACTTGGACCAGTCGGTGTTCTGGTCATCGACGACCAACAGCGTTAGATGTCTTCCCGACACCGACGACGTCACTCTGCTAGCGCTAGAAACGGCTGCCCCCAAAATCGACGCTCCTTGGTCCCTGGCTTGCCCCGTCAAAGACTGCACCCGTTGCAGGAGAGATTCCCGCGATTTCGCAGGACTACTCGGCGCACTCGTCGTCTTGGAGGTGCTCCGCAAGTTGAGGGAGAGATCACCAGCGGTCGTCGCTGGTGGCGGCGGAGGCGGCGCCTAAAAATTCCACAATTCAACGACTGTTTCGTTTTAACTCTACATAATTGCGACGCTACTCGCACATGTTAAAGTGTCGTGCTAATTTACAGATTTAATCTGAGTGACCTCGCGAAATTACCCTCCAAACACGCACACCCTCCGGTTGCAATTGCCGAGGGTAGTTTTTTTACCGGTAGGGTTGGAAGATTTTATCGATTTTGGTCGTGATTAAGTGGGATACGGGGGAAGTTCTGACGTATTCGTAATCGTGACCTGTCTGCTGAATTATGAATTCGCACCCCGAGGATAGGAATGTGGGGGTGGAAAAAACATCGCGATTTTGGAGCTTCGACGCAAAGAATTCAATCACTGAGTTAATTGGACGCAATTAAGCGGGGAAGCCATAAAAATAATCGAATCTGTCAACTTGCGAGGCGACAAGGCGGACGCGATAAGAAGAAAAAAGTTTTAACAAAAAGGACAAAGTGCGATAGAATCGTTGTGGGGAATCTGGAAGAGAGCACTCAGGAGTTTGGGTTTGAGGGCTGAATCGATTATTGCCCCTCGCCCCTGCTTAATGAACCCAAGGAGATCTTATTCTAGTTAAAGCAAGTGTATATATGGTTGCCTATCACCAACATATTATTAACTCTAAAGCAATTTTCTATTTTATACCAGTTAAAAACTTATTCATTTAACAATTACATTTTAAAGGTGACTTCAAGATTCTCGATTTTGAAAAGTCTAATGGCATTGATGTCTTCTTAGACCTACACTGTTCTTGTTACAACTATTTTACTTTTCGTATTCAGCAGTTTTATAAATTTTTAGCTTTTTCATTTAACTCACACAAACTACCCTTTCCTCTATTTTAAAAAAATATCTATTTATTTTTAAATTTTGCACCTTGACCTGCTGAAAAAAAGAGAGGCTGAAATGATCAAAAATTGCTGGGCGTCTTGCCTGTTTGGGGGTCGGGACTACCTGGGGCTGCGAGGTGACTGGCGGCGGCTTGTATGGATCGACGGGAGCTTCGCCATCCTCGCACTCCGAGGACAGATCCCCGGAGCTGAAGCGTCTTTTCAGGTAATTGACATTCGAAGTGAAGGACTGTCTGAAGCTGCTGAACGAAATGGCTGGGCCGTTTGCGGTGGGGCCGCAGTATTTGCCACACTCCGAAATCTTGCCGGCTCGCTCTAGCCGCCCCCGCTACACCCACGCCGTAGCTCTGCAACAACACCAGGACATGAGCTTTTCGGAGCTTGACACACAAAAGCGACTGGCGAACGTGATAAAAGCGAAATGGGGGCGCGCGGGAAGGAGAACGCTTTGGCTAATGGTGCCGGCATAAGTCTCCATAACGTACGGCCGACGTTTTCTATGAGATTCAAAAGAGTTTTTGCAAAGACGACGGATATCCGGTCTAATATCTATTATCCTTTTGAGACGTGTATGCAACCAACAATACACCAAACTGGCGCTCAGTATTTAATTAGGTCTGCTAGCTCAACGAATTCCGCAAAATTAACAATTTTCTTTTAATTAAGTTTTACGGAACTATTCAATTAGCTTTTTACGTATCTAGATATTAAAGTAAGTACTTTTTGATGAGCGTTAAAAGTTAGCTTGAAAGTATGTTTTTAAGAAGGGAGCGCTCAAAGGATCAAGAAAAGTGCCGCTATGGAACTTGTAAAACTTGAGAATGGAAGTACGGCGTTAGGGGTAGTAACAAAACATAAAATGAGCTAACGACAGCTATTACAACTTAAATTTGCCCGAACACTGTCTATTGATTGCCCTAAAGTTTGGAACTCTTTCTGTGACTTGGAATCGCTTTTGGTATTAGTTTGCCTCCGGTTCCCTTTCCTTCCCTAGTGTTTCAATGGGGTAACGGAGCAAGTGTTATTGATCCCGGTCTCGTGTCCAGCTCCATCTCTAAAACCGTCCTGTAAGCTGGGAAAATTTAAACACACTTGTAACAAATACCAATTAATCAATGCCTGCCATTATTTCAAACGCTATTAATCACGAACATGCAGCTACAAGGTCTTAATGGCCCATCATAAAACAACAATAAAAATGTAAAAATGTCGGATTAATAACAGTGAAGGGTGAATGTTGGACGAACGAATTTACGACCCGCTTTTACGACGAAAATTACATGTTGTCGATATATCTGGCGGTTTAATGGAAGTGTGGGTACACAGCAATATCTTTGCATGCGGCTACGTGTAATTTTTCACGTAAATAAATTTAGTGGGGTCTGAGTTATAACAGGATCAAATTTCAAGCCGGTAATCCCCCAACAAAGGTCGTCGTCATAATTAATGCGGCCACAAAAGCCGAAGAAACACTGCTAGATCCATGTATCATCGCGGCAGGGCTTAGTGGGGCTGCGAAGAGCAACTCAACCTGATAAGAGTAGGACGTGAAACAACTGCTGAAATTTGCAACGAGCTTTAGCGAAAATTGTACTTTTTGCCTCGCAACCCGCGAGGGTCAAAAAATATTTGTTCATTATTTATCTTCTTACCCCATAAATTTCTGATGAAGCTAATTAAAGCATAAACTACACAGCTAGGGTGGATTTTTACATAATTTTATAATTTATTGTGGTGTCTCTGAATAACTCTTTTGTAGCCCATCCTGCAAAAATTATATTAATGTAGGTATAAGATAACTTTGGTCACTTTTCGATAATAGTAACATTGACAAAAAATATAATCAACAAATTATGTAACCCAATGGGAAAGTTTTAAGAAGATTAAGGTAACATGGTGTTGAAACAATGAATAATTAGATCATGAAGCTGAAAAGTTTGTAGTGGACGTCTAACAAAGTGTTTTAAAAATACTCGAGAGAGGAAAGAAAAACAATAACTAACAACTGCTCCACAGAATTGCTGCTAGAATTTTTTTTGCCTTACTTCAGTTTGTCATCTTTTGCTTAGAAGCAAGTAATGCTGTTGAAAATATTCTGTGGGGGTTCAAAAGTCTTAAATTTGGGACGAACGTGGCTTATGCGATTAACAAGCATTCCGTTAGCAGGCTCTAACGTAATACTGACAGCTATAGTCAGCCCATTTCGTGACGCTTCAGGAGCTTCAAGCAGGAGCGCGACGTTTCCAAGTAACTCATTCAAAAATTCAATTTCCCTCGAGCCAAGAGTTATTTAGTTATTTTAATTCGTTTTGAAGAATAGGGTAGAGGCACAATTGCGGCTCGTTCCTTGAAACCGTCGACCTCTAGTCGTCATCCCAAAATAGACGACTTAACGACAATAAAGGGTCGAATTAACAACCTGTTGGTAGGGTTAATAACAATATTGTGCTACCATCCCCAAAACTCCCTAATCGTAATATGGTTAGTTGCAACAAAAGGAGTTCGTTTCTTCAACTGTCTGACCCGCCTGTTATTGAAAGAGCGAAAGGTCACGTAAATCTCCCGAGTCGATCGAATTAGTGCCGAAATCGCAGGTCGGACGTCCGGTCTTTAATTGAAACTTATTGAAGCAGACAAATTTTTCTATTGACCTCCCCTTTGTCTCGCTCCCTCGTGACGCGACCTTTCAATTAATCACCGACCTGTGATCCGTTCAATTAAATTATTCCCTCAGAACGACAACAACGATCCATTGATTTTCACGTTTCTCTTGTCCCGTATCGATGTCTTCACCCTCTTCTTGTTAGTCCGTTGGAATTGCAAAGCGAAGCAACAGGCCCTAGGGAGTTCGATTTCGGGTCGCCATTAACAATTATGGCGGAGGCGCCGGGCAAATTCCTAAAATCCCTTAATAAATCGCGCCGTGCAGGTCCGGCGTTAAAAAAACATTACAGTCAGAAGCGAGTTAACGATAATGTCGGACAGCTCGCATTTTCCCCCTAATTTCCCCCAGGTGCGGGTGAAAAAGCGAAATGGATTTGCATAATGCACGCGGAAAAAAATCGAAATCTCGCCGAGATCAGGCCAGCAGGTCATTGCGAGGGGGGATAAACCTCCCACGCAAGGCTATTGATCCGTGCTTTAACCTCACTTGAAGCTGAAAACCGCGGTTTCTGTCGGCAACTGTTCTGGTTTCTTGAGGGATTCAGGGCGACATGCGATAATAGCGATTGGGGTGTGAAGCGAACGGAAATAATAAGCGGGGGGTTTCGGCAGATTGGTACTGAAAAAAATTACGTACGTCAGTGAGAGTGGTGAATGGACCGGAGTGCTTCTCGGGGGACTTAACGGTTTCAGGCACTGAAGCGGGCTTCTGAAAACTACTGAGGAGTACGGACTTTTAGAGGGCGGCTAGGGTGGCGACGCGTCGCGGACAAACGGGGAAAGATTCGGTCGATAAGTGGCGCTGGTGGCGGCGGTAGTTAGCAGGAAGTGCCGCCATCGATGTGCTTATATCGAATGCAGGGCAGTAAGTACTTTTTTACGACTGCACCAATTATTTCAGTCTTGATCACAATATCTAAATGTATCCTGTTACTGAAAACACAGTGCATTGATTTCTTCAGGTTGATAGACTTTTCAGCAAAACAATTTTGACTTGCACTTTTGACTTGCTTTTTTAATAAGAAGAGCAATTTAAAAACAAACACTTTGTTATAACAAACTTTTCCATAATTTCTGATTTTCTCAAACAATGCTAACCTAAGAAGAGTCTTATTCGCTTTGGTTCAGTTTTTTAAACTTACTTCATCGTATTTCATCCCCCTCAAAAAATTTACCTAAAAATTCTTCAACTTGTTTTACTATTTATGTTCCTCCCTCGACGTTCAAGCAAGTCCAATAGCGGGGTTTCACTTAGGAGGGTGGTATCAGGGGTCGTGTTCCATCTCCCACGTCCACATCCACATACTTCTGGCTCTGATACTCATGAGACACAGACCTAAGACTCGTGTCAGTTAAATGCGCCACCATTTGTCGTCTTTTCCAAAAACAAAATTTACGCTCTTTTTAAGGACAAACTATTTGTTTAAATAAGCGAGTAGAGCAAAGAAAGCAACGTGAGAAGAGATAATAATAATACAGAAAATGGAACTGAACAAATTATACGAATAAAAAAGAAAAAGAATTTGAATAGAAAAACTAAGAAATTGATGAAAAATAATTATAAGACTGCTAAAGCTTCATATACAGAGTGGTCCCTAAGAAATCCCTCAGACCGTTACTCCATTTTTACCATTATTATTATCCGATTAGAATAAATAAGAAACGTTTGAAAATTACTTTGTAAACACTGAAAAGTGACCTTAAACCTGATTTTTTTAAATATTAACTTTAATGTCAAAAAAATTTAACTTTTTTTTAAAGAGAAACGTGTTTTTTTAATACTTTGGTTTGATAATGTATTGTTTCTAAATAAAACAATGTTTAAAAAAAATTTGATATTAAAGTCAATTTTTGACATCACTCCATTGACAGGAAAGTACTCCATCAAACTAAAGTATTAAAAAATACGCTTTTATTAATTTAAAAAAAAAAACAATTTTTAACATTAAAGTTAATAGGTACTAAAATAAATTACAATTAGCTGAAGCTACCTTGTAATGTTTAAAAAATAATAATTTATTCAAATCGGATAGTAAAATAACGGAGTCGCGGCTTGAGACATATTTAGGAAACACTCTGTATGTCAAGATGGACGTCTTTTAAAATTTTAGAGCAAGTTAGACGAGCAATAAAGAAGCCAGGTGAAAACTGATGGCTATTTTTATTAAACTTTTTCTTTAACATAATTAAACAAAATTTTGTAATTTCCTCCGCCCACGCCCAGGACGTTGCGTCGAATTCGCCGTCAAACTGGTCGTTTTTGATAATAACCTTTGAGGCCGGCCCGGAAATTGTTTCCGGTTCATTTCCGCCCCTCGATCGGTCGAAACAAAGCCGCCCCTATTACCGAAAAATTCATCAGCCGCCACTAAATGACGTCGGCAACCAACTTCACCGAATTCCAGTGACTAAATTTTCGCGTCCGGTGATTCAGTCGCGATTCGACAAACATTTAAACAGAACTCGCAACGTTGAAATAGCAGCAGTCCTAAAACAGCAGGACACAAGGCCGATAATGGCGGCGACAGCCAGTTTTGATAGCACCTGTCCGCAGCTAAGCCACCTGTAGACGCGCGAACATCAAAACTACCTTCCGGAGATCCCGACGCTGGCTCAAGCGAGTAACTTTACTAACTTTCATTCGAGGTGGATAAAGGCGAGAGAGAATGTCGGTTTTTGGTGTTTTGTGGTGAATCGGGACGGTTTTTGTTGTGACATGCGGTGTTTTTTTGTTGGTTCAGTGTTGTTGATGGGTAATTGATCAATTGGGCGCAATGGGCTACAAGTGCGGACAGTTTCCTTGGATTTTCGTGGTGGTGTGTGCGTTGGTGGGATGCATTCCGGAGGTAAAACTCGCCGAATTTCCTTTATCAAGCGATCAATCAGCGCTTAATTTCGGAAGTTTTATTTTAACACCCCCGAGACGTCGCGGCATTGGCAAAGCGCGGACCAGATGTTCGCGAGATAAGTTTCGCGGAACGGATAGTTGCAGAACTTTTGATTTTGGACAATTTTCCTGAATAACCAGCAGCTAGTTGCGGGTTTCTCAATTAACCAAAAAAAGTCCGTCATTATCATATCATAAATTACTTTCTCCGCGACCAACAACCACCTTATTAACAATTAACAACAAAAGCGTAGAATTAATAAACACTTACTTATCGGACTGGTAAACAATTTTTATTCTTGACGTTGGGTCACCAAATAGTTATTCAAAATTGATCCTTCGCCGTCAATGACGCAATTCGAGGACTTAAGTAATTCCTTTTTGCATTACATCTTCGAGGATGAGTAATTTTCTCAGCAATTGCTCGTTTTCTCATGACGCAATTATTGTAACTTTCAATTAATTAGGCGAATCGTGACTGAATCTTCGGCGCAAACAAACATGCAAATCGACCAGAGGATGTCCGGTTGACGGAAACTATTGCGCTTTATTTGGTCCGAAATCACAGCTTCCGCGTGTTTAATTATAATCGCAGCAGCGAAGTCCAAACCCTGCCGAAATTCGTCGATACTCGATTGTTGGACTGCTTTTGGCTTGTGAAACGGTCTGTTGTTGAGGAATTTGGCATTGTTCGGCCGTCAAACCGCGATTCTGTAATGTCAAAGAGCGGCGTGGTCGAAATCACTTTTACTTCTGCGATACTGCCGGCCTAAATGAGGAGAAAGTGTTGTGTGTAGCTATTAGTTTTATTATAATGCAAAACGTTGGTATCAAACACGACACACGTGAGTTAATTGCTGAAGAAAGGTGAAGCAATTATCTGGTGGCGTGGTAGTTTGAAAGGTGTCCACCCCTCGCAGTTCGAAGAGCAAAAATTACGATCGTAGATTAGAGAAAAGATTTTTTTTTAATATTTCTATTATTTATTACGTTCTGCGAGACCACAGCGACCTTTCACGACATCAAAGTTGTTTATACGTATTGTTCAACAAATTCAACAGATGGTTGCGTTATTGATAGCATCGCATGAAAATTTTCTTCAAGACCGTTCAAGACCTTTGAGATAATCTGCAGTGATGCTGTTATTCTGCGTACGTTTATAGCGTCAAATGTAAAAGTTGGATAAGCACAAAGCAATAAAACTGCTTCTCCTTAAACGCATAAAATTAGGAGAGTGACAGGACATTATTGATAATCAATCCAAATCATATCCTGGCATTTAATTAGATCAGTGATCAGTCGGTAAGAAAATCTAATCAAGATCTGCATTTTTATTAGTTACTACGTGCTAAAAAAGAAATCCACGTTGGTTGCAACTGGAAAAACTTATTTCTATATTCACCAGATCTAACATCATAAGACTTCTAATTTATTTTGTGTCACAAAACAGACTCGAGAAGGAGCTACATTTTTCTAGGCAGAATAATGTACATACACAGAATGTTTTGCAGATTAAGGCAGAAAATTTTGAATGTACCCTGGTACTAATCAAATCACAAACTGGAAGCCAGGTTGCTCAAATGGTAATTAAAGTTAATTTAATTGTCAGCGGCGCGTCAAGATTTGACGTAGAACCCGCCTTAGCAACGGATTAACGACATTATTATCGGGTCGTATTTAACAGTCTACCAAATTTACCCGATATTTTCATACAAAAAAATACTTTTACATATTTCCCAAAAATACTAAGTGCTCACCAAAATTAAGAAAATACATAATCTTAAAGCAACAACCAAATATTGACATAATGCTGGCCTCTTATATATTTTGTTCGCCAAAATAACTTTTGTTGACCATAAATACTAAATGTTCACCAAATTTTATTCCGCATTTAATTCTAACATAATACCCAGATATTTAATTTTCGACAGTGTCTTATATTATTTAGCAGTTAAAAATACTATTTGTTGATCAAAAATACACAAGCAATAAAATGTTGTGCAAATGGTAAATAATTTTATGCAAAATTATAGATGTAGATGTGCTAGGGCAAGGAAAATAAGAGTAAAAATAGAAGTGGTTTGCACAAAAAAAAATTATGATTTTCGTAATATATAAATGTTTTGCTGTAATTGGCTTGCATTATGTAAAACGTAAAACTTCTTTTAGTGGTAATTTCTAATCGTGATTTAAAAAAAAATTACAGGGCCCTGAACTGACCTTGTACAAAACTTTCTTCGCGTGCCTCTTGTCTGGAAGCGAAAGCGGCAAGGAGAGATGCGTGAGCATATTTTATTTTTAGAGTTATAGAATAATTATTTGACGCACAAATAGTTTTTTTGAGAAACACTAAATTTGGTAAACATTTAGTAAAATTGATAGACATATAGAATTTAAAATATAAGCAATGGTAAAACAATACGCAGCATACCTAGTTATTTTAGTGGTGATGTTCTCATTTTCTGATGTATAATAAAATTAAATTTTCTGGTGGACAGTGCAGGGAATGTATGGTTTAATTTAGTATACATTATATTTGTTCCCAAAAAGAAATCCACTTTGGTTGCAACTGGGAAAACTTATTTCTATATTTACCAGATCTAACATCATGAGATTTCTAATTTATTTTGAGACACAAAATAGACTCGAGAAGGGGCTACATTTTCCTAAGCAGAACAATGTACACAGAATGTTGTGCACATCAGGGCAGAAAATTTTGAATCTACCCTGGTAGATACTAATCAAATCACAAACTGGAAGCCAGGTTGCTCGAATAGTAATTAAAGTTAATTTAATTGTCAGCGGCGCGTCAAGATTTGACGTAGAACCCTTAGCAACGGATTAACGACATTATTATTGATATTTAGGCAAGTAGAAGCATAAATAAGTCATGAATGGTCTATCAATGCCTTATCATCTTAATTGATGACCTATTGACAAATAAAAAATTTTTGGTGTCGGTCTGGAGAAGTACCTACATAGAAGAATTAAATTTCTTTTGTACCATTTGTAGCATTCAACAATAAATTTTGAGCGACCTCTTAGTAGTAGTAGGTACTCTTTTTACTTTTAATTGTAAAAAATCTGGTGAAAACTGCTACTCCTGACCGTTTGAACAATGGTATCTGAAGCGACGCCCATCTAC
Organism: Schizotus pectinicornis; assembly: GCA_951805265.1. Lineage (NCBI taxonomy): Eukaryota > Metazoa > Arthropoda > Insecta > Coleoptera > Pyrochroidae > Schizotus > Schizotus pectinicornis. The sequence continues at coordinate 5,087,681 of OX638207.1, forward strand.
CGGATTCTCAAACGCAATGACTTCACTTTAAATAATTGGAAACAAAAACAAGACGACGGCATCGTGATGTAACGGGTTCTAGAAGAACAGGAAGACACAGTGGCCTACCTCCATTGTAGCAAAATCTAAACTAATTTCCTCCAAGATGCTGGACCCAACTAAGTTGCCGTAATGACCCTGATGGTTTTCCTTGATAGAATAGAAGCGTCAATTTGCCATAATTGAAACCATTTACATTTCTAATGAACATTTAATTCGATCCAATTACGTCCAGGAAAATGCGGTTTCAAACGTGTGTCAATTAATGCAACGGTCGTAACAAAAGCATCAGAACTTTTTCTACTGCACCGAGGAAAACGACATTTCGAATTGTAGGTGTCAGAACAGGTTCCGATAATGACATTTCTACTTTCACTCCGCGATTTTTTATCCTCACCTTCGAGCAACATTGGAACGAGAAGTGATCGCCCGAATTTTCCGAATCGACAAGAAAACGGCATTTTTGGCGTCGGACTCAGCGAAACTGGTTATTTGCATCAATTTCGTGAGTTGCGTATTCAGCTGCGACCCGACGAATCGATTCTCGTTTTATCTTCGCCACGAGAAAATTGGCTCTTTGGCCGTGTTGCAAGTGGTGAAACTTACTTGTTGTCATATTTCTATAACGACAATTACGCCGGCACTCCTAGACGACATTTGTGGCATTCAACGGATTTGTGAAGTTCAACGCTACCAAATTCATTATTCGCACCAGTTTTGACATAAAGGCAACAAAGTGCCGTAAGAAGCGGCCAAATATGGGATAAGTTGACGCGAGAATCGTCACCGATCAACCCGTTCGAAGACCCGGTTTCGGCCTTAAGGCCACTTTATGGAGGCATTATGCTCGAGTTGCAATTAAAAATTTAAAACAAGTTTTATATTGGCATCGGAAACTGTTAGGTTTGCCAATTATAATTAAGGGAGCCACTACACATGACTGGAACATCCACATAATTAATTAAAACAACCAGTAAAGCGAAGACTTGGGCCAAGAGGCTTCGGAATTTCCATTAGGCAGTACAGTCAAATGCACGCTGAAAAAGGTACTGAAAGCTCGCCGCGCTCTTGTTAATGAAGTTTTGACGATGGAGCTAGAGCGATGTCAGAATTTTTGCGAGGGTGATTAATAGTACCAAAAATTGAACAAGAAAGGAAAGTCAAGGCTCGCTACGACAACTTAATCCGAAAACCAGAACTGGATTTAGAACAAGCATTAAGTTCCATATAGCAAATGTCAAAAAACCCACAAACTATTTTTTAAAGAGTGCAGAAAATTATTTTAATTATTGTTTACATTTTGAAATAATAAAAAAGTGATAATTAATTTGGAGAGAAGAATCGGTACCGAAGAAACTGATTACTTGTTGTGCTGAAGTGTCAGAAATTGCTATAAAATGTTGACCGACACAGTTACAAGCAGGTCGACTTTTCTAAATTTAGTTACGAAATAATAGACGACGTCCTTGCACTCCTTAACAATTGCAGGAATTGATGCACAAAAAATTGACAATTGCAGCAATTAGCTAACACGCGAATTTATTTTGCTACCTTGGCTTCGAAGAGGAAAGTAACTGCTGATACCTGGAGAGGAAGTTCTTCAGGGCGATACCAGAAGTTGTTTTAGACCGCGACGTCCTGCCTGCCTCTTTCGCTTTAACCATCACCGCTACCTATCACTTTCCAATCGCATTGGTATGCCGCAATTCGCAATGCTTATCGCCGATAATTTCGGCGAATAGCTTTTCCGTTAAGAATCCCAGTAACTGTAACCACAGTTTCCATTGCTCTATCGTCGATTCATCTCAAATAGCGCCCCATTAAGTAATTAGTTTCATTCATCATCGCTGTAGTTTTTGCTCCCGACTGGAGGAATCCTGGCAAATTAATTACTGGATCCTCGGCGAGCCCCACTGCTTGATGAAGCTTTCTGTAATTGATTCCGGGAAAATTGATTGGGTTCTTTTGTTGGATCGCGTGATGGAAATTGTCTGCGAGTCTGTCTCGAATTTATTGTAATTGGCCTGCGTTTCGCGAGACGTAATCTGTCTATTTGAAAGGACCATTTATTGGGTGAGATCGCGCAACCGGGTTTAAGTCCGAAAATCGGGCGTGATATTAGCGGCGGTTGCAAAATCGACTTTTGCACCGACCAGTACACGTGGGAAGGACCCCGACGACTCTCACTCAGTCGCGCCTTTTATGGACGGCGACGTGTGTGCATACCTTTACGATGGTCGTTGGCAGACACAGAGACCGTTTTAACAGCCTCTGACAGCTGCACCAATCATGGAAAGTGGCAACTAAACGAATCAGCATGACGAAATAGAGCGCAGGATAAAATTGTACTTAGGAAGGTATGGAAAGTCTATTTTGTCGGCAATTTCTAACCGTGACAAGATTTTGCCAAAACGAAAATAGGTGGCGAAATAGCATAAGTGTGTGCTGACAGCATAAGAATTTTTTTCTTGAAGCAAAAGAAGTAGTTTTCGAAACGAAGGACTTTCTGAAAAAGAAGCTTCAGCTTAGAGGATTTTTAGAAAAGTTATTCGCCAATTGGCGGCGTATTTCGCAAAAAATCTGCTCCTTTCTTAATCTAAACAACAATAAAGTTGAAAAGGCAGTGAGCGTGTTTAGGACAGTAAAATGGAAACAGTATGCTGCCTAAAAGGAGCAAAGGTAAAAATAATTCACCTGCCACCTGAAGCCACTTGAAGACACCTGAAGACACCTGAAGACACCTGACGACACCTGAAGGCACCTGAAGCCACCTGAAGCCACCTGAAAGCACCTGAAGACACCTGAAGCCACCTGAATGTAAAAGTCACAGAAAATTAAGCACTTTTTTTAGTAAAACTAGAAATAAGTTTGAGACTAGGAACAAAATTAATTAACTAATTTTTAGCGATAATAAAAATAATTATTAAATAATAACGGAAAAAAATTTTACTAGTCAGTTGGACGTTGCAGAAGACTCCTAGATGTTGGAGATGCTATTTTGCACCGCATTTATTTTCACTTCGTGACAAATTATGATGGCAAAAAGTTTGTTTCTACAACGTCGAGCTTTTGGCTCCGGGCAATTGTTGGCGTTGGAATTATCATGCAAATTGCTTCATGTTAATAAATTGGACTTGTGCCAGCAGGACCAGTTGCAGGAGCGAGCGGCGAGTCCCGATTCCTTAGTCCTTGAAATATCGACCTTTAGAAAATGCTAACATCGGGAGAACCTTGCTCTCCTCCATTTGGTTAATCTTGCATAACAATTACGACTGATGTTGAATTGTCGTTGTGAAAAAAAATTGTGCGGAGGATATCCGGAAGTTCCGTGTCAAAAATTCAAGCTTTCGTTTTTTCTTGTTATTTGTTTATATTATTACTTCACGCCCGCATATTAGTTGGACTAGTTCAGTGATATTGAATAATAACAAATAAACTTTCTATTTCTGTTGCTCTCAATTATTTATTTATTTACAATGCACGCGAGCGCGTTTCTGTGAAACGTACAACTTCTTTGGCGTAATTTGCACATAGCTAGCAACAATAGATTGTTAGTTGCTAAACCTTGAGGTTATGGGCGCAGCCAGTAATAATTTAATAAACTACGAGTCGGCTCGTTAAAAAACGCAAATAGACCGACCAATGTCAAATACCGGCACTCTTTTTCTTCCCATTACCATAAATTTTCACTGGACCATTATCTAATTTAAGGTAAATTTCGTGGGTTTGTGAGGTCAGCGACTATTTTAGTGTTTTTTTTTTAATTTTGAATAATTTAATTTTTTTCTTGTAGATTTCGGGCCAGTTGGTCGACACCGACTTCATCCCCCAGGTTTCGGCCACGTGCAAGGCCGGCCACATGAGCATCCGGGTGGCGTTCAATAACAGCTTCTACGGAGCCATCCACGCCAGAGACTTCCGGAATCCGTCCTGCATGGCCCACGGGGACGGAGGCAAATTGGTGGCTCTCGATATCAATTTGTTGGCCCAGCCCGGAGCCCCGGACTATTGCGGACTTCTCGTCAACAACGTGAGTGGCTAACGTGTAAATTCGTTGCGTCACCAATCCGGCCGTGAACATGTAAAGTACGGGGAACCGACGAGAGGACATCTCGGAGGTGATAATTGCCGAGTACACAGCATTCCAGTGACAACATCGGAGAATGTCTGGGCATTAATCACGCCTTGCTGGAGGGCTCAAAGCTTCTTTAATTTGGAGAAGATCTCGCCAGGTGGCCGAATTTGTGCAAAATCGCTTAGCGACAAACCCTTAAGGTCAAGAAGAAAGTTTGGTAATTTTTGTCAAGTTCAAAATCTCCAGATTACCTCGTGAGAAAAATTTCGGGGCGAACAAAGCTGCCTTGATCTCTTCATTCTCTTCAAACCTGGTTAATAACACGTTGCATTTCCGAGGTCTTCTGCCTCCTGGTTGTGCAACACGCGAAGGATGACTCGCTAATTGGCGACAATGCTCCATTCAAACTTTTCGGTTGTTCAGTCACTTAGTTGCAATGACACCGACGAGGCGATGCTGCGTTACTAACGGACCCAAGGCTCCGTCCCATAAACATCCACGTTATCCTTCATGCCCAAATACGTTGTTGTTGCATGCAAGTCGCGTAGGCCCCACAAACATGTCGCACTCCTCGACGATGACGTCGTCGCATAACTGCGGGTGTTTCCTTCAACGACTTTATTACGTCTCCTAATCATGAGGATGCTGTCGACTCGCACAGAAATTTTTAACGAAACTGATGGAATCGGAGGAATTTAACTGGCGGTGCATCGAAATTTTAATTGGCTTGTTGAGATTGCATCGTTGGTTAATAGCAATATTGTGGTTATGCGGTATGGATAATGATCGTATGAGGCTTGTAATAACAGAACGGTACAACTGGTGTGTTATAGATGGGTGGGCACGGATCTGGACGGGTTGGAATTAAAATAAATTTATTCCTAGCGCGAATTAAAGAACGTGCCTCGGGAATGGGGTCTGAATGGGCAAATTAGGTGTTAGCGCGTAGAACTAGATGTTTACGAAGACAAAGAATAGTGACCGCAGAGGTGACCAATTTAGGCACGAGACAGGAATAATTTTTTAATTTTTGGATCCAGGTCTTTTGCTTTGTTCTTCTTCAGCTCTCGCAGAGGGCTCCCGCTATCAAACGAACTCATTGCCCGCAATGATTCTCCTCCGAGCTAATTGCAGAGTCGTAACAAAATACAGTTACAGATGCACTGATGCAAAGGACCTGATTGTGGAGACCAAAACGTTGCCGTTTCCGAGGTTCCCTTTACACTTGTTTGCGTCCTCTCTTGTACCAGCCGAACAATTTTGTCGATATTTGTCAAAGTTTTCCTGAATTGCTGCAATTGAAGAGTGTTGCAACTGAAGAGAAGCCGCTTTAAAAAATTGATCACGCGATTTGCACTTATAGGTCAAGAATCGCGCCTAAATTTTCGGTTAATTAAATTCGCTTCGGTATGAGCAATTCCGTAATCCATACCTTGATAACTGTTTACATTGTTGTTTAGAACGCGTCCAATTTACGGTAAAGCATATTGTCAGGTTGTTGTGGACGTTGCTGCATTTTAATCACTTTGTCCGTAGAAATTCACGACTAATTAACATAATTGCAGAAAACCGAAGAACGATCCGTTCCTGTGGCCGTGAGGATTCATCGAACCCTGGAATTAGCCGACGACAAATTCTACGTTATCACTTGCGGCAAGGCGGGATTCAAAAACGCCAGAAACGAAACGTCTCTGGTCTCGCTGAGGCTGCTGGATGGCAATAAGAGGATTACTCAAGCTGTTTATGGAAGATCCTACCATTTACGGGCGGAAATCTCCAGACCTGATGGAACTTACGGGTTTAGGGTCAAATCCTGCTTCGCTTTCAACAAACTCAACAGTAGCGTTCCTTTGATCGACGACAGGGGATGTCCGGCGCATCCCAACGTTATCACGCCGTTCACCTACGACGAGAAGAAGGGCAGCGCCGATGCCGAGATCGCGGCGATGTTCAAGTTCCCGGAGAGCTCCGAGGTCCACTTCCAGGTAATCAAGCGCAATTCAAGGGTTTAGCAAAATTTAACAATTCAGCAATTTGCCAGCGGCGCGCCATCCACTCGCGCGAGCGAGTGACTCGTCGCTGACAAAATCCGAGCGAGTGACGGGTCGCTGGCGAAAGCGCTAGCGAGTGACTCGTAACTGACAAAAATGCGAGTGACTCGCAGCTGGCAAAAGTGCGAGTGACTCGCAGCTGACAAAAGCACGAGTGACTCGCAGCTGACAAAAGTGCGAGTGACTCGCAACTGACAGAAGTGCGAGCGAGTGGCTCACCACCAACTAGCCTGATTTATTAATAAAATTTTTTTTAGTGCGACATCGGGCTGTGCAAGGGCGCCTGCTCGGAGCCCGTTTGCACCTCCGATTCCGTGCAGACCTTCGCCCTGACCACCGAGGAGGGAATTTTGATGGCGGCCACCAGCGTGTTCGTCGTGGACCCCTCCGAGGCGCCGTTGGTGCAGGGTTTGTGCGACGACGGCAGCGTCCATCCGTCTTGGCTGCTTTGGTTGTGCGTTGCTTTAGGGATCCTCTTTCTTATCATGCTTATCATCAACATCTTCCTCTGTTCTGCTATGACTTGCGCTTGTGCTAGAACTGAAATTATCGAAAAGGAACCCAGCATTATCGAAGACTACGACCCCTATAGATCTTGGCATGGCAGTCAGTACGGTTCGAGGTTGGTTCTTGTTAAAGTTATCGCAATTGGTTAATAACAGTTGTTGTAGGTATTCGCTGAACGGTGCTCCTCAGAACCCCAAAGGCTACACTTCTGGCGGATCGACAATGAACTCGACTAGGTCGGTTTCTTCGCATAGCGATCATTACGCGATAGTGCATTCGAGGCCTGGTAGTCGTTACAAAAACCGAGGACCTGGCTCGCATGTGGGAAGTCACTACAGTGGGAAATGATGTGTTCACCGTGAAAAACTATCGAGTGTTGTTAGAATTAAGTCTTCAATAATCTGTGCAATTACCAAGTAACGATCGAAACGACTATATTTTTGCTTATTTGAGCGAAATAAGCATTAAACGAACTTTGACTCCGTCCCCACCAGACCAGCAAACTGACGACGTTGGAGATGGAATTGTTTCTGGTCCTCAGGACTTCTGAGAAATCGCATTTAGCTACCCTTAAATAACATTTAGCGGCGTAATGTTAACGATAGAGCTTTAATTTTGTAAATTTTAACAGCCTTATGGCGGCAAATTGCCGAAAATATTTTTGTAAAGAGAACTGATTAATAAAAGATGTATATACAGTTGTGGCTCCGCTGACCAACCATTTACTAATTTTGTCACGAATTTACGAAACTTGGACTTTGTCCTAAACATTTCTCGCTAGTGGGAGCCTTCAACTATTTTCTGTATTCTCACTCGCCTTTATAGTTGATTAGTTGTAAAATAGATCCTTCAAACCTGTTTTCAGCTTGGGTAAAGTGGCCTTGTTCAAATAGTCTTGACAGTAATGAATGTAACTAAGTGTATGTAGATAAATATGTTAACAATAGAAAGTAATATCGATGTTAACAAGGCAACTGCAGAACTTGAAAGTTTCTAGAAAACTCCATGGCTGGCTGCTTCTGAAACTAAAGTTGGTTAACTCTCTCTTGCCCACTCACTAGTGAAGAGAAATTGAAGAATGCTGAGAGAATGCTTTAAAGCTTCAACACCACTAAAACAATCACAATGTTTACAAAGCAAGATACTACCACACAAAAAAAACTACAAGTTTAATCTACGATTAAGAAGCAGATTAATAAATGTTGCAAGAACTAGTCAGATGCAACTATTAGCTAATGGAGAAAATTAATATAGCAGAGACCTAAGCCAACATTGCTGAATACATTTTGGGAGCCACTCGAAAAAGTATTTTATTACTCAAGTGACTCTAATATTCAGTATTTTCGACATAACTCTTTTTTTGAAAATTTCCTTTAGTAGAAGCTATAGATTTCAAAAGTTTAGAAAATTTTTACTACTTTTGATGATGTAACCAAATCTACTGCGGAGACCGGCTCTGGCACCCGGCACGGACTTACTTCACTCGATAATGTCGTTGTTACGTATTAGTTCCGTAAAAAAAATGTAAACACTTTTTTATAATTTAGCGATAAGGATTTACGGTTAAAAGTTATTTAGTTCGATCGAGACACTAGAACAACACATTACCAATATAGGGTTATCATTACGTACTTGAGCATCTTTGCTCTATTATTGCAGGAATAAAGAACTTGCAATGTACTTAGGATGCTGTGTAGTGAAGTGACTAATTGTAGACGACTGCGACAGGTGTTGCCACTAAGGGTAATATATTTATTTATTAAGTCTTAAGTCCAAATTATTTTAAAGAATTAAGGATTTAAACTAACTTGTCAAATGTTGATTTCAGTAAGTCCCAACTACAATGGCGAAGAAAAAAGATGGATGATGAGCATAACACTTTTTAGTTTTGCAGTCGATTGAAGATTTGGTTAGTCGTTTCAATTCTTTACTATACATATAATTATCTTGGCTCACCCTGTATGTTCAAAAATAATTTCCGGTTATAGATTTTTTCTGTAAATCAAATTTCTAGCTATCATAGAACTTGAGCTATCAAAATCGGACGCACTATTGCCCCAGCCTGTATATAATAATTAATTAGAAGACCATTGAGTGCCTTAATTACCTGTATCAGCAATAAAAGATACAACCAGATTTTGGCCGTGATAATTTTGACAGACTTAATTATATTAATTACCGATGCCAATCACGGTGCCGTTTCCCGGAAATTTTTTCCATATAAATATCAAAAAGTATCTTTTAATTACTCTAAACATCAAAAAATGGATCAGTTAATTTTTGTGTCACTATTTTTAACCACAACTTTTGTAGTGATTCTTGTATCAACAGAAGTGAGTCTTTTTTCGAAAACTTGAGAATCTTCTAACTTTCTTTCTAGCCCCAATACATTTTGAAACACGAAAGGGCCATTTTGGTAAAGTTCAACGCAAGTTTAGTAAAAAACAACACCTGTGAATTTAGCTTCAAAAAAATCAACAGAACCGACACCGCTTTGAATGTGTCTTTTACCCTACTCGAAGACCTGATGGAGGGAGAGGTCATGGTGTTGAAGTTTTTTTTACTAAAAAATTGATCAATTTTTTTATTTAAAATTTTTAGATGCATCTGTATGTCGAAAAAAAGACTGCACAAGGTGATTATCGCTATTTTGGGGCTGAACTCAAGGCCATCAACGTTTGCAAATTTTTCAAAGCCAACGCTTTTGGAATCCCCAAAAACTTGGCGCGATACGGAAACCTAAACAAGCAAACTCTTTGCAACGTCAAAAAGGTGACCAAATTAACTTTACTTCAATTTTAACTAAATACATTCAACCATAATAAAAATCCACACATACTGCACAGTATAATTAAAAAATGTTAGTAGTAGAAGTTTTAAATATTTTCATCATAATTTGCTCAAAAGTTAGAAATTTCTATTTTTTATTTTAAGCTTTATGATTGACAAACTTGCAACTTTCAATACCATTCCAACATTCATTCATTAATTTGAGGTAGTTTGAATCAATATAAGCTCTCAATATTTTTAGGGGTACTACTACTTGAGAAACTATATTCCTGACATCTCTATGTTTCCTAAATACTTTTTCTTTGGCAACTTCCGCCTTTGCATGTCGGTTTACTGCCAAGAAGCCAACCTCTTCGTGCTGCAGTGGTATGTGTCCATCGAAAAACCTCCAGCTAACTGGTGACGTTGACTGCAGTAAAACTAACCAAGAAAGCAATTTTATTACAATAAATACTATAAATTTGGAAATGAGTATTATAATTGGCAAAATCACTGTTTTTTTCTAATAACCCGACTGTACATGTGGAAAAACCGGACAAGGTTGGAACGTTGTACCAGTTTTTGCCGTTTCGTCTAAATTTTTGAAAGTATCAATTCTCCAATTTGGATTTGGAGAATCGAAACTTTGCAACCCAACTAATTAGGAACACTATTCGTAACAAACACATTGGTCCGGATAACATTTGGAAGGGTAAACGATACATTGATCCATGCAATTAACATCAGCACCCACGTTTCCAGCGTACTCCCCAACAGCTTCACAGGTAGTCCTGAAAAAAATTGGTAAAAAACTTTTTTTTTTAATTTTTTATCGAAAACTCACGGGCATTGGCAAATTTTCGCGGGACAATTGGGGGGGTACCTCAAACAGTTAGTTTGGCACCAGTCGCTCATTCCTGGAATGATCCTGTAGCTGGAGCTAGGCACGCAAACTTGCTCCCTCACAACTAGAGGATAAACGTTGTAAGGAGACGGTCTCGAGGCGTCTTTGTAGAAAAGCAAATAGGGGTTGTCGTTCTCCACGAATAAGGGCGGAATCGCTGCCCCTGTGCTGGTGTGAATAGCAACGTCGGCGCAATTTCTAAAAGTTTCCGATTTTCCGCACCCTTGCGCTTGGGTGCCGTTGGGACACATCCCCCATTGGTTCCCCGTGTAGTAGCTCCATTGCAAAACGCACTGACTGCACGTCAAGTAGGCCGGCAACTGGACTTGGTAGCGAAATATCGCCTTTTTCTTGCCGTCTTCCGGGATTTGGTAGGCGAAGTCCCGACTTCCCGCCACGTAAAGAGGAAACTTGTTGAGGCAATCTTGCGTCACAGTCTGTTGAGGGTTGTTGTTGGGACACAGGAAGATTTCGAAACGGCCGTAATGGTTGGCGGTTAACTCGATTTCGATGTCGATGGCTTGTCCGACGCTGTAGTGTCGCGCTGTGATGCCTTTGGCGTAGAGGCCTCCGGCCTCGTGGGGTCTGGGGTCTGGGACGTGGTGCGCGTCACCACAAACGCCGCATTTACCGCCGTTTTGCTCCCACTGCACTAAAAAACGAAATTTGGAAAAGGTTAACAGTTACGAGTGGGACGGCTGGAATTTAGTTGTAATCTTCGAAAGTATCTTTTTTTTGGTCATTGGACTCATCTTCGCTTTAATTTATACCGCTAAAAAAACAAAGTTCAACGTCATGTTAACGTCCGCGAAGCTACTAACATTCAAATTGGCTAAATAAACAGAGATTCAAAGATGCAAATGCAATGACTCACCTGCGTACCCGCCGCAGAAGAGTTCGTTGTCGTTGTAGTTGACGGGATTAGGGAACCCGAACCTCCACATGGAGTTTCTCGCTGGCGGGTCCATGAGTCTTCCGTGTCCCTCCGCTGAACAGTAGAGTTGCAAGAACACCAGGAGCGAGCTTAATGGAACTATCATCTTCAGGAACTTCTGATGGAAGACAACGAGAAGAGTCAACAAACTGTCTATCAAAACAGTGATGGATCACGAGATAACTTGCGGTTATGGTTAATAAAATATTCATCTCCAATACCGCGAATGGTGCTACAAGTACCACCCAGTCTTGAATTTTAATTTAGAAATTTTTATTTTTGCCGAACTGCAACAATTTCGCGACTTTGCCGCAATGGGAGATTTACGTGTGTCCTTTGTCCTTTTGGGTGTTGTCGTGGTCATTATTTTCGTGGCAAATGTCAAGGCCGTTCTGTGACATGTGTTTTTTGACAATAGAACAATAGGAATGTGGTAGCTTAATTCGGAGTAGTGGACGTTTAATCGATTTCGTGTCGAAATGAGACGATGATTTGCGGTTCATGATCAAAACAAACAGACAATTAAGGATGCTAATGGCGATAATCGAAAAACTGCATGGACAACTTTCCTGACAAAAAGAACAAAAGAAATGTGTAAAATGCAGTCCCAAGGCTGGGTGGAACGATGGTAATTTCGATTATTACGGGCACCGGCGGTTTCGAAAAACACATAAATTTTCCCCGAATTCCGACCATTTACATAATTAACCGCAAATTATTAATAATAGTTTTTTTAATACTTAGCCATTACGGACTTGCAAAAAATTAATGTTCTATGAGGTTTGAAAAAGAGGCAGAAATTTTGTGGCCGCAGGGATAACAAACTGACAACAAGCATCTATTCTAAATAGGCAAAGACATTAATTTGTAGCAATTTGTATGAATGTCTAGAGAGGCGTTATTAGACTCTTTGGCCACGAGCCTCTCTCTCCCACGCTTCATGTTTAGGTTGACAAAATATGAAGACATCTAGCTGAATAGGAATAGAAGTTGAATGGCCAGAATCAGGAAGTTGCTTTTATCATGAATTTGAGATCATTTCAAACCTGAAACCAGCATTCTAGTCTAAAGAAGTTCAGCTATCTACCCCATCCTGATCTAGGATTAAGTACTTAATTTAATATACAGGGTTAGTCAAAAGTGCCAAACCAAGCTTTTCCTGCCTAAACTATTAGATTTAAAAAAACTGTTTATAAAATGACTACTTAATTTGAGAGCATATTACAGCATATTTTTTACAAAATGGCGCTGGCTACCTTTACCTACAAAATATTTTTTTTTAATAGCAACGTATACATCTACATACGTATACATCTAAGTAGAGGAGATGAGGGCTTCTGGCTCAGCTCCTGCTCTTGCTGCTCCTCCCCCACTCTCACCACTTTTGTAGCGTTGCCTACCTAGTTTTGCTCTACTTACTATTCTTCATGTTCTAAACAACTTTACACAGGTTCTAAACAACTTTAAACATGTTCTAAACAGCTTTGTTTAAAGTTGTTCTAAACAACTTTACACAGGTTCTAAACAACTTTAAACATGTTCTAAACAGCTTTGTTTAAAGTTGTTCTAAACAACTTGAAACAAAGCTGTTTAGAACATGTTTAAAGTTGTTTAGAACCTGTGTAAAGTTGTTCAAGAAAAATAGTAAGTTGAGCAAGACTAAGTAGGCAACGCTACAAAAGTGGTGGGGGGAGGAGCAGCAAGAGCAGGAGCTGGGCCAGAAGCCCTCATCTCCTTCTACTCATCTACAAGAGATTGAAGAATTTGGGTTCTCGGGCCATCCTAACAGATTTCTAATTTTGAGACAAATTTGAAACTTAATAATTGTCATTAAAATATTTTCTTCTGGATTTCTTAGCTTAACATCCTTGTTATTGACATAATTGAGATCTTAACCGACAACTCTGTTCGCTGTTGAAACAATTTTTTTCCAATCCGGTGTTCCTGTAATTAAGTTGCTCGGGCATGTGTCCAAATCATTAGATTTTTTGCAGACTCCACTCCTCTATTATTCAAATCCTTTATTGCCGTAATCGTTAAAAGTAGATCTACATTTAAATATCGGCCTTCAACTTGAACAGTTTCACGTCAAAGCGGAAATTAGCTGTAATTACTGCCATTGCAGCTTCTCAAAAAGGTAACACTTTGAGATGAACTGAAACGGTAAAGCTGACGCCTCCGAAATCTCCTCCAGATCAGATTAGTAACAATGTTGCTCTTAAAAAAATTGATATTATTTAGCGGACTGGCTTGGGCAGACCACCAATTTCCAATTAGCCTCGCGGTGTAAACGTTCTCAACCCGCCCATTTAGTGATTGACCGTCTTTTAATTTAAGTTGAATTTTTTTTTTGCGCCACCCAATTCGTGGCTCCTTCAATTACTTTCCGATTCGTCAGGCCTCGTTGTTTTTTCGGTACTTTTGAGCCTCAAATATTTCCCGAGTGACTGACCTTTGGAGAGGCGGCGGCCGTCCTTATTTAATATATTTCGACAGGTCCGCCACCTTCTTGAAAATTTGTCGGATCAATCAGGCAAAAATCAGATAACGACCGTATAGCCCTGACCTTAACAACCTGAAATTGAGACACACCTCTCCTGAAATGCCACAAGTTAAGCTGAATTTTCACGGTCAACCCAATCGTGCCGTAATTCAAAAATTTATTGCAAATTTCAACGATTGCAATGTTTACGTTTAGAAAAAAATAATGTTTTTGGTGAAGTGTATCGACCCCGGCGAGGTTTGACGGCCCGTTGCTAATTAGGAGCCTCGGGCGGACAAATCGGCTGGCAAGTTCGGCGCGTGTGAGGAATTCTTTATGCACAACAAAGTGTTGGGTTGAAATTCGAATTTTTCGCCGTGATAACCCAGAAATCGAGGGCGTTCGCTATTGGAATTCAGTTATCGACTTTCGGTTTCGTAATTTGATGGGAACGTGGGGAGCGACGTCAAGTAGCTAGGAGACCGCCTCCCGGTGTTTCAAGGCGCAATTTTCTTCGGCTTCTAACTGTTTTAATTTGCGCAATTAACATTTCGGACAGGTGGCCGAAACAGTTATCTATAACCATAAGGGGTCCCCCACACTCACGTCAATCCCACAGGCGAATTCTCAGCTAATAAATTTTATTCACCGCCAATTACATAATTCAATAACGAGTAATTGTTGACGGAACGGCAACATCATCAATCAAGTGTCAAGTGGTTGGAGGTTCAACGAATCCAAAATGCAACCCTTATGGAGGATTGGGTTCGCGTAAATAAATCACCGCTAATGGCTCATTTTCATAAAAAGTCGATTGGTAATGGGTTTGTCGATAATAGTTTAGTCACGGTTTGGCTTCGACACGTAAAATGACTTAAAAACGTATTAAGTCATTTGACATTTTTTTATTAATTACCACGACGTAATTAAGTGCGGAGATGGGGTTTCGCGGGTCACCACCTGAGTACCCAGGACCCACCTAGAGTGGAATATTTTTTGAGTCTTCCTCGAGGCGCTTATTTACTGTCTATAGTTGATCATAAATTTTTAAAGACTTTTGTGATAAAGTTGATAGTTTATTGAAAACAATTTGGCGCCCACTCATCTGTAGATAGCTTCTAACAGAATTTAATATGCTTTTTATGGCTCGCTGAAATTACTTGAAGCTGGGTAAACGTGGCTTAAGAAATGGGCTTTTATCAAACATGAGATAAAAGAGAATGTAATTGGCGCCTGGCTAAATCCTATTTTTATTCTTTTTCTGTTGGCCACGTCTTCAATTATTCCAATCGGGTTTTCTTCTTCCGCATTTCTTAGATTCTCTTCTTATTTTCATTACTTGTCTGACCAGCTTCTTTTATCAAATTTATTTCTTCGATTCTGTCTTGATAATTTTTTTTGAATTATTCACATTTTATCTTGCTTTGCATCTTCACCTATGAATAGATGCACTTTCCAGGTTAGCCTCTTCCCTATAGCATCTTCAACCTGTCGCTTCTTCAAATCTTCCATTGCAGCATCTTTATTAATCCTAGTAATTGAAAACAATTTTTTTCAATTTTTTGTCTATTGCTTGGTATTGCTTTGGACCTAGTTTTCCGTGTTTACTTCCTCTTGATTGGCTTCTGGCTCGCCTACTACACTGCGACATTGTCAAGCAGGACAACACCAAAAAAGTTGAAGCCCTGCCAGGCTGGCCGAACCCATGTGCGCATAACATTAAGACCACAGAGACTGGTTTACGATTTTTCGTAATTTACTCGCTAAATTATGGCACTTTGGGCCAAACACGTCAACAAACTGGTCGGGACCTTAAAAATCGCGTTGCGCCTTATTTACATTTAACAGCCTACACGCCAATAACATTACTTGAACAACCCATAATTTTTTGAGTAATTATACCAATCATAAAATTGTTATCTTAATTTATTTAATGACCTTTGTAATCCGTCCGTGTAAATTGTAAGTACTTACATTATATCACAACGTTGGCGGGAACTCGTTGCACTACCGCGCACGTTTTCGAACTGAAGACTGAAAGCTTCGTCCTGAAGCCGCGCGGTCCTGCTGTCTAGGCCGACTCTGCACCCACCAGAAGGTCGCTACAGCGACCATTAGCCCCAGTCTGGCAGTAGTTGCACTGTGTCATCCTCAACCACTCAAATTATTGCTCCAAAGCCACAGACAACGACGCTCTAACGTATATAAAGTTGCAGAACTTTAAGCAACAACGATAAATATTTATTGGAAACAACAACAAAATTACAAATAATCAAACAATAGTTTAAGCGGGCAAAGCCAATTTTTCCTCTTCTTTCAAATGGACGCACTCCTCGCTTTTCTCCCAGATTTCGTAACAGAACTTCTTACTCCAAGTTTTGGGGGGTTGCGCGAAAGTCCTGCAGTCCCAGAAATGTTTTCCCGTAACGTTCTTCCACTTGTTCGAAACCGCCAAAGCAATCGTGGTTTGGGCGCCCTCCTCAGGAGTCTACAATTACAATTATTATTAATTAATTAATTTATTATTTATTTATTCACCTTTCCGTAGAGCCAAACGACCGTGTTTCTGAAAAGTTTTCCGAAAGTTTCGATTCCCAGAATCCGGGACGATTTGAGGTAAATTTCTGTGTTGACTAATCCGGGATGGAGGGAGTTGGAGGTGACTCCCGAATCTTTGAGTCTTTCGGCAAAACCGTTGGCGGCGATCACGTTGCACAGTTTTGAGTTGCCGTAAATGAAAGATGTTCGGATTACGTTGTTGGAGTGGCCTTGGGGGAAGTTCAGATTGTCAACGTTGAGGTTGTTGCAGAAGGCCGACGCTGAACTGACGAAGATTATGCGGCTAGGGGCGGATTTCTTCAGAAGATCTGGAATAGGACCACAAATTACATCAGAGCACAGGCTACGAGAAAATTTTTTTTTAATTGTGAGAAATAAAGCATAACAGAGATTAACAACGAATATAAAAATAATTATGTAAGAAATTCAACAATAGAATACTGGTTCTGCAAAAAATGACTAAAAAGATACTAAGAAAAAAAAATAAGAATTTTGAAGAACATGAAAACTAAAGAGAAATCTGACAAAAGTATATAAAAAATAAAAAAAAATCTCTGTGATCTGTGCACAATCGCAAATCTTTGGGCAAAAATATTTTTTTTTATTTTTTATATAGGTCGTTTTGTCAGATTCTTTTTAGTTTTCATGTTCTTCAAAATTCTAATTTTTTTCTATTTCTATTTTCTTATTATGAAGTAGTCTGTCCACTTCATAATAAACAAAATAGAAAACTTGGCATATTACAAAATATCTTAGTTCTTTTAAAATAAGAGATTGCAGCTGAATATTTTTTTTTGTTGACGTATCTAAATCTGCTGCTACCTACCGACTAGAAGGTGGGTGAGGAGGAAGGGGCCAAAGTGGTTGATTTGCATCGTCATATGGAGCCCGTCATCAGTGTGCTTGTTCCCAGCTGTACCCACAGCGGCATTATTGATGAGAATGTGAAGTTTCTCTTCGGTTTCGTTGATGTCTTTGGCAAATCTTCTGATTGACTGCAAGGACGTCAAGTCCAAATTCTTCGTCACAATGTTGGAATTGTTGGTAATGTCGATAATTTTATTTTTGGATTTGGTCGCGTCCTCCCTGTCGGCAATAATAACGCGGGCGCCCCTGGACGCCAACAGGAGGGCAGTCTCAAAACCGATTCCTGTAAACAAGAAACAGAATAAAATCCGAGTTTCGAGAGAATTAATTCTTAATGACGTTATTACTATTGATTGACTAATAGCGTTTAATAAATCAACAAGGTAAACTATTAGTAACACTTGGTAAGTGCAGGCTTGACTTCAATAGGTGAGAGGTTGGCCATTAATAATTTCTATACCCATCTCTCTGGTTTAGTCACGCACTTCAAATGGTAAAAAATTAAAACCGGGTTAAAGCGAGTGGTTTTCGAAACTCTGGTTATCGAGTTTGAGGAAAAACACAAAGTTCCAAGTACCTACCATTAATTTGGTACCTTCATCTCAATTGGGTCATGTAAAGATGTATCTAATAGGTGTGCCACTAATAGTGGATTTTTTATCAATTAAGAGAAACGATTTCTATAATTTTAATAATTACAGTCGCTCGAATCCGGTCTATTAAAACTTATCTAAATTGTTATTAACATTTTCCAAATTGTTTAATAATTAGGCGACGCCGACAAATTGAATTCAGAATCTGTGCCATCGCATTAGAAAATCTCTTAGCTTCAAGCAAGGATTTTTACGCTTTAAAAAATTTGGGACACTTGGTTCGAACTTTGTTGTACATACAACTGGTCATCTATTAAAAAATAAATTTCTAATTTTCCAAATTTTATTAATTTTGTGAAAAGGCAATCTCTACCTTAATCTTAATCTCTACCTACCATGAAGTAGGTAGAAATTAAGAACTACTTAACTAAGTTCCTTTTGCCTTTTCAGAAAATTAAAAAAATTTGCCCCAGCTACCTTCAATGGTGCTAATTCATGTTAGCACCATTGAAGGTAGCTGGGGCATAAAAAAGTTACCATCAAATGAGCTACAGAAAATCCTTTTGCGATGGTAACAACTTTAATTTTTTAAATTTTGGTTTCTTAGCTTTGTTGCCGGAAGAGAGTGCTCACCTGAGTTGCCGCCCGTGACGATGGCGGTTTTTCCGGTGAGACAAACGAGGCTCCTGCACTTGCCCGTCGAGACCTTCTGGAAGATCTTGAGCAAAATCAGGGCGATAAAAGGCAGCGAGAGCGCCGCGACGGCGAACGCCAGATACTTCAAATACGTGTAATAGAGGATCATCTCGAAGCAGCTTCTTGACACCAACTGCCAGATTCTCGTTCGCGGAGAAAGTTAAGTAGTGACTTTCTTCCGTGAAACGGTACTTGCTCCCCGATTAAGGCGAACGAGAACTTTCCCCGGCAATTTTTATGCGTGCAGCGGCGGCCGTCGCGGGGCTTCGCGACGCCCTCTTCACGGCCGCCCCATCGATTTCAGGATTATCTTGGTACCCGCACTTATGGTTTGTATCGATTCGTTGCTAAGCAAATTATTTCTGAGTCACATTTTCAGTGGGGTCGCGGATGGCATTGAGGTAACAATGCCAGTAATTTCGTAAAAATTCTGTGCATTGATGCGTTAGAACCGGAAACGGAAAACGCCATCAGCATCATTGTGAACCATCATCTCATCATTGTAAACGTGAAGTTGTTAACGGACAAGTACCGCGATGAACTCTCCGATCATCGTTCTACTTTCAATCAGTTTGGTCAATGGCGCTGAAATTTTCAAGATCGGCGGTGACGTAACCATCGCGTTAACAGTGAAAAACTGCCGAAACAACACCCTGCAATCGCCCTTTGTTACGCAATCCTTGATCAACTCGGCGATTTGGACCGTGCAAAGACTCAATTCTTTGAAGTTCGCCGCCCCTCTCACCTTCGGGTTGTCCGTCCACGAAATTTGCGCCGATAAAGAAATTTATAAAACTCTTTTCGGGCTGTTCGAGCGACACGGTGAAGATTTTATTGTCGGAACCGTCGGTGATTTTGATTTAAAGCCAAAAATGAAGGATTTTAGTGAAGTTTTGGGGGTGCGAACCGCAAGAACTTCGCGGTATCCGAGCCTCTTGGTGAAAGCTTCGCTTGAAGTGTTGACGGCGCTGGGTTGGAAGAACAACGTAACTGTCGTTTCACCGAGTGAAGAAGTTGTTAGAGATTTTTTCGAAATTTCCAAAAAACGAAACGTTTGCGTCAAGGACTACCATGTTTACGAGTAAGTTGGTGGACTTGAAAATTTTTCTTTAACGACGAGTTTCAGGAGGGACGCGTGCGGATTTTCGAAGAACTCGAGCGGAGTCGTCGTTGTCTTCGGGGACCATTATCATCTGAATATCTTCAAACAAGGGTTGGACGAGGACCTCAACGTCCTCTTTGTACCCCTGGATGGCTCAGTCATCAACGGTAACTTAATTAAAAATGGGAACAAATATAATGTACACCAATTTAAACCATACATTCCTTGCACCTGTTCACCAGAAAATTTAATAAGCATCAAAAAATCTAAATGAAACCCAAATTATTATACATCAGAAAATGAGAACATTACCACTAAAATAACTATGCTGCGTATTGTTTTACCATTGCTTACATTTTAAATTCTATATGTCTATCAATTTTACTAAATGTTCACCAAATTTAGAACGCTCAAGTTACGCGTCCGTGCTGTACATAATAAATATTCGCGCTATCCATTTATTTTTAGTGTTTTTTAAAAAAACTATTTGTGCGTCAAATAATTATTCTATTACTCCAAAAATAAAATATGCTCGCGCATCTCTCCATGCCGCTTGCGCTTCCAGACAAGAGGCACGCGAAAAAAGTTTTGTACAAGGTCAGTTCAGGGCCCTGTAATTTTTTTTAAGCACGATTAGAAATTACCACTAAAAGAAGTTTTACGTTTTACATAATGCAAGCCAATTACAGCAAAGCATTTATATATTAGGGAAATCAATATTTTTTTTTTGTGCAAACCAGTTCTATTTTTACTCTTATTTTCCTTGCCCTAACACATCTACATCTATAATTTTGCATAAAATTATTTACCATTTGCACAACATTTTATTGCTTGTGTATTTTTGATCAACAAATAGTATTTTTAACTGCTAAATAATATAACCCACTGTCAAAAATTAAATATCTGGGTATTATGTTAGAATTAAATGCGGAATAAAATTTGGTAAACATTTAGTATTTATGGTCAACAAAAGTTATTTTGGCGAACAAAATATATAAGAGGCCAGCATTGTGTCAATATTTGGTTGTCGCTTTAAGATTATGTATTTTCTTAATTTTGGTGAGCATTTAGTATTTTTAGGAAATGAAAGTATTTTTTTGTATTAAAATATTGGGTAATTTTGGTAGGTTATTAAATACGACCCATTAAAAATTGATAATGTTGTAGTAAGTTTGCTCAAAACCTCAATAATCCCAACCAGGACAATAGTATAACCAAACCACCATGCTGTTTGAATAATTATTTAAGTGTTGAAAAGTTTAACATAACTTCTTGCAAGAAAACTAGAGCTTTTATAAACTAACTGATATCAGAACCACATGTTGTAAACCATATTGAAGTAATTTTCTGAAAATGTAGTCATAGTTTCGTAGCTTAAGCTTTAACACGACTATTTAAAAAAAACTAGTATTTTCGCAAAACTACTACTCACTGAAAACTACTACTACACTGAAATGTAGTAATTACGGGTAAACTTTCAGATTTGCCCCCCAACTGCTACGTGGTGGTGCCTCTTCACGCCCCTTTGTCTCTCCACTACCAAAAGACGGCCAGTTTTCTGCCAACTCCTCTCCTCTTCGAGGTGGCGGCCCCCATCCTGAGTTACGCTCAGGACGTCTGGTTGTACTTGGTGGACAGCTGTAACTCGACCTCGTACAAGCTCAACTGTTTACGCAGCAACTTCCAGCAAGTTCGTTCGACTTGTTGGGAACCATGCGACATCCTCGACGTGCTCAAAATTGAAACCCTTCAACCGGATTTTGTTTACAACGTTTTTAGGGGTGAAAGCGCGTCGCAACCTTACCAAAAAATTTTTACTTACAGCATTTTCGGCGGCAACTTAACCGTTCTAGATTCTTCTCTGGAAGTTAACAATAACTCAGTTTTCTGCAGTAATTGTCAGGATTCTTGCAAAAATTTCCAAGAAACTAAAGGTTTGAGTGTTTTGGAGAGAAGCGGAATCGGGATCAGGAACGAGTCGTGGGTTTTCGCTTTTTTGGCAATTTCTTCTTTAGGAAATTTGTTTTGTTTCGCTATTTTGCTATTTTTGCTGACTTCGCTTTGTCGTCGCGACATTCTGGAAGGCAATCCTGTATTAACGGTGCTACTTTTGTTTACAGTGATGCTCATGTACATTTCCATTCTTCCTTTTTCGCTGGAACCTACAAATAAGGCGATGAGAAATTCAGTTTGTTTGGCGAGAGCTCTTACGGTTACTCTAAGTTACTCTAGCGCTCTCTCCTTGATTTTATCCCGTTGCATCGTCTTGGCCACCGCTTCCAAAGAAATTGGTTTTATGTCGCACGTTGCAGGGCCGGTCCAGTCGTTTCTTTGCCTCTTTATTTTCGGAGTTCAAGCTGCTTTGAGCTTGCAACTGATAGGGAGATGCAGCGACGTTTTTCGAGGGGTTACTTTCGTTTACTTGTTATCTTACAACGTGATGCTTCTGCTTCTGCTTCTCTGTATTTCTCCTTTAGTTGTTAAAAGTCAGCGCAATTATCGCGAGGGCAAATATTTTACGATCGCCGCTGTTATCATTTCGTGCCTTTGGTGTCTTTGGATTCCGGCTTACGCTCTTCTCGACGAAAAGTGGAAGGATCCGATTTTGTGCTTCGGCCTGGCTACGACCGCTAGCACTCTACTTGGAAGCGTTTTCGTTCCAAGAACCTACTTGATGACCATCGCGGCTGCCAGGGATAAAATCGCAAGTGCTCTGCCCTCTTTAGCCACAGCCACCAGCGCCATGGATATTTACAGAGCCAGCAGTCAGGTAGGTTTTGTTTAATTGTGGCTAACCTCATGCTAACTCACATAAATTTGGTGCTTTCCCCGCCAGAGTGGAACTTGACACACAATCGTGTTACTGAACCGCAGCTTTCTAATGCTTCTTTTATTATTAAAAAAATTTATTGTTTTTGCAGCCAGTATATGACTGTGTCAACGTCGCTGCGATTAATGCGGTGACCCTGGCCAGGGCCGGAGTGGCCCACATCCAACAGTCGGATCTCTACTCCTGCCCCAATCTCCCCGATGACGACGATTTCGACCTACGCTGCGACACCCCCGTGCACTCCGATAAAGTTACCCGGTTTTAGCTTTTCGGACCCGAACTGCTCAACGCCGCGATTTAGGTTTTAACAACATTGTTGCGGTTCAGCGAAACGTTCATCAATTTGCACAACAATTGAGATCGTCCCACATTTTCTATGCAAATTCGGCAAAGTGTGGTTTGCCACATGTAATTATCACCAATTTCAAGGTCAACGCCGCCTGATGCGCTTGCAGAATTGGGGCGCGGGAGAAACTGGAGGAAATAGGGGTTGCTGCTTTCACCGCGCTGCCGCCAAGTTTAGCAATTAATTTATCGTGATTTTGATTGTGTTTATTTATTGCAATATTTCAAGTGTAATAATTGATACTAGTCAATAAATTTTTTTACTGTATTTAATTTTACTGAAACACTTAAATCTTGAGAGGAAATTGGAAATATTCTTATTATTTCAGTTTCGCTAAAAATAAATTTTTTACTGTATTTAATTTTATTGTACCCCTTAAATTTTGGGAGAAAATTGGAAATATTCTTATTATTTTAGTTTTGCTGAAAATAAAATACGTTAATTTTGTTAAATAAATAAATTAAGTAGTCTTTGGTCAGAGGGCTCCAGAAAATTTTTTGAGGCTGAACTTGGGCCCGGCCCTGCGTGGACGTAAACCACCGCCGTCGGCCTGAGCGTCGTCGATAACAACTTTAGCACGGTGACCAACTGAGGCGTTAAATTTCTCATTGAAATTCGTTTTAAGCAATTTACCCCACCGCCACTTGTAACAAGTTGCGTGAATTCCAGATGCTCCCGGTTATCCCGGAAACGCCAGTCTTTGTCGCGACTTTGCCAACATGCGAACCTTCCTCGCCACTCTCCACCACTCCCATCTATCCCTGTTTTTCATCATCTACTTGTCGTTCTTCCTCGATAACGTTCTGTTAACAGTAGTAGGTAAGTGGCAAACCCGCCAAAATTTTGGCTAATTTCCACGTTTTAGTCCCCATAATCCCGGATTATCTATTTTCCAACGATTTAACACCGAAATTGAATAAGAATGACAATTCCCGCCTCGGTCCAACTTCGTTAAGTCCGTTGCAACAAAAGTACGAAGCTCTAGAAAACGACAATGGGCCTCTAGGAGCTTTGTTGGCTTCCAAAGCTTTCGTTCAACTAGCCTGCACGCCTCTAGTTGGCTACTTAACTGAAGCAGTGGGATGTTACCTCCTTCTTCTTCTAGGATCTTGCAATATGCTTTTGGCTGCGTTATGCAAGTGATTTTGAAAATTTTACAAAAATTTTACAATTTTTTTCAGTGTTTGCTTATGGTAACTCTTATGGCGTTTTGGTGTTGGCTCGCGCCCTCCACGGCAGCTCATCGGCGGCCATTGCCGTCAGTGGTATGTCGATTTTAGCCAAAAACGTTCCCAAAGAATCCCGAACACAACTGATGCCGTTAGCTTTCGGAGGAATAGCTTTAGGAGTTTTGATTGGCTATCCTCTTGGAGGCGCTGCTTATCAAGTTTTGGGCAAACCGGCACCCTTTCTCCTGATTGCCCTCTTCATCACCGTCAGCATTGGTGAGTTTCCCTTTCGCTTAAAAAAAATTGTAAATTTTCCGTAGTTTTGCAAGTATTTTGCTTGGCCGAGAATCGATCCAAAGAAACTCCAGTGGACAAAATCCGGTGTGACGAGTGGCTAAGTTTGTTGAAAGACAAACAAGTTTTTGTTGCAACAATGGCGATTTGCGTTTGCACTTCTACAATGGCAATCCTCGAGCCTTGTGTCCCTCTATGGTTGTTGGCCCATCTCAATCCTCCACCCTCCCGCTGGCAATTGGGAGCAGTTTTCATTCCCGACAGCATCGGCTATTTCATCGGTTCCCACTTTGCTGGTTGGTAAGTTCAAATTTTTGGCGTTGATTAATCAAAAATTTCAGGACTTCTTCCTGTGGCGTCCTGGAGGATCGCTTTCAGCGCTTTGGTTCTGGCAGGTTTAAGTTGTTGCGCTTTACCTTTAGCTGGATCGATGACGCAACTGGCTTTGCCGCATTTCGGACTCGGTCTGAGCGTGGGGGCCGTCGATGCAGCTTTGGTGCCGTTCTTAGCTAACCTAGTTGACAGAAAGGGCGGCAACCAATACGGACCTGTCTACGCGCTTCAGCAAGCCTTTGTCAGCCTGGCCTACGCATTTGGACCGCTTCTGGGGGGTCATGCCGTGAGAGTTCTGGGCTTTCCCTGGCTGATGCGAGTGGTGGGGTTCCTGAACTTGGTGCTTTGCCCTTTCCTGCTTGAGTTGGAGACGCCCTCGGTAAGCAACAACAAAATTTAACTCAAAAAAGTCTTCTCGCATCCAAACAAGCTCAAAAGTAACTTAAATAGTCATTAGTCCTGCTCCCGCCCAGTAAAGTTGTCCTTACATCGCAACTTTTATTACACTCACCTGCGAATTTTACGCAGGTGGGTGTAAAAAATGTTGCGATGTAAGGACAACTTTACTGGGCGGGAGCAGGACTAATGACTATTTAAGTTACTTTTGAGCTTGTTTGGATGGGAGAAGACTTTCTGTATCGTGATAATTATGTTTCAGGAGAAGAAGGCCGCGTTGCTGGACGACTGCAACTCCGTCCTGTCTTACTCGAGTCTGGACAACAGTTTTTCGTCGATCAGCGAGGACCTGGACTAGGTGCTGGAGCGTTTCTTTCTGGAAGTTGGGCGGGTTGCAGGCCTGCGCCCCTGGTCGTTGTCGGTCCATTTCCCCCATGATTACCGGGCCTCATCAATTTATCTAGCCATGAGTTTGAAATCTGATGTAATAAAACTCCCCGGTTGTTTGACTTGGGGTCGCTTATTTCCCGGGTGGCGCTTCGTAACTTCATTACATCAACACAACACCCCGCTAACACGATCTCCTTGTTTGTACTGTAAGTTAAGAAGGATGTTCTTGTGTTTATTTGCCATTTACCTCCATCTGCAAGATATACACACACTCGACACGCTTTTGGAATTAATAAAACCAAATCGATAACGTGGGGGGTGGAAAAGAAACGACGCCGGATTTGACTTAGTTAACAATTTAATTAATTACAATTGCACGAAATGACATGTATTAAAACTAATTAATAAATAAAGTGGTTTAAGGTCGAGGTTCAAGTCGGCCGTACAAAGCGTGTTTGCACTGTTCGCACTCGCAAAATCCGGGAACGTAAACGGGACTCGGCAGGACGGGCTGGGGGTTGAACAACGGAAGGAACGGGTAGAGACTGTGCATAAAAACTTTATTGCTGGAAATCAAGGGCAGCGAATTTTGGTGAGAGCTCGTAAAAGACTTTGTTTTGCTCGAACTGACGGGTTTAAAAGCCGAACCCCCGTCGTCTTTACCCCCCAAATCCGATTCCGTTCCCGGTTTCGTCGCGTTAAAATGTTCGATCGCCTTCAACAGATCGTGATTGCACCTCTTCAACACCAGCTCCAAAACCGATCGTTTTTTGTTCGGAAACAACTTCCCCAGCATATCCACCGAAGCCGGACTCACTGAAACTTCCTCTTGAACTTGCCCTTCGATCTTCTCTTGGGGAGAGTCGACCGGGTCCGGTTCGGGAGAAGTTACTTGCATTCCGAAAATTCGACCGGGAGGAAGATAATCGTAAGTGGTGCCGCTTTCGGCGGAGGCCAAGTGGAGGGCGATGGCGTCTTCGGCGGCTTGCTGGCGCTTCAATGCTACCTGCAAGCAATAACGCTGACGGTTAGATGGATGGGAGTCCCGAGGGAGAGATCGGATTTGGTTTGATTGTCGATGAGATGGTGTTTGTCGCGGACACGCGATACTTGGCTAATGGAATATCGATCAAACACTTCAGGCTGTCACACTATCGAATTACGAATCGAGACATCAATTTTTTTTCTTCTTGGTAATAATGGTTGTTATTCGTAAGTTGGCCGCTTTTTATCTGTAAGTGGAGTTTGCGGAACAAAAGGGTTCGAGTGGCTGTTTTAATAGATTTTTTTTATTAGCAAATTTAATTAAATGTTTGTTAGCTACTCAGTAATTATAGTAATATGTATGTAGCATTTTATTTAAAAAAAAGGCAAAATTGGAATCCTGAGAATTGATAAAAAACAAATGACATAACCCATAACAAACAATACAAAATAGGACATTACCTAACTCAAGCCTTATCATCTATGTGGAGCTTTTTTAATGCAAATATTATGTGCTACCAAAAAATTTATTAAAAATGCTAAACACTTTAAGTGTTCAAAAATCTTTGGTAACTTCATGTAGGTGAATTAGCTATCAAGTTTTGTTAATTTCAAATTTGCAAAGAAGGCAATTTTTTGGCCTTAAAATTGTTTTATTTGCCTTTTCTAGGTCACATCCAATAATTTAAAAATGTTTTAATCTTATCTCGTTTCAGCGCAAAAACTCTACTTATATCTTGATTACCTCCAAGTGCAAATAATAGCAAAGTACCTCGAGGTGATAGAAATTTCCGAGATCCGCTCGTAAATACTTGAATATTTTTATTATATAACTCCAACGATGAAGATAAAATCTAATCAAGTCGCGGATGATAACCTTTACTTAACAACAATTTCCCTATACTAGATAAGTACCTACTATCTTACTTCCGTTTCGCTTGATAATTTTTTAAACTAATCCACCCACCTGGGCCGCCATAATCCGTTGTCGTTCCTTAATCAACCCGCACTTGGCACACGAACAGTTCTTGTAGATACACTGCTTCTTGTGTCCCCTCAACGTGGAGATCATCCCGTGATTCCTGCATCTAGCGCACTTGGGCACCCTCGCCGCCCTCGAGCTCGAAAGCATCACCTCCAGACTCGCTAACACAATAACTGCAACACTCGAGCGAATAATAACAATCCGCAAAGAATACAAGAATAGAAAGATACGAGATCTCGAGATTTCAGCCAGGCAAAGATACAGCATCCGCGATTCGGCCAATCCGAATTCGTCCCGGTTGAGCTTTCGCTGCATAGGGCGGACTAGCGACCAATCGGGGCTTTCCTCGTCCTGAAAAGTTAAAGCTACGCCCCGATGTGGACGATTCAAAAGCACATTTGCATTTTTCACGACGGTTCCGGATGGGAAACGCGACAATTTTCAGCCGGAAACTGACCGAATTCACGGAAGGGAAAGGGGGAACGGCAGCCGGAGGCGGAAAGTAAGTGCGACTGGCTGGAGCTTTTCGTTTTTAAAATTGTGAAGAGTTTACGTTACTTGTAACACTAATTGACTGTGTAGCGCACAAATAAATCAGTCTAATTTCAGAAATCCTTCTGTTACTTAGCGCAGCGCGACCACTGTAAGGTGCTAGTTGCGCTGAAACAACCGCTTCAGGTTCAGGATCTCAATCAACAATCTTTGATGCCCCGAAATTTCCCCGGTTATAACTAAAATTAATTATCGCACTGAAACGATAACAACGTTTCAGGTTTCAGGAAATCTTGTGCTGAAAACTCTCAGTTTTTGGCGCCTAAACTGAAACACTAAGTGCCGAAGGAAATTTTCAGTTTTGCTTTATCGAGACGTCTGCTGAAACTTCAACTGGGGCTTGAAACAAAAGGTTGCAGTGCGAAGACTTTATTGGTTCACTGGGTACAAATTGCGAGCCGGTGGTAGCGCTGTACGCTAAAAGCGAGGTTTCAGTGCGCGATGTGTGACGTATTGCTGTCAGTTCGTTAAATAAACATCAGTCCATTAGATTGTTGCATCACATATGTCACTGTGTCGACCACCCACCTAATCTTTGTCGCCGAAAAAAGTGCACACGATCTACTTGGAGTTTGTTTTTTCTGTAACTCGAACTTAATAATTCAGAGTTTCAGTGTCTCTCCTGTATTTCACCACGAACCAGTACAGTCGGATCGTGAAGAAGTAGACAATTTCGATAAAGCTCAATACGCTACAGCCGAGAAACAAGCCGGCCATGCCTCCGATGTACACTAGAAGAATTAAATAATTAGAAGAAGTGTTCTGAAGAGTTTTTGTGATTTTACCTAAGAGGTCGGAAAAGCCGAAAATTATGTCGCGTCTGAGGCGCATTTTGGGGTACTCCTTCAAACCCCACTGAAGGTTTGAGCCCAAGAACCATTCGCGAGTGTCCATGTCCTCCACCATGTAGTTGACTTCGTTGCAGTTCGGTAAGCAAGAGCACTCGTTTTTTAACAGAACCAATCTTTCTTTGTATTTGGCTAAGCAATGCAAGCCAGAAACGTTGCAGATCTTCTCACCGTCTAAAACCCCCTGAGTCAGCGACCAACCAAACTATTAGCCTCATTTAGTAAGTACAGTAGACCTCGGTTATAGCGAACCTCAAGAGAATGTAAAAATTATTTCGTTACCTCGCAGTTCGATCCTATAACCAATAAATTTCTACATGGTTTTATATAGGGATATTTGGTTTGCCATATACGAGGGTTCGTTATATGCGAGGACGTTATAACCACAGTGTACTGTACTAATGGCCTATAGAGTAAACTCTAAGCATGTCTACTCGTTACTTCAGGCTTTTAGTAAATATGGATCTAGCAGTTAAAAAAATTTCAAAACTACCATTGACATAAACTGAAGCTACCCTGGAAGCTTCTTTCTTTACCTAATTTTCTATAGAAATGAGGAACACAGCCGCATAGCCTCCGCGATAACGTTGCTCTACACTCCATTCGGCACAGAACGTACGAGTAAACGGGCGAATGCCTCAAATCGCTCTCATCATGAAAACGGCACTTCCTCTGCTTCACGGTGAGACCTCTGACGTTATCGCTGCTGAAGAGAGTGAGCCCTGACAAGTAAAGCTGGAGAAAGTAGCCGTTCTGAGACATAATTTTCTTACTGGCCACATCAGCAACTTCGTACGGACCGTGGAGATAAATCTGCAAAATTTAGGGTAACCTCAAACCTCCACATTATTTATTTATACGTCGAAACCCGTTGACATGTTAACCACATTAGCGAAGACTTCGCCATCCAGAGGATTTACGTAGAAAGTCTCGTTACCTTCCACCAGGTGCCAGTAGTTTTCATCCCAGTACCTATTTTGAGACAAAAATTAAAAGTTGTATTTTGCAAATTTTTTAAAGACACTCTGTAGTGTTTCAAACATAATTGCCATTAGTTTCTTATTTACTCAAATCGGATAATAAATTACGGAGTAACGGAGTAAGTAGATTAGGGCCAAGAGCTCAAGGAAGGATACTGTTCCATCGGGTACGGAAGCTAAACTCTTACTCCGGGGAGTTGTAGATGGACAGTTTGGAGTTAAAGCTGTAGCAGATCCCCATCTCCGTGACCACCCTCTCCAAGAAGTAATTGTGGCTGTTGATGCCCGAATTGGAGACCGACGGTTTGAATTCGAACTGCAAATCGAGCAGAATCGCCATGTATTGGTCAGGAGTTATGCCATCATAAGGCACGACTTCCTCGAAGTTGTTGTAAGAGGCCTTGGCCAAAGTCATGAGAAACTCCCTCAATTGCGTCTTGTTCCTGTCGATGGAATTGGTTACGTACAAGTCGAGGAGAGGCTCATTGATTTTGGTTTCGGGACAAATAGTGGCAGCAGGAAACGTGGTGTTCCAGGAAAAGCGATCTCTTTCCATCGAAATCACCGTCGGATTTTCGATGTATCTCGTTAGAGTCATGCTGCTAAGGACGTAAGCTCCGTAAACAGCTGCGGCTACGAGAGACAACCAGATGAAGCGTTCGACAGGATGACGCTTTTTATCCCCTAAATGCGGCAGGCCGTGGATCGAGCTCATCGAGAGAAACAGGGGGATGAAGACGGTGCGAAATCTCGCTGCCATTTTCGCACTTGAAGCTTTTTCTCGAGCCATGTCTCTTCGACGGTCGACAAAGACTGACAGCGTTTTCGGGACAGTTCTGTGAATTATTAATTCGGGTATTGTCCATGATTTCTTTGTTGTGGGTACTGAGCGATAATCGATGTTGAAGGGTTTGTAGCGAAATTTAAACTCGATACTGGTGCTCGGTGGGTGGGCGACATGTGCGCCAGGGATGAGATCTAATGGATTCTTGTTTGTTTAAAGCAACGTTGTTGGTATCGTGTTCGAAAAAGTCATTTTCTTGAAGGAGGTTCGCCGGAAGAAAACAACGAAACGATGCTCCTAACTTTATTTCCAAATTACTTTTTGCCAGTCCCCCACTACCAAATATCAGAAAAATAGGAAGAACAACGAAACAAAAATTAAGTAGCGTCTAAGTCTCCCAAGTGGAAACCGGTAAATTATTGTAAAGAGGAATCTGATGGCGATGAAGTCACAACCTGAATTTTCTGAAAAAAATAAATTTCAAAAAATAAATAATAATAAAAATAAAAAAATTATAAATAACAAAACAAGATGCTTGTAAGGGGTTGGGGGCTGATTTCAAGATTTACAAAATTTTCAGGATTTATGTAATTTGAAAGGTGCAAAATGGTAGACCACCAGTAATACCGACAGGGATCTTAATGCTACTTGCAGATCGGCAACCAGAGGCCCTGACCCCAAGAACTGAGTAAACAAGCACGACAATAGGGAGGGCAGGTGTCACAGGTGCTGTTGCAACTACAATACCATTAGATTGAATCTACCTGGTTTTGTCAGAACGGGGATTTTGCTAAAACAAATTGATTCTCCTGAATGTGATAAAAAAAAATATAAAAACACTACAAAAGAGAGAAATGATGGAAAAAGTGCTTCAGATAGTTTGCTTTAATATTATATTCATAACAATAGCATATAGCATATTTTTATATTTTCTCCACCACATTTAATTTTTATGAACAAGATTTTTGCAAAATTGCCTTAAGGGATGAAATTGTTCAATTTTATGGAGTTGGTAGCTCGATGAATTACCAAGAACCAAAATTTCTAAATTATAACTGGAGCACTGGAAAAAACATTAGCATAAATTATCTGTAGCCGATAAGGACTTAACTAGTGCTAACAAATCTTAAGCCAAGCACACAATCTGTTCGATTCTTCTCTCTATACCTCTGATGAGAGGAAGCTGAATTGTTGCAATCCAACATGTGGCTTAAGGTAAATAATTCATGCTACTGGATGTTTAGCTCAAGTCATCAAATAATGATGACCTTGGAACTTTCAAAAATAGACAATTGCTGCCGGTTGTCTAGTGGCAAGTTAGACAAGAAATGTCTTGCTTGTTTGCAAATTTGAAACGTGTTAGCAAGCAAATTCTTCCTAACAGTAATTGCAGATGTAATTGACGATCAGTAACATCAACAACTTGTTATAAATAGAGAAACAATACTCGAAGCTAACGTTAGATAAAAATGGGTCAAGGGTTACCGTTGATAAGAAAATTTATTTTTGTTGCTCATGAATCAATTGATAAATGTTGCTGTTACATGGTGGCAATATCTTGAAACGATCAGTTAATCTAAAATGCTCGCATCGAGCTCTCCTCTTTTCCACAAAAAATCAAAGTCACTCCGAATCAAGAAGAAAATCTCCAAATAGCAACAGTGCCATAAAGAAGTGGATTTTGGCCATTAAAATGTTGAAGGCGTCGACCCTGAACCTGATGAAGAAGTGCGGAGTGAGGAATTATGTAAGTTATTTGTTTGGCAAAAATCACGAATTATTGAAACATTTTTCCTCGTCCGGTCGGCAACTTAAATATCGTCTTTGGCAAATAGCAAATATTAGCTTTCTTGCGATAAAATTTGCGATAACTTCAACTACATATATCTTTGAGATCCGCTGCTATTTAAAAAAAAATTGTAAAGATTTTTATGCAAGAGAAAACTGCAACTTCTTCTACATTACTGCAAAAAAGAAAATTTTTCATTGCTCCACAAGTCATTTTGTTCACCTGTTAGTTTTGATGTTAAGAGAGTATTAAAAAAAAAATATAGTCAGAAATAAGTAGGTGAAGCAAAGAAGTCTTTCTACAATTATAAGATGATAGCTTTGAATCAATAATAATAGTAAACTGATTCCTCAAAGGCCACCAAGAGGATTATCGCAATTCGGCGCGAGGACCAGAGCGTGTGGGAGAGACGCGCCCCGTTCTCCCCGACCCACGTCCGGAAGCTGGTAAAATCCGGGGTAAAAGTCATAGTGCAGCCCAGCAACCGAAGAGCCTACCCTATGCAAGCGTACCTCAACGCCGGCGCTGTAGTTCAAGAGGACATCTCAGAAGCCAACATAATTTTCGGCGTCAAACAAGTCCCAATCGACCAACTGATCCCAGACAAAACCTACTGCATCTTCTCCCACACCATCAAAGCCCAAGAATCCAACATGCCTCTCCTGGACGCAATTTTAGAAAAGCGCATCCGCCTAATCGACTACGAGAAGCTGATGGACGAAAAGGGGCAAAGAGTGGTAGCTTTCGGAAAAATGGCAGGAATCGCCGGTACCGTCAATATCCTCCACGGAGTCGGGTTAAGATTATTGGCGCTAGGCCACCACACCCCATTCATGCACATAGGTCCAGCTCACAATTACCGAAATTCCAGCATGGCAAAACAAGCAGTTAGAGATGCCGGATACGAAATCGCGTTAGGGTTAATGCCCAAATCAATAGGTCCTCTAACGTTTGTTTTTACCGGATCCGGGAACGTCTCGCAAGGATCTCAAGAAGTCTTCCAAGAACTCCCCCACGAGTACGTTTCGCCCGAATCGTTGAAAAAAGCCGCCGAACACGGAAGTTTAAACAAAGTTTACGCTTGCGAAGTCAGAAGGAGGCACTACTTAGAACGCGCCGACGGGGGCGGTTTCGATTCCCTCGAATACGAAGAGCATCCGGAACGTTACGTTTCCACCTTCAACAAGAAGATCGCCCCGTACGCTTCGATTATTGTTAATTGTATTTATTGGGCCGTCAATAGTCCGAAAGTGTTAACAATCCCCGACGCCAAACATCTACTGAGACCGGCACACACCCCTTGGCTGCCAACCTCCGTGGGGGCTCCGGCTTTACCGCATCGCATGTTGGCGATTTGCGACATCTCGGCCGACCCCGGGGGCTCGATTGAATTCATGAACGAGTGCACGACAATCGACACCCCCTTTTGCTTGTATGACGCCGACAGGAATAAAGATACGAAAAGTTTCAGTGGCGCCGGAGTTTTGGTGTGCAGCATCGACAACATGCCCACGCAAATCCCGAGAGAGAGCACGGACTTCTTCGGGGACCTGCTGTTCCCTTACAGCAAAGACATCATGCAGTCCAACGCGCAGTTGCCGCTAGAGAGTCACAACTTTAGCCCTGCGATCCATGGGGTAATATAATCGTGCCAGCGTATTGTTGGTTGCCTACATCTAAACTCGTCTATTTTGATTTTACCGTATTTTACATAGTTCTGTTTCTTATTCTAACTATTTTATTCCTTTTCTTTTTCCTTATTGTTCTAATTGGCCTGTGATTGCAGGCCATTATCGCGAGCAACGGAAAATTGACCCCAAACTACGAATACATCCAGGACCTGCGAAAGTCTGCAATGTAAGTTTTTAACTTAATTTCTTGGCTGAAATTACGGGAGCCTTTGCAGCAGGAGCAGGCACAAGACGGGAGCGGAGTCCAGGTCTTCGGAACGGCACGTGGTGATCGTGGGCGCGGGCCGCGTGGCCGCGCCTTTAGTGGAGTATTTGCACCGAGACACCTCGATCAGCATCACCGTGGCGTGCGAGAAGAAAGATTTGGGCGACAATTTAGCTCGAGTTTTCCCCGGCATCCAAAGCTCCTACCTCAACGCCATTGAAAATCCACAATCTCTCACCGACCTAGTTTCGAAAGCCGACGTGGTCGTTTCGATTCTCCCGGCAAACTTGCACCATATTGTGGCTCAAGCTTGTATTAATGGAGGCACCCACATGGTCACCGCCAGTTACTTGAGCGAAGCCATGAAGGAACTGCACGACGCCGCTGCTGACGTTGGCGTTACCATCCTCAACGAAGTCGGTTTGGACCCAGGAATCGACCATCTCTTAGCTTTGGAATGTATCCAAGAAGCGCAGGCTCTCGGCGGTCGAATTTCTTCCTTCGAATCTTTCTGTGGCGGTCTTCCCGCTCCTGAATTCAGCGATAACCCTTTGAGGTACAAGTTTTCTTGGTCGCCAAGAGGGGCGTTGTTGAACACTGTTTCTTCGGCTCGTTACTTGAGGAAGGGACAAATCGTCGAGATAAGTGGTGGAGGCGAATTGATGAACTCCACGAAACCTTTGGAATTTTTGCCGGGTTTCAATTTGGAAGGGTTTCCGAATAGGGATAGCACGATTTACGCTAAATACTACGGTATTAATGACGCCACAACTGTTTTGAGAGGCACTATTAGATACAAGGGTTTCGCCCAGGCTGCGAGGATGCTGCAATTTTTGGGGTTGCTGGACATTGAGCAACATCCGATTCTGCATGCGCAAGGGCCGGAAATCACGTGGAGAACCCTGATTTGCCATCTCCTGGGTTTGGAGGAAAACAACATTTTTTATGATAATCTGAAGAACACGATCGCAGAGAGAACAGGGTCGGAATACGCTGTTGATTTATTGGAAGAGTTGGGGTTGTTGGACGAGAAAGGGGTGGTTAAGTGCGGGTCGCCTCTAGACACCCTCACCCACTATCTATCGACCAAATTAGCTCTCGGTAAAAAATAATTATCCAAAAATAATAAAAGTATTTTTTTTAATTTCAGAAAAGTGTGAACGTGATTTGGTGATTTTGCGGCACGAAATTGGTATTAGTTGGCCCGATAACAGGAAAGAAGTTAGAGGGGTTAACTTTGTGGTTTATGGTGACACTAATGGGTATTCGGCGATGGCCAAAACTGTTGGCTACCCCGCAGCAATAGCGGCCAAAATGATACTGGACGGTAAGACAGTCAACTAAAGGAGGGACTGTTTAATAAAATTTGGGACGTTTCAGGCGAAATCCAAGAAAGAGGGATGATTCTGCCCTTCGCTCCCGATATTTACCGCACCATCCTGTCGAGGCTGAGAAACGAAGGACTGCACAGTACAGAAACTTCTAAATTTCTTTAACTCATCATTGTGACATAGCAAAAAATAATTAAATTGATTCCCTTAAATTACATTTTTCTTTGACGCTTCGGCCATCATATCTCGACCTTTATCAGAAGATGAGTCCTAGCCTTATACATGGTGTTCCGGAATGACTGCAACAAACTTGAGATTTTTTTTATTTTACATCCGCCTCTCAAGTTTGTCACAGTCATTCCTGAACACTCTGTATACCGGGTGGACCATCACTTGTGGTCGAATTTTTCCCGTCTAAACGATAAAAGATTTGAATTTGAGCTTCCGAGGATATGATCGAATCATTAAGACCTACTTTTCAAAAAAATTTGAATTTTTTTTGGCCCACCCCGTACGCGTCTACACAGTGATTCATTCAAAATTGTAAAAAAGTTGACAATAAAGTTGCAACTTTTTTTATACCGTTGTACGCAGAAAATTTTTCAGATTACAGCGGTCTTTTCAGAATTTCGAAATTTTGATTTCTGGGGCCGTAGTATTTCGTAAAAATGCAACAGCCAAGTTGATTCATAGAATCAGATAATTTTCAACAAAATACTACGGCCCCAGAAATCAAAATTGCGAAATTCTGAAGAGACCGCCGTAATCTGAAAAATTTTCTGCGTACAACGGTATAAAAAAAGTGTAGACGAGGTGGGCCAAAAAGCTTCAAAATTTTTTGAAAAGTAGGTCTTAATGGTTCGATCATATCCACGGAAGCTCAAATTCAAATCTTTTATCGTTTGGGCGGGAAAAATTCGACCACAAGTGATGGTCCACCCGGTATAATTAAAATACATGTTGTACCTACAATGGTTCTAAAAGTAATAGTACCTGAACTTAAATAACATGAATTATTGTGTACCTTTCAACAACTGCTCTTCAAGGGTAGTACATAGGTACTTGACCCAGTAACTCTTTTCATTCATTGCTGGAACAATAGACAGGTGCACTTCCGTTGACACGTGCCTTCAGGTATCTGCTTCTTCTCGACTCACTCTACTTCAATTCGGCTGGCATAAGCTAAATGGCAAAAACCTCTCGTTCTCTTCGGATATATTTAATTTTCAATAATTTTTTGAAGACCAAGAAATAGAAAATGCAAATAAAAATTGATACACAAAGACTCGTGCCATACTGACGCCCATTGCGGTTCAATAATAACAGGTGATATCAAGGTGAATGCGGGTTATCTGCTGTTTAAAGAGGATACACTGATATGGATCGTGTTACAGTGAATTGTAGAAACAAAGTATTAAACCATAGCCTTGGGTGGTTGCGTATGGGACTAATGACTAATTGAATTATATGTACAATGGGTCGTAAATTCTGATTTGCCCAATGAATCGTTTTGTGGCCCCATATATTAATAACACTCCTTCCAGCTCCTTATTAACCTTGCAGCTGAAAAGTAATGTTTTTTTTTTCTTAGTCCTTATCGCTAGACATTCTAGAAATAAAAGTTTAGTGATTTTTTAAAGATGGCCAAAAAAAATAAGTGGTCGCCATGTTTCCAAGATGGCCGTTGCAGGTCAACAAGTTAATTTTGATTATTTAAGATTACAAAATTATCAACTCACGATCCAATTTCAACATTTTGTAGCTAAAACAAATAATTTAAAAGAACTCAAGTAACAACAATGGAGAAATCAAGTACTCTGCGACTTAAAATTTGCAACAATGGAGCCATGGCGCCTGTCATTGTCAAATTTGGTGTCAAACGTCAAAACCGGCGCCAACTAGATTCGAAATTAAATAATTAAATTTGCGAGTTACTTTCGAGATTCTTGGAAGCCTTGCGATGTTTGGCTGCAGCTGGCGTCTTCTACCTGGCTGTCGCAGTTGAGTCGGACAAAGCCCCGAAATCTGAGTTGGGGTTCGGTTTGGAGAACGTGGGGGCCAACGGTAAACACGACAAAAACTTCGGTCGACGGCCGCCGATGGACGGGGTGGCGAGGGCGACATTCCTGCGACCTGGACCTGCGTCCCAGGAGGTGTCGTCGTCTCCTTCCCACTCGTCATCGATTCCCGTACCGGCATGTGAAGTTATCGAGCTTGTCGTGTAGGCAACCCAGAAAGCAGCTCGGCCTTTGTGCACTCTAAACCCCCCCACTGGTCCGAAGCGCAGCCAAACTTGTCAGAATCCAGAGCTACAGTACCGTAATATCACTATTGTTTTTTTCTAGTGTGCAATCCGTGCTTCTGAAATGGTGTTGTGCGAAGTATTCTCGATTAAGGCCGTTTGTGCATCGTTATAGTGCCCCATCCCGCGCTCAGCCAGTCCCCCGACAGCCCCAAGACCATGGAGAACAGCTCGCACTCGTCCACTAACCCCATTTCGCAGGGGTGTGGCCCACATCCACAGATATCTATACATGTGAGCCCCACCACAGGGGGCGACTTCTACCTCACTGTGGAACCGGACATTACCGTTGACAATTTCAAGAAACTCGTCGCAAAAAGACTCAAAGTTCCCAGGGAAAGGATTTGTTTGTTGTTTCGCGACAAGTGGGTTCCTGGATTTACAGTTAGGGTCAATTTGGTGATTTTCGTTCTATTACAGGAAGCTGCAAGACGGAAATCTTCTCCAGAACGGCATCACGGACGGTTCCAGGATCACCCTCCTGCCCAACGTAGAAACAGGACTGATTGTAGGTTTCACACTAAATTTCACAAAAAAATGCCCTAACTAAAAACCAAACCTGAGCTAGTAACTCTTGGATTGTGGGAAACCCTTTCGGCCGCTTCATAGCCGAGAGGCGCCTGATTGCATCATTTACGGGGAAAGCCCATCACCCTGGTTATTTGCGCAATGAGGCGCGGCACCAACTAAAACCCGACAAAGAAAATGGCGAAAATAAACAAATATCATCACACTTTCATTATCTCAATTACTACCAAGTGCAGGAGCGAGGGGGGAGGAACGCAAAGCAAACAAGACTTTTTCTTGAACTGCAACCGTCTTAACTGGCTCAGCACCCCCTTTTGTTAACTACTTTAGAAAGCACCTTAAGGGTTGTCTTAAGATTTAGTTAACACGATAATTATTGTTGTTTTCGCTTTTTTAGAGTGTTGGTGCTACAATTAGCTTTGCTGAGTTGGCTTGATCGCTTGTTTTAGTCAAATTCAACTGTTATTTTAGCTTTTCACGGCCAACTACGTTGCTACTGTTTGGCTTAGTTAGTGGTTATTGATTTGACAAAACATAATTCCATTAGCTGTGAAACCAATTCAGAAGGGTTGTTTGACACTTTTTGATGTATCCATTGAAAATGAATGTTTATTAGTTATTAGAGAAGAAGTCACTTTCACCAATCCAGGGCAATCTAGAATTTTTGTTTATTGATTTGTTGCTTAACAATATTGGAAGGTTTACCTGCTCAATTGTTCAGAAATGACCCTGCTAATGTTGCTAACATAAAAACAGTTGAAGTTCAGCTGTCATTTAAGCTACTGCAATGGGCAAGGCATGCATGTTCAATTGTTTTCTGATATGACATGAATGTTTGATATTTTCCACGTCACCAGAAGACTTGGTTTATTATAAATTTGACTTGGACCTTGACAATTGATGCTACATTGTTATTTTAAAATTTAAATAGACCAAATTAAAAATTCAAAGCCCAAATTGGAGAAGGGGAAAACCACGTGTTCTGGCTTCCATCTTGCATACTTCTACACCGCGTGCGTGACGTCGACGTCTACCCCACTGCGCATGCTCCCGAAATATGCCCAATCTACAAATCACTAGTGAAAGGGAAAAAGTGAGAATTATTAATGGGAACAAATATAATGTACACCAAATTAAACCATACATCCCTTGCACTGTCCACCAGAAAATTTAATGAGCATCAAAAATTCTAAATGAAACCCAAATTATTATACATCAGAAAATGAGAACATCACCACTAAAATAACTATGCTGCGTATTGTTTTACCATTGCTTACATTTTAAATTCTATATGTCTATCAATTTTACTAAATGTTCACCAAATTTAGAACGCTCAAGTTACGCGTCCGTGCTGTACATAATAAATATTCGCGTTATCCAATTATATTTAGTGTTTCTCAAAAAAGCTATTTGTGCGTCAAATAATTATTCTATTACTCTAAAAATGAAATATGCTCGCGCATCTCTCCTTGCCGTTTGCGCTTCCAGACAAGAGGCACGCAAAAAAAGTTTTGTACAAGGTTAGTCCAGGGAATTGTAATTTTTTTTAAAAAAAGCACGATTAGAAATTACCACTACGAGAAGTTTTACGTTTTACATAATGCAAGCCAATTACAGCAAAGCATTTGTATATTACGGAAATCAATATCTTTTTTTGTGCAAACCACTTCTACTTTTACTCTTATTGTCCTTGCCCTAGCACATCTACGTTTATAATTTTGTATAAAATTATTTACCATTTGCACAACATTTTATTGCTTGTGTATTTTTGATCAACAAATAATATTTTTAACTGCTAAATAATATAAGGCATGGTCGAAAATTAAATATCTAGGTATTATGTTAGAATTAAATGCTGTATAAAATTTGGTAAACATTTAGTATTTATGATCAACAAAAGTTATTCTGGCGAACAAAATATATAAGAGGCCAGCATTATGTCAATATTTGGTTGTCGCTTTAAGATTATGTATTTTCTTAATTTTGGTGAGCATTTAGTATTTTTGGGAAATGAAAGTATTTTTTTGTATGAAAATATTGGGTAAATTTGGTAGACTGTTAAATACGACCCATTATTAATTTATAGTTTATTAAACTATGTACATTACTCTTGCTGTTGGCTGTACAGGGTTAATCAAAAGTATGGTCCCAAGCTTCTCCTGCCTAAACTATTAGACTTTGAAAAAAATAAAAATGGTATACCTGGTATACAGGGTGTTTCCTAAAAAACGTGCCAAGGGAGATTATGTTAAAATTCTGATGCAGTTAAAAGGGTCGTTTATTTGTTGTCTTGATTATTTCCATGTGCAAAAATTTGATTATTTGTTTAAGTTTGCTGACCAAGATTTCGTTATTTTCCAGACCCAGCGTCCAGAAATAGGAATAATGCAAGCCTTAGAATCTCTAAACGACACCCAAGTAAACGAATTTCTATGTGGCAAGGCCCCCTTAAATCTCAGCATGCGTCTGGGCGACCACATGATGCTGATCCAGTTGCAATTGAGCACCGTTTCCAGTAGTAGCAGCAGCAGCGGCAGTTCTAGCGCTTCGAAAACATCCCCAACCCCCGCACCGGCCGAACCTCCGCCTCCGACTAACCCCCCCAGTTTACTTCAAGCATCCCGCAACCTCCAACACACCCTCAGAAGACTTTCCGCCGACGTTTTTTCCGGCAGAGACAAAGGTACTGACGAAATTCAATCAAAACGAAAAAATGACGATAACACGTCGATTTCAGGTCGTCGCGAAAGCGTTTATTCGGGCACGTTTAGCGGTGCGTTGAATCCGGCGCTGCAAGACCCCAAAGGACGACCGCGTCGCGACGTCGCCACCATAGTGCACATTCTAAATGATCTCCTCTGTTCCGTTCCCGAATTTCGGCGGATGAGCCGGAAGGGCTCCGAGGAACCCGTACCTGTTCCCGCGTTGGAAGGCGTGCAGCCGGTGCCGTCGAGCAGCAACGAGGACCAAAACCTGCGCACGCGGGGTAAACTAGAACATCTGCGGCTTGTCATGGGGCAGAGGCGGGAGCGCAGACGCCAACGCAAAGCGAAACCTTACTCGTTGCCTCCTAGACCTAGTGATACCGATACTGTAACCGCATAAAACCACTTTTCTTGTACATAGGTTTTTCAATGATTCTAAAGGTGCGCGGGGGCGCTTCGAAATTTCGACGGCCGATCAAACCGCGGATGAAGTTGGGGGCAGCGGCACCGGTCCATTTTCGGAATTTGGGAGAACTCTAGCGCGCGCAGCTGTAATGTGCATTTGTACGTTCTTGATTTAGTTTTAGAAATGATACTGTTAGTATAATTGTTTATGTTCTTCCTTTGTTGTAATTATTTTAGACACTCGAGCAATTTAAAATGTAGATGTTGAGGCGTTCAGTTGATCCAAGTGACTCTCGCGAGTCGCTCTAATTTTGTTTTTGTTCCCGTATCTGGTAGAGAAAGAATATTGATTGGTTATGTTTAATAAAGTATTTTCCAAAATAGCCCTGAAAACTGCACACTTTCTTTATGGCATCCTTCAACTTACAATATTTGCAATACTACGCTTATAATATTTGCAATACTACGCTTATAATATTTGCAATACTTCGCTTATTATATTTGCAATACTACGCTTATAATATTTGCAATACTACGCTTATAATATTTTCAATACTACGCTTATAATGTTTGCAATACTACGCTTATAATGTTTGCAATACTACGCTTATAATATTTGCAATACTACGCTTATTATATTTGCAATACTACGCTTATAATATTTGCAATACTACGCTTATAATATTTGCAATACTACGCTTATTATATTTACAATAGTACGCTTATAATATTTGCAATACTACGCTTATAATATTTGCAATACTACGCTTATAATATTTTCAATACTACGCTTATAATATTTGCAATACTACGCTTATAATATTTACAATACTTGTCAATAGACAACAATATTTACAGAATATTGAAACTGCCAATGCAAGCCTGTAAGCCTCGAGGACGCCCCTGTCTTGTATGTTCTGTGCTTGAGGCAGCGCATCCCCAAGAAGATGCCTAATTTGCAAATTTCTAGTGGAAGCGCCAATTATTATTGAAAGTGGTTATTATTTATTGATCAGATTTACAACACACAAAAGTAACTGAAAAAATTAGTTGGCGATAGCGTTAGGCGTCGTGCTGTTGAAGAGCCGGTCCTTGATCATCTGGGCCATGAGCCCGTGAATTATCTCAATGGTAGTTTTGCAGCTGTCTTTTGTGGCTTTCAGCAGCTTGTCTTCAGTTCTTTTTTCGTGAGGATCAGTCCCTCCCACAATGAAACCTCCACGTCCTAGAAAATAATTACTAATTGAACAACTTTTTTGCAATAATTACCAATGGCGGCCTCTGACTGTTCGAGTTTCTCTGACAAGTCGAAAATTTGCCCTGTAGTATAGTCGGCGTTTGTCAATAAACTAGACGAACTTAAAGTGTTCACCCAGTACTTGTTCCATAATGAATCAAGCAAACGTCTATCTAGAGATGACTTAAAATAAGTAACTTCTAAAGAGTAATACTGCTTGCAATGGACGCCAAAATCCTCGATTTTATTCAGGGGAATTGTTTGGTATTCTGACGGTTCTTCGTTAGCCGGCTTGTAGCCCTAAACATAACCGTCAATCACCCAAAACCGACAAATTCTAATTAGTTACTTTGGGATACGTCCGGAAAGCCCCTAAACACACTTTCCCGGCGGAAATTGTGCGCACCGGATCAATAACGATAGCGACGAACGGCTCCTGGAAGTTTTGGTTCAACATTTGGGTGCTCACATCAATTCCTGACAACCAACAGCCGTAACCTGGATGGCTGTGATACCAGCCAATTGCGTTTTCTTGCCGACCAACCTACAACCAATTCATAATTACCTTACCACCACCTTTCCAACTAATTACCAATTTTGCTGCTTCTATGTAGGAGCTCATATATTCGTAAGCCTGAGCTTGGGCGTTGACTCTAGTTTCGGTACCTTCAACCGGCAACGCAAATGAATCCATAACGAGCATCGTGTTGCCGTCGACTTTTCCCAAAATCAACCCCATGACCTCGAGAGTGCCCCCAGATCTGGCGTGCATGACCATTTTTAGTAAGGCAAGAGCCGAAATTCTGATGTCCTTGAAAAAATGAGGGCTGCAACGAGTGTTAGTGTTCCGTTCGAAACGAGGGACACTCACTCTTTCTCCCAGGGCTTCGCTGCCAGGATGTCTTGTTGCTGTTTCTTGTCGTATCTATATATTTCGTCGACTGAACTGACCATTTCGATTTTATTGGACATTTCCCAAGTTTTCATTGCGATTTGCTTCTGGCCGTCGGAAGAGGGGCCCGGTTTTGACATTTTGGGGCTAAAAGTGAGGTTAGGATCACTAAAATCAAACCCGGAAGGGAGATACGCGAAGGGTTGAGTTT
The DNA here is from genome assembly GCA_951805265.1 of Schizotus pectinicornis. Lineage (NCBI taxonomy): Eukaryota > Metazoa > Arthropoda > Insecta > Coleoptera > Pyrochroidae > Schizotus > Schizotus pectinicornis. Next base: position 5,131,446 of record OX638207.1, read on the forward strand.
GGGGGTAATGTAACTGGAATACGTGCCTGTTTTTGTCCCAACTAATCCCAATGGCCTTAAAAATAAATCGGTTGGTGGCTAAAGTTCCCTAAATTGAAAATTCCTTTTGACAGATTCTCCTTGTCAAATGTCAAAGTAATTATTTGTTTGGTAGTCTCTTTAGCAACACGCGGGAAACTTAAAACGCAAGGAGGGTTTTTCGATTTTTACACAATTTGTCCCCTTTCGCAGCTTCAGTCTTTGGAAATTCCCAGCCTCCTCAAAAATGAGTTGTATTATTAAACAATTTATTCGTAAAATAAGCAAAAATTTTTGTATCCTAGTTTATAATTTAAAAACAATATTACTAAAATAGTGGTCGTCACCGTTCGTGAGACCCCCATGGTCGGGTAGAAGTCGCCAGGTCACGAAAGAACTCCCCAAAATGCAAAATTAAATTTAGAAATTTGATTTGAAAACAAATTCAATTTTGTTAACTCCTTGGGTTTGTCAGATGTGGCAGCAACGTTGACAGCATGTCGTTGTAAAATTAAACAAACTAATCTAATCTTATTTTGGCCATAAGAAAATTATAAGTGTGGTCGCAATGGGTACGTTCACCCCTTTGACCATCCGAAAACTCTATCACGGATGACTCAATTTTGAACAAACAGGTACGGAGAAGAGCGCTTCTTTTCTGAGACGACAAGAGCTTCTGGAGTCTTTGGCCGTTCCAACAATTTCCGAAACTAAAGAACACCTAGGAGCTGCATTGGCCGAGGTGGTTTTCGAGCAGTGTCGTCCAGACGAGTTGCGAGTTGATCTCGGTTTACAGCCACCCCTCGAAGGTGCTGGGGATGAACTATGGCTGTCACCCAGCGATTTGCTAGAAGGAAAACTGTGCCTGAAACCACCATTTACCCAGAAGTGCGTCCTAGCCTTAACCCACCAAGGAATTTTGAGTAAATTTTCTAATTTATCGTACCGATAACGTAAGTTTTGTTATTACTTCAGATATAGGCGCTAAAATCGAGCGGAAGTACTGGAATGAAATGCTCAAAGAAAAACAGAGAAGTGTAGAGGAGCGAGAAGTTTTCCTCAACAAGATGCACGAAGTGCACATGAAGCGGCTAACTGCGGACCTACAACGGGAGTTGCACGAAGAATACCTGCAGAAAGTTGAGGAACTAACAACTTTCTTCGACGGCCAATTAACGGATCTCGTGCTTTCTTTGGAAAAAGAAATAGCGAAACAACAGCTGCAAACGCAATCAGAAACTGAGGCTCTGAACGCCGAATGGGAACGAAAGCTGGAAGAGGAAGTTTCGAAAACCGTCAAGCAAATAACGAGGGAGTTCCTGAACAAACTCCAGAAACAAGAGGAAGTTTTGGTGGCAATTTACCAAAATCAGCTAAAGTTAGTTTCGGTCTTTCACGTCCCCCTTAATAACCAACAATTTTATCAGGAACTCCGAGATGAAGCGGCGTTGGGCGGTCGATTTCGAGCGAATCAAATGCAAAGAAGCCGTAATTCAGTTGAAACACAATTTGGAATGCAAGAACGTGGCAAATTTGATGTACGTTTTGTGCAAAGAGCGCAGCAAATGCCACAGCGAGAAGCAGGCCCTCGAAAATAGTTACTTGAACGACATCAAGAGTCTCAACATTGTGATCAAGACTCAAGCGAAGGAAATCGAAGAGTTGACAACGGTTAAAGATCGAAAAATAAAACAATTGAGAGTCAGGGAGAGGTGCTTGGTTGAGATCTTGCGCCAATTCAAAAAGTTTATTTATTACGCCCTAAGAGCGACGCCGACTCAGGGCGAATTCCTGATGAACGTCGAGAAAATGATGACTTTCGAATTGGAAAATTACTGCTTAAAGGAGGAGAAAGTCGGGGAATCACCAGAAGAGACCGAAGAAGTCAGAATTGAAGAAAATCAACCACCCGGCCTCGAACATTGCCTGAAACAAGAAACTTCCTTAGGGAGTGTCGAGAAGGAAATTCGGGGCGAGAGTAACGCTCTACCCGCGTTCTCCTACAACAAAAAAATCTACGTTAGGGAAGATTTCCGAGATATGGTAGCAGCGGGGGTCGCCCCTGATAAAAAGTTGTGGAACAAAGACGTCGAGGAGTTGGTAAAAGTTTTCAAAGAAAGCGTCGCAAAAGAACGCGAAAACGAAAGGTGTTGCCAACGCTGTAACGATGACGTGTGTTATTTGTGTTTAATTTCAGGAATTTTCAAATTACTAGTAAGAAGTCGCATCAATCTCACTATTCCAGTGTGCGCTTTCCCGATAACGAATCGATGATTGTGGGCGCGACCCACTCGGACGACACCCAAGACATCGAGGAAGAGCTGTCCGGTTGCACCCTGCGAACTAGCGTGTCCATAAAGAACCCCAACAATTCCTCGACTTCGCAAATGTCGCAAGGAGTTTCAGTAGGTCCAAATCATAAAAAAAAATCGTTGATAACCGCCACCGATTCGCTGGAATTGAAACGGTCCTCGCTGCAACCCTCAAAATCTCCCCTTCCTGGGAAGGACCCTGGAAAGATTACAGTTAAAGACAGCGATAAATCAACGGACGTAGTTTCGATAAAAAGATCAACTTCGTTCAATTCGGCGAAGCCGGCCAAGACGTCGGTGCAGCATGAAGTGTTTAGCAACTGGGAGTCGGGGTTGTCGTCCAAAAACCAAATGGGGCCGGCCAACAACTCTAAACTGACTCTGGCACGTGATTCAGTTATCCTTCGAATCGCTTCGTTCGAAAGAAAATCGTTGTTGCCAATGTCCAGTTCCAAATTGGGGCTTCTACCCAAGCCCGCGCAAGGTCCGACGAAATTCAGTGGAAACTCCAGCATCAGTAGTTTAAAAAGATGCGACGGCCTGGATAGGACGTCAAAATTGGCCATGCATTGCGATTCTTTGGAGATAATCAGATCAGGGACCCAACTGGGCAGTTTGGGCTCTTCCGATAAAGAGAAATCTTCGTCCGGAAAAGAAACTGGCGCGGCTAATGGCAACATCCAGAACGACAGAAAGTCGATAGTTACGTTCGACACCAAAATGATGACGAATCTTGCGAAACCGGGGCCGAGAACCAAAGGTAATCACGAGGGCCCCCAATTTTGCTCGAGGGCGCCACGGAAGAACCAAAGCACTAAAGTATACTACAAATTTCACTTCCTAGAGATTTTCTAACAGTTTTGGTCGTCTTAAGGGTCACTATTCTGAAATGCATCATATATCCTAAAAGCATTTTCTTTAGAAAGACTTGTTCCTTTTGCTTACAGGGTAAAAATTAATTAATTAATACAAATTAATTAATAAAATTAATTGATTGTTTGATACGTCCCTTAATGGTAATAACTCTGAAGATATTTCAAAATAGTGGCGCTCTCTCGCGATACGTCTTGCCTGCTAAGTACAACATGAAATATAAAAAGTAACTGATTCAATAGCAGGTGCAAAGGGAGCTTCTAGAACAAATGGGGCCAAGCCAAAAGTCAACTCAAAAACCACCCCTAAACCTAACGCCAAGGTGGTTGGTAGCCGCAAAACCAGAGAACATTTGAAAACGTCAGAGGAGTTCACGCAGGAGCGAGTCAACTCATTGCTCAAACTGATGAGAGGAAACGCGAGCTTAATTCGATTATTTACGGCTGTGACTAGATGACACCAACAATAAACTTTTGCAAATTAACATTTATTGCAACTTAACTAACTCTTATAAGGTTCAAATCTTCGGTCGCGCTTGGGAGCTGGAACCTCATTAAATTTTGCTAGTCTCTCTTCAACGTATTTTTCAGCCGAAAACGCCTCCGCCTCCTTACACTGTTGAATCAAAATTGCTTGAAACGCCTTTTCTTTTTTCAATTCGCGCCTCTGACGCCTCTGCAACATAACAATCAGCAACTTGAAGGTGTTGAAACTCAAAAATACTTTAGCCCACTCGAATCTCATTCGCTTCCTCAATTTCTTCAACTTGTGCTTCTTCATCTTTTTCCGCCTAATTACTATTAATCTTGCAGCTTCCTTGGAAACGTTGCCGCTGGTTGTGGGTAATTCGATAGCGTCATTTTCCCTTGGTTCCTCTAATGGTGGCATCCACCTCAAGCCGTTGGGCAAATCAATTTGGGTTTTCTTGATAATTGGAAGTTTAACGTCATCATTTCGTTGCCAAATCCAGGGGTTGTTAGTTAAAGAAATCTGAGGCAGAAGTCGGGAGACTACTGGGGCCGAATTTGAGGTTAGGTTACGTGCGAAACTTGACGAGACAGCTGCAATAATAAATAATTAGCAATAAAGCACCGGCGAGGTCGTTTCAGTTACGCTTTAGGTGAACGAGGCGAATAATTCTGGCGAAACAAGCCATAACGGCCGCGCTACTAATAACTGCCCTGGCGAAAATGAGGTTATGTTGTCAGCTGTCAATTGATCGCCGAAATTTTTGGAAATAGCCGCAATAAAGGGGTGAATAGGACGAGTTTTTACTCAAAAAGTTTCGGTTTATGCCCTTTCTGTTTCGGTTTTGCTTTCCTTTGTAGTTTGGTCAAAAATTAAAATTGGCGGGAAGAGTCAAAATTTGAAAGGTAATGGAGGCGAGTGATCCAGAGTTGAGCGGAGACACCCAAGATGATTCGGAGCCCTATCCCCCCATTCCTAGGTGCTTTAGAAAATGTGTGAGAAAAAGCGACAAAATTTGCTACAGCGATATCATTAACGCAACAAACACTGAATCGGAAAACGGAGAGACCACTGCGAGTTCAACGCAGGATAGTCTCAAATCGGGGGAGTCCCTCTTTAAGGTCGCTTCGCCCTCGCGATGTAGCAACTTCTCATAGTAATTTCCAGACCTTCACTTTCGAAGCTTCTGAAGGCAGTCCTGATGTAGAAAAATGCTTGGCCTTCTGGCGAAGTGTAGTCGAAAAGAACTTGAAGCCTCTTAGATGCAATTTGATTGATAACGTGAGTAATCAGAAGACTAAAAAGAAGTCGTCGCTGCCACCACCAAAAGATGGGGGCGGTTTCGAGGATATTTCGCAAAAAGTTACAATATTGTGGGACCAGGCTTGGAAAGAGGTTCAGAAACGCAGACTTGATAAAGTTAAAGTGGGTCTTCCTACGTTTACAATTAAATAACTAACTATAAAACTTTCAGTTACGTCCCCAACAGCGATGCGTTGTTTGCGATTTAGTCGAATTTGAGACGAGAGATGATGCACAAAGGGCTTCAGAAGCAGCTGAAATTAAGGAACTAAATCAATGGGCCCCCTACAGCAGCCGTAAGGCCACTAAGTTTTCTTTATTTGTCTAAATTCGAAATTGTAGAGCCAGCTGAAGGGAAAATGTTCAACACACCCAAAGTCTTCAGCACCAAAAGAAAATCTGAATTGGAGAAGACAGTGACAAAACAAGAAACTGAAATTAAGCAAGAGAGCAATCAAGTAAAACGAACAAGCACCGAAGTTGAGCACCTAAAGCGTGAAAGCAGTAAATCAAAAAAAGAAAGAACATTTGAAGAAAGTCGAGAACCATCAACCCCAATTTTTGCTACCCCCGAAAGCGCGAATTTTCCAAATTTAAACCCATGTTCTTGCGGTTGCAAAATCGAAAATTGTATTTGTGCAAAGTTCACAGATGGACAATTGCTCCAAAAGAAGTCAAGCTCAACTACTTGTAGTTGCAGCTGTGGCCTCACCAATTGTATTTGTCGGGACTACGCGGACTCTTGTGTTTGCGGGTGTGAAGTCCCTGGTTGCACCTGCGAGAAATTAATTGAAATTGAAGGCGCAAAATGTTGTTGCAGTTGCGGTCTCAATTTTTGTATTTGCCAAAAAATTGATCTTCAACCGGAAGAGGCAACGAAATTAATTGAAATTGAAGACGCAAAATGTTGTTGCGATTGCGGCCTCAATTTTTGTATTTGCCAAGATTTTCAGCCGGAAGAGGAACCTTTCGAGGCTCTGAAAGAAATGGCGTCGGTTGGGGTACAAAGCGAGGATATCGAGGAAGCGGAAGTTAAAGAGCCGACGTATTGCGTCATTTGTGGACATTATGACTGTTATTGCAGAACTGAAGATTGTAACTTGTAATCAAAAAAGAACAACTTTATTATTGATGCGACTTAATTCAGTTAAGGGTTGTTACTAATAATAAATAATTAATCACAACTTACACTCCTAATAAGGAAATCAAAGTTTAACAGCTTACTTAGACCAAAAGGCACATTTAAACATTTTTAGAGATAAAGAAAATCTACAGCAACAAGTGTTGACATTAAAAACTCTTGGCGCTTATCAATGAAATGCGTACCCCGCTTATCAATGAAATGCGAACCCCGCATATCAATGAAATGCCTACTGGTAACAAGAGTCTTTTCTTTAGATCAACAAACATAGAAATCAGTAGCTTTTTCGCCAAAAGTCAAAATTGCGTTTTGGGCATTCAAACCACTTTGTCGAAAACGCCGCTCTCGCAGTTGGCCGTTGATTGCAGAAATAAAGGAATCCATTTCGTAGGTAACTACTGGCTGTGATATATTAAAACATACATATCACACCAGAAGTTCCTTCAAGCCAGATTCCCATGTTATCGGGCTGTCCTCAGGAAAGAGTCCCGCGCCGACCAGTCGAATGCATTCTGCTTTGCTGAACCAGCTTTATGATATATAACACATTCATACAACTAGATCACCAAAGAAGAATAAACCCGACTAAATCCCTGACCTTCGTCAACCTGTTGCGTCCTTCGTCCTCCAACTCCCGTCTGGCGCTTCCCGGTCCGACAAAAACGGCCCAAGTTGCAGGCGAGTGTTCGATCTAGTCACAAATAAAACGTAATGCAACAATAGAACGAACACTGGCCTGCACCAAATGGGCCGGAAGTGAGGTTATGTGGCGGAATCGCTTCAAAATCACCGGCGGCACACCTGCAACCGATTTAGACGTTTTTAAGGAAAAACGGGTGAAAAACGCAACGTTTTAACGTTGCAAAAGGTAAAGAAAAAATACTCACCACGTGGTTAACGGTCGGAACTCGCAAAGCAAATGGAAAAAGAAATGGCGGAGAGGGATGCGAATGGCGGGAAGTGAGGCACTTTCGAGGGGTGTGCGCAAGCGCCGAGGGGACGCGTGCTCGCAAGCGCGTACTTCAGGTTGGTACAAACCGAAGAAAAAGTTGCGATTTGGCTTAATTCCCCACGAAAATTGGGGTGATTTGGTCATTTTTTTTGTTGATTGTTAATTGGTCGTGTTTTAGGGATTTTCGATTATTTCCGGCGGATTTTGGGAATGATTTTGGAGAAATTGCGGTTAATTTTTGACTGAGCTTGCGGTTGTGGCTGTACTTTGTTAGCCTACCTGCTTCAGGTATAATTCTTTTGGTCCCATTATTTGAAGGGTGATACAGGTAGATACGTTAAAATGCTTTATATGAAATAGGGGAGGATTCTGTAACTGAACACCTTTAGGAATGTGAAATTTATGGTGAATTATGGGGACTTTTCTACTTGGCTTCGCGTGAAGTTAAAAATAACTCAAAAGGTTTTTTCTTGAAGAAAAGAATTAATATTATATAAAAACTGTAATAACAATAGTATATGAAACAAAAAAACGGTAACTAGTTTTCGAAAGGTGGTTTAAATTTTTCTCCACGTTCGCTTATTTCTTAATTAAGTTAAAGGATTTTTCTCTTGTAAAGTTCTATACAGCGCAGTTCATTAACATTTAACAATTAATTACAGGAGAAAAGGAGAAAAATAGTTGCCATTCACTTGTATCCCTTGTATCTGACCTAAACCTCACGTCAAATGCAAAATCAGTTAAATACTCAATTTCTCGCGATGTGTCTAAAAACGCATTCAGACTTCGGAACTTTATCAGTTTTTTCTAAATTTTATTTTATCTTTCCTTACTTTGCAGATTTTCTTGTGATTCTATATGTATCTTATCCACTACATTCTATCTTTGCTCTTTGAGTCTTTCACATTTCTTTTCGCTTCCACTATTTTTTTTAACTTTTTTATTTTTATACATTTTAGAGAAGACAAGATACAAGAATTAACAGAAGTATTAAGCTAATTAAATAGCAACTTTGCCTTTTTTTTCTTACTCTCTGCTCTGCTTTCTTTTAATGCGTGATTTATGATAGCTTTGGGGGTTGCAATTCGCAGCTTCTAAACGCATGTGTTTAACTGGTTGCCGGCATCCGTTATACAATTTTTTTAAATTTTCTTTTAGTATAAAAAAAGTTGAATTAATCAGTGGATAAGAGAATAATAATAATTAAAAAAATGCCAAAACATTTACTAACAAAAATACCTACTTAAAGTGACTCTTTAACTTTAATTATATGTGATATTAACATTAGATCTTCATGTGCTGTTGCGGATTTATTTATTTCACAAAGTTATCCAATATTTGGAAAATTTAACAAACTTATATCAAAAAAGCAATTGGTCAAGCAGTAATCAGTTGTAGACCGTACTTATAAAAGAGTGAATCTTCTCGGAGACTGTTATCAGTGTTATCTTAGCTTAAAATTTAATTGCTGCCCCCAATAAAAAGTTAATTCTGGAGCGCACTATTCATAATCTTAACGCTAAATTTTGCCATTGTAAATGTCACAACCCGCTAGGATTCTTTGAATTTCATTAAACCTCTTTCCCTTTGTTTCGGGGACGCAACAGTAAACAAAAATTACCCCCACCAACGAAAATCCGCCAAACAACCAAAACGTGCCTCCCGTTCCCAAAACTAAAACCAAATCATTAAAAAATTTGGTTACTACAAAAGAAGTCGACCAGCAAGTCAAAGTCACCAATGACGCTGCTGCACCTTTAACACTAATGGGAAATAGCTCAGAAGCAACAGTCCAAGGTAAGGAGGCAAATCCAAAGTTAAAGGCGATAACATACGTAACCAAACTCAAGATCGGCAGCCAGTAAATAGCAGTTAAAGAAAAATCGGTCGAGTCTTTGAGGTAGAAATAAGTGCCGAAGGCGCCTAAAGAGATGGCCATTCCGAGAGCTGAACCCATCAAGAAGACTCTTCTTCCGAGTTTTTCAACTAGCATCGGCGTGATAAAACTGGAAAAAAACAGAACAAGTCCGAAAATAATTGCGGAAATCTCAGCAGGAATGTCGGTTCCTGCACTTTCGAAAATCAGTTGCGTATAGAAAACCACGGCTTTAATTCCGCAGAGTTGTTGGATTAGTATTAAAAATAAAGAAATTCCTAGAGCTTTCAAATTTGTTTTAGACGTGAACAAATCTGTGAATTTTCCAAGTTCATCGTGTGCTAAAGCTTTTTGGATGTGACCAATTTCTTCCTGTACTTCACTCTTGTCGCGTGTTCTCAACAACATTAACGATTTTTCAGCCTCTTGCATCTTATTTCTCGAAACCAAAAAGTAGGGAGTTTCAGGAGCTATTATTAGGAATAAGACGAAAAAAATTACAGGAAAGCTGGCTAGGATAATGTTGAAGGTAAAAATCGACAAGTAAGGACCGATGAGGTAAGGAATTAAGTCACCCAAACTCCAGAAGACCGGCAGCGTAACTGAAAAAGTTCCTCGATTTGAATCTTCAGCTACTTCAGCGATGTACATTGGAAGAAGTGTGAGACTGCCTCCAACCCCTAAACCTGCTAGAAACCTCGCGAAATAATACCAATAAATATCGCGAACAAACGCTAGTGTTAGAAATGAAACAACGAAAGGGATCGCGATAGCGAGAAGGGCGCGCTTCCGGCCAAACTTTTCCGAAATTAAATTGAAGGGAAAGGGACCGATCATAGCTCCAATGTTGATTAGAGCCCCGATCCAGGATTCTTCATCTGAGGTGATGGGAGTTTTCAAAGGATTGACGGCACTCTCTGAGTAGAGTTTTGGAAGAACTGGCGACGTCCAGGTCATGGTCAAGTCACTGGAGGTGCCCAGAAGATCGACTAAAATTGCTAGTTGGACAGACAACGTCTGATTACAGCAATAATTACCTGTTGAAACAGCCAAGAACGTGTAGCTCAAACACTTCATTTTCGGCAAGAACTGTGCGGGAGTATCGAGGTCAGACGGAATCTACCAACTTTTTATCTTGATTTACTTACGTTAGGATAAAAAAAACAAATACCAATTTTTCATCTCTTGAAACTTTTTTATTTTTATACATTTAAGAAGGTGCAAAAAATTGAAGAAAAAAAACTAGTTAACGTTTCATCCCCACCCACCCCATATCGGACTACCACTAACTACGGATTCTTGGAGACTTGGAGGCAATTTCATAAAAGTAAACATTTTTGCCAGAAGCCTTTATAACACAGATATAATAAAATTGTAAATCCTTGATAAAGTTTTCTATAATTACCAATTAAGTTGGTAACCTTGCACTTTGCAAAATGCAAATGCATTCACTGTGAGTGCGTCACGAATTTATCATTTATTTTTTCGCTAAATTTCCTGCAGTTGTTTGTATTGTTTTACCAATGGCACTTTAAAGTTTCGCGTAGAGAATATGAAAAGATTATTTCTGATTTTATTCGCCGCTTTTGATGCTCACTCAACTGCACATAGTAAGAGTTAAAATCGCACTTTCAATAATAACTAACTTGGTGATGCAGGTACTGACTACAAACTGTTACCTCCACTTTTTGTGATCGACCAATATGGCGAGTGCCTTCAACAAAACAAAACTTTTTGCCGAACGGACATTAAATTATCACCTGTCGATGCCAAGAACACGTCCAAATTTTGGAGCCTGATCCAGGTGAGTTTCAGTGATTTTAGCACTTCTTTAAATTTGAGTTTCAAAAAATTCCAACAGAGTTTCAGACGTTACTAAATTAAGTGTAAATTTGTAACAAAAAAACAAAATCAAACAAAAATGTTGTTAACAATTTTTTAGGAATCCAAAAGACATCGTCACTATGACCGGAGTGAACTCCATCACGCTATTTGCCTCAACGATCGTTGCAGGGATTTCAACAATGACGTTTCCAACCTAACTAGCTTCGTAGAGGGATGTTTTACTGAAACTTACAGGGATTTGAACTTGAGGGCAGAAGTTCCTCAAATTGACTGTGACAATGAGCCTCGCGTAATAGGGGCGGTCGATATGGTAATTCTGTAAGTTTCTTCAAGTTGATCTTTAATATTTACTGACGTCATTAATTTTAGGCTCATCTTTTCGCTCTATTTGCTCTTAACTATTGCTGCAACATTCTACGATATTAATAGCAAAAAACCGTACTTAAGAAGTTTCTCTTTACGTCATAATTTTTTTAAGCTGGTCGATATGTACAAAGAAAATAATTTTAAACAGATGAAATGCATAGAAGGCGTCAGGTTCTTCACCACTTGCTTCGTCATTTCAACACATTCTGTTTTGAGTTTTACTTCTGCGTTTGTGGGCAACATCGAGTTTTTTAACAACGCAAGTTTTTAATGTTTGTAAGTTCTAGAATAATTTTATAATTTCCAGATGTCCAACAATTTCGTCTTCTATTCACTGTGCAACTTAATTTGGTTCGGAGTACAGCCATTTTTCGTGATTTCAGGATGGCTCTTGGCCTACTATTCATTCAAGAGAGTCCAACAACCAAAGGAGGAAAACTGGTTAAACTACATCGTTTTGACTACCGTGAATCGATACTTAAGGTGATTTTAGGATAATTTGAAAAAAAAGTGATTTTTTTTTTTACTTTCAAGACTCCTTCCTGTATTGTTAGTAATTGTTGCTCTAACGGGGACTACGTGGCTGCAACTAATTTCGAGAGGTCCCGTTCAAAATTTGTACTTCGAAAAAGAGTACTGGAGATGTCGCCAAAACTGGTGGAGGACGCTTCTCTTCATTAACAACAACTACGGGAAAGACATGGTATGGAAAAAACAACCTCAAAAATTTACGAAACGTATTTTTTCAGTGCTATGTACCTAGTTGGTACTTATCAGCTGATTTTCAACTATATGTGGCATCCTTGTTCATCCTCATAATGAGCTTCAAGTTATCGCATTGCCTGAAAACAGCTTTTCTCGCTATGGCCACTTATGCTGCTTTACTAGGAGTTTTAACTACCGCTATATTTGCTTACAGTTACAACTTTGACATCATCCACAGATTTACGCCGCAGTAAGTTCTACTTTCCACACTTTCAGTCTTTTTCTATATTTTAAAAACTTTTATTGTCAACCCTTGTGAACCAATTTCAATTTCAGTGCTTTTTGTTTCAATTTTTTTTGTCGCTAGCGTTTCAGTGCTACCTATTCTGGGTGTTTAACTTTTAATAAGTGCTTTTTTAAGATTACAGAAGTTAGTGAAGGTTGCTGACAATTGGCAAATTTTCTCTCAATATGGCTCAACATATTCGAATACAGCAACGTTCATGGTAGGTTTAATTTTCGGATACGTCCATTTTAAAACTGAGAAAGCAAAAATCTTCAAAAGCAAGGTCAGTATCAGGAGATAGCCCACCAATTGTCTTTAACATGCCCTCAACTCTTACCAGGTCTTAGTGACGACCTGGTGGATCTATCTGCTTGGCTCTCCTTTTGTAATTTTAACCATATGCCGCTATAAATATGGCAAAATGACAACAGTGGCGCTTGCAGCTCTGCTGAAACCTCTGCATTCTTTATGGATAGCCATAGGAATATTTGGAATGTTGCAAGGAATTGGAGGTAAACTACACATTTAACTTATCTTAATAAGCTCTGAACTAAATAATGGTTACTTGCAGGTGCTTTAACAAGAGTTCTGGAATGGAAACCTATAGTCTTTTTGGCCAATTTCAGCTATTGCACGTACTTGGTAAATTTTAATATAATTATGTATCGAGCGGCTTCGGCTAAGGAACCCATCCAAGTAACGTATTGGACTTTGGTTAGCAACATTGTCCCGCACTTTGTTGAAATTAACTCTTCATGTTGTAGAGTTCTGCGTTCCTACAAGATATTGTCGTCTCGTTCGTTGCTGGATCTCTCTTATACGTTCTCGTGGAAATGCCAGCTTCGCGTTTACAGAAGCTTCTCGTACCTCAGCATAAGTATGCAAGAAGCACGTGACAGCTAACGTATTACTTCGTAAGTACCAGAACTTCTATAATTTTGATGATCTTTTTACACGTGCCTTTAATTTTAATGATAGGGGTCAGATTTCTAAACACCGGTGTTTAACGGGCTGCCTACATCAAGTTCTGTAACATGCCAGGACTCCAAAATTTTTTGAAATTTACCAATAATTAGTACTAAAATGTTTAAAGTGATTTAATGGTTGTAACAACAAATATGTAGAAATATAAATATTTAAGAGAATATAATACAGAGAAAATCGAAGTTACTAAAGATGAAGACCGAAGGGCATATTTTAGCAAAATTTTCCAGTTTAGCACTATGAGTTGCGCTGACCAGCTAGAATGCTCTGAATTTCGTCAAAGCCCTTTCCTCTTGTTTCTGGGACGCAAGAATAGGTGAAAAGTAGCGCTACCAACGCAAATCCGCCAAACAGCCAAAAGGTACCTCCCGTTCCCAGAACTAACACCAAGTCATTAAAGAATTTGGTTACCGCAAAAGAAGCCAACCAGCAAGTCAAAGTCACCAACGACGCTGCTGTACCTTTGACACTAGCTGGGAACAGTTCAGAAGTAACAGTCCAAGGCATGGAAGCGAATCCAAAATTAAAAGCGATAATGTACATGACCAAACTTAAAATTGGCAGCCAATAAATGGTAGTTAAAGAAAAATCAGTAAAGTCTTTAAGGTGAAAATAGGCACCAAAAGCGCCTAAAGAGAGACTCATTCCAAAAGCTGAACCCATCAAGAAGACTCTTCTTCCAAGTTTTTCAGCTAGAATAGGGGTGACAAAACTGGAAATAAACAAAACAAGACCGATGATAATGGCGGAAATTTCAGCAGGAATGTCGGTTCTTGCACTTTCAAAAATTAGTTGCGTGTAGAAAACAACAACGTTAATTCCGCAAAGTTGTTGCATCGCTATTAGGAATAACGAGATTCCTAGAGCTTTCAAATTGGTTTTAGATGTGAACAAATCTGTGAACTTTCCAAGTTCATCGTGAGCTAAAGCTTTTTGGATGTGACCAATTTCTTCCTGTACTTCACTCTTGTCGCGTGTTCTCAACAACATTAACGATTTTTCAGCCTCTTGCATCTTATTTCTCGAAACCAAAAAGTAGGGAGTTTCAGGAGCTATTATTAGGAATAAGACGAAAAAAATTACAGGAAAGCTGGCTAGGATAATGTTGAAGGTAAAAATCGACAAGTAAGGACCGATGAGGTAAGGAATTAAGTCACTCAAACTCCAGAAGACCGGCAGCGTAACTGAAAAAGTTCCTCGATTTGAATCTTCAGCTACTTCAGCGATGTACATTGGAAGAAGTGTGAGACTGCCTCCAACCCCTAAACCTGCTAGAAACCTAGCGAAATAATACCAATAAATATCGCGAACAAATGCTAGTGTTAGAAACGAAACAACGAAAGGGATCGCGATAGCGAGAAGGGCGCGCTTCCGGCCAAACTTTTCCGAAATTAAACTGAAGGGAAAGGGACCGATCATAGCTCCAATGTTGATTAGAGCCCCGATCCAGGATTCTTCATCTGAGGTGATGGGAGTTTTCAAAGGATTGACGGCACTCTCTGAGTAGAGTTTTGGAAGAACTGGCGACGTCCAGGTCATGGTCAGTTCACTGGAGGTGCCCAGAAGATCGACTAAAATCGCTAGTTGGACAGACAACGTCTGATTACAGCAATAATTACCTGTTAAAACAGCCAAGAACGTGTAGCTCAATCACTTCATTTTTGGCAAGAACTGTGCGGGAGTGTCGAGGTCAGACGGAATCTACCAACTTTTTATCTTGATTTACTTACGTTAGGATAAAAAAAACAAATACCAATTTTTCATCTCTTGAAACTTTTTTATTTTTATACATTTAAGAAGGTGCAAAAAATTGAAGAAAAAAAACTAGTTAACGTTTCATCCCCACCCACCCCATATCGGACCACCACTAACTACGGATTCTTGGAGACTTGGAGGCAATTTCATAAAAGTGAGCATTTTTGCCAGAAGCCCTTATAACACAGAAATAATAAAATTGTAAATCCTTGATAAAGTTTTCTATAATTACCAATTAAGTTGATAACCTTGCACTTTGAAAAATGTAAATGCGTTCACTGTGAGTGCGTCACGAATTTATCATTTATTTTTTCACTAAATTTCCTGCAGTTGTTTGTGTTGTTTTACCAATGGCACTTTAAAATTTCGCGTAGAGAATATGAAAAGATTATTTCTGCTTCTATTCGCCGCTTTTGATGCCCACTCAACTGCACATAGTGAGAGTTAAAATCGCACTTTCAATAATAACTCACTTGGTGATGCAGGTACTGACTACAAACTGTTACCTCCACTTTTTGTGATCGACCAATATGACGAGTGCCTTCAACAAAACAAAACTTTTTGCCGAACGGACATTAAATTATCACCTGTCGATGCCAAGAACACGTCCAAATTTTGGAGCCTGATCCAGGTGAGTTTCAGTGATTTTAGCACTTCTTCAAATTTGAGTTTCAAAAAATTCCAACAGAGTTTCAGACGTTACTAAATTAAGTGTAAATTTGTAACAAAAAAACAAAATCAAACAAAAATGTTGTTTACAATTTTTTAGGAATCCAAAAGACATCGTCACTATGACCGGAGTGAACTCCATCACGCTATTTGCCTCAACGATCGTTGCAGGGATTTCAACAATGACGTTTCCAACCTAACTAGCTTCGTAGAGGGATGTTTTACTAAAACTTACAGAAATTTGAACTTGAGGGCAGAAGTTCCTCAAATTGACTGTGACAATGAGCCTCGCGTAATAGGGGCGGTCGATATGGCAATTCTGTAAGTTTCTTCAAGTTGATCTTTAATATTTACTGACGTCATTAATTTTAGGCTCATCTTTTCGCTCTATTTGCTCTTAACTATTGCTGCAACATTCTACGATATTAATAGCAAAAAACCGTCACAGTACTTAAGAAGTTTCTCTTTACGTCATAATTTTTTAAAGCTGGTCGACATGTACAAAGAAAATAATTTTAAGCAGATGAAATGCATAGAAGGCGTCAGGTTCTTTACCACTTGCTTCGTCATTTCAACACATTCTGTTTTGAGTTCTACTTCTGCGTTTGTGGGCAACATCGAGTTTTTTAACAACGCAAGTTTTTAATGTTTGAAAGTTCTAGAATAATTTTATAATTTCCAGATGTCCAACAATTTTGTCTTGGATTCACTGTGCAACTTAATTTGGTTCGGAGTACAGCCATTTTTCGTGATTTCAGGATGGCTCTTGGCCTACTATTCATTCAAGAGAGTCCAACGACCAAAGGAGGAAAACTGGTTAAACTACATCGTTTTGACTACCGTGAATCGATACTTAAGGTGATTTTAGGATAATTTGAAAAAAAAGTGATTTTTTTTTTTACTTTCAAGACTCCTTCCTGTATTGTTAGTAATTGTTGCTCTAACGGGGACTACGTGGCTGCAACTAATTTCGAGAGGTCCCGTTCAAAATTTGTACTTCGAAAAAGAGTACTGGAGATGTCGCCAAAACTGGTGGAGGACGCTTCTCTTCATTAACAACAACTACGGGAAAGACATGGTATGGAAAAAACAACCTCAAAAATTTACGAAACGTATTTTTTCAGTGCTATATACCTAGTTGGTACTTATCAGCTGATTTTCAACTATATGTGGCATCCTTGTTCATCCTCATGATGAGCTTCAAGTTATCGCATTGCCTGAAAACAGCTTTTCTCGCTATGGCCACTTATGCTGCTTTACTAGGAGTTTTAACTACCGCTATATTTGCTTACAGTTACAACTTTGACATCATCCACAGATTTACGCCGCAGTAAGTTCTACTTTCCACACTTTCAGTCTTTTTCTATATTTTAAAAACTTTTATTGTCAACCCTTGTGAACCAATTTCAATTTCAGTGCTTTTTGTTTCAATTTTTTTTGTCGCTAGCGTTTCAGTGCTACCTATTCTGGGTGTTTAACTTTTAATAAGTGCTTTTTTAAGATTACAGAAGTTAGTGAAGGTTGCTGACAATTGGCAAATTTTCTCTCAATATGGCTCAACATATTCGAATACAGCAACGTTCATGGTAGGTTTAATTTTCGGATACGTCCATTTTAAAACTGAGAAAGCAAAAATCTTCAAAAGCAAGGTCAGTATCAGGAGATAGCCCACCAATTGTCTTTAACATGCCCTCAACTCTTACCAGGTCTTAGTGACGACCTGGTGGATCTATCTGCTTGGCTCTCCTTTTGTAATTTTAACCATATGCCGCTATAAATATGGCAAAATGACAACAGTGGCGCTTGCAGCTCTGCTGAAACCTCTGCATTCTTTATGGATAGCCATAGGAATATTTGGAATGTTGCAAGGAATTGGAGGTAAACTACACATTTAACTTATCTTAATAAGCTCTGAACTAAATAATGGTTACTTGCAGGTGCTTTAACAAGAGTTCTGGAATGGAAACCTATAGTCTTTTTGGCCAATTTCAGCTATTGCACGTACTTGGTAAATTTTAATATAATTATGTATCGAGCGGCTTCGGCTAAGGAACCCATCCAAGTAACGTATTGGACTTTGGTTAGCAACATTGTCCCGCACTTTGTTGAAATTAACTCTTCATGTTGTAGAGTTCTGCGTTCCTACAAGATATTGTCGTCTCGTTCGTTGCTGGATCTCTCTTATACGTTCTCGTGGAAATGCCAGCTTCGCGTTTACAGAAGCTTCTCGTACCTCAGCATAAGTATGCAAGAAGCACGTGACAGCTAACGTATTACTTCGTAAGTACCAGAACTTCTATAATTTTGATGATCTTTTTACACGTGCCTTTAATTTTAATGATAGGGGTCAGATTTCCAAACACCGGTGTTTAACGGGCTGCCTACATCAAGTTCTGTAACATGCCAGGACTCCAAAATTTTTTGAAATTTACCAATAATTAGTACTAAAATGTTTAAAGTGATTTAATGGTTGTAACAACAAATATGTAGAAATATAAATAT
This sequence comes from Schizotus pectinicornis, assembly GCA_951805265.1. Taxonomy (NCBI): domain Eukaryota; kingdom Metazoa; phylum Arthropoda; class Insecta; order Coleoptera; family Pyrochroidae; genus Schizotus; species Schizotus pectinicornis. Next base: position 5,149,500 of record OX638207.1, read on the forward strand.
TTAAGAGAATATAATACAGAGAAAATCGAAGTTACTAAAGATGAAGACCGAAGGGCATATTTTAGCAAAATTTTCCAGTTTAGCACTATGAGTTGCGCTGACCAGCTAGAATGCTCTGAATTTCGTCAAAGCCCTTTCCTCTTGTTTCTGGGACGCAAGAATAGGTGAAAAGTAGCGCTACCAACGCAAATCCGCCAAACAGCCAAAAGGTACCTCCCGTTCCCAGAACTAACACCAAGTCATTAAAGAATTTGGTTACCGCAAAAGAAGCCAACCAGCAAGTCAAAGTCACCAACGACGCTGCTGTACCTTTGACACTAGCTGGAAACAGTTCAGAAGTAACAGTCCAAGGCATGGAAGCGAATCCAAAATTAAAAGCGATAATGTACATAACCAAACTTAAAATTGGCAGCCAATAAATGGTAGTTAAAGAAAAATCAGTAAAGTCTTTAAGGTGAAAATAGGCACCGAAAGCGCCTAAAGAGAGACTCATTCCAAAAGCTGAACCCATCAAGAAAACTCTTCTTCCAAGTTTTTCAGCTAGAATTGGGGTGACAAAACTGGAAATAAACAAAACAAGACCGATGATAATGGCGGAAATTTCAGCAGGAATGTTGGTTCCTGCGCTTTCGAAAATCAGTTGCGTGTAGAAAACAACAACGTTAATTCCGCAAAGTTGTTGCATCGCTATTAGGAATAACGAGATTCCTAGAGCTTTTAAATTGGTTTTGGATGTGAACAAATCTGTGAACTTTCCAAGTTCATCTTGGGCCAAAGTTTTTTGTATGTGACAAATTTCTTCTTGTACTTGACTCTTGTCGCGTGTTCTCAACAACATTAACGATTTTTCAGCCTCTTCCAGTCGATTTCTCGAAACTAAAAAGTAGGGCGTTTCGGGACCTATTATGAGGAATAAGACGAAAAAAGTTACAGGAACGCAGGTTATAGCAATGTTGAACCAAAAAATAGACAAATAAGGACCGATGAGATAAGGAATTAAGTTACCCAAACTCCAGAAGACCGGTAACGTCACTGATAATGTTCCTCGGTTTGAATCTTCAGCCACTTCAGCGATGTACATTGGGAGAATGGTGCAACTGCCACCCACCCCAAAACCTGCTAGAAACCTTGCGAAATAGTACGAGTAAATATCGCGAACAAACGCTAGTGTTAGAAACGAAACAACGAAAGGGATTGCGATGGCGAGAAGGGCGCGCTTCCGGCCAAACTTTTCCGAAATTAAACTGCAAGGAAACGGTCCGATCATAGCTCCAATGTTGATTAGAGCCCCGATCCAGGATTCTTCGTTTGGAGTAATGGGAGTTCCTAAAGGGTTTTCAGCATCCTCCGAGTAGAGTTTTGGAAGAACTGGCGAGGTCCAGGTCATTGTTATGTCTCCCGAGGTTGCCAGAAGATCGACTAAAACCGCCAGTTGGACCATGTCTCATTACAACAATAATTACCTGTTAAAACAGCCAGAAACATGTAGCTCAAACACTTCATTTTAGGTAAGGCATTACGTGAATAGCGACGTCAGATGCAATCTACCGTCTGTTCTTCTTGATTTATGCCAAGATAAATTCAGCAAATACAACATTTCCAAACCTGCAGCCCAAGTATTTACCCAAGAGTTTTCGACACTATTGTTATTGGGCCAGCACGTGATGACGTTGCCATCAACATTTATTTACTTAAATTATTTTAAAAATGCGCAAGAGCTGACCTGTCATCTCGAAATGGTTCCCCGCTGCTTAGAAAAAAAAATTTGGTAAACTTTGCCACGCCTTTCCAGGCAATTAGTGCCACCGAAGCGGCAATCAGTGGGACCAGCTTAAAGGTGGGATAGGCAGCAGAAAGAAATATGGAGATTTCTCCTGCTAATAAGGATTTAATAATAATATTAAAAAAAAAACAACAAGATACAATACAAAAAAAGAATACACAAAAAAAAGAACCGCGTGCCGGCAAGAGGTTTGTCGTTGATAACAATAATAATGTAAAAGCTTTAGGAGCAAATTAAATATAAGAGAAATTTAAGATTAATAAAGGATAATAGTAATGTCTTGTAATTTGGTTCTAATTTCCGGTGAAGCCGGGTTGTTGATGCTGGTAGAAGTCTTGCGCAATAGTAAATCTGGCGAGATGGCAGATGGATAACTAATCTCTGACCTTATAGTGGTAGTCGGGTGCATACAAAAAAAAAAGCGATGTGGAGTTCCAGGGGGGGTCCTGGGGAATCCAGGGGAATCCAAAAGGGGTTTCCTGTTTCAGGCGATGGCGTCCAAGCCTACGTCACAGGGGACCAGAATAAACCCACGGGGAGCGGCGGAAAAGTAGAACGTCTTTTCCCCAGCGATCTTTGATGTTTTCGAGATGATGAGAAAGTAGCGACAGATGACTAAGAAGGAAAAAGGAAAATTCGAGTTTTTGATTTACGGTTTTAAGATAGCTACATACCAAATCTTCACCTGCGAATGCCTAAATCGGCCAAATTCCGGCCCACAAGCGTTCCCAAATTCCAGAACGCTTGTTCTGTTGGCACACCAACACTCTGGAAAAATCCTCGAGACGAGTTCGGTAATTCTCTACCTTATACCAGGGGTTGGTTTTCACGGTGATGAAGATATTGTCACTGCTTGACCGCAATATTCAAAAAGAAGGCAAACTTTTCGGGCAGGCACTGATAAGGCCTTATCAGTCCGGACTTTTTGTATTCCGCGCCTGAAGTCATAGGCGGGTGCCCGAAATATGCTACGATGCGACCAAGGTGGACTCGAAGGAAGTGTAAGGATGAAAGGAAATTAGAAAGAAAGATTAGCAAAAGCAACAGTCAAAAGAGAGAAGTGATTTTAGAGAGATAAAGCCAGGTGAAAGCAGCTCGGTGGCCAAAACTAGTTTAGGTGCCAAACCCCACGCCACTGGGTGCACTCAAAAGCGAAGAAATGCAACCCATTAATCAGGGTTGCACTAACTGCTGCCTATAATACGGCAACCGGAAAATTGAGTGTTACAAACTCCCCCTTTACTTCGACGAAGTAAAGTTTCTCCGAAATTTTACTTACTGTTTCCACCTGGGAGAAGGGAAAGGAATAAAGAAACAAAAAAAAGAAGAAAGAAAGAAGAAAAGGTAAAGAGATAAAGATAAAGAGAAATTTTGTAAACTCCCAACATCCGGTGATGAAGGGGGAGAAGGCAATTGAAGAGATGGAGAAGAAATTTCAAGAGAAGCCTGAGGTTGTCCGGTCAACCTAATCAGATGTAGTTCTGATCAAACTAACATGTTTTGCGCTGTAAGGCCGCCACATGCCAAAATCCACGGTTGGAAATTGTCAATTAACAACAAAAATAATGACAATCCAGTTCACCGCAGAGGTATTCAGAAGTTACAAACAAACTTTTGCCTAGCATAGCGTAGTAGTGTGTCGTAAAGATGGAAATTTTGACACTTGTGGCTCGTCGAGGGACTTTTACCACTCACCCGAGAAAATAGGTCTTGACGTATTCTTCAGCCCCGCCAAGAGAGCTTAGGGACAACAATAAGACTACTCTGTATTATCTACATCGACGTCCTCACCTGGTTCTGGAGGAAAATACGGCTTTAAGTCCTGTACATGCCATGTCCCACTCAACATGTTCCCGTCATTATCGCGAAGACGATATACCAAGTTTCCAAGTTTTTCAGCCACAGAAAAAGGTCCAACAAATTTCGGAGCCAGTTTTGCGTTAAAAGCATTCGCAGCATCCGAGATTACTTTATTCCGACGCCAAACTTGGTCTCCAATCCCAAAATGAAGCGGTCGGCGGCGAAGGTTGTAATGTCGTCGATTCCGTTCTTGAGCTGTTTTCAATCGCTCAAGAATGGTCTTAAACATTGATTGGTAACCTTGATGACGGGTGGCTACCTCGTCGGCGACGTTGGTGTCGGGGAGCTCGTCGTCGGGTAGTCTCTTATCGTATTCGTTTCCAACTATAACGTGTTCCCGTCCAAAGTTGACAAAATATGGAGTAAAACCAGTTACCTCATGTTTCGAAGAGCGAATAGCACAACCGACAGAGGCCAAATAGCAATCCCAGGAGCGATGATTGTCCTTTACGTAAGAAGATAACATCGTTTTTACCACACGATTCACTCGTTCAGTGGGGTCGGCTCTTGGGTAATACACAGGCGTATATGATATCTTCACTCCATAGTTACGACAAAGGTTTTGGAATTCGCGACTACGCATTTGCACGCCGTTATCGCAAATTAAATATTGAGGGGCACCGAACAAAAGAAACACTTGTCGTTCTACAAGCTCGCTCATCGCCTTAGCAGTAGCAGATCGTAAGGGAAACAAAAGAACAAACTTACTAAATGAATCAGTGACAACAAGAATTTGCGTGTGTCCTCGAGAACTTCGCGGAAGGGGTCCAACTAGATCCAAACTGATAACCTGCCATGGACCAGTAGGAAGTGGTCTGGAACCCATCAATCCGGCCGGCGCTTTCTGTTCGGGTTTATGTTGAGCGCATACTCGACAGTCTCGAACATATTTTGTAACGTCACTCCTCATCTTTGGCCAATAATATTTAGCATGTAATCGCCAAAAGGTCTTATAGGTTCCAGCATGACCAGAGGTGGGTTGGTCATGTGACTCACGTAACAGCTGTTTTCGTTTTTCTTTTGGAACAACAAGCTTCCACAAGTCTGCACCACGAGATAATTCCGGAATGTCACATTTTACATATTTATATAAAGACTCTCCTTCAACGCGAAATTTAGGAAACTTCAGTGGATTTTCTTTGATTTTGTTGCATAATCTCAAATACCAAGGGTCGCCAACAGCAACGAAAGGAGCAATAACGGATATCTCCGGAACCGCACGTGACAAGAAGTCCGGGACCACGTGATCACGGCCTTTTCGATGAACGATCGTATAATCGTAGGGTTGCAATCTCACCGCCCATCGCGCCAATCGTCCAGTTGGCTCCTTAAGGCGATTAAGCCACAACAAAGACCAGTGGTCCGTCACGACTGTAAAATGTACTCCTTCCAGGTAATGTCGTAGTTTTTCCACTGCCCAAATCACAGCGAGGCACTCCCGTTCTGTGGTAGAATAGTTTCTCTCGGGCTTGGTGAGAGATCTGGACAAAAAGCAGATTACCTTTTCCTCACCATCCAATTCTTGGGTAAGTACAGCTCCCAAACCATATGCGCTAGCGTCTGTTTAGAGAGTAAAGGGTTGGTTAAAGTCCGGGCAAGTCAAAATCGGAGCCGCCACAAGTTTCTCCTGTATAGTTGAAAAAGCAATTTCACACTCAGAGTTCCAATTCCAGGGGACTCGTTTTTTTGTAAGATTCGTCAATGGGGCGATGATAGTGGAAAAATCCGGGATAAAGCGACGATACCATGACGCCATACCAATAAATCGTCGTATCTCCGTTACGGAACCAGGAGGAGACAATTTTAAAATAGCATCCACCTTGTCAGAATCCACCCTCAAACCCCGTTGGTCGACTACGTACCCTAAGTACTTCAATTGAGGCCGACAAAACTTACACTTCTCGCGACTTACGGTCAGTCCTGCAGCCTTTAAGCGATCGAATACCGATCCTAGTACTCGCAGATGGGTATCAAAGTCTGCAGAAACTATTACTATGTCGTCCAAGTAGACCAACACGTAGGGTTGTAAATCTGCTCCTAGGGCTGAATCTATGAGACGTTGCCACGTCGCGGGAGCGTTCGTGAGCCCAAAAGGAACTCGTTTAAATTGAAATAGCCCTCGGCCAGGTATGGTAAAAGCTGTTAATTCCCGGGAGGCTTGCTTGACCGGTACTTGCCAGTATGCCGATTTGATGTCCAAAGAACTCAAGTATTTGGCGTCTCTCAGTTGGTCTAAAATGGATGAAATGTACGGAATGGGGTAAGCGTCTTTCTTAGTTACAGAATTTAACTTGCGATAATCGACGCAGAAGCGAAATGTCCCATCTCGTTTCGGTACCAACAGAATTGGAGAAGACCAAGCACTATTCGATGGTTCCACGACGTCCATATCAAGCATCTTCTGCAGCTCTTCGTTAATCAGGTGTTGTCGTTTTGGCGAAACCGGATAATAGCGCTGTTTTATGGGTGGGGAATCGGTGACAATTTCGTGTTCGACCAGATTAGTAAACCCCAAACTATCACCCATGTCCAAAAATTTTTGATTGACAAGCGACCGTAACCGCGTAGACTGCTCCGGGGTTAAATCCTGGTCGTCCTGCAAACCCTCCATCGCTGCAATTTGCGGTATCGTCCCGAAATGCCACTCGTCCCTCGTCAAATCCGGAACAATGCCCATGGCCATCCAAAAATCGACACCTAAAATTAACGAAACTGGCAAATCAGGAACAACCAGCACCCTCAGCAACCTAAGCCTGTCAATCAAAAAGAATGGAACCATGATGGTCCCCACCGCCACACTCGAAGTACCGTTGGCCATAAAGCATGATGTCGCTGTTGCTCGATTCAAAGAAAGTCCTAGATTTTCCAACAAACTCCATCCCTCTCGACCAACAACGGTTTCCGTAGCTCCGGAATCCAACAAGCCAAGAATGGTATGTCCTAGCACGGAAACTTGTAAGTACGGTCGGCGATCGGCTTTGGCGTGAGAGATAATGTAGTCCAAGAGAACTTTCTTTGAGGTAAGTGCCGACTGTTGTTCAGCGGAGGTAGAAGGTCGGCGCACTAATTCCCCCGCCTCGGGTTTTCCGGGTGCTCATTGCCCTTGGCAGCGTTGGGACACTCTCGTCTTATATGTCCCTTCCTGTGACATTTATAGCAGGTCATCTCCTTCTTCGAACTAGAGGGCAATGAGGGTGTTAATTCTTCAATAGCGGCAACAGCGGAGGTGGTTGCGCGTGCTCGCCTGAACATGAATTCTGGCTCCACCACGTGACTGGCGCTAGTTGGAGGAGGTTTCAACCGCTGAATCCGGGATTCAGTGTCCTCCAAAACGCTGCAAGCGTGGACCAACTCGTTCAGTGAGCTAAACTGTCTCAGCGCCAATTGTGATTGAAACGAGCCCAGCAAATTTCGACGAATGATTCGAAGCTGATTCTCCTCATTAGGTCGCTCACTTAATCGGCCAAATAGGTTCCACATAATGGCCACGTAGATAGCGGTTTTCTCTCCCGGTCCCTGCGTACGGTTACGTATATCATTCCATACGTCTTCGTCATGATCCATCGAGAGAAAAGTTTTACGGAGCCCCAGCACCAGCTCGGTCCAAGTACCTATGGAAGATCTAATTGCACGAAACCATTGCAAGGCGTTGCCCTCAAACAACAATGCAGCGCAATTAAAAAGTTGGTCTTCACTCACTCCGGAAGCCAATCTAAGTTCGCTTACTCGTTCAAGAAACTGATTCACGCCTGACTCTCCGGTAAAAGTCAATTTCCATCTCATTACCGTTTCATAGGGTCGACTGACGAAGGGTACGTCGCAAAATCCACGACCTTCACTCCCGGAGAAATGTTGATATGGATAATCAAAATTAGGTCGAAATTCGGGTTGAGGTTTAAAAAATTTAACCTGTCTGCGATCTTCTGACTGGGCACAAGTACCTGGTGCAGTTTGCGTTAGCGGTACCTGAAAATTCGCAGACATACGCGGACCAACATTCGAACTCACGGGAATATGTGGAGTACTTTGCAGCGAATCGTCCAGTCTCATGGCTCTAATTCTGTCATCGAATGTCTGAGGTGGTTCAGGTTGAGACATACTCGAAATTTTGGAAGCAACGACCATCTCAGGTGGAGTCTGAGATGAGAGAGCAGCGTTTTCGCTAACCAATTGAGGTAATAGCACCAAAGGATCGTCAATGATTGAAGAAGGTTGCAAAGGTTCATCAACTAAAGATACCTCGTGTACAGCAGGTACCTCGGCAGGGACCATTCCTTCCAGGGAATCCCCGAGTGCTATCGCGTTACCTAACAAACGGTCTCTCTCGAGGGCCTCAGCCTCGACAACACTGAGTCTCCGTAATCTTCCGATAAGATGTGTTAAACGCGACCCTATTCTTGAAATTTCATTCGAGAGGTTACTCAGATTAATTCCTGAGACAGCCCGAGATAACTCCTGTAATTTGGCGTCGCAAAGATCGAGCTCCAACCGTGGACTTATTAGCCAAGTTCCCCCTTGAACAGAAAACCCCCCCTCCTGTCTTAACAAGATTCGCAACCGTGCACGTTTTTCGGCTACCGTACCCGTATCGGGTGCACCACGAACCGATAGTTCGTAAGACAACTCGTCCGAAAGTAAACGGTTTACCTCCATTATTAAATTAAAAAAAAACTTTCACCAGCAAAACAATCAATACCAATATTTTTCTCTGCAAGTACTTTCTCTACTCTCTCCCCTCTTACAAGCTAGCCCCACGTTGGGCGCCAAAAATTGCCACGCCTTTCCAGGCAATTAGTGCCACCGAAGCGGCAATCAGTGGGACCAGCTTAAAGGTGGGATAGGCAGCAGAAAGAAATATAGAGATTTCTCCTGCTAATAAGGATTTAATAATAATATTAAAAAAAAAACAACAAGATACAATACAAAAAAAGAATACACAAAAAAAAGAACCGCGTGCCGGCAAGAGGTTTGTCGTTGATAACAATAATAATGTAAAAGCTTTAGGAGCAAATTAAATATAAGAGAAATTTAAGATTAATAAAGGATAATAGTAATGTCTTGTAATTTGGTTCTAATTTCCGGTGAAGCCGGGTTGTTGATGCTGGTAGAAGTCTTGCGCAATAGTAAATCTGGCGAGATGGCAGATGGATAACTAATCTCTGACCTTATAGTGGTAGTCGGGTGCATACAAAAAAAAAAGCGATGTGGAGTTCCAGGGGGGGTCCTGGGGAATCCAGGGGAATCCAAAAGGGGTTTCCTGTTTCAGGCGATGGCGTCCAAGCCTACGTCACAGGGGACCAGAATAAACCCACGGGGAGCGGCGGAAAAGTAGAACGTCTTTTCCCCAGCGATCTTTGATGTTTTCGAGATGATGAGAAAGTAGCGACAGATGACTAAGAAGGAAAAAGGAAAATTCGAGTTTTTGATTTACGGTTTTAAGATAGCTACATACCAAATCTTCACCTGCGAATGCCTAAATCGGCCAAATTCCGGCCCACAAGCGTTCCCAAATTCCAGAACGCTTGTTCTGTTGGCACACCAACACTCTGGAAAAATCCTCGAGACGAGTTCGGTAATTCTCTACCTTATACCAGGGGTTGGTTTTCACGGTGATGAAGATATTGTCACTGCTTGACCGCAATATTCAAAAAGAAGGCAAACTTTTCGGGCAGGCACTGATAAGGCCTTATCAGTCCGGACTTTTTGTATTCCGCGCCTGAAGTCATAGGCGGGTGCCCGAAATATGCTACGATGCGACCAAGGTGGACTCGAAGGAAGTGTAAGGATGAAAGGAAATTAGAAAGAAAGATTAGCAAAAGCAACAGTCAAAAGAGAGAAGTGATTTTAGAGAGATAAAGCCAGGTGAAAGCAGCTCGGTGGCCAAAACTAGTTTAGGTGCCAAACCCCACGCCACTGGGTGCACTCAAAAGCGAAGAAATGCAACCCATTAATCAGGGTTGCACTAACTGCTGCCTATAATACGGCAACCGGAAAATTGAGTGTTACAACTTGGTATAAATTAACTTTTTAATTGTTTATAAATTTTTACAATAATATGATGCTTACTTAACTCCGCCGTCAAATTTCTACAAACAATTTTATAAACATTAAGTACCATTAAGCTATATAATAACTAATTTTTCTTTTGGTGGCAAGGTGGAAAAGATCTCTCAAAGTGTTGGCGTTGTGCAGCTATCCACGATGAGGCAAAAGAAATACTGTTCTTTCAGGCAGTAAATCCCAATTTAGTGCTTCCTCTCTCGTTTTCCTTCCAAAATTTCCTGGATCTCCTTGAAACTTCGTCCCTTAGTTTCAAACACAAAAAAGTAAGTAAAAATAAGAGCCGCGAAACAGGATCCACTAAAAATCCAGAACGTGCCTCCCCTTCCTGCCGCATCATTAAGATCGTTGAAGAATCTCGTGACAAAGAACGAAGTGGTCCAGCATGCAACAGCAACAATTGCTGCCGCTGCCGATTTAACGGGCGCCGGAAACAGTTCCGACGACACCGTCCAAGGAAGAGGACCAAATCCGAAATTAAACGTGATAATGTACAGAACCAAACTGACAATGGGTAACCAGGCGATCGGACCAACGTCCACATCAGTTGAACTTTTGAGGTAAAAAAACACACCAAAAGCCCCTAAAGCTATGGTCATTCCAACGGCTGAAATTAGCAGAAGAATTCTTCTTCCTAACCTATCAGCCAAGAAAACCGAAACGAAACTGGTACTAAAAATAACCAACCCCACAATAATTGAAGAAATGTCGGAAGGAATTTCGGTTCCGGCAGCTTCAAAAATTTCTTGGGTATAAGCAAGAACGGCGTTGATTCCTGACAATTGTTGCGCTATTATCAGAACTAATGAGATTCCAAGAGCTTTGAGATGGACGCGCGACTTGAACAAATCCATGAAGTGTCCGTGCTCGTCGTGCTCCAAAACATTTTTTATATGAGCAATTTCTGTTTCCACTTCACCTTCAGTTCCCGATCTTAATTTCATTAGAGATTTCCTCGCCGCATCCATTCGGTTCTGACTAACTAAATAGTAGGGAGTTTCGGGTGCTAAAATCAAAAACAATATAAAGAACGAAGTGGGAACACAAGCCAAAATAACGTTGAACCAAGGAATCGGCACGTACGGGCCCAAACAGTAAGGGATCAAATTACCAAAAGTCCAGAAAATATTCAGGGTAACCGACAACATTCCTCTGTTGGAATCTTCAGCCACTTCCGCCACGTACATTGGCAGAAGAGTATATCCCCCGCCCACCGCGATTCCTCCTAAAACTCTCGCAAAGTAGTAAAGATAGACGCTTCTGGCGAAAGCTAGAGTCAAGTAGGATATTATGTGCGGAATTGCTATTGCGAGGAGGGCGAATTTTCGACCGAATTTCGCTGAAGCGTATCCAAAAGGCAGCGGACCGATCATGGCGCCGATGTTGATCAAGGAACCGATCCAGGACTCCTCGTCGGTGGTTATGGGTTTGGAAAAGGGGTTCACGTCGGGGTCGCGGGAGTAGAGCTTCGGCAGCACCGGGGAGGGCCATGTCATAGTGATGTCGCCAGAAGTCGCCAGCAGGTCGACTACAAGAGTTACAAAATTAAGTAAAATTAAGTGTAAGAGCAAGAGTACGTGAGGAGTAAGTGTCATGAGTAATAAAGCAAAAAAGTAAAAAATGAGAAAGGATAAAAAGGTAAAATAAAAAGATGTAGGGAATAATTGAAAAGGTGAGAAAGTGGGAAGGTGATAAGTAATAAGTGGTAAGGGGTAAAGGGTAAGTGGTTAGAGAAAAAAAAGTTTTAAATCAGTAATAAGTGGTAAGGAGTAAGGGGTAAGTAGTTAGAGAAAAAAAAGTTTTAAATCATAATATTTTAAAAATTACGCCATCCACGTAAAAACTACCACGAGATTTCTTATATAATTCACCTTCCCATAACCGCACATTATTTTGTTGCGTGTATATAAATAATGGTGTAATAGAGGTGGGTCATGACTGTTTGGGTAGTGCCAGCAAGGATATATTTTTATTTTTATACAAGAAATTGATAAAAGTAAAAGGTTTTTCAAAATCTTGTCCAAAAAACTATCTATTTACTGAAACGACTGCTTCTTATTATTTACTTACCTGCCAAAACAGTTACGAGCGTATAACTAATTAACTTGAGCATGGTCAACCAGTATGACCAGCACTGCGATCTAAACTAAGTATCCGGATTCTCCCAGTATGGAAAACTTTATCTGCAAATGATCACTAACTTATCTTTTAGTTTCTGAATTGTTTTGTTAGCAATATATTGCATTCCACAAAAAATCGATCGAGGAGTCGCAAAAGTTTCAACAATGCAGGGCAATAATTGCTCCAAACAGGCGATAATCGGTTTTGTTATCAAAAACACTTACCAGTAACTAGGCATGAGCAGCTAATTATAACTTGCAAAATTTAACTCACTTTGCAGCTGATACTAGGATAAATAGACTAGTTTGTGGTTTTATTACACATTTTATTAAAAATTTCTCGTACAATTGTCAGATCTTCTCTTACGAGCCCAGAATCGCCTGGATCTCCTTCAGACTCTTCCCTTTAGTTTCGAACAGGAAGAAGAAGTTGAACAAGAACAAGAGAGCGCAACAAGCAGCAAATATCCAAAAAGACGGTCCCATTCCTATAGAATCAGAAACAGAACCAAAAAATTTTGTTAAGATAAACCCAGACATCCAATAGATGCTCGTGGTGGCCGACGAACCAGCTGATATTACGTTGAGAGGCAACAGTTCGGACATCATCGCCCAAGGTAATGACGCAATTCCAAAATTATAAGACAAAATGAAAACCACCAAAGAAACGACCGGAAGCCAAAATAGGGCATCGACGTTATAGTCGTTTTGCTGCAAGAAGAAGTAACCTCCAAGAACTGTTTGCGAGATGACAGCACCAGTGCAGGCAACGTACAGCAGCGGTTTTCTTCCTGTTCTATCTGTTAAAAGAGGAGTTATGTAACAAGTGAGGAATTGGACAGTTCCGACAATGATCGAGCAAATTTCCGGTGGAATCTCACTTCCTGTTGCTGCAAAAATGTTTTGGGTAAACGCCAAAATCACGTTGATTCCCGACAATTGTTGTAATGTGGTCAAACCAACACTGAAGAAGAAAGCGGTTCTCGAAGCCTTAGTTTTGAACAGATCAACAAAAGAACCTTGTTTCAGCTCTTCCATGTGCGACTTCATCTCCTCCAGCTCTTTGGTAACGACCCCACTCTCTCTTCTGCGGAGGTAATGGAGGGATTTTCTCGCTTTTTCTTCTTGGTTGTTGTTGACTAGAAAATAAGGAGTTTCCGGGCATAAATAGAGAAATACTGGGATGAAAATTACGGTGATTGCTGCCAAAACTAAGTTGAAGGCCGGAATGGAAACGTATGGTCCTAAAACGTAAGAGAAAAGAATTCCACCAATTATGAAGGAAGTTGTGGATGACGCTAAGATTCCTCTATTTCTGATTTCGGCAACTTCCACTATGTAGACCGGTACTATGGTGAAAACTGCCCCTATCCCCACCCCCATCAAGAACCTAGAAATGTAGTAAAGACTAATTTGTTTTGCAAAGGCCATTATCAAGTAGGCTGAGAGAAATGGCAGGGTCGCCGCTATTATGCTGAATTTTCGACCAATTTTCTCCAAGAGGAAGGCGAAAATTAGAGGGCCAAACACGCCCCCCAGCGGGGACAACGAGGCTATCCAGGACTCTTCGTCACTCGTGATGGAGCGTCCAAAAGGAACGTCATTGCCGTTGGAGGATTTGAGTTTTGGAATCACTGGTGATGACCACGACAAAGCGGTTCCAGAAATAAAACCAATTATGTCAGCTGAGAAATGTCTCTTTTTACCAAACTTTTTGAAACAAATAATAGAACTTACCCGTGAACACCACAATGTAGGAGAACCTGTTGCCTTTGAAAAATCCCATGATTGGTGAAGTGATAATGTTGTTAAATTTTATATAGGATTTTTTATAACTGATGCTGCCATCTGTGAAGGTTCACACTTGAGAATGGTACTCAAAGTTTAAGGAAAAAACTACGATCTTGTGCGTAAATTTTAGCGAGCTGGTCGTAAAAAAAGGAAATAATTTGTAATGTTTAATGGTTATCAATGATTTTCAGATAGAACTTGACCTATAGAACTAACACACCATGGCTAATGTAACCCTGAATATATATCAGTGCAGGTGATAGCATCAGTTATCAGTGATTTTCGTAGAAGATTGATTAACCACAATTAAAATTATAAAAATATTTATTATCTTAAAACTACTCAAGATAAGTTTATACTATTTATCTACCTACATAATAAATTATTTCTTTATAAAGTACACAATGATTCTTTGTAACAAAAATCGTTCAGATTTGGCGGCTTCTAGGACTCCAGGATGTCCTGGATCTCTTGGAGACTCTTGCCTTTGGTTTCAACGAGATAGAAGAAGGTAAAGAGCGTTGCCAGTACGCAGAACCCGGCGAACAACCAGAACGATTGGCCCATCCCCAATTCGTCCGAAATCGACTTGAAGAACTTGGTGATAAGGAACGCGATCAACCAACAGAACGACGCCGTTAAAGACGACGCTATAGACTTGACGTTTGACGGGAAAAGCTCCCCCATAACAGCCCAAGGCAGGGGGCCAAACCCGACATTGTAGGTAATGATATAGCAAATCAAAGTCACCACAGGCAACCAAGAAATTCCTCCAACATCTTGTCCGTCGCTCTTGAGGTAGAAGAACAGCCCCAGAGGAATCTCCGAAATAACCATCCCGATAGCGGAAACCAGCAGCAGTAATTTTCTTCCCAACCTGTCAGCTACCAAAGGAGTGAGAAAACTAGTCCCAAACTGCACTCCTCCAATGATAATTGAAGACACCGCCGCTTCTAGATCGCTACCTGAAGCCTCAAAAATATTTTGAGCATAAAAAAGAACAGCGTTGATTCCCGAAAATTGCTGAAATCCCACCAAAGCGACCGAAATTATTAAAGCTTTAATCAACCCCTTCGACTTGAAAAGATCCGCGATGGTCGCCGTTCCAGCTTTCTCGATGCAATCCTTAATTTCTTCTAATTCCTTCTTGTTGTTGGTGTTTGTAGCGCCTCTGAGATGATTGAGAGCGGTTTCGGCGTTGTCGTATTGGTTCTTCGCCACGTAATAATGCGGGCTTTCCGGGGCGAAAATGAAGAAAAGCGCCATGAAAATGACGGGGAAAATTGCGAGGATTATGTTGAACCACATAATACTGATGTAAGGCCCGAGGCAATACGAAAAGAGTAACCCGGAGCAAATAAAACAATTCATCGCGGAACCCAAAGCTCCTCTGTTGGAATCTTCAGCAATCTCGCCCACGTACATTGGCATCACCGTAAAAACTCCACCGACCGCTATCCCGATTAGGAATCTCGCTACGAAATAGAGCGCCACTGTTTCAGCAAAAGCCAAAGTGACGTACGATATCAGAAATGGGATACCGAGAGACGTTAGGGTGAGTTTTCGGCCGAACTTGTCGGCGGCGAAACCGAAGATGAAGGGCCCGAAAACCGCCCCAAGAGGGGTCAAGGAACTGATCCAGGAGTTTTCTTCGTCTGTGATGACTTGGTTGAAGGGGTTGTCGTCCAGGTCGTTCGTTGTTAATTTAGGGAGAACTGGGGAAGTCCACGTCAGGGCTGTTCCAGCGAGGAAAGCGACGATGTTGCCTGAAATTTCAGGCATATTTTAACAATCGACAGCAAAATTGATAGAGTTTCTATTGTTTGATAAAAAAAATCAACAATAATAAGCTACTGTTGCGATGATAACGGTCATTTGGTGAGCAAATCAATTTATGGGTTCATGGACGGGTTAATGATTAGAATTCAACAATATTTTGACAACTGGTGATGATATGTGACTTAACTTTCTACGAGAATAGTTTTGAAGGTAAAGTTTTCTTTAAAAATAAAAATACGTGGCGAAAAGAAAAATGAACGTTGAAAGGTTCTTCCATTGGAGATTGACTCACCTGAGAAGGCTGCGAGGAGGACCTTGTTCACCATTATTGCAGATCAGAGAGGATCACACTCTTCGCCGAGATCTACCAA
The DNA here is from genome assembly GCA_951805265.1 of Schizotus pectinicornis. Taxonomy (NCBI): domain Eukaryota; kingdom Metazoa; phylum Arthropoda; class Insecta; order Coleoptera; family Pyrochroidae; genus Schizotus; species Schizotus pectinicornis. The sequence goes on from OX638207.1 coordinate 5,165,264, forward strand.
GTGACTATAAGCGACCATCTAATTTCATATTTATCAAAGATCCTATCGATAGCTTAACTATTGATACGAATTTTTTCACTTCACTTTCGCGCCACTACAACTTTTCTTCGCACACGCTCAATTGTTAGATAAACACCCTGTAAACGGTGTCATGGGTGTCGCTACATTAGGTATTTACCGATTTCGAGTACGACTCGTCGGCACCAGATTCTTTTTGGATTGAGTGAAATGACGCGATCTAAATTGCCAATAACAAATACTATGGACTTTTACCGAAATGAACTCGTGGAAATATTTCACATTCATTTCGGCGATATCGGTATTTTGATTGCTTCAATTACGCAAACATTTACTGGATTTCAATGCAAAGTACCCAGTAACAATGATAAGTGCAAGGAAAATATTCGTTGTACGCCACTGGTTCGAGATTTCTTGTTGATTATTTTCACGTATTTTGGAGTTAAATTCTATTGTATTTTCGGTCTGGTAATTGAATCGCTGCTGATAACAAATATTTTGCAACTATTAACACAAAATTGCAGAAAATTGCAACAATAATTATTCTCCTCGATTGCAGGTGACTGAAGTGTTTAATCACGTGCAAATTTTTATATTAATTTGACAATTAGTATTATCTGTAACACGAAAAACCCTTCAGAAGTCAATCATTTGACTCATCAGCAATTGAGAAGGAATTTCTAGATAAGGGGGAGGAAAAATAGAATTGCTACAAGTTCAAGATTATTTGAGAAATACAACTATTTTTCAAAAGATCGAAAAGATGGTTTTTTAGTAGCAAGGTTCAATTCTAATAAGATTTTGATCAAATTTTTGTTGTTACCCCTTTAACTTTATCTCCTAGAATTTGTTTGTTAGACAATGTTATCAATGTACATTTTAAATAATAACTATAGCATGAAGGCAAATAGTACTTCTTGCTTGCATCGAGCTCTTTGCTGCCTATTTGGTGTTCTAGGGGGTCGGGGTAGCTAAACTAGGCGGCAGCGTAGCTGCCGCGTGTCTTGAATAAAATAATTAACGTCAAATACCACTGTCAAAAGAAGAGCGCCGTTGCTATTAGAACATAAATTCTGAAATAAATTCTATTACTGACAGCTCTGTGACTAATTCTGGAATTTTAACTTAAACAAGCAACTCGAAAAAAATATTTTTTTGAGTACAACTTCGAATTTTATTCTTATCACTCATTAAGTAGTACTTAGTAACAAAACGTAAACAAATAAATCTGAACATAGTGATTAGTAGCTAATGAAGCAATGCACCGATCTAACCACTCCGACTAACAGATATGACCAAATTATTTGATAAGATTAGACTAAACGTGGGAAGCACCGAAATAATTTTTTTAGATAAAATAAAGAAGAAATAAGAAATAAACATAAAAAAATATATACAAAAAAATTATTTATTAGACACAAACATTTCATGAAGTTAATACTTAGTAAAGCAAATAGACTTCTACAGTATTGGGTACTTAATAATAATTTTTTTTAATACACTCGAACAATAAAACCCCTCAGACTTGTATTTATTTTTAATAATTTTATTGTACATTTATCGAAAGAATGAAATTAAAGCTAGCGTTGACAACCCCTTATAGTGCTTAAACGTACCGCCAGGGAAGTGTCGCTAGTAGTTACAAAGGTTAAAACAAATTACAAGAGAACCACTTAATTAATTAAAACAACAAATAAATAATTTTTGATCAAACATAAAATATCACAACAGGCAACCGGCTGCCTCGACTAAGAACTGGACGTATTTCCGCTCAAAATGTCCTGTATTTCCTGCAGACTCTTCCCGGACGTTTCTGGAAGATACTTATAAACAAAGAGAGCCCCACCTAAACAACAAACAGCAAATATTCCAAAGGAGCCAGCGGTGCCGATTTGGTCCGACACCAAAGAAAAGTATTTAGTAATAATAAAACCCAAGAACCAGCAACCGGCCGCTGTGGCGGTGGAAGCTGCCGATTTGATGTTGGCCGGGAAAAGCTCGCCCATCACTGCCCAAGGCAAAGGTCCGAAACCGAGACAATAAGTGATGATATAGGCCACTAATGACGTCACTGGCAACCAAGCAAGAGAGCTGATGTCGCTGCCTCCACTTTTTAAGTAGAAGAAATACGCTAAAGTGCCTTGGGAAGCCGCCATTCCAATAGCAGAAAGTAATAGAAGAAATCGCTTTCCGCGCTTTTCCACCAAAACAGGGGTGGCGGTACTGGCGAGAACTTGGACGACGCCTATGATGATAGTCGAGATTTCAGCCGGAATTGTACTACCGGCATCGGTGAAAATGTCTTGAGCGTAAAACAAAACTATGTTGATCCCGGAAAATTGTTGGAAGGACACGAGACCTACTGACAGAATCAAAGCTTTCGTCAATCCTTTAGATTTGAAAATATCCATGAAACTAGCTTTGTTGGCTAAAGCTTCATCTACAGTCGCTTTAATTTCCTCCATTTCTTTTTGGACGCCCTCTCTAGATTTTGATCGTAACTTCATCAAAGCCAACTCCGCCTCGTCCTTGTTAACTTTAATGAGGTAATAGGGACTTTCCGGGATAAACATGTAAAAAATTACCAAAAACACGCAAGGAACCACGATACAAGCCAAATTGAAGAGTTGAATAGAAACGTAAGGTCCTAAAACATAAGAAAACAATAATCCAACAGTAATAAAAAGCTGCATGAACGATCCCAAAGACCCCCGGACTTCATCTTCGGAAATTTCGCCAATATACATCGGCAGTACCGTAAAAATGCAACCGACTCCTAAACCGCAGAGGAATCGCATGACAAAGAAGGAAGTTGGACTGGATCCGTAAGCCGCTAAAGCAAATGCTATGACGAACGGAACGGTTCCTGCCAAAATCGAGTTCTTTCGCCCGATTTTATCAGCTGCTATTCCTGCCGCGAACGGCCCAAGACTGGCGCCAACCGGAAGGAGAGAACCTATCCAGGAGTCCTGGCTCTTCGTTATGGGAACCTCGAGAGGATTGCCGTTGGCATGGCTGTCCTTGAGCTTGGGGATTTCGGGAGACGTCCAACCGAATGCCGTGCCGCAAACAAAAGCGGCCAGATTTCCTGCAAAAAGAAAAATAGTCAGCAACCAGTAATACGCGCGTGTAGTCAAAAAAGATTTAATTTGTTGTTAGATATTTTTGTTATCTTTGTTATTAAACGTCACAGCTTTGGATGTAACACTTACGAACTGCTTTTCTTAATAACTTTTTTCGTAGTAACCTCGTTAGTGGTTATAGTGGCAATAATTGGAAACTGAGCATCAATTTAATTCCTTGAATGGTTTTAGCAATTATCATCTTAATTCGTCCTTCCTATGGAGCGATTGATTCGAGGCTTTGAGGATCGTAAAAACCGGCAGTTGCAATTAGTAGTGTTTTAATTGGGGAGACTAAAATTAAAATTACTTGTGCAATAATTTGCACTAGGGTCCAATGGGTGATGTTCTCGAACTTGAAATCGAGCCGACTCACGTATCTAGAGGCGATAACTGGCAAGAGAAAAATCAAGTTCAAGTTTGTACAATTAAGATATGTGCTTTTTATCACACTGTTACATTTTTTCTTTAACAGCGATTTCGAGGTAACTGCTATTAAGTAACAATTACACAGTTATTTGCCAAGCGATTATCTTATAATCAGGCGCTTCTGAATAAGTGGCGAAAATTTTAAAAGGTTTTCCACTTAAATGATTTTCGTACACGTGCAGTCACCATAGAGCTGTTACCTGGATGAGGCAACGCGTTAATTTCTGAAAATTGAGTGCGCAACAAGAGGAGAAAATTTGAGTGACAAGGTGCTGTCACTAAATTAGGTTTTGATTGCCACTTGAAGATTTATTATTGATTTAAGGTTCAAGTTATTGAAAATACTCAAGATAACGCCAATATGTATTTGTAAAACGCTACGATCGAAATTAACAATGCGTATGAAGATAGGGTGTTAATATTCGTCAAGTTTAGATTTTATGTGTTGAACCAGTTGAAGGTGACATTATCGTGACATAACGATAAACTATTGCACAGCAATAAATCGCATCGCTGCATAGCTCTATTTACACTGGTGCTACACATCACAATTTTAGTTGTGTTAAGTTTCAAATGTTGGTCAGTTTTTGCCCCCAGGAGGAAAGATTTTGCCCTGTAATTCCTTGCTTTTTCTTAGTTTGGCTATTTCTCTTGTTAAAACTCCTTCTACCACACAACACAATTTTAGCATTTCTCAAATTCGCCTTGTTAGTAAAAAAAATAATATTTGTTGTAGGTCAGAGGATCAGAGGATCTGAGAGTAAAGAACAAGATACAGAAACGACCTGCACATTAAACTTGAAATTAAATAAGTAAACTCTTGGTTTAATAAAAAAAGTTAAATTATAGAAATAAAGAAAATAGAACAATAGGTAATTAAAGAAAACAGAAGAGAAGAAACTATTGATACAATTACATGCTCTAAAAGAAACTTGAAAATGCCTGTACCTAACCATTTGTAGTCCAGAAAAGGAGTGTATAGGTACTTGATTGGAATGTCATGGAAATAACTTGGAGGAGTTACTGTATCTAGTTTGAGAATGTAAAATCACAATACCTACCTGCCACTGTAATGTGGAGAGGACCAAGAACAGTTAAGAAGTGACACCAGTGATTTCTGGGTTAATTTTTTTTTAAGAAGTCAGTGTTTTTTTTAATTATATAAAACTCAAGAACAAGTTTACATAAGGCTCTTTAGGTTACAATGAAATTGAACTTTGCTTTCCAAAATAATTTTTGAAAAAAATGGTAAGATGCCTAAAGCAGTAGTTGACCTTCAAAGACATGTCACTTTTATAATGTCATCTTTTATCAAAATACATTAAAGTGATAAATCTATAATTAAGCGATTTTTTCAAAATTGACCCTTATTAGGGCGTGTAATTGCCCATCCGAATTATTTCTTTATGTAGAAATTAATAGAAATAAATAGTTCATTGCCCACCAAGTTTACTTAAATGCAAAAAAGTGTACCTAAATAGTTTTCCTAAAGTAATAATTAACTGTTGTTAAATTCAATTAAATCAAAGTTTATCAGATGCTACAATAGTGAATGGCTTTGATAGCATTAAAAATATTATAATCATCAATGGTACTAAACAGATATCTACATAAATCACTTATTACCATTAGAAGTAAATTTTTCATTATTTTAATATTGTTAGCCCAATTATTGCGCCCAATTGTCTACTGTTGAAATTCCCGTTTTTGACACTCTTGAATTGTTAAAAATTGTAAATAAAATTTTGTAATGTTGTAACTTTTGGACGCGTTAGTAATTAATTTTGAAGCCCGCCGCAATTATTATTGTTGTGATGCAACATTGCAATTCTGCTATAACCGATTTTAACATTGATTTTGATTTGTACATACCGACACATGCTGCGATGTACAGAAATTTCCTGTTGGGAACCCCGGCACTATCACTGGTCATCGTCGCCTTCGACTGTAAAGCGACTTTGCCATTTTCAACATTGAACGCCGCCGTCAGTCGTTCTTCCTGCCCCGCCACTTGTTCGTACTTGTATTCTTCTTTGGTCGCCATAATTCCACCGGACTCACCAAACCAACGGTCCTCTACAAGCAAAGTTGCCACGAAGATTAAAACCGATCGAAACCAATTGACAAATTATCGATAACAACTATTATGTAGAGATAAATCCAGGATTCAAGTGCAACTCTTTACGACGATCACAGGCAAACGCGGCTCGTACGCCTTTTTGCGTTTTTATCCCTTGTTTAGTTTTTTTTTCGATAGCACGATAACGCCAACATAAGCCTTAAGTGCTCTATTATCGAAACATTGACGAAAATATCCAAAACTAATTTTTTCCCAAAATGCAGCGAGGTTGTTATTGGACAACGATTACGCAATTTGTTAGAAACAATTACGACAATGTTGGTAATGTTCATTGAGAGAGTGTTATCAAGAGTGAAAATAGTGGGCGTCATTGCAGCAGATGTCAATAACTTTGATTAAAATTTTAACAATAAATAATTACTACTTGCGAGAGAGGAAAAGGGGCGTGTCTTCAATCGCGATTACTTACGTCATCAGGGCACCATGTTACGTCAGGATCTCGCAGCCCTAGACAATAAATAAGGTAATAGTGTTAAGGACCCGGTTGCAGGCTTTGTTTGACTGATGATAACCCCATTTAGAGAGTCAAGTGCTTTTATCTGCACTACTCGCCAACGTCATAAACTTGAGCACCCCATATGTCGAGATCTTCTCTTAATTTGTTTTTTTAGCAAAAAAGGAAGATGCAGCTATTATTTTCTAGTTAAAGCAAAAGTGATTTTGCGTAATTTTCGCGATGGATAATTTAATTGTTAATGATGATTTGGTTGCGCCAAACGTTAACAACAAAAATCCAGGAAATTCACAGTTACGACTCATTTCCGGCTGCAATTATTGCGAATTCATCATAATATTATGTAAATAGTGTTTTCGTGACCCTAAACAAACAGGAGAAAAAAGACAGGTAGACTAGTAATGCTCAGAAAATGATTGAGAAGTACTTAAAAAGAAGCAAAAGGAAGAGTGAGATGAAGCACAAATAATTTGTTTTCTAAGCTTAAAGCAAATAATAGATAATAATATATTTAGTGGAATAAAAAAAGGATTTAGGGCTTATTTGTGGGAGGTACGCTACTGGATTTTTTTTCGAATAGACTAATATTAATTAACTCTTGTCAATCAGTTATAAGACAATATTTTTTGCTACAAATATTTTAGTCAAAAAGTCGATAAATGGTGGAGGAGCCCGGTGAAGATCATAATTTATAAGAATTTATAGAAAACTCAAACAAAATTACAAATATGGTATTTTTTTAAAGAAGTATTGTGTGACTTGAGCAATGGGAGCAACAAACAAATTCGAAATATAAAACAAAAAAATTATAATAAACAAAAGTTAGGGGAAAAATGGACAAAATTAAATTAGGTACTACCCAAAAACATTTTATTCAACAGGAATTATTGTTTTTTTTTGTAACTCTTGCCCTAAACATTCTTAGTTTCCGATGAGTAATTATTAATTCTTAACGGTTGCTTGTGTCAATTTCGCAATTGTTACGATCCTAATTTTGATAAAGTGGGCGAAGGAAGTTTCACTTAACATTAAATTTTGCTATTCCAACAACCACCTATTCCATTACTACAAATTCTTCATTAATTTATAAACTTACGTCGAAAAAAAAAACAGAAACTTATTTAATAACAAGACAAGTGCCAATTATTCACAAGCTTCCGGTCGCCAATTGGTCCGTTTAAACAATATTTTTTGGTCCTTTGCAACGCCCAAATTATTTCCAAGCACGCACTGCCTGTTACACTTTCCGCAACTCTTACTAAGCACAAATAATCACGCCTAACTTTTTTCGTTCTATCGCAGAAAACGTGCAATTGACCACTTTAGCCGATAATCTAAATTTTCGCATCATAATTGTTGCAAATTGTGTGAAGTTCCCAAAGCGGTTGCTATGTTGGAAGGAAATCTTGATAAAGCAACCACTTACTCGATTATCTCTTATTGAAAAATAATAAGTCCTTCGAAATCAATTAACAACGTGAATAGCGGCGCCAGGAATAGTCGAGTACCTCTTCGCTGGCGAGTGCGAGGGAATTGGGGTAATTAGGTAATTAGTCGAAGGTTGCCCTAGCTACTCCCTCAGAATAAAACTGTCTAATTATTACAAAATTCAGTTAGTGACGTATCGAAAAATGTGCCAGTGTCAGCGTTATCACTTTTCAAGGATCATCGACTTGGCACGGGCAAAATTAACAAGTAACAACAAATCGAAATTGACAATCAATTAATATTGCTCAAATACTCATTCGCGATTTTTAACGTCACTAAGTTATCTTTCAGTGAGTTTTCTCCAGTTGGAGAGATTAAGTAGCTCAAGATCGGTTCGCGTGTTTGGCCGTGGTTTTGGTCTTCTTCCATAATTATGCGGTAGATTTCCATTTCCTAAATCGGGCATTCAATGACAAATTGAGTTACGTTCTGAGATAGGAATAAAAAAACCTTACAAAACAATAATAACTTGTTTCTTAGGTAATTTAATTGGCAATGGTCTAGGCAATGGTACAGTAACTGTCGTGTGCGTGTTTCAAGCAGTTTAGGCTTCCAGAGAGACACGCGACGGAAGAAATAGCGGATAACTGTTTTGTGTAGACAAGGTAGATAGTTAGAAATTTACAAAAATTCTTTGCATCTTTTTTAAGGCAAAATTAAAAAAAAATGAAAAAAATTATTATTGCAAATAAAAGCTATTTGTTGATAGGATGATTTCTGTTGGTTTAGTTTAGTACTCATAATAGATATCTATCTATATTAACAGATTAGTAAGAAACGTTCATGACAGATGGCACCATGTATCCTTATTAAAAAAAGGTCGTATTTAACAGTCTACCAAATTTACCCAATATTTTCATACAAAAAATTACTTTCATTTCCCAAAAATACTAAATGCTCACCAAAATTAAGAAAATATATAATCTTAAAGCGACAACAAATATTGACATAATGCTGGCCTCTTATAAATTTTGTTGGCCAAAATAACTTTTGTTGACCATAAATACTAAATGTTCACCAAATTTTATTCCGCATTTAATTCTAACATAATACCCAGATATTTAATTTTCGACAGTGTCTTATATTATTTAGCAGTGAAAAATACTATTTGTTGATCAAAAATACACAAGCAATAAAATGTTGTGCAAATGGTAAATAATTTTATGTAAAATTATAGATGTAGATGTGCTAGGGCAAGGAAAATAAAAGTAAAAATAGAAGTGGTTTGCACAAAAAAAGATATTAATTTCCGTAATATATAAATGCTTTGCTGTAATTGGCTAGCATTATATAAAACGTAAAACTTCTTTTAGTGGTAATTTCTAATCGTGCTTTAAAAAGAAATACAGGAACCTGAACTGACCTTGTACAAAACTTTTTTTGCTTGCCTCTTGTCTGGAAGCGCAAGCGGCAAGGAGAGATGCGCGAGCATATTTTATTTTTGGAGTTATAGAATAGTTATTCGACGCACAAATAGTTTTTTGAGAAACTCTAAATATAAATGGATAGTGCGAAAATTTATTATGTACAGCACGGACCCGTAACTTGAGCGTTCTAAATTTGGTGAACATTTAGTAAAATTGATAGACATATAGAATTTAAAATGTAAGCAATGGTAAAACAATACGCAACATAGTTATTTTAGTGGTGATGTTCTCATTTTCTGATGTATAATAATTTGGGTTTCATTTAGATTTTTTGATGCTCATTAAATTTTCTGGTGGACAGTGCAAGGGATGTATAGTTTAATTTGGTATACATTATATTTGTTCCCAAAAAGAAATTTACGTTGGTTGCAACTGGGAAAACTTGTTTCTATATTTACCAGATCTAACATCATGAGACTTCTAATTTATTTTGAGACACAAAATAGACACATTATACATATTTGTTCTCTTAAAAAATATATACCTTTTGAAAAACCTTCTGATTCATTTACCAAAGCAGAACACCCTGCTTCCAAATATTTGCATTAATGTCTAAAAATATATATTTTTGGTTTTTCTGCTTCTATTTTATCTATCATTTTGTCTTCCGTACTTTCCTCCCCAGCAGCTATTTATTCAAAGAAATTTTCAAAGCACTTTGAAGTGGAAGCAATCTTCAACGCCATTACTGTTTGTGTCTATTCTTTGCAGCTTTTAGATAAACAACATTGGCAATGCCTAAAATAAAATTGTTGGGTAAAGTGTTGAATAAATGAAGTACACCATTTTCATGTTTATTGCTTACTTTTACTGGCAGTCTTGAGTTATTCAATTACAAACTAGTGAGATAATAAATTATAAATTACTTAACAATAACAATTTTAAAGCCCTAAATTTACGCTAATTACTGGCTTAGAGTTTCCTGTATTTCTGGCAGCGACTTCCCCCTGGTTTCAGGAACGAGGAAATACACGTAAAGAGTGGCCACGGCCATGATGGCCGCGAACGAGTAAAAAGCGACGTGGGCGCCAATCGAGTTGCTAATAATGGGAAAACAGAAAGTTACCAAGAAAGCGCAGGACCAGTTGGTCAAAATAGCGAAGCCATTGGCGACTCCCTTGATTTCAGGCGAAAACAACTCGCCCATCAACATCCAAGGGATCGGCCCGTAACCAACGCAGAAGAATGCCATAAAAAGAACGGCGCTTCCTACAGGAATAAACCCGATATGGGTGATGTCAAAATCGAGTTGTTTCAAATGGAAGAACATTGCTAGCCCGGTTTGGAACAGCATCATCCCCGCTGAAGACAGCATTAAGTAAAACTTTCTATTCGCCTTTTCTATTATTAAAATCGAAAAATAGGAGGCCCCAACTTGGACTAACGCCACAATAATTCCGACCAAATTCGGCGAAAGACTACTTCCGGCGTCCTCAAAAATCGGAACGGTGTAGAAAACCACAGCGTTAATTCCGCACAATTGTTGAAACGCCAGAACGCCAACAACAGCAACAAAAGCCCTCCTGTTACTCTTCGACGTAAACATATCTTTGATTCCGGCAGTTTTCTCGCGAGCCTCCCGTATTTCCTTCTGTATCCCCCGAAGTTCCCCATCGACGTCGTACTCTTCGCCGCGAAATTGCGTCAAAATTTTCTTCGCCTCCTCCATTTGACCAATTTCGACCAAATACACCGGCGATTCCGGCATAAAAATAAAACTAAGTCCGAAAATTGCCGGGACGAACATTAACACTATCGACAAAATAAACCAATTCGTGACGGCACCAACAACTGACGTCAACAAAATTCCGAGACTCAACCCCATTTGGAAGAACGATCCCAAAATTCCCCGGATCGAAGTTTCGGCGATTTCTCCAAGATACATGGGGGCGGTAACGCAAATCGCCCCGGTTCCCATCCCGGCGAAGAATCTCGCCGCTATCACTTGACTCGAAGATCGCGCCGAAACTATCAAGATCCAGTTGAGGAGGAAGGCGACGGATATGGAGAGGATGATTTTCTTTCGGCCGAATTTGTCGGCGAGGAAACCGGCAGGAATCGCTGAAGCTAAAGCACCGATCGCCACTATTCCTCCGACTAGAGCCGCTTCGTTTTCGGATATGGTGAAGGGTTTCGGGATGTCTTCGATGGACGACGAATTTGTGGTGTTGGCCGACGGGGACAGTTGGGCTAGAGCTGGGGAAGTCCATGCCAGGACGGTGCCGGCGCAGAGGGGTCCGAGTGATGCTGCAACGTCAACTAGTATTAGTTTTATTGACCGACAATGGGACGGAGTGTTTGTTATGCAATTAGCGGGGCTGATAACAGAATTTAGACTTTAGATAAAAGCCATAAAACAAGTCATTGTCAATATTTACTCGGTTTTGGGGGATTTAAAAGATTGTTTGATTTTTACGGTTGCTTGAAGCCTGAGTTGATTACCCATATTTTCATATTTAATTAGTTTTATTATTTATGATAAAAATATGTTTTTTAAATTTTATTATTTCACCGAGTTTTTAAGACCAAGTAATTACGTAGAACTAACAACAATAATCATATGCTGTTATGGTGGCAAAAAATTTATGACATTCACTTATCAAGAGCAAACAATAGTGATAACTTGTTAATAATAGCGTTTATGTAATCTCAACATAACACTAACGTTGATTTCCGCCTTATGATCAGAATTTTGAACTGGAGCGTGCAGATAATGAACAGATGACTCAATCAACATCTGAAGATTAGACATGACGTCTCCAGATTATTACTTAACTTATTATAGAAGTATTACTTAAAATAATTATATGAAGAAAATGAGAATGTGGTGAATAAAAGAGCTTGAAAATAAATGGCAGATATCCATTTATTTTCAAGCTCTTTTAACTAGAAATAATTTGGAAAACTCAGGAATAGAGTTATCAAGGATAAATAGTAAATTTATCAAAGTAAAAAAAAGATATAAAAAGTAGAAACAAAATCAAAAATATAACTATATTTTAGAGAGCTGTGAAATTTTAAACAAAAGGATTGGAAGGATAATAGCTGAAAGTTTCAATTGGCAAAAGGACTTAAATGAATGATAAATAAAACTAGACTTCATAATTATATAGATCAATAAAGATAGGATTTAGATGTTGGAAGCATTGTAGAAGAAAATGGTGAATACAAGGCAGAATAGCACAAAGAACCAAAATGTAGCATCTTTTAGTAGCATTCAACTTAACTGATTAAAATGAGCTTTTAAGACTTAAAGAAAGAAGCGGACTGACCTGATGTGGCGGCGACGTACTGCTTGAGCCTCCGTCCAGCTTGGGGAGTGACGTTTGGGTGGATCATTGGTGTTTCGGTATCTGCATCACGATCCATGATTAGCGATAGAATGTACAAAATAGAGACAATAACCGCTGAAAACGTCTTTTATCGCTAATGGATTAAGATATAGAATGCGATCAATATGGTGTCTCCACCGGCGAGACCTTAGTTTAAAACAATACCCTTTCCCCAAAAATCCCTTATCTTATTTGGTTAGTCAAGTGTGGATCATTTTACAAAACAATAAATTACAGGTATAGTTACATATCTCAAAAAAATTATTGTTTGTTGAGCAAATGCTACAAAGCAGTTTCGCAAACGCGACCAATCGGGCCAAATCTACAAAGAAAAAGAACCAAATATTTGCTTCCGACTTACAAATGTCGAGTAATTTATAGCAACCGAAACAAAATTAATTCGGTGTTGCTGGGCTAAGACAAACCGCAAGAAAATAAAACTTTCCACTTCCTTTTGAGTATTTAATGTTTATTTAAAAATATCAACATTGAGATCTTTATTTACAAAAAATGACTAGTTTTAATACTTAATTCGCGTCTTTCTTTGGTACTATAATTCGATAATGGAATCGTTGCATTTAAGTACAAGGGCCGAAGTTTGATTTTCGACCACAATCTCGACGAAATCACTAGCGCGTTATCTGATCAACGAGGCAATTCCGGATTTGCGACAGACAGGACCTTGCCTCTTTGCGATTCAATCACTTGAGAAAAAGTTCGTTACCTTAAGAGGATTGAACGGGGCACACATCACATCACGCCAGTTGCTTCGGTTATCGTGTTTACCGGACCCAACAAGTGTTTATGTAGGTGACAATGTTTGGTTGGGAAATTATTTCTCATAATTTCATATCAGACGTGAATCTGTAACTTTCTGTGATTCCATGAACCACGTCTGACTGAGAGAAGCAAAACAACGCAAAATCAACAAATACGCGCCATTTTTACCAATAGCGGCGATTTCGAGGAATCCCCTTGCCAGATAGAAGCTTCTATAACAAGAGATTCCGGATTGGTAATAATCAGTGTCGGGAAGTGATAGCAATAAGCGTTCCAAAATCTTATCATTTGCAGCACCTACAAGTCGAAGGAACTAGAAGATGGCCAATATTGTTCTTCTTAAGGTAATTAAGCACTTCACTTTTGGGAACTTTTGTTAATTTTAAATCCAGGGTTTTGGAAATTTCCTTGCAGTAGTTTGGATGTTTCACCTGTTCTTCTGGGCCATGGAAAAAGTCTAATCTTATCAGTACTTACGTGAATAACATTTGAACAATGCCAAATTATCCCTATTTACCAGAAGACCACAACGTGCTATTAATAATAAAGAAACTCGAACCAATCAAATTTTGAATTCCCCCAACAACTTACACTACTTACTGTACTTGCTAAACAGTTGAAACTCTTTTCCAAAATTGGCCATCATTTTAAACGGTAATTAAATTTTAGGGCGATGGTAGCACCGATTCTACTATACTGACAGGTGACCAAAATGTCTAAAGTAGCATTTAGGGACAAAAAGGTTTAAAATCTTGACCTGAACGCCGAAGTTGCCTCTTGGCGTAGGTGGCCAAATTCCGGAAAACTTGAGCTTTCATTTTTTGCACCGCCATCTCCAACGGGTCCACCATCACCATCAGTGGGTCTTGAACACTCATTTCGCCACGCTCAGAACTACCAACTGCATTCAAACGTCCTACAAATTTTGTATTTTAACGGCAGTTTTCAGTGGTCATCTGGCAAATCAGCGAAGAAATAAAGAAGCGAAGAGATAAAGAAGCGAAGAGATAAAGACTATGACCTTTCACCGACAAGGTGGCCTTGTCGCTGAGACGAAATGCCAACGTAAAAATTTATTGGGAAATTACGAGTTAATTTGCGACTATTGAGACTTTGTGGCGATTGAGTCACCACTATGGCCAAATCCAGTGAAGGGATTTCCTCAACCGATACGTGGGTCTTAATAGTCTAGCGAAACAAAAATTTGGAAAAGCCTAAAGAAATTTGAATGAAACAAACAAACATTTGCCATATCGTTATCACCACTTGCTAAATAGAGACGAAGGTCTTGCATTTGTTGTGCAATAGTAGCGGTTCAACAAAAACTAAGGCGCAGGCTTCTTGCTACAATCCTCAAATCCGACTGTCACTATGGCCAATTTTGCAATTAAATTTTAAATTAACGAGAACAGTGGTCTGCGGTCGCAAATCCCGATTTTTCCCTTCTTTCATTTCGATTGGGGTCAGAAACCGGCGAGGACTCGCGTTCAGCTCTTCTTCAGGTGTGCGGCGTCGCCGCCCCAATTCCCCGCGAACACGTCGACGCCCCGCGCCAAATTGGCGTCGTGCTGGTGCAACGTCCCGTGCACCCTCATGTGCCTGTTCAGGTTGCCGCTCTGACTAAACCTCAACATGCACAGTTTGCACTCGTACGGCTTTTCGCCGCTGTGTATCCTGAGATGTTTGGTAAGGGTGCTGCTGTCGGAAAAGGCTTTCTTGCACAGTCTGCAACGGTAGGGTCGTTCGCCGGAATGAGTGCGCATGTGCGTCGTCACCGAGGAGCTTTGGGAAAAGCGTCTGTCGCACACCGGACAACGGAAAGGTTTTTCCCCGGAATGGGTGCGGACGTGAGCCGTCAGATTGGCTGCCTGCGAAAACGACTTGTTGCAGTCGATGCAGCGATAGGGCTTCTCTCCGGAGTGCGTGCGCAAGTGGGTTTTCAGGGTGCTGGGGCGAGCGTAGCTCTTTCCTGAAACAAATTGGATCAATCGGGACCACATCTTTGATGGCCGCAAGGACAAAATTAACTAAAAAAATTTCAAGCTTGGAAGTCAAACAGTTAACCACTGAAGAGGGTTCACAACTAATGTTCAATTGGCTTACAAGAATAATTAAGCATTATCTCTTTTTATTCTTAATTTTAATTTATTTACTTCATTTAGTTCTTTGAATTAATAAGCATTATTTCTTTTTAATCTTAATTTTAATTTATTTAATTAGTTTAATTCTTTGCGGTTGTAGCTGCGTCAACTAGAAAAGTGGTAAACAGTTAAATAATGAAGAAGTTGAAGAATAACCATAAATGGTGGATGCGCTAGAAACCCGCAAATAATATATTTCCAGATTTGAAACAAAATTTTAACGCATCAACAATAGAAATACAAAAAGCGAGACAAATTGGACCAGTAATAAAATTATTACAATCACCAAGAAGAGTAAGAAGAGATTAATAATTTTTTTTTAAAAAGTGAAGACCGGAGGAAGCTAGCTTACCGCATATTCGGCAGACGTTGGGCTTCTGGTTCTCCTCCTCCATGAGATTGATGCTGTGCCTTCTCCTGGGCGAGGAGAAGGCCATCGGCACCGGCTTGTACGACGTGATCAGAGGCGCTTCTTGGGGCGGCCTGAAATCCGCCGTGAACGAGTAGGTTGTGCCTCCATACGAAGGACTCAGGAGTCCTTGCGTCTGGTAAGTCCCCGGAGAGGCTCCTTGAGCCGCCGCGTTCCATTGCATCTAAAATCCGCCAAAATCACCCTGAGACTCTCAACAACACAAAATTACCTGCGGATAAGAAATTTCTGTCGTCGGATAACTGCTGGTGGGATGGTAGCCGTGCATGGTCATGTTCATGGAGACGTTCACGGACATCGATGGAAACAGGGGTGTTTGTTGGGGGAAATTTTGGTCGCATAAACTGTTGGTGTAGCCGTTGGGCGAAAGTAGAACTTGAGGGTGGTAGAGGTGTTGTTGTGGGTCGTACTTTTCGGAGGGACTCTGGTCAGGATGAACTACGGCGTGTTTGAGAGAAAGAAGAACGTCGGCCATGTCAGATGTAGGTTTAGCTTCTCGAAACATATATTGAGTTGCTTGGTTTTGAATTGTCGAGTCTGTTCTAGAAAAAAAATTGTGTTTAATTGGGGAAATTGGCGATAGACGACTTACTTATTGTAGTTATTGCCTGGATTGCTGCAGGGTGAAAATGGGAAGAGACTCGGTAACGGTTCTAAGTCGAGAGGTAGTGAGAATGAGGCCATGTCTTCGCTCCAGCAGGATGATAAGTCGTCGGTGGTGCAAGGTGGGAGCTGCTGGTTGCCGGAGTTTGGACCAGAGCTCCAGTTGCACTCGAGTTGCAAACCAAACTGAGGGTTGTTGGGGACGTAAGTAGCATCCATATTGATGCTGGATAAGGACCAAATGAAAACGGTGATCTTGCGCACCTGTTTCAAAACAGAATCCATAAATTTCTCTAGGTAGGCAGCAAAACGTCGCCACTAAAAGTCAATCAACTTTATTACGGTCAAAGAATCATTGTTGCAACCGCCCTAAAATAGCCAAAATTAACGAAAGAAAAAATTGCTGAATATGTATTACAAAAAGTTTTATTTTTTACGGGAAAATATTAGTTGACTCTTAATCGTTATGACGTCATTCTTAAATAATAATAATAATTAATCGCCAATTGAAAGATTAAAAAACTTTACTTCCTGGCATTTTTCGTGAACTAATATCCAACAGAACGCTGAAGCCGGTCAAGTTCCCTTCTACATTAATTGGTCGTCATGGGGATGTCCTGAAAAGCGGCATTTCATTGAGGCATGACTACAGCATTTAACGTTCTTCAAAGTTCTAGATTATTATGTAAATCCATGATACCTAAGTGTGTGATTTGAAGTGTGTAACGATCGATGCAATCAAAATTGCTTATTAAAAATCTACTTCCTTTACAACTTCAAACTGTCAAGGTTCATTGATAATGTTATTTGTCAGATTACGGGTAAAATTAAAAAAAGGACCCATTTTTGTGATTGTTGTTTACCTGTTAAGTATCGATTTTCATATTAGGAAGACTGATTTAAAAACAATCAATCACTGCAGGAAAACATGTTGTCTTCATGTTATCATGACATTTTTAATGTCGCAATTGGCGAAGCCATTGCTGTACTTTAGTAACAAAAATAGGAACAAAGACATTGTTATTTAAGAATTAAGAAAAAAATGTTACCTACCTTAAGTTATGTAGATACAATTGTCACGGATACACAAGAAGTAGCTTCAAAAAAAGGTTTATCAATTGATCGAAAATGTTCGCTGCACAAAGAATATAGTTAATTATTAATAAATAAATATTATTAATAAATAAAATTACGGCTAATTTTGTCTAAGGAAATTGTCCAATTTTTGAAAGTTCTAAAGTGTCAAAAAATACAAAATTTTATAATTTTATAGTTAATTCATAAAATTACGGCTAATTTTGTCTTTAAAAATATTTTTCTAAGGAAATTGTCCAATTTTTGAAAGTTCTAAAGTGTCGAAAAATACAAAATTTTATAATTTTATAGTTAATTCATAAAATTACGGCTAATTTTGTCTTTAAAAATATTTTTATAAGGAAATGGTCCAATTTTTGAAAGTTCTAAAGTGTCAAAAAATACAAAATTTTATAATTTCATAGTTAACTCATTTTGGGCAGACTGGAGTTGTTACAATTAAACTTAAATTGTATAATAAAAATTAATTTTTATTAGGTAAGTAAAAAATAGCAACTAAAACACTAAATAAATCCCTCACAACTTTTAACATATTATGAATAATCCTTAATCCCGGCTATTTTAAGTGTTGCAACTGCGGCTAATGTTTCTGCAACTCGTTACTTAATAGTTTGTCGTGGAAATTTTTTGATATAAATCTTGTCGATAGCTGATTTTGATTAAAACTAATCCGAGCAAAGTGTCACCGGAGTGGAAATCTCCAGGTATTAACTTAGAAAAAACAGCTTAGCAACGTTGCAATTATTGTCGATGCGCGCAAAAGATTAGTCTAATCTATCTTTGCTATTGACACCACTTGTCCACAACTATTGCAAATAAGTACTCAAAAACCCACTCACCTGGCGCTAATTCCGCGTTCGACAAAATATTCTCAATTGTCGCTCTTGACACATTTCGTCCTCCATTAAAAACACAGCACTATTATCACACACAAAATTCCATTAAGGGGTTGTTAAACAAAAAGTTTCGAAAGTGGCGCCACTGCCGCGCGATCGCTCCAGTTTATGTATTCAAACTGCTTTAAAGAGTGGAATGAGTGACCGATCACCCCATCCGCGGCCGAAGCTGCCCCCGCACCCCTACTCAGGGTGTCATCTATTATTACATCAAGCGGCCAATTGATTAGTGATTTATCCACGGTTTCACTCGAGCTTCTTGAGCGTTTCTTACAAAGTTTTTTTAAATAAAAATTAATAATGGCAGTTTGAAGCTTCGAAATTCAGTGTTGTCCGGTTTTGAATTGACTGACGTTGTTGGGAATATTCAGCTTTCTTATCCCAGGCGACATTTTTTCCCAGTTGGGTATCGAGTTGCGGTACTTCCCGTGGTCGGGTAGTCATCGATATTCTTCTGTACCCTTCTCTGCTATGATTCCACCCGCTAACCACCTGACTTATGAACTTAATACCGACGAGCCGACGAGTATCGAGAGCCATTCTCCCAGCGCCTGCAATAGCGGTGACCGTTGAACCGCAAGTCCTCCAGGATCCTTCCTCTCCTGGGTTCGGGCCGGCCAACGGAAGCGATTCCGGCGACATCGACACCATCCGGAAGAAGGACCAATAAACGGAAAAAGAAACGTAAAACAGAACGGGTAGAACTCCGCTGGTTTAAGCTTATTTGAGAAAATTTGCTTTCAAGCATCCTGACCTTCTGTTGACCAATGAGTTATCATTCTTATATAAAACTTTTTTTATTTAGAATAACTTTCTTGCTTTTTCTAAAAACTAGCATTTATAACTAAGTTTTTGGTTCAAAAGAAGCTTTCAGCCATTTATTTTGAAGACAACGTAGAGGGTCCAAGGTACCTACTTACTCTTCAGAATAGAGAAAAGACATCATGAGCTTAGAAAATATTGTAAAAATTAACAGAGAGACCTCTCTAGAGATCCTCACTCTCTGACCTCAACTTTCAATTCAAAACTTAAATTTTTATGGTTTCCAATAAAAAAATGTTTTTTAGACAATGTGCTGATTGTCTTCTAAAAACCAGAACAGTTTTTAAAAGCGTAAAACTCTTGTCAACTAATGAAAAGAATTTAAAACTTTCTTAGAACTTGAACGTTCAAAAATGATCTGGAAGAATTCTTAACTAAGACCGTCATCCAATTCAATCATTAAACTTCTTTGTTGGGCTTTTCATCACGTTATGAATAGTTCCAAATTCAATTTGTATTGAGTGCAGCTTTGTCCTCGGTTTAATTAGCTTAAAATTTAATACCGCAACCGGCGATTACCGCCACAATCTTCAGCCATTTAAGGGATGACAACCCGCCCAACGTCGGTCGTGTGCCACTCATCCTCTTATCGGCCCCATCAGGATAACGAATCTGTTCAAATACCACTGTCTATTCTCCCCAATTTTTTAAGCAATTCCTACCACCAAAGCAGCCATTTTCCTATTTTTTTAAAACAACTATTTTTGCCGCTTGGCGGGTTTAATCAGGCGCGATGAGTTCGCCTCTAATACGCTTTTTTCAGGTTGAAAATTGATACCCTCACAATAGTGTCACGACAGACAGGGTGAAATCCAACACTCTTCCAGTCATCTTACGAAAAATAATACCTGTAGTACCGACACGTTTTATAATGTCGGAAGTACAGGTCACATGGGTGGGAAACTCCGTCAGAAACTCATAAATTAATTATCCCGGATCGCGGGCATGAAAAGGGAGCTTTCGCTTAATCGATAACCTCCGCCCCGACGCAATAATAGGGAAAGCTCGTCGTTTGATTGGTCGTTAAGAGAGGGTTGCTTAGGGACGCGCCGCCCCATCTCATTAATATCATTCACAAGGGTAGATCCGAAAAGCTCGGAAACTTAGTTTCACCAATTTATTCCTAAAATTTGTTTTTTTTTCCAAAATAACCGTTAAGCCAGCTATTACTGGATGAAAGCTTTTACACAAAAAAATGGCAAAAGCCAAAATTGCTCTCTGAACGTAAAAAGCGAAAGTTCGATTCTTTGTTCTTGACAAATAACGGACGAAAAAGCTCAAACAAATTTTAAAGCTCGCGAAACGGCCGAAAAGCTGAAGAGAATTGATCCGGGCAATTTGTCGGTCGCTGTAATCACTTCCCGATGTTTATCTACACGCACTTCAGCGGATGGTTGCTGATGAAATTGTTGGTGTTAAATATCACAAAGCCACGTGGCCGAGCTTTACGCCACGCGTCCGCCCTCCTGCTGAAACCATGACCAGTCTCGTTCTAAATAAACACAAGTTGTTTGACCAAGTGGCTTCCGTACGTCACCTCGATGATATCATATTAGATTTATTCAGCAGTAAGCGAAACACCTGTATTTGGCTTCGGGATTTATCCCGATTGATACATCAGGTAGCCAATGTAAATTTAGGGTGGTTGGAAAACGCGGGGTTGCGGTCGAAAAAAGTGCGGCTCTAATCCCTACGTGTACGTGAGTAAGCTTGATTGGCGGCGTCCCGACGCTGGCGACGCCGGCTTTAATTTAATAAGGCAATGCGTCGAAGCCGGCCAAGTGTGATTCCGAAGTCTTGGGAAGCCCTGGAGGGACTGATCGATAATTAACTGTAACATGGTGGCGCATGTTGTTTAACCGAAGACTATATTGCACGACGTTGGAGGACTCAGCTATTTAGTTGCTTACGAGCTACGAGGTCGAAGTTAAGCAAAGTTCACTAAAGCTCGCCTCTAAGAGGGTTGGCAGTTTTTTCGTTAAAAGCTTTAGACCTTGCTACGTTTTTACGAGGGTTTCTTAATAATTGACTATTTTTTATTATGAATTGTTACCTCAGGAGATATTTCTGGCAGTGTAGTTGGCTTATTTGGTTGTTATTAATTTTTTTTATTACATTATCTCTATTCTTTATAAAATTAAAAAAAGATTGAGGAAAAACAAGACTACAAGGAGAGGAAAAAAATTAAGAAATTAGAAAGAGTGATATAAAAAAGGATACACCAGTAAAAAGAGAAACAAAGTTTAGAAAACAAAAAGGGAAAGAGGCAAAAAAAAGTGAGAAAAAAGGGAAGAGAAGCCAGAAAAGAGAAATGGTGATTAAATAATTTACTACAACTTAAAAATTTCCAAAACAGACAATAATGGATTTTTTCCCTAGAACTAATAATCAAGTTAATTACTACAACACAAGTGACACTTTCTATATATTCAAAATAATGATAATGAACCTAATTCACAACTATTATTATTAAATGCAACTGCAGTCGGCTTTTAAAACAATGCAGAATCTTCGTGCATCAATTAATTGATAAGTACTTTCACTCAAGTTCACATTATACCTACCTACCTCAACTTAATACACATATAAATGGCAAGTGCGAGATGCACAAATTAATTTAGCAACAATGTTTGTCGCAAGAACTTCGTCTATTTTTTTCTTAACTTCAGTGTCGTGTATTGCGATTAATCCTCAATTAGTGGAGGAGTCCTTCCGACAGTGTCTCGTATCACCACCTCCCGTTGATCTCGGACATTGCTTAGGAGTTGGAGCTATTTCCCAATTGAGAAGTCTAGACAACCAACCGGAGTTCGATTTGGTCGATGGACTTACACTGACCAGGAACCAACAGCAGTACAGGGACGTGCACAATTTTGCAGAGACAGACCCTGCAAATTTCCGGTAAGTTTACCTACAGTCACTAGCAAAACTAGCAAGAAATAAAAGTTTGTGATAGCAGTTTTATAGTCATTGTTGTTTGTTAGATATTTGACAGGCATTCGCATTGCTCTCCTTCAATTCCTTAAGAAGCCAGAAATAAAAAAAATTAATGACTCCACGATGATAGTTTCTGTAACTTGGAGTTCTTGTTCCGATTAGCCAAAGAAAATCTGATGTTTGTTTGGTTTCTTATTAATAATTCTTAAGTACCTTGGTGACGTCTCTGGGCCACGTCCTGTCCCAAAGGAGTCTTCGATGGGACATGGAATTTGTGTACCCCGGACTCGCTCTGCAGGTAGCGCCATCTGACCCCACCGGAGCCATAATCGAGTTCGTCCTCGATCCTCAGCGAGAAGTTATGAACGCGCACTCTTTGAAAGAAATCGGTACAGGTGAGAGTGTAAAAGGTTTGAGTCTCCACTGTCGACCACGAATGTTTGCAACTTGAAATATGCAAAGCATTTAAAGCCGTTGACCCTACTTAATGTTTCATAACGTGCCACATAATTCACAATTGGCCTCAAACTTGACACTCCTAATTCATGTCTTCGGCACCAGGTGCTTGCCATTAAACTAGCTCTTGCACGATTTCCAGTCTATTGTTAGAGCTCCAGGAATTTTTTTAACCTCAGTTTGGTTTCATAAAATTTCTAAATCTCTCAACAATTTGCTTGGTATTTGTAAAAAGTACCAAACAAATTGTTTAAAAATTAAATTTTTTTATGAAAGTTTAAACAGCACTTTTAACTTTTTTCCTCTCCGCATTCCGAAAATTCTACGCTTAATTGTCATAACTTGCATATTCCGTGAGTCTCGTGACTGATTACCATCAACGCTACTTTGCATAATTTTGTAGGTCGTCTGCTCGCTCGCCAATTCCTGCTGCCGTTCCTGTTGGGTTTTAAATTTAACATGTCGACAATGCTCCCGTTAGTTTTCGGCTTTTTGGCGTTGTTGGCAAAAAAAGCGCTAGTTTTGAGCAAAATTGCTTTGATAATAAGCAGCGCTTACGGCCTAGGTGCTCTGATGTTGGGCAACGAAGACAACAAATACCAGCAAACGTTGTACAGGCCCGGCTTTGGAGCCCACTACAACAGGTAGAGGAAGTTTTTTAAAATTTTCGGCTAATTATCAAACTGCAGTTACGTCAACAGCAACGAACAACCAGAAGTTCTGTATCGAGGCATCAACGTCAATCAGCAGAACGACGCCGATCAATTTCAGCTGCACGAGAGCTTTCAGGAAGCTTACGCGAAGGGGGATGTGCAGGAGAAGGACAGGAATTTTGCGTGGAGCGAAGAGGAGAAATTGAAAAGGCACCAATAGTGTTATTTTTTATTTTATTATTAATATTGAATTATTAAATAATTTGAAAGATAAAAATTCTTCCATTATTAAAGACAATCATTAATTAAGAAGAAAATTGGGATAACGTAATTTTTTTTAGTTTCAGCGTAGTTAAATACCACACATGGTTCCACCTTTACTGGTTTGCAATTGGTAATTTTCGGAAAGGTATGACACACTGACATCGAGTTTTCGGAACGGCCAAACTTTCGTTGCAATTCTCGATAATAAACCGTTTAATGCTACATTTATTTTTGTATTAATAAATCGTGATGGTAGTGTAACTGCGGAAATTATGTATCATGAACTAAATCTTCATATAATTACTTATTATTACATTTATGGGAGGCACAACATGTTTTTCAACGGTCCTAACTCCAGCCAAGATCATCACCATCGTCATGCCCTGAAATCCACAGTACTCATACGAATTTTGTATAATTGTACGAGGTTATTAATAACTGTTAACATTGTATTCATTAGAACGAAAGTAACTGCGGAAATTGTTTAACGCATCTACACGACTAAACTTCAAAGTGTTTATTGGACCAACATCGTCAACAGCTGCTCTATTGGCATGAATAATTCACCAATGGTTTTGTTAAAATGAGCTCGTGAGCGTTTAGGTAAAATGGTTCAGTGTAATTAGGAAATGTGCATTCGATGTTAGTAATGGAAGCGTTTTAGTAATGTGGTTAGAAGTAATTTCTCTCGATTCTACTTTTCTGCATCCGTGTTTGAACTTTCCTTAGTGTCAAGTACGTAAAAAGTTAAAGACGACACAAATACTACGCAGAGAATTGTGGTTTATGCAGCGTAGTGTGAAATAACGGGCCGACTTTTTGAAACTTTTGGTAACTTAGATATGGGTTATAGACAATTTATGGTTTCCAGAAACATAAAATTATTCACGAAATAATTAACAAATTAGTAGCGTTACATTTGTAGCAGACATCGTTCAGGTGTAATTTGCATATCAGATTATGTTAATTAGATAATTATTCCTTTAGCCAAATTAGAATTACTATTTATTTACTTTTCTCTACTGTGTTTACCCACAAAGCAAAGCCGCTATTGGCATCAGTTAATACTATTCTTCTTAGTAAATCTCGAAAGCACCACTATTCAAATTGTAATACACTTGTGTAGGAGACCAGCAAAAATAACTATTTGTTGATTTAATTTAATTTAATTTAATTCAATCTAAATTACTTACTTGAAAGGCAGATAAACGAGACAATTTTGTTGTTACTAAAATTGAAGAGCTCAACCGCAATCGCATAGTGAAATCTTCTTAATAAATGCATCACCTACACCTCCAGATCAGCTTCCGCCTCCTGAATCCGACCTAACTGGTGTTGAAGAGGTCAATCAGGCATTGATGACATATCCTTGCGAACCAGTACCGATCCCAGTCGCTCCGTTTGTACTTGACTCACACGCTAATGAAATTTTCACAAATACCTGGGTGCATGGAAAGTCAAACGAAACCGTGTTGAAGGTAGCTTGAGGCCGAAGAATTCAGGTCGCATCTGTTCATCTCAAGAGATACTTCCGATACATACGTGATACGTGCGATAGTTTCTCACGTCTCTAACTTCAGTTATGCTAATTAGTTTTTCGCTCTAAGCCCGCAACGAAACTGATTAATCTATCACGGAGCCGACGCCTTCAATTACAGATCCGATGTTATATCACACGACGAGATAAAGAAAAAACGATGCGTGTCTTCGTTGTGCCGATTTCCTCCGTCGTCTTTGGGCCGAATTTCACAATTCAAGAATTCCGGAGGCCCGCCAGTCGTTAATTATTGAAATTCCACCACGACAATAGCCGCTGACATCGAAAATAAGAGTTTCGTGAAAAAGAGTGTCAGACAGAAAGGTTTCAGTTTCGGAAAAACAGTTTTTTGTAAAATAAAAATTTCGGAAGTTAGCCTTTTGTGACCCAAAAAATTCCACTGAGATCGAAAATAAGAGTTTTGTGAAAAAGAGTGTGAAACAGAAAGGTTTCAGTTTCAGGAAAATAGTTTTTTGTAAAATAAAAATTTCTGAAATTAGCCTTTTGTGGCACAAAAAATTCCACTGACATCGAAAATAAGAGTTTCGTGAAAAAGAGTGTGAAACAGAAAGGTTTCAGTTTCAGGTAAATGGTTTTTTGTAAAATAAAAATTTCGGAAATAAGCCTTTTGTGAGACAAAAAATTCCACTGACATCGAAAATAAGAGTTTCGTGAAAAAGAGTGTGAAACAGAAAGGTTTCAGTTTCAGGAAAATAGTTTTTTGTAAAATAAAAATTTCGGAAATTAACCTTTTGTGACACAAAAAATTCCACTGACATCGAAAATAAGAGTTTCGTGAAAAAGAGTGTGAAACAGAAAGGTTTCAGTTTCAGGTAAATAATTTTTTGTAAAATAAAAATTTCGGAAATTAGCCTTTTGTGGCACAAAAAATTCCACTGACATCGAAAATAAAAGTTTCTTGAAAAAGAGTGTAAAACAGAAAAGTTTCAGTTTCAGGAAAATAGTTTTTTGTAAAATAAAAATTTCGCAAATTAGCCTTTTGTGACACAAAAAATTCCACTGACATCGAAAATAAGAGTTTCGTGAAAAAGAGTGTGAAACAGAAAGGTTTCAGTTTCAGGTAAATAGTTTTTTGTAAAATAAAAATTTCGGAAATTAGCCTTTTGTAACATAAAAAATTCCACTGACATCAAAAATAAGAGTTTCGTGAAAAAGAGTGTGAAACAGAAAGGTTTCAGTTTCAGGAAAATAGTTTTTTGTAAAATAAAAATTTTGGAAATTAACCTTTTGTGACACAAAAAATTCCACTGACATCGAAAATAAGAGTTTCGTGAAAAAGAGTGTGAAACAAAAAGGTTTCAGTTTCAGGAAAATAGTTTTTTGTAAAATAAAAATTTCGGAAATTAACCTTTTGTGACACAAAAAATTCCACTGACATCGAAAATAAGAGTTTCGTGAAAAAGAGTGTGAAACAGAAAGGTTTCAGTTTCAGGAAAATAGTTTTTTGTAAAATAAAAATTTTGGAAATTAACCTTTTGTGACACAAAAAATTCCACTAACATTGAAAATAAGAGTTTCGTGAAAAAGAGTGTGAAACAGAAAGGTTTCAGTTTCAGGTAAATAGTTTTTTGTAAAATAAAAATTTCGGAAATTAGCCTTTTATGACACAAAAAATTCCACTGACATCGAAAATAAAAGTTTCGTAAAAAAGAGTGTAAAACAGAAAAGTTTCAGTTTCAGGAAAATAGTTTTTTGTAAAATAAAAATTTCGCAAATTAGCCTTTTGTGACACAAAAAATTCCACTGACATCGGAAATAAGATTATCGTGAAAAAGAGTGTGAAACAAAAAGGTTTCAGTTTCAGGAAAATAGTTTTTTGTAAAATAAAAATTTTGGAAATTAGCCTTTCCTTTTGTGACACAGAAAATTCCACTGACATCGAAAATAAGAGTTTCGTGAAAAAGAGTGTGAAACAGAAAGCTTTCAGTTTCAGGTAAATAGTTTTTTGTAAAATAAAAATTTCGGAAATTAGCCTTTTGTAACATAAAAAATTCCACTGACATCGAAAATAAGAGTTTAGTGAAAAAGAGTGTGAAACAGAAATATTTCTGTTTCAGGAAAATAGTTTTTCGTAAAATAAAAATTTCAGAAATTAGCTTTTTGTGGCATAAAGATTTTTGCTCCGTCTGTTAATTTAAAAAATTGTCCGGTTTTCCTGTTATGCAGCCAGCGGATGGTACATTGTACTGCATACAGTGCAGCAGTCTGCTGCACTTAGAGAAGCAGGTGACTGGAGATCTAACTGTTTTGGGTTAATTCGCAACGATTTTCTACCACATATAAAGGCTTAATTGATGTATTCGGATCTTTAATTTTAAATGCAAAAATTAATTAGCTGGCACGGTATTGCGGAAGAAGTAACTATCTCTCGTCAAGTCAGACGAACCATGCAGAAAATGAATGGGCGCCGTCCCGACTGAGACTTCTGTGCAAACACCCACCGAAAATATTTATCGATGCGGGTTGTTAGTCTTCAACCTACTTGTCCACGCATCTTTCCATGATATTAATATTAGCCACTCTTTTATTTGCCGAAATTCGGCACAATGCCAAATTTCCCACTCTAATTCGAAATTAATTATGTTGGAACTGGAGTCAAAGGCGCAATTTATTTTACGCACACCTATCCAAACACATCATTTGCAATGTAAACATGTGCGAAAATGGGCCAGCCGAAACCAAAGAGACCGTAAAGCGTTAAATCATAAAAAGCGAATCAGGCACCCAATTTTCCCGCGATATGGATGCACCTCGTCAAATTCGTGCGTAAATACCACCTTACTTCCGGCGATACGCTTCGCTGTTCCAGCTCTTGTATAAAACAATTCAACGTCCTTCTTCCATATCAGTTCCAGAACTAGCACCACAACACCATGTGCGACCATTTCACCAAAATGACAACTCGACTCAGTACCGTGTTGTTAGTGGTTGTTTTGAAATTGAGTGCCGCAATGGATATGTCGATGTACAAAAGCTTGACGTCCTTCCGGGATTGCTTGGGAAAGAAGGACGCGGGAGTTTGCTTCAAGGAAAGAGCTCTTGATGCTTTGAACGAAACCATCATGAGCGACAAGCCGATCACGTTCTACAACATGGTCGATATTGAACGAAATCCGCAATATCGATTCAATACGTCTGAAGTCGGGAATCTTCCTGAAGACGCCAACGCCAGGAGCCTGAGACTGAGCGACGTCCTCCACGATCAAGTCGAGGAGTTCTTCAAGTCAAGGGTTATCAAGTTCAGCATGGCGCCGATCGAAGAAGGTAATTCTCTTCATTTAGGAACTTAAGATTCTTGCTTCTAAAAATAATCGTCAACTAGTAGTTGCGTGGCCGAATTATTGGAACGAATCTCGGTTTTGCCAGATTTCTGTGGTTATCTGCGGACCCTGTAATTATAGCCCTAACCGCGTGAAACGTGGAAATTGGATTTAGGTCTAAAGGCTGTCTTCCTCCATGGCGTCGTTGACCTGAATGATGGAATTTTGTTGTTTTGCTGGATCAGGAAAATTTGGTGGATGCGCCAGGAAATTTTGATCTTTAGTCTATGTATCCAAATCTTTTCACAGACTTCTCAAAAATTAGGTAAAATTTGGCATAACTTTCAAAGTCCAAGTGCAAAATTGAGGAGTAACATAGACCACTTAAGAATCCAGTGGTTTACAATAAAAAAATAATTACTAATTATAATTAATTATTTTTTATATTTTTTCTTTTGCTTGTAACATTTTTTTTTCTAGAACCCTTTATGTACCATGTACCTAATATTTTTAATTTTGACATTTTCAGACTGTGAAGCTTAATCTTTATTTCAGGAGAGATAAAGACTTTCAATTTTGAAAAATATTTTGAATTTATATCAAAGTTTCACAATGCAACAGGATTTCAGAATTTTTTTTTAATCTAAGTGTTTCAACCAGATGCCTCTAAGAGCTTTGTCCTTCTAAGAGCTTTACTCTATCTTTAATAGCTTTGCAATTTACTGAATAGATTGAAAGGGTAAGAAAGAAAGAAGGAGCAAAAGAAGCTATTGAAAGTGGTAGATGATGCAACAACACAAAATTAATTAAAAAAATTACCAAGAAAAGGCAAATCGACTTCCTCAAAGATTCTTCCGAAAGATCTAAAATTAGTTGAGACATGGCTAAAAGATTTTTACAACTTTATTAACATACAACTCTTAAGATAAACTTTGTTTACAGTCTAGACTCGTCCTGCATTGTAACATTTACGATAAAAGTTATGGAGAACTTTTTAGTACCTCCTATAAAATGTCACGTGTTGATAAGTGCAGTGTAATAAATATCGCGTGAGATAACCACAAATCTTGTAATCACAAAAGATGCGATTTACCAACTCATAATCTTGCCCCTCTTAATTAATTTCGATTCAACAATTACGGGCCCATTAAGCCCGTGCAATTAGCGTCGCGACGTCCCGCTTCCTGTACCATTTTACATGCCACACTTGCTCCGTCCGCACACTCAACTCGCGTTGTTAAATCAATTAACTCGTTAAAACGGCACCCGACGACGCCTCGACGCAACTCAACCATTTAATTCTTAACTGTTCCAGGTAGAGGCAAGAAGGACAAAGGCAAAGGAGGCATGATGATGCTGGCCATGGGCGGTATGGCGTGCATGATGGCCCAGATGTTCATGGGCAAGATCGCCTTCTTAGCGGGTACTGCCCTGATTTTAGCTAAAGTCGCCTTGTTCATGTCGGCCATAGTGGGCTTGAAGAAGTTGGCGTCGGGAGGCGGCGGCGGCGAAACGCAACATGTTGTCTATGCTGCTGGAGGTGGTGGCAGCGATTATGGGGGCGGTCATGGTGGAGGCGGCGGCGGCGGCGGAGGATGGCACAGGAGTCTCGAAGGAGATGCTCATACTATGGCGTATCGAGGATACAATCATAATGAAGCTACCGGATATTAAAAGGGGACGAGGTTATTTATTTAAGTTATTTATTTTTTCGATATTAACGAATTATTTATTTCTTTAGTAAATTATAAGTAGTTGTGACTTTCATTAATTTTAGTTTTTCTATGATAATTTAGTAGTTTTTTTTTTGATATTGTAATTTAGTTAACTTTGTACCTGTCTCCAAGTTCTCCTATGGATTTAATAATAATAATTTAATAGTGTCGAGACTTCATAATAAATTTTTGTTTATTTTCTAGATATTTGCATAAGTATGACCTGTTTGCCAGTAAATTGGAAAGTGTTAAGTGGCTTTTTGCAGATTTATTCTTGATAATTATTTCAAAATCAGATACAAGACGCACACTAATTAATGTCTGCAAAGCAACTCGAGAATGTTGCTGATGCAGGAGAAAATTTCTAATTTAGTACCACCAAATTATACCCTATTTTCATATTTTACCTCAATTAAGAACAACGCACGTCAAATATGTTAAAAATAATTCTGTAAAAATTCCAAGTAGATTTAATATTTATTGAGGATCTTGGATTAGACCGGATTGGATGATGATCATGTGTTCCTTTCTTCGACTGTAGGTAACACTTCTCATGCTTTCCCATTAAATCAAGTTTACACACATAAACAAATAGTAAAAATAATATTTTAATTAACAAAACGGCAATAAAAGTCTCTACTTAATAAGTAAATCAATATACGCAAAAATGTAAATTTGTACTAAAACTGTAATACTTCATTTGTTAACCAAACAATTTTTTTAAGTTTTGGATATAAAGAACTTTATTCTATAATTATGAATTTAGGACACAATGTTTCTACAATGTTTTCTACAATGTTTAATTAACTGCCTTGCTTATACTTACTTATCAATTAGTTGTTTAAATCTAAAGAGAACGTTAACATGTATTTATAGCTTTTATTACTTATTAAAATATATACACAAAAAGAAGTTATAAGATTTCTAAATTTTAAGAAATTTTCGCCACGTATCTAAATAATACTTTTCTTCTTTTCTTTTCATTACTTTCAATAACGTCACTTTAGTTTTGGGACCCCCAGTAAATGTTATGAGGCGCCGTTGTGGGCAAAATAAAATTTTTGCAATTTTATATAATTTTGCCAAATATTTATAAATGCTGTTGATATTTATAAGAAAAACACAACTTTTATTTATTTTCACCATTTATATAGAAAAATGTTAAGTTTTATATAAATATCATGTCGCGTTAGAAATAATAATAGTGCTGACCGTGATATAAAATTGCGCACTTTTATAAATAAAGTCGGCACGCTCTCGATATAAATTTGTGCGGCCGTGATATATTTATTGACGTTTGCCACCAAGACGCCAGAGGCCGCCACGAAAGGGAGATTTACAATCCGGCAACGCTGGCTGCGGTTTAGTTACATTGCTAGTGACAAATCTGTCAAACTCAAAAGTTGAGGTTAGAAGTGGTTAACAATTACCCACAAGTGAACACAAATAAATGACTATTTAACTCATATCACCTTTTTAATGTTTATTGTTTCTGTCGCTTATCTAACCTATAACCTCAACTTTCGAGTTTGACAGATTTGTCACTAGCAATGTAACTAAACCGCAGCCAGCGTTGTCGGATTGTAAATCTTTCGTTCGTGGCGGCCTCTGGCGTCTTGGTGGCACACGTCAATAAATATATCACGGCCGCACAAATTTATATCGAGAGCGTGCCGACTTTATTTATAAAAGTGCGCAATTTTATATCACGGTCAGCACTATTATCATTTCTAACGCGACATGATATTTATATAAAACTTAACATTTTTCTATATAAATGGTAAAAATAAATAAAAGTTGTGTTTTTCTTATAAATATCAACAGCATTTATAAATATTTGGCAAAATTATATAAAATTGCAAAATTTTCATTTTGTCCACAACGGCGTCTCATAAAATGCTAACATTTTTCTTTTAATTTTTTTGGTTCAATAACGTGTTGACGAATTTCAAGGTTCAATTTCATATAATTTTGGGAAAGTTTCAATAGAAAAATAAAAGTGTAATGTTCCAAATTGGCTTCCCCACAAATTATTTGCTAATTTACAAGTCAACTCTAATTAACATGTCTTGCCGGGTTATACAGAAATCCAAACTAATACTTTCGCTCCTAATGATGACGCTTGTTAACACTTTAATCTTGTTAAATACTTTTTAGCTTAACAAAAAATTTTTTTTTGAAACTCAAGCTTTTCTTTAATTTTTGTGACATTATTAGCGCTGCTATGAAGCACAAGAACTCTCTAACGTAGTAATTTCGATTTGTTGTAGCTTGAAAATCTCGAGCCTGAAGAAGTTGACCCAGTGAGATTACGATTGCCGCCCACAATCACGTTTGCTCTCCCATTCCCATCGTGTAATGTTGTGCAACTAGAAGGAATAGCGCACGATGGACGGCACAAAAACAAGGCTACGATCTTGGCCGCAGTTGCTGACTAGGTCGGACAATTTCTCACAGACTTCTTTATAACTTTCACTCATATATGGTACACGCTAGGTGCTCTATTTGCGGAAATGTTTACTCTTGACTTTAACGCGAACGTGTCACCTGCAAACAAAGGGAAATTACGATTCTACCATCCACCACGAAGAAAAACGCAAGTCAATCAGACCATCAGGCAGCACATATCATTACAGCGTAAATAGTTGGCGAAAACGACCAGGAAGTTGTACATAATTCCAAAGTTATTAGTTGAGGACCAATAAAGGATTTTAGAAAATCTCTATTTAATTCGAAAAATACTTAAGTAAGTTCTCTAATTTTTATTCTTCACAATTTTACTCCAGAAAAAGAGTTTAGACAGAAACAAGACTCAAACTAATCTATAAATAAATTACCTACACTAAAAGTACAACTAAGCCTTGGAATAGTAGCTTCTATAGGGATTGGTCTTCAGCCCAAACTTCTCCTCCAAATCCAGAGACCTGTGGTAAGGCCCTTCCTCTTCATACGAATGCGAGTGACTCTCCGAATACTTGGGTACTTTAACAATTTCGAAAGTAGTTTTCTCGTGGCCTTCGTGACTGACCAGTTTCTTCAGCCCCAAAATCGCAGCCAACAACAGCGCCATCTTTCCAACAATCAAAGCAGTGCCGGACATAACGGCAATACCCTGGTACGCCATCGCCAAAAAACTTCCCTTAATCGCCAAAGCCCACAACAACGCTCCATGACCACCACCACCACCCTTCTTCTTCCTAGCTTCCTCGACCAACTTCGGAATTTTTACCTCCAACCTGTGACCACTCAAAAACCGACTTGTGCGATCCACCAAAAGCCCGTCGAGTTCTTCCGGATTGAGTTGGTCGAGTTTGGTGTCGTTCAACGGTGGAGTTTGGAGAGTTTTACCGGTTCGATCGCTGACCAAAGTGACGCCTTCGATGATGTTGAAGGTTTTTAGGTGGAGAGCGCGATCGGCGGCTTTGAGGGCCTGAACTTTGAGACACTTAAACAGTTCTTCTTTTGACGAGCACTGGTCGTAGATTTTCCGGATGTACTTGAAGCTGTTGTCGGTGATTTGGCCGTTGGTTAAGGCGTAGGTTAAACACAGAAACAGGACGGTGAAGTAACTCATTTTGTTGGGTGGTGTCTGCGATGATACTGAGGTTTGATCAGGAATCGCCATCAATTTATTTGCGAGGGTTCGTGATGTTGAGGAGTTTCAGAGCGTATAGAGATGCATTTTCACACTTGAATCCGCCAGGAATCACGCGAATTATCAATTGACTGCTAGAGAGTTACCCTTTTCTATTTTTCTCAATTATTTGGGCACGTGGCTCATTGGGGATTGCCAAAGTGTTAATGGTTTTGGTCCAATTGACGTCAGGGAAACGGTTTTTGGTTCCGAAACATCTGCATAAAGCGATTAAAGGTAGTTGGGCGTGAAAAGATGTGCAAGGTTGTTGGAAATCAGATATGGTCTGATGGTAATTGGGTAAGTAAAACAAGTGCATAAGGATGCCGTTTTGTTAACGAACAGGATGCTATGATGGATTTTCTCTCTGGCAACAATAGTTTCCACGTTAATTAGTCAGTTTCCAAATTGCTAGATTTAAAGTTTTCTTTTATTAGGTGGCCAAGTTCCAGAAGACGCAACCCATTTCGCACGCCTAATCAACATCAACAATGCGATCCTGAACTCTTGTTGCTATGTGATAATTCTTGTGTAATAGCTAATTTGCTTGTGGGAGTGAATAAGAGTGACAGTGTAATGTAGAGTAGACCACATGCCGGTTCCGCCTGCCGGCACTCTTGTAATGTGGTTTTGCTGTATTTTAAGAAGTGTTGGTCGAGCATTGTTTCAGTCGACCTAGTCGCTCTTTAACAATATGCTTCGGCCTACTTGGGCCGCCGTTAACGCATAAATGCGCCATTATTTTCCCGGTCTCAACTCACGAATTATCAATTAAAGCCCAATTTAATTTCGGTATTGTTCATCCTTTTGGTGCTCCGAGAAACCTCCGGCACGCCAAGTAAGCTCAACGCTTCCTTGACAATAGCTGAAGACCTCCTGAAATCTCTGTGGTACACAAATTTTTAGAAAGGAGGTCCAGGAGTGCCCAGGAAATTATCGGATGTCGTAGACCACCAAGTGGAAGCAGATTACAAGACCAAGAGTTTCAAGAATGCCAAAACCAAATTTAGGGGTGTCTGACAATTTAATTATGACCAAGAATTTCAAGAATGGCCAAATCAAATTTGGGGGTCCCTTGACAACATTACTTTTTGAGCCCGGTCAACAAACTTTCTGAATTTTTTTTAAATTTGTTTGAAGTCCTTCTAGTAGCACCTGGTGGAGGAATTTATTTTCTTAGAGCTTGGCGAGAAAAAGCCTTCTGAAATTTCTGTTCAATTTGTTAGAAGTCCTCCTTAGCAGCACCTGGTGGAGGAATTTATTTTCTTAGAGCTCGGCGAGAATTTAAGCTTTCTGAAATTTCTTTTCAATTTGTTAGATGTCCTCTTCAGCAGCACCTGGTGGAGGAATTTATTTTTTTTTGAGCTGGACGAGAAATTGAGTGGTGAATAATTCCAAAGCTTGGAGATGGCCGGTTTCTCATTTGCATGAGTATTTGGGATGCCTGACCCACTTCGAGGCAGGTGGACAGATCGGCTCAGTGACGCATTGTCTAGAAACTTCGCACTTGTCTCTTCCTACCAGTCTCGATTACAAACGCATACATTATTGCCGCTAATAAAAGAAAATTTACGCCGCACCTCCGGGCTACACCTAATAATGTTCAAACATTTTCCTCTAACCAAATAGCTGCCTTGAATACAAATTTTAACAACTTGTTCTTTGGCAAGCTAACGTCAAATTCTTCGCCAGTTGTAATCCCGGAGAATTTTGGGGTCAGAAATGCTGGAAACTCGTTTCCTCTAACTGTTAGCGCAAATTTTATGGAAATTTGATTGCAGTTTTGTCCTTGCGAGACCCCAATCAAAAGTTTATGCACCTCTCCCAAATCCGATCAACAACCACGCAATTCGCTTTTATGGCGAACAGTAAAAGTGAACGCTCTTAAAAACCGCATGTCTTTATCCGGTAACCCAACTGTACCCATTGTAGCACCTTAAGTGCCTAACCATTGAGTAATGTCGACAAGTCGATGGCACTTTGTTCCTGACATTGTAGGTCGGAACGACTTGCGGTAACCTCCAAATCCATCGAGAATTGCACCATTTACCACAAACAGAAGTCATCGACCAAGAACCTCAAAGAAACGTACGTGAAACCTTTTTTGGTTCAAGAACTTTTATTTGGCGATATCGAAATCGAAGAGTAGCGTGTAAGAATAATGCGGAAGATTTAAAGAGAGGTCGCGACATTGCCAAGGTAATGTGTCAGGGTCAAGAATCTCGATTCGTTGATCCACAGCCACACTTTGGTTTGTTTATTCTAACACGTTTTCGAGACGAGGAGCACCTCTGCTGATGACCCACTTCTTCCCAGTTTGTTATTGTGCTACACCTGAATCTCGCTGTGTGTAATTTCCGTATTAT
This sequence comes from Schizotus pectinicornis, assembly GCA_951805265.1. NCBI lineage: Eukaryota > Metazoa > Arthropoda > Insecta > Coleoptera > Pyrochroidae > Schizotus > Schizotus pectinicornis. Next base: position 5,201,284 of record OX638207.1, read on the forward strand.
GGCGGTAATTAGTCGGTATGGGAAAATGCCGGCCATTGATGATGTTATTAATGTGATAACGGGGAAGAGAGATTTGTTTGGAATTAGGAATTAGGACGGAACTCTACCTCGAAACTGGAAAAATCAAAACAAATTGAATTCATCAAGGAGATGTGGTGGAGACAAAATTGAAACCGTTTTGCAGTAATAGGAACTTCCTCAATCCTCTTGAGCTTGGTGAAGACAAATTTCACAAAGCTTTTAGAAATTTGGTTAGAGAAGATTCACAATTTTTCTCCAGAATTAGAACAAGAATAAAGATATTTTCCAGTAGAATACAAATTGCAGATTCAGATATAAAAATGGTAAAACAGTTACAAAGAGAAAGTTCAAAAATTTAAACAGTTTGGATACAAAAATAGATATAAAATAATGGGTTGTATTTAACAGTCTACTAAATTTACCCAATATTTTCATACAAAAAAATTCTTTTATTTTCCAAAAATACTAAAAGCTCACCAAAATTAAAAAAATACATAATCTTAAAGCGACAACCAAATATTGACATAATGCTGGCCTCTTATATATTTTGTTCGCCAAAATAACTTTTGTTGACCATAAATACTAAATGTTCACCAAATTTTATTCCGCATTTAATTCTAACATAATATACAGATATTCAATTTTCGACAGTGTTTTATATTACTAAGCAGTTAAAAATACTATTTGTTGATCAAAAATACACAAGCAATAAAATGTTGTGCAAATGGTAAATAATTTTATGCAAAATTATAGATGTAGATGTGCTAGGGCAAGGAAAATAAGAGTAAAAGTAAAAGTGGTTTGCACAAAAAAAGATATTGATTTCCGTAATATATAAATGCTTTGCTGTAATTGGCTTGCATTATGTAAAACGTAAAACTTCTTTTAGTGGTAATTTCTAATCGTGCTTTTAAAAAAAAATTACAGGGCCCTGAACTGACCTTGTACAAAACTTTTTTCGCGTGCCTCTTGTCTGGAAGCGCAAGCGGCAAGGAGAGATGCGCGAGCATATTTAATTTTTGGAGTAATAAGAATAATTATTTGACGCACAAATAGTTTTTTTGAGAAACACTAAATATAAATGGATAGCGCGAATATTTATTATGTACAGCACGGACGCGTAACTTGAGCGTTTTAAATTTGGTGAACATTTAGTAAAATTGATAGACATATAGAATTTAAAATGTAAGCAATGGTAAAACAATACGCAGCATAGTTATTTTAGTGGTGATGTTCTCATTTTCTGATGGTGAATAATTTGTGCTTTATTTAGATTTTTTGATGTTCATTAAATTTTCTGGTGGACAGTGCAAGGGATGTATGGTTTAATTTGGTGTACATTATATTGGTTCCCTAAAATAATACAAATGAACTCTATTAACGAAGAAAGATTTGTGACTAAAAAAAATTAAATAATTAAATAGACAATATTAAAACATAAACGAAAAGTTTATGCTCTAAGAGTCAGGATTTTAGGCAGATGCTTTGCCCCTTGGACTCGCACTGTTTCGTCCCGATTTTGAAAACTGTCACTCCCAGATGCCTATCGGCTGCATGGAGCCGCAATTACCGTGCGGAAGCGCAAAAAACCGAATCACTTGCGTTTTCAGCCTCCTAGTTACGAATCCGCCAAATAAACCAAAACGTCCAGTTTCTATTTCCAGCCTCACTTTTCAACAAAACCAAACCAGATTCACTGTCCGCGGCTTAATTGTGAAGATTAAAGGATGCTACTCGAGCGTGGACGCGCAACAGAGGGGGTCCTGCGTAATTGCGCCGAGCGCCGGTCGCACTGAGTCAAGACCGTCTTCGGATCGGACCAATGGTCTGGCGAGATGAGTTTTGTGGGTCACCATCGGCCAATGGAAGTTGTAGGGTAGTCGGCAAATGTGTCAATGAAACCGGGTGTGGGCGATACGAAAACGTCTCTTTCTATGGGAACCTCTTAGGAGGTCACCGCGAAGAAAAGGTCAGGCCCCATGTCAAAGATGCTGTATATAAAACGGCCCCAATGGATGCCGATGGTATCAGTTGTTGTCGGTTCTTTGGCAGCGGTGCAGTGTAACAGTAGTGTGATGAAGGTATCGTGTGTGTTGGTGTTGGCGTTCGCCCTTGGGGCCTTAGCCCAGGATTCTTACGAGAACACCGGTGTGAGGTTAGCCATGAAAATCTACGAAGATTGCAGCAAAACCGACGGATTCTCCCCGTGCCTCAAGAAAAAAGCTGTCACTTTCCTCGACCGATTGAGTCGTATGGAGAAGTTATCGGTCGGAGACGGCATCACAGTGTTACGTGTTGCTGACGCCCCCACAGAACCCGCTGTTACCGAAGAACAACTGGAAACCACCCTGCCTCGCGCCGCGGACGCCAAGGACGACGTTCTCAACAACATGCTTCTGGACAAAGTCACCAGGTTCATCGGCTCGAGGAGCATCGAAGTCACGCTACCCAAAATCTCCCCGGCAGACTTCATGATCGAAGAAGGTAGTTACCCCATTTCTACCCCCTAAACAAAACTGACTCTTAAAATTTTCCAGGTCGCAAAAAACAAGGCGGTGGAGGCGGAGGAGGAATGAAGGGAATGATGGGCGGTATGATGATGGGAATCGCCGCTAAAATGGCGGCGTTAATTCCCATCGCCATCGCCGGTCTTTTCTTGTTGGCCGGCAAAGCTTTGATTACTGCCAAAATCGCTCTGCTTCTCTCAGGAATTATCGCTATCAAGAAACTCTTCGCTTCCAAGCAAGGAGGTGGTGGTGGCGGCCATGGAGGCGGTCACGGTGGCTGGCAATCCGGAGGCGGCGGCGGCGGCTGGCAATCCAGTGGCGGCGGCTGGGACAAACGGTCCCTCGACGAATCCCAAAAACTAGCATACAAAGCGTACAGCCCGAAATAATCCAACTTTTTCTTAGTCACTAATTAATTCCTCAACTATGTACAAATATCGACCGATTTTTTGGTCTCTCTCACTTTCTTCCTCTTCTTTCGCCCAAACAATTTGTTGATAATGTTAATTATTTATTTGATTATTTATGTTATTTATTTGTTAAAATTTAGACAGTTCTTTATTGCCAAGCAGTATTTTCTATTTTTCTTAAATAAATAATATTTTTTAGACTACAGTTTTAATGAAATCTCCCCACGACTTCCGATCGAAGCCGTCAACCGTGAAAACGTGCATTTACTAGCAATTTTGTTATTAACGTGCTTGCACGAGTGGATCGAATATAAATAATCTCCAATTAACAGACCAGGCGGCGGTTCTGTCACTTAACCGTGTTTTATTTACGTTAATAACTATCTGTTCCGAATTAACCATAATTTGGGCAACTTAATAACGTTATCACGAAAATTCACAATTATTCCTAACGATTTGTTTTATGGCCCAGAAATTATTAGCAATAATTAATATAATTGTAATAAAATTCCACTTTTTATTTTATGAAGGAACAACGTTATTTTGTAAATCCTGTTAGTACCAAGCTGCTAGATCCTAAATTTTTAGGCACCGAGGCATAGCGATGTGAACTGAAACGTATTTATCCCAATTCCTCCAAAGCTATGTTAAGTTTCCATTTTACCGTTACAAAATTTTTAAATAAACAATTTTACAGCCAATGGGAAATGATTAACTGCAAAGTATTAACAAACACCTGACACTGTTTATTCCTCAGGAGGAAAGAAAACTGGTTGTCACAGAAATTGTTGCTGGCCATGCACGTGACTTGAAGCTCAAATTTCTATTTTAGGCTAATTTCTAATTATTGCTCTAACAAAAATGTGTTCGGTAATTTAAAAACGTAATTGTTATCGAGCCGTATTTAACAGTCTACCAAATTTACCCAATATTTTTATACAAAAAAATGCTTTTATTTCCCAAAAATACTAAATGCTCACCAAAATTAAGAAAATACATAATCTTAAAGCGACAACCAAATATTGACATAATGCTGGTCTCTTATATATGCTGTTCGCCAAAATAACTTTTGTTGACCATAAATACTAAATGTTTACCAAATTTTATTCCGCATTTAATTCTAACATAATACCCAGATATTCAATTTTCAACAGTGTTTTATATTACTTAGCAGTTAAAAATACTATTTGTTGATCAAAAATACACAAGCAATAAAATGTTGTGCAAATGGTAAATAATTTTATGCAAAATTATAGATGTAGATTTGCTAGGGCAAGGAAAATAAGAGTAAAAGTAGAAGTGGTTTGCACAAAAAAAGATATTAATTTCTATAATATATAAATGCTTTGCTGTAATTGGTTTGCATTATGTAAAACGTAAAACTTCTTTTAGTGGTAATTTCTAATCGTGCTTTAAAAAAAAATTACAGGGCCCTAAACTGACCTCTTGTCTGGAAGCGCAAGCGGCAAGGAGAGATGCGCGAGCGTATTTTATTTTTGGAGTAATAGAATAATTATTTAACGCACAAATAGTTTTTTTGAGAAACACTAAATATAAATGGATAGCGCGAATATTCATTATGTACAGCACGGACGCGTAACTTGAGCGTTCTAAATTTGGTAAACATTTAGTAAAATTGATAGACATATAGAATTTAAAATGTAAGCAATGGTAAAAAAATACGCAGCAAAGTTATTTTAGTGGTGATGTTCTCATTTTCTGATGTATAATAATTAGGGTTTCATTAAGATTTTTTGATGCTCATTAAATTTTCTGGTGGACAATGCAAGGGATGTATGGTTTAATTTGGTGTACATTATATTTGTTCTCCCATTGTTATCATTATTAACAATTGTTGTTTTTATTTAAACCGACCGACAAGTGCTGACCTCTAAGTTCAAGGTCTGAAATTGTGCAAGAGAAAACTGCATTGTTCAGTTAACGAGTGAAAAGTAGAGGTTTATTCTACGTTTCGCTGCGAACTGAAGCTCAAAGCCAAATCTGCCATAGAACCGGCAGTTCTCAGTTACAACACGTCGTTTATCAAAGTTTCATATAAAAAAGTTTTTTCTAATTATTATTATTAATTTCGGTGATTAAAATTCCATTTTTGCATTGTTGAAAGACAGGTCAAATTAATGTTATTTGTTTGGAGTATTTTCCCGGCGCATCCACCATTTTGACCATCAAAATATCTGCGCATCAAACAATTATCACTGTGGATAATTAATATTAATTACTCCTATTACTACTATTAGATACCTAATCTTGAACAAATTCTAAAATCTGTAGAAGCTTGATGAAGCCAATAATTAAAGAGTAGAATATAAGATTTTCTTAAAAAGTTGCTAATAAAATTCCGAAAATAGCAATTTTTATTAATATAATATGATAAGCTGTTTCCAGGGAGCTAGAAATTATTTCACGACGGTACTTAGCTTAGAACTTATGATTGTTGTAAATTTTTGTGAAAGCCTGAATGTCAGTTTTGGCCAAGTTCCAAAATTGTCGCGCCGTACGCCACTGCTACCGTTTTGCGATCTGTCAAAGTCTGCCATTATTCACGGTTTCATGGAAAAGAAAATTGCTCTCATACTAAACTGAGCATAAGTTATTACATATTATTCAAGCAGCGAGTAACGGGCATCGCACACCATGCGCCCAACGTACAATGTAGACAATACAGCAACCAAATTACGTGGTATATCATCCACATGTCAATAACCCATCCCCATCCCATCAACATCAACGGTCCCCATTGTCAGCTTTCGCTAGTTTATTCTTCTATTCCAGATACCGCGTTGTTTCGAAAATTAATCCATTCAACCGCAGCGACAATATCGAAATCGTGCCGAAAACCGATTAAAGCTGATTCCGGTTATGCCGCAATTGCGAAACAGAATCAATTGCTGAAAACTCGAGTGATTCGAGACGGTAAATTGTTTTGCGGCTCGAAGATGCGTTGGAATGTTTTTGAAAGAGTTCTGGTCGCGCGTAGAAAGATCCCGTTTCAGTTTCATGCGTATGAGAAAAGCTCTTATTTCGGGCAGGTGCGCTAATTGGTCGCGTAACCGGACGAATTACGATATGGTACCGACAAAGTACCGATGATGATGCCGGAGCTGAGACAAAATGTGGCGTAAACGAGGATGATGATGCTGGAGCTGTGACGTGTAAGACAAAATGTGGCGTAAACGCGCGAGATTGCTCCAGGGCCGGACCCGTCGCCTCAGCTTCGCTGATCGCCCGGAAAAAAGTGATGGCTCAATTTGCTCGGCACTTATCAAGATGATACAGCATTTAAGCGCAGCTAAACGCCCACTGGTTACCACTCTCCTGCAAACGCCAAAAAAATTTAGTTAAAAAAAGCTCTGAAAATGGAAAGTTTTGCTAAAATTAAAATTTTCCTGCATTTTTAGTCCCAGAGTCGTAATTCTGATGCAAATCTTGTTGCTTTTTGTCGCTATTAGGAAGAAAACTAACGTTAAGAGTGAACTTGAGTTTTGTAGCGCAGTAATAAAACGTTAATGTGGTTAATTGCCATTTTCCCAGAATTGCGATAGTTTTGAAGACTGGTCCCATCAATGGGCTCTGGTTTTGCGTAAGTGGCAATGAACTCCTTTTTGGGGTCAAAACGCGTCCGTTTTGCAATTTACCTCCAAACCTCTCCGTATTTAACGATTATGGCGTCCTAAAAATCCCGAAAATCTTCCGGTCTACCGAAACCGCCGATACCATCTGGGCAAAAGCGCTGAACGCAACCAGAGTGTGACAATCAAATTTTTGCAAAATCGCGCTTCCATATCATTACCCCCTCTTCTCGGTGTCGTTTTTTGTCCCATCTACGCCACTGCCGCACCGCAAATTGTACGGTTGGTCCCCGTTGTATCAAAAGAATTCATGCGGAAACGACGATAATATTTAACATTAGAAGAGAATCATTACACGGGTCTGTGACACGAGGAAATGAAAAAGCGCACCGTCTCACTGCTCGAGACTGCCGAGTTTGTTGTTGTGGTGGCAGCACTTCGATAGACATCAAGACGAGAGATATTCAAAAGAACCACGCGGTTTCGGATCAAGCACCGGGCTTAGTCGAAAATGATTTCTTGACGAGTTTGTTGTGCGGAATCTGTGATAATTACGATGAACTTGTTGAAAATTTTTGTGCCTGTGTTGGTTTGTTGGAAACTGATGTTGGTGGATGCCGAAGAACCCTGCTGCGATGGCAAGAACGAAATTTCGGCCTGGCACGGCTCCTGGAGGATGTACCCCACGATGGCCACCTGGTCCGTGCAAACCAGGATCCCCATGACGGCAGGTAAGCCGAGGAAATCCTTCCGAAAAAATACCCCAAGAGGGGAACAAGGACCAAAAGCTCGCTGGAACTTGACTAACACCTTCTCGCCTATTAAATTAAAAAAAATGTTTTTTAGTTTAATCCTAGTTCTAAACCTTCAAAGTATCTACTTATCTAAATAGGTGTAAGGTTCAAAGCTCTCTACAAGGATAACATACAAGTGATTCAAAAATTAATGCTTTTTTATCTCGTATCCGACAGTTTTCAGTTCTTTCAGGAAAATTAAGTTAACTCGCTGTTTAAAATTTTTTCTTTATCACTAAAACATAATTTCATAATTTCTACTAAGAATTTTTATTTTTTTTTTTAAATATTGGCAGCCCCAAAAATGGTTTTCTTGGCGATAGATCGTTGTCAATAACCTTCGATAACTGTGAATTTGCATTGGTTCTGAAAAATATCATTTTGCACGCCATGAGAACAACTGAAATAATGGCCACAGCTGTTATTCCCAAATTGCTTTTTTAATGAGTCTCGGTGCCTGAAATAATTACCTGAAACATTACCATAAACGCGTTTCATATTTAAAAAGTTTACAGTTTTGGTTTTGATTAAGTGGAACCTTTTACAACTAGAACGCTATCATCGATGAAACAGTACCGAACAGCAATTACGTTAGGCACGCGCCTATTTAAGGTAATAGGTACTGTCATCAAGCAAAACGTTGGAGGCTTCGTTGTTTACTATGCAATTATTAATGTTAACAGGCCGAATCGAAGGATGTACTTCTTCTTTGCGATAACAAATTGACACAAGACACTATTTTATGTAGATCCGTGTTGCAAGCAGGTTTCTTGTTCGAAACAAAAGGTTTAATACAGTTATCGCACATTCCTGAAGAGTGAAAATGTCATAAGAATACTGTAAACTTTGTGAAGAATTAGTTAGGATTTTCACTTTCATAAATTTGCCTGACAGGTTTTCACTAGACTTCGGTAAGTGTTAGGGCGAGCAGTTAAAAGTTTTATCAAAGATGTCATTTCACTCCTATTTATTGTTAAAACCCACAAAAGCAAAACGTTTAGCTGTAAAGACGAGAATTAATTCTGTGGATTCTCATAAAAGAAATTGTGAACTTTTCAGATTACCAGGAAGCCGACCGCAAGGGCGGAAAATTCAAGGTGAAGAAAAAGTTCAGGAAGTTTCTCTTGCCGCTGCTGCTGGCCTACAAACTCAAGTTCTTTACCCTCATCCCCGTGCTGATCGGAGGCCTGGTCCTGCTGACGGGAGCCACTGGATTAGCTGGTTTCTTCTTCGCTCTGTTCGCCGCAGTTATGGGACTTAAAGCCGGAGGCGGGCACTAGTTTAAGTTAATTTTTTTAATTTAGTTAGGTAATTTATTTTTTATTTATTACGTGCAATACTGTAGAATTATTGTAAATAGATTTTTCTCGTCACTAAAAAAATGTTAGTTTTAGCTATGTTAGGACAATTGTTGCATTTTAACAGTTAACTCCAATCAGTAACAAAATTTTTCGTGCTTTGTCGAATAAATCACTGTAACTAATCGAATTACTGAAGAATAAAATGATTTGTTCTACGGCGTTGTCAATTGTTGTAACGCATGAAGAAGTTTTATTTAATTAAGTTAATATGTCACGTATCAGTTAATTTGTTAATATCTGTGAGTAGTTGAATTAATAGAGCGAGTATCGAAAAACTTAATCAGCTACTTAGCGAATAGGTTAGGCGAATTTAAAGACTCCGGCTGGTTAGTTAAGACGTGGTTGATCAAACATCGAATCAGGTCGTTTTGTGGTGGCGAAGAAATAAAAAACGAAATTGTTTACGTCGGTTAATGTAAAACCGCAAACTTGTTTATAAATCTGTCAATAAGAGATAATTCGAAACAATTGGTTTTTTTTAATACCACCCACCAGAGTTCTCGACCGTCAAGTCAATTGCATCTGAACAGTTGAAGTTATTTCAGTCACCATATTGATCATCGAAAAAAAAAACAAATAAATTATTTTAACGTAATTTTTAAAATCTGGACAGAAAGTTTCGCTGACACAGCAGGAAATTAGTTTCAACGCCATTTGCAACAAAATTGCAAATTTTAATTGAAATCGAGCTGTAAGAAAATTGCTATAAAAATTTGTACTAAAGTTTTTCATTAATTTTTAACAGTTTCTAATCTCCGATTGCTCAAAGGACGATCTATTGTCGAGATTGACGTAGAACCCTTAGCAACAGATCAACAAAATTATTATCGATATTTTCGCTAGTACGAACGTAAATAAGTTATTAATCGTTTATCAACGCTTTACAAACTTAACTGATGAGCCATTGACGAATAATTAATGTTTAATTTACATTTGTGCAAACCACGATATCGATATTGATTTTGTTAATTTAATGCTAAGGGTTCTACATCAAATCTTGACGCGCTGTTAACAATGAACGGTTCGAGAAACCGGGCATTTAATAATCGCTGGCCATAAAGTGCCGTCAAACGGCTTCTTGTTAAAGTGCCGTTTATCCATATGACGGCACTTCAGTGTGTTAGGGCAAGGAAAAAGATTAGAAAAGTTCTTTTTTTAATCGTGCTTTAAAAAAAATTACAGGGCTCTGAACTGACTTTGCGCAGAACTTCTTTCTCCCAAAAAAAGAGTATCATTTGAACGAGGATTTGAAACTGAGGCCTGTCTATCCTACGCCACCGGTTTTCCACGGCTCTATCGACCTCGCTAGTCGTTGCGTATTCGATCTTTGTACTCTCTCGTCTTTCCGTGATGACATCACTTGCGTGTTGCGCGCGCATTAACGGCACTTTAACAGAAAGCCGTTCGACGGCACTTTAAGTACAGTGTTTAATAATGCGTGATCAAACTTATCTAAGTTACTAATGACTAATTTACGCCCCATTACAATTATGCAAACTTTGTTATTGAAAACAGTACAGTTTTATTTTCATAAAGTTACGTGAGACTTCAACTACTAGTTACGTGTATTTATTAAATGGATTGGGTCCTCCAGGTGGGGGCGCTTGTGGGTTGTAATCGACTGGCTGTATCGTGTAGTAGTTGCTGAAGGAGTCCTCGTCGTCCTTGGCCCAACTGTAGGGATGCTTATGGACGATCTTCACTGCCGTTTTGGGTTTTATGGCTAGTTTTAGATAGCCGACAATCGATGAAACGATCAAACTCATGGTGCTCAATAACACGGCGACACTAGACATCACTGCCATTACTTTAAACGCCAAAGGAAATATCACCGATTTGATCATCAAGGCCCCAATTAACAGTGGTACGATGTACTTGCCCCCTTTTTTTCTTTTCCGAGCTGTTTCCAATTCTAAAATAATTTTACTTAAAAATTAACTTGGAAATTAAATTAGGCACTTACCGTTGTTGTCGCTGGCGGAGTTGGAAGTGTTATCGACCAAAGTTTCTAAAAGTTGTGATTCGATGCAGCAAATCATTATGGATAGAAGTAGAAGAGACACAACCGTTTTCCGGTGCATTTTGTTGGTAAATGCAGCTACGTTACGCTGTTTCGTTTAGTGTCATCTGAACTAGGGTGATTGTTTTATTAGATGATGCAAAAATTACACACTCTTAGCGGGTTACGATGCAGAAAATTGGACGAGAGTTGCGCAAAAGACGGCAAAGTAAAGTTTAGGTTGTTTGAAGCTAAATTCAGATCTCTCGTAATAATCTGAACTATCTTTATTTTATATAATAAAGTTATGACCGTCTTGATGAATTTTCACAAAACTTCAATAACAATAACCTCAAAAATAATTAATTATTTTTGAACTATGTTGCATATTCAAATAGTTCGTAGCTGTCTAGTCTCTTTAAGAAAAAATTTTTACTCTTAGAACTTTATTTGTTGACATTTTATGAATATTTATACACTGCTTCTTACCTGATGGCTCCTCCGCCAATTTGCAACTTTCTATATTATGTTGAATACTCTTCACATTTTAGGCAAAAAAGCTCGAATAGTCTTAAGTGGTGAGAGAAATAAATAAGTGGCGTCCCTGTAGCTCGTCCTTTTCTACTATTTCCAAGAAGACGCCGTTGCTCTCTTAATCACTTCCCCAACACAAAACACCAAACTCTACTTTCCTGACCGCTTAAGACAATTTCGTTTCAATAAGAACCTCACCCGTCCAGTTTGCCGAGACTTTCTTCAAACCAAACTGGTCATGCAACGCAAATAGACGTTGTTGATGAAGCGGAAGAAGCGATGTTATTAAATACACAAAAGAACAGTTGGACGACAATTATTGTTCCGGGCCACATTATCAGCCCGACATGTAAATGATCTGGATTCGTTGTTACTCTTGTTTTACAGTAGGTCAAACCGTGAAGGATGGGCCAATGTCCATAAGTGGAAGTGTATACAGCCCAAAGCGACACCTCCCTAGCATTGTCTCCGCGGATTTGTTTACGTTAAGAGGGGCAGCCCTTCAGTATAAATGTCCATTGTATTCAAAATTTGTCACATTCAATCGAGTCGAGTTGTTTTGTGGCGCTACCATGAAGAGACACCTAATTATAACCAGTCTAGTCCTGTTAGGGCATCTGGCACGAGGGGTTCGTTGTTGTTAATTTTCCTCAATTACGTGACTAATTGAAAATTTTAGGTACCACTTGATGATAATCAAGAAAAAAAATCAAATTTGGTAAGTCAACTTACAATTTGAAGCCAATTATTTTTTTTTTCTCTATAATCACCACTTACAATTTGAAGCAAGTTATAACTTTTTTTTTCTATTTTTTACAGTTTGATATTAAGAATCTGGCGAGATGTTCGACCCAAGGAGGGGTGACAGGAGTTGTCAACTGCGCGGCCTCTCGAGTGTTGAGGTCAATCGAGAAGGCCGAAAACGAGCAAGTTTTGGAAATTCTTCCCGGATTCACCCTCACAAGCGACGAGTCAACCCCTAGAAGAACCGCGAAAGAACTGAAACTGCCGGAAGATCCGAACCAAAGAGCTTCAACTCTTATCGACCTCCTGCTCAGCGCTGTGACGCGACTGTTTTCAAGTCGGACTTTAAAATTTAAACTACCATCGACCACTCCTGAAAGTCTCGCGCGATCTCTAGAAGAAGGCCGGGGCAAAATGAAGAAAATGATGGGACCCCTACTTTTGGGTCTTGGTGCCAAAATGATTACCATCGTTCCGATAATGTTGGGAGGTCTGGCCCTTCTCGCCTCCAAAGCTTTGTTGATCGGCAAACTTTCTTTGGTTGTTTCGATAATTTTGTTCGTCCAGTACTTCTTCAAGTGGCACCTTCATCCCCCTCACCCTTACCCCATTGTGAGTGTTTCGAAAAATTGTCGCGTATTTTATTTTATTTTATTTTATTTTATTTTATTTTATTTTATTTTATTTTAATTTATTTTATTTTATTTTATTTTATTTTATTTTATTTTATTTTTATTTTATTCTAGCCTTTGGGTCCCACGACTTACGGAGCTTACGGACCGACTTACGGAAGCAACAGTTTGGGAGGATGGGGAACTTCGCAGATTCCTTACGGTGCTCCATACGCCAGGTCGATAAATGTTGCCCAAGAAGTTCAAGACGATTCTAAGACTGCCCAAGATCTTGCCTATTCAAGCCATTCGTGACTGCCAGATTCATTGTGTTTTTACTAATTTATAATATTTATTTCGCTTTATTAAATAATTTTTATACGAATAGTTATTATTTTAAAAATTAGAAATTAATTCGGCGCATTACTTAAAAAATTGCTACTGTAGTTACGCAACGTCTGCAACCAGTTATTGCGATCACTGTTGCTGTTTTCGCATAAACAAACCGAATTTTACACTAGAGGAGCGGTTCGCTGCCGAGCTAACTGGAGCAAGTTGTTTTCACCTGGTGGCGACAGGTGGCAAATTTGCAAACGTGGTCACTAATGTAGGTGAATCGTGTAAATTAAGTTTCATACTCGCATTACTTACTAATAACAATAATACGATCTATTCCAATTACTTTTTAGAAAAATACAAGTGCTTCAGTGAGCTTAGTTTAATTGTTGGTCAGGTCAGGTCAGGTCAGGTCAGGCCAGGTCAGGTTCGGTTTTTTTTTTAAAAAAAAAGGTCTTAATTTGTTGTAGTTAAGTTTTGAGAGCTAAAAGTGTAATTTTTAAAGATTGTGAGAAAAATGATTGTTTTATTGATAATGCTTCCATTAATAGTTTTTACCTGCAAAATTTTTGTTTGTTAAAAATTATTGATTTTTTGATAGACTTTCTCAAAGTTTCTGTGGATAAGCAACTACAACGAAACTTATTACTTTTGTACTATGTGCCCCATTGAAATAGTTTGGAGGTACCTGGAAAGAACTAATTAGAGTCTCTTCAAGAAATAAATTTAAAAAAATTTCATAATTTTATTTATAATTTTTTTATAAATTTTTATATTTCGATCTTCAGCTGTCTACCCAACAATGTTTAGCTTTTCTACAATTTGAAACTTTTATTTAATTTTTTAGAGCACTTGCTTAAAGAGGCATTATTCACATCTTGCGTAATAGTTCAAACCATTTAGATACTTGCTCAGTTCGACTTCATTCTCAATAGAAACAAATGAACTACTAGGGCACCTTTGCCTACTTGAGCATGCAGAGCATTGTTTTTTTGAAATAAAAAAACGATATTTCCTGACGGAATTCTTATTTCAGTCAACTAATTGCAAAGTCTTCCGACGTGCGTTAAGGTTGCAGAAAGTTTCGTTTAGGGGGTCAGACAGTCCCAACACTTTTAAATCAAAAATCGTATCCAGGAACTTCTCACTCATCTCGCATACACAATAAGCAATCGTCAACTAATCAAACCCACGAATTAACAACATTCACGCCGACAAACCCATTCAAATCCTTATTTGCTTAACAAAGCACGATTTAACACGGAATCCAAATCTTATCCGTGTTACATATTTTATTAAACCCCTTCTACGTAAACACCTTAAACATCAATCGATATCCGATAAAAGGCAGTAGTTACTTAAACTGCAACCATTTTTGAGTATCCGAAATTACTCCACCATGTACAAGTTGTTAGTGTTAATTGTTTGCGTTACAGTGGTCGCTGCAGAGAAATGCAACAACAGCTTGCAATGTTACGAAAAGGAAATCGTCGGCTATTTCGACAGGCTGGAAAGTGCGAGATCCGTGCCCATCCTCGGAGACGTCCTGGTGCTGGAAAAGAGCGGAAACGTCGTTGAAACGGCGAGAAGCGAAGAGGATTTCGTCGAGAGAAGCGTCAGGTATCTGGCGGAGCACGAGCTGACGGTCCGGATCCCCCAGGACACCGCCCGGAGCCTATACGAAGGTAAAGACGCTTCGCCAAAAATTAAGTTTCAAAACTATTGCTCCAGCGCGTTATCAAATTTCTTGAAATAGGCAACAAATTTATTTTAGACAAATTTTAAATGATGACTAGCGGGGGAAAGGAGCTGTTCACGACGCTCCGCAGCTTTGCTGCGGCCTGACGTGGGCCCTCTCGGGCCCCCGGGGCCCCATGTTTTAAATTGTGGTTGTAAATGCCTGAAAAGACGTTAAGTTAAGAGCTTGCCTGAACAAGTTAGCGGATTGTCCGGTAATTGTCTTCCTTTTGAAATTTATGTGGACTGCGGCGGTTTGGTTGCTTGTCGAGGAATCTCGGCTTCTGTTGGCGGTCGGTCACTCATCTCGGCGTTTTATAGTGATCCGATAAACGGTCCACTGGTTTGAGGCCGCGAAATGGACGGCAGCCTTTGGCGGATTGTTATTATTTGCTTTATTTAAATGGCCGCGGTCTGACCCGCTTAAAACTAGGTGCGGTTTCTCGACCAAAATTGGACGACACGAAATCTCGCCGATTTTTACCAGCAAAAAACAATTCATTGACTGCCAAATTTTGTCTAGCTATCATTTTTTGCAGCAAAAAATTTGGTGGCGACCATTTAATAACCGGCATAACTGAAATGGTTATAAAAGCGAACGTTACGTTGTTTTGAAAGCAACAATGTCTAACTGGAGGATTCGGTTTTTAATTATTAAATCAAAATTTTTAATTGTAGATTTTAGATTTAGATTTTTAATTGGGTGAATCTATGTAGGTTACAATAAAGTTTACAATCGTTCAAAGAAAGTATTTTTACTGAGTCATCCAGTTTTTAACGTTTACCATTTCTCTTAGTCCTAAGTGACCGGTTTAAAAGAAATTTACTACGGCACTACCGCCATGACCTCCTTCCTGCAACTATAAAGATAAGGTCGCTTCTTATAACTCAATTTACCAAAAAACTCTCAATTTACTGATCACCACAAAGAAAGCGCAATCCAAGTTTTTGTGGTTACCAAAATGTTGTTATCCGTTCTAACTGCACTAATAACTAATAGCTGCAACGTAAAGATTCAGGTGACAATTTGCTGTTGGATAGCCTGAAGCGTCAGCTTTCTTAAAGTTGGTCACTACTAAATTCCAAAAAACAGAACTATTTTAATAAATTTTAATATTACAACGAGGTGTCTCAAAGTTATGAGTCGTAAAATTTCTTTAAAAAATAACTTTCTTTCTAATCAGTTTTTTAAACTTTTGTTGTTACTTTCTATATGGTGCCACACTGTATTTATAGCTAAGTTTCTGTTGAGCTCTAAACCCATGAATTTGTTGCCTCTGTGATCAAAAAGTCCCACTTTAGATTTATGTATTTTTATTAAAAAAAAATAATTAACACCTTTTTTCAGTTCTAAAAATATCTTGTTTACAAACCGCCAATCGGTTTCATCTTTTAATCGGTTAGTCCCACAACCAATTAAGAATTTTTTATCACCGCTGTACCGTTAGTTACCAAAATCTCAAACCCACTATCGCCACCACTCAGAGATCCACCTCAGATAATTAAATTAACAGTTTTAATGCAAAGATCCATTAAAGTTTCGTTGTGGATTGCTGCAAAACACCTGTTTCTTCAATTAAATTCCGTGCTGAAGTCTTCGTTGGAATGCGCCGTCGATTCACTTCTCCTCAAGTTCAATTCGAACTCGTCTTCAGCCTTGCCAATGACTCTTGTCGAACGCAGGCGCGACTTAGTAACTTACTGACCTAGTCAGTGGCGCACTTCCGCCTGTCCGTGACCCCGATTCTCCATTGAAGCTTTTACCTGCCCTACACTGTTGCATTTTCACAATCTACAACGACTATTTAACAAACGTAGAAATGCCGTTTGGTTTGCTTCGTGCCCCAAACGGCAACCAGTTCCGTTTAATAAATGGATCGCCAGGAAATGCCTCAACAACCAAAACCACTTTTTCAAACTATTAGCAACCTATAGATAAATGTGGTATTGTGGCATAGATTGATTTTATTTTTTTAGCAGGAAGCTTAACAGGAAATGGTTGGCGTTACTTTGTAAACTCTTCTTGTCGGTCGTTCACAGTGCCACCTACTTTGAGTCAAAGAAACTTCTTGCGGCAATAGCAGAAACAATACTTTTAAAAGGTGTGCGTTCTTGCTATCCACGTTTCTGGGTCAATTTTCAGAAGAAGCACGCCATCAATTTCAAAAGCAAATGACTAGCATTAGACGTAAAATCCACAATCACCTCGCAAATTGCAAATATCAATCATTTAGTAGTAAATAACGCTTTTTGCACATTCTAATCGCAAAACTCTCATCCATTAAGAAAAGCACGCGTACGCAATTAAATTTAACTGTACGTTGCCTCCAATTGCATTAAAATTGCAGTACCACTAATGAAACATTCACCATTTAACCCAGCCACGTTCTTAATCCTAACAAAACGTTTCTGGCCTCTTTCACTGCCACAATTTATTTTGCCGAATCACGCTTCAATCATCGATTGCTGTTTTTTTTTTCCAGAAGCTCGCACGCGGAAGTTGAAGAGAATCATCCTGCCGCTATTGATCCTGCTAAAACTGAAAGCTGCCATCGTGATTCCCGCTGTTTTGGCCGTCATCGCCTTGGTTTCGTTCAAGGGATTGGGGGCCAGTTTGATCGCCTTGGCCATCGCCGGAGCTACGGGCCTGAAAAGTCTGCTGGAGAGCCACCACCACCACGGACATCCGGTGACGTACGAAGTGGTGCCCCAACTCGCCTCGCCGCACTGGAGCCGCACAGGGATGGAGCCGCTTCTGCAGGGATACCACACCGTCCCCTGAAACTTGAAGTAGTCAGTTTCGGTGTAACGCTTCTTCAATAAATTATTTTATTTATTACAATTGGGCTTATTGGGGAAAATGGCCAACTCCGCCGAAAATTATTGGGGGCCAGACACCGAGCTGAGTGGATAAAAAAAAATTATAGAGTTGTGGGTAGAAAAGATAAAAGTAGAATTAAATAAGAAGTAAATAAAGATATAATAGTTAGAAGAGTGGAAAGAAGATAGTAAATCTATAATTAATTTGTTAATGAAGCCGTAAATAAGAATATAATAGTTAGGGGAGTGGAGTGGAAGGCAAATAATAAATCTATAATTAATTTGTTAATGCAGTGGAGCTAATAGATTAAATATGAAAGACTAGAAGAAGGGAATCTAAAGAATGCAAAAATGCGTGCAAAATTGCAAACTTGGAGGTGGGTAGCGATAAATAAAATAACCATGTAGGCGCTCTAGAGCAGGTTACTGGAACAAAATAAGAAGCTGAAGCGGTCCATAACAAAGTTGGCTACTGGTCGAAATAGAGAGGCTTAGGGCACTTGATTCGGCGACGGCCCGCATCCATTGAGAGTTTACGAAATACCAGGGCAGAGCAACAAGCTCGCAAATTAGCGCTGATGATGAGTTTCCAAAAACCGTTAAATCGCCAAATTTAGCGTCAGCAATTTCCGTTGACGAGGAATGGCTCGGTCGCAGATTCATCTCGAAATCATTAACGTTTCCAATACGTGTGAAACAATGCAATTATCGCAAAAAAACTTCAGTGCCATCGTTAAAACCTTCCAACAACTAGTCCGTAACTAGCCGAAATGAAAGGTCTGAAAAAGCTGTCATTACCCGGCCGGGACTTTCGGGGAATTTTTCGGTGCATTACCAACACCGAATGGCAGTTTTCACGGTGCGACTTCCTGTTATCGACCTGAATTACGAATAATTAACACAAAGATGCTTGACAAAACGAGTAACAAGCCGAATGTGGAGCAACTAGAGAGCCGGCAATATATTCAGAACGATTATTTGCCATACTTTCCAGCTAAACTCTTTTTACGTCGTCGAGATCACATTGCAGTTGTCGGAAACAAGTATAGAGACACGTCCGAGATTTCACGTGATCGCAGGAAAATACCCGATTAAGCTCCAGATGTCGAAACTATTTTCTGCATGTTAGAAATTACGATTACAAGTTTTCTCGACTTATCTGTAACTCTGTCGGAGAAGGGTGGTGAGTTACAGCATTTTTCCAAACAACGGACGTGTTCTGCTTCGAAATGCACCAGGATGCCGAGTTTTTCTATTATCACAGCTATATAAAGTTCCAGGCGGTTCAAACCTAGATAACAGTCAATCCGAAGCAAAGGCACAATGTTCCTCAAGAACCTACTGCTGATCATTGTGTTAATCCTCCCAGTAACGTTAGCAGAAGACAAAAAAAGTGATCGGGGCGATTTAAAAAAATCACTATCGCGAGATTGTGCCAAAATCTATTCCGCCACTTGCCTCAAACTGGATTTGGTCTCCTGGGTTGACAAGTTAAACGAAGATGACGACTACAGTGTTCTTCCGGGTGTTAGCGTGGTGCGCGAAAACGTTAGTGCACGTTCCACCACCGCTGATATTGTTGCCGAATTAGCCAGGGACTTCCCCAACGATCCCGATGCCCGTCTCGACGTTTTCCTCGTTAAAAAACTAGCTGGGTACCTCAGCACCCATTCAATTCGATTGAACCTGTGGGATAGTGCCGTGATAAACGAAGAGGGTCGCGGCAAGGGTGGTGGAGGTGGTGGACTGGGTGGTGGTGGCGGCAAGGGTGGCGGCGGTGGATTACAAATGATCTTGGCAGCCGGGGCCATGATGAAAGGTACTTTGTTTGCGTTGGCGTTGGGAGGGTTGGCGGTGATTGCCGGTAAAGCCATAATGACGGCGCTAATCTCCCTGCTGCTGTCGACCATCATTGGGCTGAAATCTTTGACGCATCAAGGACATAAACAAACGACGTACGAGGTTATTTCAAAACCCGTTTTCACCCATGCCAGCGCCCATTCGGTTTCGCATGATGAACACGGGTCTCCTCATTCTTATGGCCACTCTTCTTATGGAAGAAGTTTTGATCTACCACTACCTCTGGGGCTACAGGATGACTATGCGCCAGCGCAGTAACTCTAGATCTTTAATTATTTATTTTTCCTTTATTTATTGTGTCTTTTTCAATAAACTGTTTTTCTCGTCCAACCAGCTTGTTTTTGATCAATTAGAAGTTTATGTAAAATTAGATTTTGCTTAAGAAAGTGCTTCTTCAGATTAAAGAGAAGTTATTTTCAAAAGGGAACAAATATAATGTATTCCAAATTAAACCATACATCTCTTGCACTGTTCACCAGAAAATTTAATGAGCATCAAAAAATCTAAATAAAACCCAAATTATTATACATCAGAAAATGAGATCCTCACCACTAAAATAACTATGCTGCATATTGTTTTACCATTGCTTACATTCTAAATTCTATATGTCTATCAATTTTACTAAATGTTCACCAAATTTAGAACGCTCAAGTTACGCGTCCGTGCTGTACATAATAAATATTTGCGCTATCCATTTATATTTAGTGTTTCTCAAAAAAACTATTTGTGCGTCAAATAATTATTCTATTACTCCAAAAATGAAATATGCTCGCGCATCTTTCCTTGCCGCTTGCGCTTCCAGACAAGAGGCACGCGAAAAAAGTTTTGTACAAGGTCAGTTCAGGACCCTGTAATTTTCTTTTTAAAGCACGATTAGAAATTACCACTAAAAGAAGTTTTACGTTTTACATAATGCAAGCCAATTTCAGCAAAGCATTTATATATTACGGAAATCAATATCTTTTTTTGTGCAAACCACTTCTATTTTTACTCTTATTTTCCTTGCCCTAGCACATCTACATCTATAATTTTGCATAAAATTATTTACCATTTGCACAACATTCTATTGCTTGTGTATTTTTGATCAACAAATAGTATTTTTAACTGCTAAATAATATAAGACACTGTCGAAAATTAAATATCTGGGTATTATGTTAGAATTAAATGCGGAATAAAATTTGGTGAACATTTAGTATTTATGGTCAACAAAAGTTATTTTGGCCAACAAAATATATAAGAGGCCAGCATTATGTCAATATTTGTTGTCGCTTTAAGATTATGTATTTTCTTAATTTTGGTGAGCATTTAGTATTTTTGGGAAATGAAAGTATTTTTTTGTATGAAAATATTGGGTAAATTTGGTACACTGTTAAATACGACTGTGTTCAAAATAACTTAAAAGTTTGAACATTGTTAAAGTCTCTTTGGGGTTTGACTACCTGTTAGGCGTTTCTGGTTAAGTTAATAAAGCTTTACGCAAAGATAGAAAGGAACTGACAATACTCTGACAACGTAGTTTCTTGATTTTTTATATCTACATAGTTCCATCAAATAGTGAGACTACAAGATTTCTTATGAACACATTAAAAAGATGTTGGCAACAAGTAAAAAATCTTTAATTTTTAGCGTTTTGTGACTTTCTGGTCTGTTATGAAGATGATCCTAATGTCCTACTAGCAAGATTTGATATGAGCGATGGCAAAGTGTAAGGGTTGACTATTCTTTTGGTCTCCTCGTAATGTAATGGTTTAGAGCTTCATTTAATCTTTTTCATTTCCTCATCTTATTAGTCTCGTTTTATCCATATTTTTCATTCTTTATTAATTTTTCTTATCTTCTCTATCTATGATAGGAAATAGGGATAACTCTGTAGGAAATATAGTTGCTAATAAGACTTCGCTAATAAGTTCTGACTTCTGTATGCATTTTATAGCTCTGCAAACTTCCAGAAAAGCAGATAGAAACAGAAAAAAATTTTAGTGAATTAAGATCCAACCCCAAAACTCCATTGTACCTAATGCAAGTGTTTTCTTCTTTCTTCTAGTTGCTCTCAAGCTCTTTTTAATGTTGCCTACAGTCAGTAGATTTTCAATTCATTACTATCTTTGATAACTAGCCAGTAGACCAATATGATTACATAAGACATACAAAGTTGTTGTTAGCAGGGTGACTGATCTATACATACAAAGTCATCTTCACAACGAACAACAAGACAATGACCAGTTGCCACTTAAAAATAATTAATAAACGGTAACACTATATTTTTTTTTAAATTAAATTTCTTGGCAATTACTTACATTAAACTGACATTGTTAGTTGCACGCTTTGTGAGTTTTGCATCCTGAGGATTCGTTCTTGTCCTTGTTTGACCTGTTGCTGCAATGAATATATGCATTGGATCTTGCGAATAAATTGTTTTTTAATCACTTTAACACCAAAGTTCCCCGAAAAAACAATTAAAAACCATCACTTTGCGATAAGATCTGCGCGAAGAGGTTTTCGGCCTTTGCAATTACCACCGGAAGCGATGCTTAAATTTTCAATTATTTCAACCATCGCGGTTCTGTTACCCGAAAATTGGGATTAAAAGCCAACGGTACTTGCGGCATATGTGCGACAACAATAAGTGACATAACTTAAGGAGTCGATAAAAAAATAATTATACACAATCATTAAGTGGAACATCTGGCATTGTTTCAGATTCAGTTTCGCTGGTCAAAAAACGACCTTGTAAGGTCAAAAATCATCTCGGTGGCATGATCGAGCTTGAAACGTCGAAAGTGGATTTAAATTTGCGATTTGTCGCCAAATCCGCCAAATTCCTAACTGATTTCGTCGCCAGTTACGCTATTGTGTCGTCGTTCCGGATTCGTGCACAGTTAGGGGTATTGTTGCAGCTTTGGTCAATGAGTCGAAGTGGTTGCTGTTGTTTCGATACCGTTTCGTGTCCAAGTGTGAATTTTGCGATAATTAAGAGTTTCTGCTTTCGAAAATTGCCCATCACTATTCGCAATTAGGCAAAAACCTGTTGTACGTGGGGAGCTTCGTCTTCAGGTGCGAATACTGTAACAGTTATTGAAAAATTAATGAAAAAATTGGAGCGGTGATAGTACGGTGAAGTATACACTTGCTCCTTATGTTCAGTGAGATTATCGAATTATATGCCCGTCACTTACGCTCACAATGACTTCTTGCTCCACTAACTCCATTCATCGATAGATGGACATTAAATTAAGGAATAGGAGGTAACTTTTTTTACTCTAGATGTTTCGGTATATAAACCACTATCGTTTTCGACGTCTGCATCAGTCCACTTCTTGGCATTCCTCCAGCAGCATGATTTTTAAACTGTTAGTGGTCGGTGTTGCAGTCGCCTCTTTGGTGCTGGGTGAGGACGTAACGAAGCCAACCAGTGACAGGAGTGATTTCAAAAAGTCCCTATCCCGGGATTGTGCCTCGTCCTACTCGGTCACCTGCCTAAAACTGGACATAGTGTCATGGGTTGATAAGTTGAACGAAGACGACAATTACAGTGTTCTACCCGGTGTGAGCGTAGTCCGGGAAAACAGTGGTGCACGTGCCAACACCGCGGATATCGTCGCCGAATTAGCCCGGGACTTCCCCAACGATCCCGACGCCCGTCTCGACGCCTTCCTCCTGAAAAAGGTCACCGGCTACCTCAATTCCCATTCCGTCAAGCTCAACTTGTGGGACGCCACCACTGACGTGGCCGCTGCCAGGAAATCCGGAGGTGGACTCGGAGGCGGCGGCGGCGGTGGCGGCGGCAAAAAGGGCGATGGCGGCTTGGGAATGCTTTTGGCCGCTGCCGCTTTGATGAAGGGTACTTTAGGCGCGATCGCTCTGGGAGGTTTAGCAGCCCTCGCCGGTAAAGCTTTGATGACCGCCCTCATCTCGTTGATGTTGTCTGCTATCATCGGCCTCAAAGGGTTGACGAGTGGAGGAGGAAAATCCACCACTTACGAAGTCATTTCCAAGCCCGTTTACACCCATGCCAACACCCATTCTTCTTCGCACGAAGAACATGGAGGCGGCGGACATTACGGGCATTCTTCCTATGGAAGAAGCTTCGATATGCCGTTACCATTGGGGCTGCAGCCTGGGTACAAACCAGCGCAATAAGTGATACCAAATTTTGTTGGCGATTTTATTTATTTATTTATTATAAATAAAATATTTATTTTTTTTGTATTTATGCTGATTCGAATAAATTCGTTGTGATCTTTAGTTTATTATCGTAATTAACCTCCATCCCTTAATTTTACGACCGTGATCCGGGCCAATAACCGGATCGCAACTAATTACAAGTTGCAAAAAAATAATTAACATCAAACTTGTTTAAACCAAATCGCCTCGGCTTATTAGCAATTCACTGGAAAAGAAACTAATGGGATCAATCAACAACAGAAGCGTGTTAGTAAAACGTTAATATCTACTTTCCTCTTTTTTACTGCAATTCATCGACCATTTCCTTTTGGTGCTGGACGATTTATTAAATGATGGAAGAAAATGGGATCATCGCCAAGCTCTGTCAAGGTCTAGTTACGTCTGTGAACCGAGGCACTTGCTTTTTTGGAAGTTTTTTGGCAACTTCCGTAATTACCCAACAGTGATGGCCACGTTATTTATCGAGATGTGAAATTGTAAAAGTGTTAACTGCGTTCTGAACGAGACTAATTGCCAGAAAAAGTAGTCGAGGACTTAGCGGTAATTTATTTTGGTAACAACGTTCTTTAGTCAGCACTCTACTGGAGTGGTGATTTCAATGGTAACTGCACACCAGGGCCACTCGCGACTGCAGAGCCCCAAAAGGAGTTTCCAAAACGTCCGTAATTTTTCCCTAATGAAGACACTACGAGGGGTATTTCCTAGTCAAAGTACAGGTGACCTCGGCTATATTGTCATATCAAACTCTCATATACAACAAACCATGTCCTTCTAGAACCATGTAAAAATTCATTGGTTATACCGAACTTCTGATATAACGAACTGATTTTAACAATCCCTTGAAGTTCGTTATAACCGAAGTCTTCTGTAGTTACAAACACTAATATTGTTGTTTTCTAAAAAAGTGCAAATATTTCAGATTCAAGATAAAATCACTTAAAGGTCCACTTGACACTTTGACTTGAACTTGGTCCCATCTCACTTAGCAACTCCCATATCAGCAAGATAGCAGACACCTAGTGGCTGTGCCAGCGCAATGTTGTTCTATTTTTTTCTTGCTTTGACCCCCTTAGTAGCGTTAGGGTAAGTCAACCAAAGCTACAATGACACTTTAAAAATAGTCTTCTCCAGGCAGAACTTCGATGGTCCTGCCCTGTACCAAGTGACTGAACCCGTAGAACATGGCGAGTGCCCAACATGGGACAACAGAACCAACACACTTTACTACGTTGACATCCATAAGGGCACTATATACGCGTACCATTACGACACTAAAGAGCTCAACTCGTTATTTGTTGGGGGTGAAGTGGCACCGATAATTCAGTTCAAGAACAACCCTGCAGCTTTTATTGTGGGCATTTACAAAGGTATTCAAGCCTTGTTCTGGGATGGCGGAAACAGCTCCAGTAGTATATTGCTATATTTAACAGCAGTTGATGATGATAAACCGACGCGAATGAACGACGGTAAAGCAGACAAAGAAGGAAGAGTTTGGCTCGGTAATTAAAACGACAATTATTCCTCCCCCAATAATAGCGAAACATTTCTAGGCACCATGGCTCTGGATGCTGCTGAAGGTCAAGGAACCCTCTACAAAGTAGAGCATAACTTTACCGGGATAGAAATGGTAACGGCAACTCCCATGATCACTCCGGTGACCATCAGTAACGGAATGGCGTGGAACAGCGCTAACGACAAAGTTTACTACATCGATTCGCCAACTCTCCAAATTGCCGAATACGATTACGATAACACCTTAGGAACGATATCTAATCGACGAGTTGTCTTTGATTTACGCGACCATAATTTGAACGCTGATCCTGACGGTATGACCATCGACAAGGACGACAACTTGTGGGTGGCTCTTTACGGAGGCGGATCGGTTATCAAAGTCAATCCAACTACTGGAGAACTTCTGCAACGAGTCCCTATTCCAGCAGAAAGTGTAACTTCTGTTATGTGGGGAGGTCCGGATCTGGACATTTTGTTCGTTACCACCTCAAGAGTCGACTTGAGTGATGAACAGATCATGAAACAACCAGCTGCAGGGGCCGTTTTCGCTTTGACCAACCTCGGAACCAGCGGAGTTCCCGTCTTCGGCGCAGACATAACCAGCGAACCTGAACACTTGTTCTCTTGATGCCAATAAATAAACAAGTAAGCTGTCAAGTATAAATATTGTTTAAATATCTCTATAGAAGCCACAACTTAGTTCTTTCTATGATCTTACGTTAGACTGGCACCGCCTCAAGAAGAGTTTAAGATCTCATGGTAGTAAAATATTATTGTAGGCTAACAGAAACTTAAGGGCTAGAGTCTACTGCCACGTGACTTCCGCTTTTGTAAGTAAAAAAAGACAGTAAATATTTAATTTCTTAGTTAACACACACATATTATTTCTATAAAGTACATAACAATTAAGTAATAAGTAGCGCAGCAGATATTTCATTACGGTAATTGATGATTATTAAAATTAATTTTAAAGTAGAGCATGTAACCATACTATTAATACGTTATAGCATCTCTTAATGAATACTTAATACTCTTATATTAGTTCAACCTGCAGGGACCTGTCTCGTTTATTCTGGTAGACAATCTTTATCAAATTAACCATTAAGTAGATTATTGCGGCCAACAAGCAAACTACAATAGCTAAGAGCACCACTACAACAACATTTACGGCAGGATTTTTTTCCCTTTCTAACGCCATTAAATGATCGGCTTTACTCACATTTACGTCCTGTGTCGTCACGATTGAGTTTGGAAAATTTTGCAAATACTGGAAAAAATTGCTTTTGGCGTAATTTTGGTCGAAGAACTTATAAAATTGCGATTTTTCAAAATCCTCGTTGAGAAATCTCGTTAATTTCGCTGCGTCCAAGAAATTTTGCTCTGAGGATTTGCCCACTTTCGATTGAGAGTCATTCATAGATTCGGGAGCGGTTTCAGACAAATTAGAGATGACTTCTTTTTGATTGATGCAGGCAATCCCTTGGAAATTCTCGACACTAGATGAAGTACTGCCAACTATTGTTATCTTAATTTTCCGGAAGGTATGTAAAATATTTGGCAAATCGCCGCAAGCAAAAAGATTTTTGTCCAACGAAATGGTCACTAACATCGGCAAATGCGGAATGAGAGCGTCGGGATCAATTTTGGTAATTTTGTTGTTGGTAAAGTCTAAACGAATCAGTCGACCCAAAGAAATTACAGGCAATTCCCTCAATTTGTTATTAGCAATGTTTAAACTTTGAAGGTTTATTAAAGTATCAAAGGTACCGTATCGCAAATTTTCAAGCACGTTATTGGACAAATCCAAAAACTTCAACTCAAGTAAATCACTGAATGAACCGGATTTAATTGTAAAAATCCGATTGTGTTTTAAACTTAGTCGAATTAGATTCCTTAAGCCCGCAAAACTATTTTCTTCAAGACTCGTGATCAAGTTGTAACTCAAATCCAACTCTAAGAGCATCTTGATTACGTTTCTCGAGCCCTCAACCTTTTTAACATTATTATGACTTACGCATAATTTCGAAACGTTCGAACTAATTTCGCCAATAGTTTGAATATTGTTGTTACTAACGATAACTTCGAAGCTGTTTAAGTTTTCCCAATTCTCCAAAGCTAGTCCCTCATTATTGGACAAATCAAGAACTTGGAGCTTGGGTAGTGCAGAAAAATTAATATGAACTATTCGAGTTGACGACAAATTTAGCTCAGTTAAAGTTAATTTTCTTAAATCAACATCAAACGTTGGCAGTCTCGTATTGTTAAACAATAACACTTTGATATTTGTGAAATTAAAATCTTGAAACTCTACTAACGGATTTCCTGAAAGATCCAAATGTTGAAGTTGATCTTGAGCTTCTAGAAAGTCTTCTGGTAATTTAACAATTACGTTATTGCTTAACAACAGTTGCTGTAGACCTGTCACTCCCATAAAAGATTTTTCTTCAAAACGTTGAATTTTGTTATTGGCCAAGTTCAGAATTAATAAAAGATGCAAAGAGTTGAAGATTCCTGTAGTTATCGTGGTCAATTCATTGTGGTTCAAGTGCAATTCTCGTAGTCGAGTCAACCCATTAAAAGCGCCTGGTTGTAGTCTTTCTATGTGGAGGTGATCGAGGTGTGCCGCCACTATTGTTGTAAATCTCGACAAAAGTGATGGGGGAACAGTCGAAAAGTTCGAATTGGTTATTTTCAGAATCTGGTCGTAGGCCTTATCGACAAAATTAAAAGACGCGTATTGTTCAGCAGACAGTCCTGAACAAGTCATTGTAGAGTTCAATATCTTAATTGTTGTGGTTCTATATCTACGAGTCCAGTATCGAATAGGTGCCGGCGTTATTTCCAATTTTTCTATATCTTCCTGGCAATCTGCCCATACTGCATTTGAGCCAATCACCAAAAGTAACATGGACAGCATCATGTTTCCTGAAATCAAAACAAATGCTGTAGTCGCCAGTAAGGTCATCTTGTATCAACTAAAAATTAATAAGGAGTAATATTAACTTCAACGACAAATAACATTCAACTACCTACACTGTTTAATTATTGGAAACTAAAACAAAAGAAATTATTATTGTTGCTGTATAATCACTTGTGTTAAGCAAATTTCACTCACTGTTCGAGAGGAATATGATTTTCACTGTCTATTCTGGAGCCGTTTGATAGACAAAACTTATCGCTAGTTTGATAGGGATGCGGCATTCCAGCATTCCACCGACCTAAAACTATACGGGGTGTGTTTGAAATCAGTCCATAGAAAAACAAGTAGACCGTAAAATTTTGAAATTATACAAGGTGTTCAGGATAAAAATGTTAAGCATGGAGATCTAATTATTCAAATAAGTGAGATACCATTTTGTTTAACATTCTTATCCTAGAGATATATTTTCTTTTATTATCGAGCAAAATTTGATTTTTGTTTGAACCAAAACCAAAAAAGAAAATTTCTTTGTGACCAAACAATCACCTTGTTTCAATTTTACTTTCGAAATTTCTGAATCTGTACCAAATGAGAAGAGAAAGCTTTCTTGTTTGATTATAGTGAACTGGACCAACATAAAACGTTTAGAAAAATTAAGAAAACTTTCTAAATTTGCTAATAAAGTAGTTGTTAGTGTACAAACTCCTAAACAATTTTCAGGACTTCTGCTTAAAACTATCGCCTTGTTTGAAGTTTGAAAAACACAATTTCGTTAAAGTTAAGAAAATATAAAATTTATTTTCGTATATAAACTTTGCCGAAATATTAACAAACAACAATACTAAGAATAGGAAAACATAGCAATAGCCGGATCCTCTGTCTCGTAGGTGATGAGAACGTCCCTAAATTTGTCCAACAACTGCAATAATTGACTCCTTCGCAAATTCTCCAGGTACATGATCTCCTCGATGTGGTGTTCTCCATGGAAGTAACCCTTGCGACACAATCTCGCAAACAGCCTCAGATCCTCAGGATTATTAGTAGCCGGTATCTAGAGAACAAGAATTTTTAAAAATGTATCAAAAAAGTAGAAAATTTACCTTAAAAATGTTCCCACGCTCTTCATCAGGAAAATCCAACAACAACTCTTCCTGGTAATCTTGCTTTTCTTCTTCAATTGAAGTAAAACTAACATTTTCTAAACTACAACCAGCAACGTGTTAAGAAGAAAATTACAAAAAGGGCCGCCGAACTAACTTAATACTCCTGTTAATGATTTCCGTATCGCTTCGCAATTCAGGAGTTTCTGAAACTGTTGAAGTTCCGCTCTCGGATTCGGCGCGGGAATGTTCCGAAGCGCTTGGCTGGTAGGAACTTGACAAAACCGTGCTACTTCTGTGGGAAATAGCGCGATTTCTACAATCTTTCTCTCTACAACTTCAAATTGATTCAAACCGAATTTTCGTCATTCAAACCTTACTTTCCCGTCCGAACCCGTCCATGGTCCGTTGGTATATACTGAATGTAGGTGTGCAACTGCAAAACCAGATGGTGTTGCAACAACCAAATGGTAGTTTGTACCATGTACGACTGTTGCGACGGATGACACAAAGGGTTGCATTTTTGTCCCAGCGAAGATGGCAGGGCAAACTCGCTGATCGCTTTCAGCAAAGTGGTCGTGGAGAAAGATTCGGAAAATTTGTCTATTAAGGGCGAGTTTAAATGGATGGGGGCGTCCGGCGAAATTACGTATTTATTGGTGGAGCAAATGGGGAAAATTACGGTGGCTTTCGCCCAATAGACTAGATGCGCTGTTAGTTCGAACACCTGGAAAATCGGGGTTAATTCTGATCGTTAAGTAGGGGCGAGAGCTACGTGGTTTAGGGTTAAGTCGGAGTCGGCGGCCAAAGTTTGCAGGTTCTTCAATGGCGAATATTGGGACAACATCCGCGTCAACGACGGAGATCCGTCCAAAGAAGTAAAATCGTTCATCTGCTGCACCGGGTACAGCAACAAGAGGCTGTGATAAGGACGCAGAGCCTTTAGGCATCTGAAAATTAATTTCTTATACTGAACCTTTTCCTTATTGCTTATCTTAAGTTCAATAAATAATAATGAGTAATAAAAAGTTGGCTTACCTGTCGATGTCTTCAGGTTCGACAATTTTGCCCCTTAAGTGCCACTGGTGCACCTTCTGCGGCAAACAGAAGCTCAGCGTTATCCAGTAATTGATGCGAATATTGACAAGTCCACTGCTGCACAAGTCGTCGTACATCTTCTTGATGTTGTTGGCCAAAGTGCATTTTCCTAGTATTGTCTGAAACGCGGCTTCAGCGTTACTAGCATAACCATCATCATGAGCTGTTGTCATAGTTTGAGTTTGTTCCGTCACGTATCCGCACCGCTTTTCCTCGTACCTGAGAGCAATACCCATTCGCTTACTCAAATCGTGGTAGCAAGTAACTAAAAATTCTTGTTTAAAAAAATTCTTTTTAATTCGAGCCAAACTTACCAACTGACTGACTAGCAAGGGCTTGTAGAGCAAAAACGACATTAATCAACATAACACCGGAAGCGTCCTGTTGCTTGTTCCGCAACTGCAACTGGGTCGGGTGACTAACAAACCGGACATCGTTGACTTTCAGTTCAAATTTCCTATTGGACAGTTCCGGTTTAACGGCAAACAAAGAAGAAAGAACTTCGTCTGTGAAGCCAGTTAGTTGGCCTTTGTTGATGTTAGATGTTGCCTGAGAGGGCGATTGGAGAAGATCCTCGAGGTTGGGGAGGGTGTAAGGGTTGCGTCTTCGAGTGTTCGAAGGCTCCTTGCTCTCCTGGAAGTGGAACGGGTAACGGAACAAAAGGCGGTCGCCTTTACTGTCGGACTTCACCAAAATTATGCTCAAAGGATTTACTTCCATGGCGGCAGCGTCTGGTGGTCGTCTCACATTGTTGTTGTTAATTGTGGAAAATTTTGTTGATTTGACAACGATTCTAACCTAGAAATCTGACACTGACAGGTCGAGGCCAAGTTTCGCTAACAGCGCCACCTTCACGCCACGCCGGTACCAGTGACAGAAAACTTCACAACATTGAAGATTTACCGATTTTAGCGAAATATTGGTCCAATCTTTACCTTGTAAATAACCACAAAAGTAAAGATTTCTAGTTCCAAAATTTCCACTACGATAGTGGCGGTTATCACTGATAACAGCGTTATCAATTTGTGGTAGTTTGTCGATAGCTCGTTGGCGGCGCTGTAACTGGCTGCCAAAAAACAGCAAGTCAACTGTCAACTGTCAAAAGTCAGCTGGTTGTCAAACCAAAACAATGTGTTTTGTTGTGGCTTATTGAAAATCAGTGTTTTGGTAGAATCCGTAGTTTTGGGGCTCAAAAATGGGCAACCAATTAGTGGGCATCGCCCCTTCCCAGATATTCCCGGTGGAGCGGTACTTGACCGACCACCCGGAGCTGAAATTCGACCTAAGGTAAAGTCCGCAATCCCCCAAAACATTCAACAATTGCGCTGTTTCTAGCTTGGGGAGCACGAGATTCTTCAAAGTAGCCCGCGCCGAGTCTCAAGAGGGTCTAATTGTGGTCAAGGTGTTTGCGATCCATGACCCGTCATTGCCCCTGTCCAGCTACAAGGACCAATTGGAGGAGATCAGAAAGCGGCTATCGAACGCGGTCAATTGCATCCCTTTCCAGAAAATTATTCTCACAGATAAAGCGGGACTTATCATGCGGGAATATTTCAAGTACAGTCTCTATGACAGGATTAGCACTAGACCGTTTTTGACAAACATCGAAAAGCGGTGGGTCACCTTCCAAATTCTGTTGGCCCTGCATCAGTGTCATAAAGTGGGGGTATGTCATGGGGATATCAAGTTGGAGAACATAACGATCACGTCGTGGAATTGGGTGCTGTTGGTCGATTTCGCCTCATTCAAACCCACCTTTGTTCCTGAGGACAACCCGGCCGATTATTCGTACTTTTTCGACACTTCGAGGCGGCGCACCTGCTACATCGCCCCCGAGCGGTTCTCGAGAGCCACCAGCACCGAAAATAGCGCCCTAATCACCGAAAATACCTGCGACAACGGCGAGCTGACGCCCGCCATGGACATATTCTCCACAGGGTAAAGCCACATTTTGGCCGTTCAAATAAGCAATAAAAAAACAATAAACAATTTTAACGTAGTTAAAAAAAATATTTGGGATAAATGCTTTAGTCATTATCTACAAGGGATTTTTTTGATAACTACTCTCCAAGCATTTTTTTTAACGCGGAGAGTTGCAGGTGCGCCTTGCTGGAATTGTGGAACGAGCTCCACGTCCCCTTCGAGTACTCGCAGCTGTTGGCGTACCGCGCCGGCAAGTATTCGCCCCAAAAGCACCTGGACAAGCTTGGAGACCCGGTTCTGTGCGCCATGATCTCGAGTATGATCGAAATCGACCCCTCGAAGCGTCTCTCGGCCGAAACTTACTTGGCCAAGGAGCGTGGCCGACTATTTCCCGAATACTTCTACACGGTCCTGCAACCGTACATGTTGGTTTTCTCCTCCACCCCCATCCTGTTGCCGGACGAGAAAATTCTGAGATTGCGCAACGACATCGGCAACATACTGACCGAATCAAACCTGATCACGCGAGAAAAGGGCGAAAAGTACGATCCGGAAAAGTGCGAGAAGGCCAACAGTGAGGGTTTAGTTCTCATTATTTCGTTGTTGACTTCGTGCGTGCGAGGGCTGCACGACGTCTCTTCGAAACTGTACAGTTTGGAGATTCTGTTAGAACTGTCCAGACATGCAAGCGACGAGATGATTCTGGATCGTATCTTGCCCTACATCGTAAGTACAGAGTCATCCAGAACGGTTGAACGTGACGGCACTTTGACGATTGACAACTGTCAGTTCCTGCTTTAACCGCTTTTACGTCACTGCCATTTAGTACGTGTCGGAGTAGGTAAAGTTTGGCAAAGCAACAGTTGAGGATCGATATCGGGTAAGCGGCACGTTCAGCCGCTCCAGATAACTTTGTATACAGGGTGGGGCAATAGTGCGTCCGAGTTCGATAGCTCGAGTTCTATGATAGGTAGAAATCTGATTTAGAAACACAGATAAACTAGAGAAAGAAGTCTATAACTGGAAATTATTTTTGAACATACAGGGTGAGCCAAGACAATTATACAGGGGCTATTTGTAACCATTTTCGAAATATTGCCAAATAATTACAAAATTCAAGAATAATCTTAAAGAATTATATCGCTTTCCAAATAACTCGAGAAAAAACTTCAAATGTTTCAAAATTGACCCAAAAATGACAATTGCCGACGGGTAACTGCCATAAATGTGTATTCCTTGTCGGATAATATAAAATGCAAAAAATGATCAAGATACAAACATAAAGTGAACTTACAAAAAAAACTTATGCTGTTTTTATAAACAGAACATCTGGAGCACTTATTATAATTTTATCTGTCGAGTAATTTGAAAAACAATCTAATTATTTAGGATTATTCTTGAATTTTGTAATTAAAATGGTTACCAATAGCCATAGTGGTGTACATCCAAAAAATGT
Source organism: Schizotus pectinicornis (assembly GCA_951805265.1). Lineage (NCBI taxonomy): Eukaryota > Metazoa > Arthropoda > Insecta > Coleoptera > Pyrochroidae > Schizotus > Schizotus pectinicornis. The sequence continues at coordinate 5,234,802 of OX638207.1, forward strand.
TTGTTTTTAGTTTCTACATCATACCGATAAAAAATATACAGGATGTTCCATTTGAAAAAATGGAGAAAATTAAATTCAAAAAGTTCTAAATTGAATAATTAAATTTAGCCACCCTGTATAATTTTTCAAAAGTTAAAACGATTCAAAGACATTCCACCGATGTTTCCTAACTAGTCTTTATATAATTTTTTTTTAGAACTCATAATTATTGTGACTGTAGTGATTTTTTTAACATGCACCTGCAGATGCCATTATTTGAACAAAAAAATTGCTACATCCAAGTGGTTTGGAAATAGTCAGCAATAATATTGAATTGAAAAGAGTCTAGAAAAAGGATCCGAAAAATCTTCTTTTGCACACCACATTCCATTTAAAAAAATGTCACCTAATCTTGTATAATTGTCTTGGCGCATCCTGTATGTTCAAAAATAATTTCCGATTATAGACTTTTTTCTCTAGTTTATTTGTGTTTTTAAATCAAGTTTCTACCTATCATAGAACTCGAGCTATCGTAGTCGGACGCACTATTACCCCACCCTGTATATTTTAGGTTGTTTCTAGAAAATTTCGTCTCCGTTATTTTTCGATTTTTGCTTCGTCTTCCACTTACTAGATTTTTTTTCCACAGATCGACTTGGCCACCGACGAGAGTCCGCGAGTTAAAATTTGCGCCATTAACACCGTCACTAAATGTTTGGATTTAGTTAGGCAATTGCCGAGATCCGACTCTAACATTTTTCCTGAATACGTTCTTCCGGGTTTAAGTAAATTGGCTACCGATCCGAACACTTGCGTTAGGGCTGCGTACGCTAAAAATATTGCGACTTTAGCCGAAATCGCGTTGCGCTACTTGGACCAGATTCAGAACGACTGGTACGATAACAACGCCAACAAGCAGAAATACAACCATACGTTCAATTACGAGCAAGAATTGCAAGCGTTGCACGAGATGGTCGAACAGACCGTCAGCATCCTCCTGGAAGATCAACAGGCTCTAGTCAAGCAGACGCTGATCGACAACGGAGTCACAAAGTTGTGCGTGTTTTTTGGAAAACAGAAAGGTAGTTTTAGAAGTAGTTGGGCGGAGTTGGTCAAAGTTACGGAAACGGGCTCCTCGGGCAACGATTCGGGTATCACAAGACGAAGGCGAGTTCGAATATTTGTCTTCGTACCTTATGGATCAATTTCAGGTCGATTTACGCCTGGCATAAATGGGCGGAGCAGCGCAAATCGGTTGCGCTCAATTTCAGTTTTCCGTAGACACCCTCGTTTTTTTTTTTTTTATTTGAAGCCCAAGAGCTCCTCTTCATAAAATTGCAACTCTGACCCACGACTTCGTAACGTTGCCGTGATTGAACGAATTGAAACTGAAAAATTCTTTGCAGCTAATGACGTGCTGCTGTCTCACATGATTACGTTTTTGAACGACAAAGACGACCGGCAGTTGCGCGAGTCTTTTTACCAGTGCATCGTGGGGGTTGCCTCCTACATCGGCTGGCATTGTTCCGGAATTTTGGCCCCTCTCCTGCAACAGGTGCGCTTTCGATTTGGTGAATTCGCCGAGTAACGGGAATAATTTCCAGGGATTGACCGATTCTTGCGAGTTCGTAACTACCAAGAGCATCAACGCGATGTCGTCGTTGACCGATTTGGGACTGCTGACGAAGCCGGCGATCTGCGAATTAGTTGCGGACGCTTCCTCGTTTTTGGTCCATCCGAATTTGTGGATTCGTCAGGCCGTCGTCGGATTCATAACGATTACCGCCAAAAATTTGTCGTTCTTGGACATGCAATGCAAAATTATGCCCCATCTGACCCTCTACATGAAATATTCTTTGATCCAAATCGACCGGTGAATTAGTTGGTTTGTCGCGATTTTTTGTTTAATTATTGTCGAGTTGCAGGCCCGAGCTGCTCTTCGATTCGCTCGTAAGTCCGATTCCCCGGATCGTTTTCGACATGGTCGTCGCCCAGCCCGACATCAATTTGTTCATGTCGACGTTGATGGAGAGGAAGGCTGTGCGGGACTCCCTCGATGCGGGACAACTAATCCAGTTCGAGTTCCACATGGACATCAAAGTCGTAAGCTCGGCTTTAAACGCACAATTCTCCTCCTAATCCGCGACCGCAGTTTTTCAGGCGGTTGGAGGCGAACGGTTTAACCGAAAACATGGAGGACTACTTCTTGCGAATGGAGAACCATCTGAGGAAGATCAACAAACACAAGCACATCGCCAGAGGCAACCGACAGAACGACGGCAAAATCGAAATTAGTTCGGCCAACGGCAACATGAAGAGTCACGTGTTTTATTTAGGCGACACCCACAAGGGCGAGTTTATAAACGACAGGTAATCGCGATATTTCTTTTTGTTTTTCGAACGATGCCAGCATTTTTTTTCTAGAAGGTTGCACAGGACCAACACTTCAGGCTCTATCGATACTAACGTTAATTCCGATTGGAACTACAGCAGCGAAGTGTTGACGAGGCATTCGGAAAGCACCAACTCGGGGGGGATGTCGTCGAGGTCCACCACCAGTAGACCGTCGTCGCCTCAAGGCGACAATCACACGCCGTTCGTCAGCACTGATCCCTCGACTAACATCAGTCTCCACGAAAGGTCCTACATTCAATGTTGGTATCAATGTTATTCGCACTTAAAAAGTTTTACTTTTATTTTTTTTTATAGATCGGCGGTCTAGTTGCTATTTGGAACTCAACAAGTTGAAGATTAAACAACAGGAACACTACTTTGAGGCGCTGAGGTAGGCAAAATTTGGAAATAATAATAATATCAGGACTTTCTTGAAGGGAAAAAAAACAAAAAACAGTAGCTCCAATAGCTACAATGGTGGCGAATCTGCTCAGAATCATTGTAGAAAATTAAATTGAATTATATGTATTTGTTAAATAATTTTAGCCAAGTATGATTTTTGCTATACAAAACGTTTATTCAACAAAACAATTTATTGCAATCAATCGGAAGATGTTGCTCGTATTGCAGCTTCACTAGAACTCACTTAAAACTAATACGCATTGACCTTATATAGTCTAACCTAATGCACACGGCACCACAGTACATCCGGTGACGGCCAAAAGAACAAAAGAAGTTGACCTCGTCTCGGCGACGGGCGGATCAATAAATAACATGCATGAATGAGAGTTTGACGAGCGGACCAATAAATAACATGCATGAATGAGAGTTTGAATTTTATTTTCAACAGTATTGGCTCATGTTATCTGAAAATTTGGCTCTATATCTTTGAATTAGCTCTTAACACTCTGGTGGTTGTGGGTCGTAGGGGCAAGGATTGGGCGGAGCAGGCGGCTTGGCAGCCCCAGCTGCCTCCCCCCGAATGGCACTTGAAGGGCACATTGGTGGCGCACCTGCACGAGCACCGCGGCGCCGTCAACCGCCTGTGCACCATCCCCGACAAGCCGTTCTTCGCCAGTTGCTCAACCGACGGTTACGTTCGCTTATGGGACTGCGCTAAAATGGAAGGCAAAAACATAGCCAACAGGTCCAAGCAACACTTCAAAATGCAGACGAACATCACCAGCATGGCGGTTTGCGATAACGGTCAATCTCTAGCTGTGGCCGGCCAAGACGGCCATCTCAACATATTGAGACTCGACCCGGCCGGAACTAAGTAAATTTTTTGTTTTGGAAAAATTATTTTCTCATTGCTTATTTTCCGAAATAGAATGAACTTGATCCAGATGCGTCAACTGAATGAATTCGATGACGGTTACATCGTTGACGTCCAATGTTTAGATTCCGGCTTCCAAAGCGCCGTGGTTTACGCAACGGTGTACGGATCTCTGGTCGGATGGGATTTGAGGACTCCCGGATCCGCTTGGAGGTTGGAGAACGGCCTCGAAAAGGGCGTCATCACCTCTATTTGCGTCGATTCCCATCAGAGCTTGTTGACGTTGGGCACCACCGCCGGCCACTACAAAGTTTTTGATCTCAGGTTTCAATTGCCGATCAATTCGTTCGAGCAACCGGGTTTGTACTTATTTTACATTAATGTGCGTGTGAAATTACGTTCAAAGGGTAGAATCTGTGCGGGTTCCAGGTCAGGAAAACGTCAAAAAGGTCATTAGTCATCCGACGGAGCGGTCCTGGATCATTTCGAGCGTCGAGACCAATAACAAGATTTTGATGTGGAACTTGGAGACCAGATCGTTGGAGAAGATCCTGTGGGGCAGCAACGCACCGCCACTATCACAACCTACAGTAAGTTGAGGGCGTCAAATCGTAACGATTACCCCAACTGGCGTGTTTGACAGTTTCCTAACTTACCGACTTTCCTCGTAACTGTATCTTAAGCACAGTCTTAAGTAGATTTTGGTCATGGGCGGGACAGAAAATAGCAAAAGCGATACTTACTTAAAAAACGTAAATTTAATTTGAAAATTACCAAAATTACCAAGATACCAGGTCGCTGAATGAATTATTTTAATGCGGAATTCATTTATTTCAATGAAATTTCCGTGAACTACAACTAGCATAATTCCCCCTCATAAATGACGCATCTTTGCTTTGTCTCCAAATCATTAATTCTCCCCGCATCGGCCGCGCAATTTGTTAACAATGTCCCGGTTATAAATAAAATATTCTGTAGTTTCCGCCGTAAAACAATGACCCGTCTTTTGCGCGCCAAACAACAATGACAAGTTTTGTTGCGTTCCAGGGACCTTCAAACACCGTTTGTGCTCTCTGGGCCGGATCTTCGGACCGTTCTCCTTTCGTTCTTTCCGGTGGCACTGATCAAAGGCTGCGATTCTGGAACTTGACGAATCCGGAAAAGTCGCATATTGCCGTTCCGGCCGCCAACGACCACATCGGGACGAACGTGACTTACGAGAGTCGACTGATCGACGGCTATCGCGTCGTTTGCGAAACTAGCGTGAACGAGAGGATCAAAGAAAATCCGGACGAGGCGCCGAGGGGTGGACCGGAACAACCCGCTGCCGGTCACAGGGATTGTATTACGGATATAACGTTGTGTAAAGCGTCGCAATGTTTTGTGGTTTCTTCGTCCAGAGATGGGGTGATTAAAGTTTGGAAGTAGAAATGTTTTAAGACTGATACGATAATTATTATTTTTCTGAAAATAGTTGCAGGAGAACAGTTTTTAATTTTATTTGAGTGATTCCTCGATAGTTCATAAATATAAATAAAATAAATGCTTTTATTTTATTTTTTTGTAAGGAAGATATAAAAGTTCTGAAGTCGGTATTATAGCATTAATAAACAGTTTGAGAAATCTAAATATTTGGTGTAATAATTCAGTATTTATTTGTGTATGTTACAAGATCATTCAAAGAATAATCAGTTAAGACGTAACCTGATGAGCGAACAAGACACTGACAGTTGACAACCGTCAAATGCGTGTCCAAAGAAAACAAATGGAAGTTTTCATAAACATTGCGAGCGGGCACACTAACGTCATCTTGAATCATTTTGGATGTCTCTGTATAATAAAAGACGAGGCAAGATTCATTTTTGATCTCTGGGGAACTTTGTGTGCTAAAACCGTTCATTGTTCTCTCATTCAGTGTTAAGGTTCCCAGTTGAGAATGGTCTTGAATGGTTAATGACCAGTACGTCTTCGTTATTACGGAATACGTAAATAACGTGAACAGGATAGTATTACGTAAAAGATTCAAACTAGCATCAAGTACAGAGATTCTGCGTTTGTTGATGAGACTCGGAAATGGAAGTTGATAAGCTCAATGGAGGATAAACGTGCTGATAATGAATATTTTCCCTGCGTAATTTTCAGGAATGTTGACAAAATTTTTACATAAAATTTATATTAATACAAAGTAAATAAGTACATTGTTGCAATCTTAAACCAGAAACCCGTTTGTGGAGTTTCAATCACAAGAATGGCTATGTACAATTTGAGCAAGTTCCTTGGATGGGCCTAGTAGGGGCAAACTGGATTCCCTATTCGTCCTGGAAATCCCAGATTGTCGACCGCATGCACCCTGCAGATCGACTTGTACCTCCTGTTGCCGCCCTCGGAGCCTCCATAGTGGTGCCTGGGCCTCCTATACTCGTACCCTTGGTAACCGCCATAATCGTTAAATAGGGCCCCCAAAAAGGGTCCGGCTACCGCCCTGGCGTCGATCGCCACCACCAACACACAAAATATCGAAAGCACTTGCAACCACTTCATTTTTCTTCACCCAACTATCACTTTGAAAATTCGGGCAACTCGTGGACTACGCTGCAGAGCGTCTCCAAAAATTCTACAGGAACTTGTTGACGAGTTGATTATTTTATAACGAACGCAAGCGCGTCATAACAATATTTATCTTCTCGATATTCTTTGCAACCCAGTGTTAAGGTCGAATGAAGAGGTAGCCTCGCATTTCAATTGAAAATGTCGCACTTAGCGCTGGAAAACGGGGATTTTTCGAGGATAACCCAAATTATCATAATAAAACTATCTAGTTAGGAGAAAAATTTACTTGAAACAACATATGAATAAATAACGAATTATATACCGTTAAAACAGTCTCTTTTGTAGGATGTAGAACACGCAGGCCAAGAAGAAAACGAAAGCGAAAAACATTAGGATTTTATCTGTGAATTCCCGCCTGCCGTATTTAGCTAGCAATTTCCCGGATTGACTAATCGTGCTGGAAGTAACTTTGAGCTCTTCCTGTGTCCCAATTACGGTATCAGAGGATGTCACTAAAGCGTCTAGAGTGTCGGCGCTTCTCTTGGTCGTATCTGCTAATTGCCGACTGATTGACAACAAATGGTCGGTGACGTTAGAACTCATTTTCGCCAAACTCTCCTTGTCGCGCTTCTGCCGCTGCCGCAGCACCGTCTCCTCGTTCTTCGGCTTCAGAAGCTCTTCCTTGATGCCCTTCTCGATCGCCAGCATCGACTTTATATTCGCCCTCTTGAAGGCCTCCATGGTGCTGAAACCAGCGGTCTCGTCACAAAAATTTCCTCAAAAAATAGATTTTTAGAAATAAAAATTGCTCAAGAGGCTAAAACCTTTAAAAGTGCGCCAGAGGGTTGAGTATAAACGCAAAGTTTTTCGCGAAGGGTAAAAATTTTACCTTGCCAGTTGCTCCCTGTAGGACACTAAATCCTTGAGGAAAGCCGGATTTTTTCTCTCCCGCGCGATGTCTCCAAACTTGTCGATGAACTTGCGAAGGGCGGAAATTTTCGAACGACCCGCGCTGTTTAAACCGTGCAACTCGGCCAGCGGACCCGCGCATGCGTTAATGTCCTGCAATAGCGCGTACGTGTGCTTTGATTATCGAAAATCGCATTTGGGTGGAAACCATACCTGAATAATAGCTTTTAGCTGCAAATTGTGCTCGGTTATGTCTTTTCGTAACGTTTCCAGTATCAGCTCGGCCGAATCCATGTCGGTTCACCAATTTTCGCCTGAAAACTTTGCCGATTTAGTGGAATGTAAATTGTCTTGAGTGGGTTAAGGTTCGATTGATGCCGGCCAGATGGCGCCTTGACATTGAATGTAGGCCAACTCGCGATTGTTTCTAAATCGGTCCGAGGGTTTTGAACCGGTATTTTCGCGCTCTATTTATAAACTGAATCATTGGTGGTAATTTATTAAAAATATATAACAATCCATCATCTTACGTATCTAGGATAACAAAACAAAGTACCAAAGGGTCACTTGTCATAAATAGAAAAAAGGTATAATTTGATTAAAAGTTGCACTAAGAAATGGAACACATGGAGAGTGCTTGATCACAATAAAGTTAAAGTTCAAAAAATTACGACACAGTTCAGCCAAACTAAATCGAAAATTTTCGCCAAACTGACTATCGTTCCCAAACTTTCGATACAGTTGGCATGAACTGCACGTCAATATGTATTCGTGTTTAAAAATTCGAAAAAGAATCAATAAAATTGGCACGTGCACATTCACAACTCGTTATTACTATCAACCGAAGGCAGAGGTCTCCTGGGCCACGAAACTTTAGCCAAAATTTTCTCTTTAGCCTCCCACATCGCGTTAACCTGCTGCTCAAACGGCCTAACATAAGTTTCCTTCCACTCGTTAATAGTAAAATTATCATAAACCTCATCCATGGCCAGCGAAATTTCGCCATCGATCTGCATCAACTCCCCCCGTATCCTCCCCAAAGGAGTAGTAACCGATTGGACATGTTGCGGGTTCGAAAACCGATTCGCTATATTATAATCGCTCATCCACCCCTTAACTCTGGAATCCTCCAAAATCGTTTCGTATTCCTGTTTGAGTTGTTGCAGCCTCAGAACGATCTCCAAAATATCGCCGCCGGGAAACGAACATTTCGGACTGCCGAAAACCGGACCTATCAACGCGTACGGTTGTTCGCAACCTAAAATTTTAGCGACCTCTGTCGGCGGACTCAGTGGAGAATCGTTGTAGCCCATGATCACCCGCAGACTCATCGCCAGAGAGGGTAAACTAACGGGGAGGAGTTCGCAAAGAACGGCGAAGTGGTCGTAGCGCTGCCAACCGGTTATTATGATGCCCTGGAAGTTTATGCGGGACTTGTACTCGGAAATCAGGGACAGCCACGAACGGTGGTTCTGGACGTAGTGGGTGACGTCACAAACGTATTGGTTGCTACCTGGAACGTGATTTCAACATTACTACTCGGCATGGGCGGGCGAGAACCCCTGGCGCCCCATTGATGAGTCTATTTCCGTTGCTCTCATTTGTAGATACAAATGTTTGAGTAGAGCTCTAGGAGATTCCATTTTCCACGCAAAACCTGGAAATTGTACAGGGTGTTTCAAAAAGAACGGCCGGCGCTCAAAAGCGTATTTCTAATAAGAGTCAAATAGCAGCTTTATGGGTCGTTTACTGAGTGCCTTTGTGGCTACCCACCAATTTTTAACAGTAGAAACGTGTGCCTGACGGAGCTATTAGAAATACGCTTTTAGACGCTGGCGGTTCTCTTTAAAAGACCCTGTATAGAGAACAGAAAAGGCGTCACCAAAGTGCTAGGGGCCTGACTGAGGCGGAACGGCGCCGTTCCAGTTTCGTCCGTTTGGGATCTTACCGGTGGCTCCCTTGAAGGCCGTGGCGATCCAGATTTTGGGAAACACCTCTGAGTACATGTCCCAGAGACTGGGGCCTAGCTCGTCGTACACGTCTTTGGAGTACTTCCAGACGACGGGTTGCACGAACTTGTTCAGGTACCCATTTCTCATTTCCTTGGGCGAAAACGACCGAAACTCGTCGTCCCACATCAAAATCTGGAGATGGGGATACTTCTTGTGGACCCTACTAGTAACGGCGTTAATATGCTCCAAAAACAGCATGTTCTTGGACAAATTGTACTTGCTCATGGCATTGGCACATCTATCACAGATTCCCAAATAGTAAACCTCGTCAGCCCCGATATGGATGGTTTTCGAACGCGGATGCGCCCTCACCACTTGATCGATCATCGCGCCCAAAATCCCCAAAGTTCTCTCGTGAGTCGGGCAAATTACTTGCGGATACTCGTAAACCTCCCTCAAATCCTTGAATTCCTCCAGCTTCAACATAAACTCCAAATGCCCGAAAGTTTGGAGTAAAGGAATCACTTCCAGCTTATTCTCGAAAGCTAACTTGTTAATGGTACCAACTTCCTCTAAAGTGTACGCGTTTAAAGCAGAAATGTTGGCGATAAGAGGGCCGTTATAGGGAAACATGTCTTCGTATTCGATGAGAATACCGGTTGCCCCCAATTTCGACAGCAATGGAAAGAGTTTTGAGTAATACGAAACTTTGGGAGGGGCGCCTTTCAGGTCGAGATGAACGATTTTCGCTCCGCTGAACGCCGATTCCTTGAAGCCACGTTTGTATTCGTCGAAAACGAAACTGACATCTTTGATCGAGTGCTTTTTGAGTTTGCTCGCCGAGGGTGACCTCAGATAGTAGTAGTAGAAAACGACAAAAACTAACGCCACCAAAGTGACCACCAAGTAAAATTTTATCGACTTTCCGAAGACGTGCTGGTTCGAAAACCACACTTTCTTCATTATTCGCGAGTTTAGGCGAAATCTGGCATTGCTGGGGAGCTTTGCTGGGAAGTAATTACCTTCGCTAGTGACCACTGCAAAGGCGCCGCAGCAATGTTATGTTCTGGTGCAATAACGGGCAACAGCCGCAGAAAGGAATGTTGGCCTATTAACTATAAACAATTCGTAAAAATAACAAATTCGAGTTTGAGGTTATGTTTTGATTTTTGACACTGACGGCAATTTGGAAATAAATTAACGTTGTGGTTTTCTTTCTCTTACGTTGGCAACTACTGAGCAAAGTTGTGTTGGCTAACCTGCAGGGCAAACAAACCACAGAATTTTTACATAATAATTATCTTTGTAGCAATAAAATTTAGTAGAAGTTGAACAAAATTAAACCATAAAGTGAGGAGGTAATTGGGGAGGTGTATATTGGCGTAATTAGGACACGGTGGGAAAAATTTGGTTTCATTTTAAATCCGGCGCCGCATCAGTGTGACCAATTTGGCGCCTACAGGATGGCAGCCTTGGCTGTTGGCAGACGAGTGTCAGAGTGACATTCCATTTGACAAACGTGAATGTCAAAAAATATGGAAAATAAAGTTTGCCCATCAGTGCCATCGCCCAGAACGAGCCCAACAAAGAAAACCCGCCGGGGCCCCCATCCCCGTTGATTGCGGAGCGCCGCCCGGTAGCCGGCGAACTCGCCCGACCCCGCGATTGCGAATTTACCGTTTTGTTTTGACGTTGACATAATGCAACTGTAAAGTATAATGGTGGCAGGACAATGTTAGAGATTTTGCAAATGTTCTTGTTTCTGTTCAAGTCCAAGTACCGTCGAAAATGTTCGTTATGGCGTGTTGTGTGTTGTGCCGTCGTGATTTTCGGGGCTTGCTCTCTAGTTACAGCCAAGTGTTCCGATACGAATTGCAATGGAAATGGGGTGTGTAAAAATGAGACTTGCGTTTGTTACGACGGGTGGCAGGGACCGCAGTGCCAGTTCTGCGGGGGGAAAGTCAGGTAAGACCCCCATTTTCCAACGAGGAAAATGCTACCCGCAACCAACCACCAATTCCACCCCACAAAGTTACCAGCGAGTCGGACCGAGACCGCCAGGAGCTGTCAACACAGCCAAACCTCCACAAGTTGTTAACCTATAACGGCCCGAACCTGCCGCAACTTTACACCTACTCCCCAACCTACGCCTCGCCTTTACCGGTCACTCCTAACAAGCTCCTGTTATTGCAACAAATGACGCCGATTTTAACGGTAATTGGCCCCAACAACCAACCATATATCGGTTTAACTTAAGTAACAACTTAAAACGAAGCTAGTAAGGCACGTGACCCAAAATTTTACTTATTGACTTTTTCTGACTGTCTCCAGTGAAAATTGTAACATTCCAGACCCCTGACCGTCAGTTTTTGGAGAGTTCCTGGCCTTTCCAAGTAGAAATTGCTACTACCAAGTGTGAAACTTGTTTACAAGAACTGGACCAAAAAGTGGGACATTTGATATTAGCAGGGGAAAGTTTTTTTTTTGTTTGTTGATCTTGTTACGTCTTTTATTTAAATTTTTACGTAATTGAAGGTAATTTTTATTGCCGACCGCACGTCGCTGATTAATGAGCCGCGACCTTCTAATGTTGGTATCCCAGTGATTTAGTAGTTGATTTTTTTTATTGTACCACGTTTTTGGAGCGTCAGCGCCAGTTCCCCATGGGTTACTGGGTATTTAGCTCAAGAGCATCTGGCTTTGCGGTATTTTGCGGCCTTCACTCGTCTCGTGGTGCTGATGGCGCTTGTAAAGAGAAAGAGGCTCTTCAAATTTGTATCTAAAGATGGAGAAATGTTACAGGAGCACAGATACTTTCAGACGCTTTCTTTGCCATCACTTTTCCAATGGTAGTAAGTGGTCCCGTTAACGTCACTTTGACAGTGGCCCGAGACCCCCCCGGCGCCTCCACCAATAATCGTTATTGTCCGATCTTTCGTCCCCCATCCCTGTTCTGCGGTCTTGTTCCGCGCTGATGGATGTCCTGTTTTGCAGGTTGGGCACCTCCCGCGGAACCATCCATGACGGCCTCGGCAATTACTCGTTGAGCGTGAAATGCAGCTGGCTGATCGACGCCCCCAACTCCTCCATAACTTTGCACTTGGAGGAGTTCGCGACGGAGTGCGGCTGGGACCACCTCTACATTTTCGACGGCGACAGCGTCGATTCACCCCTTCTCGCCGTTTTCAGCGGTTTAATGTACAAAGGCGACTACAACATCCGCCGCATACCGGAGGTCGTCGCCAATTCCGGTTCCGCTCTCGTCCACTTTTTCAGCGATGACGCCTTCAACATGTCTGGCTTCAATATGACCTACCGTCTCAACGCCTGTCCGTCCAAAGTTTCAGGAGTGGACTGTTCGGGCAACGGCATTTGTATCGACGGCATTTGCACGTGCAACGGAGGGTGGACGGGGGCGGCGTGTCATTTGGAAAAATGTCCCGGAAATTGCGGGGCGGAAGATGGGAGAGGGTTGTGCGAACCGGAATTCGGGTGCAGGTGCAACAGCCATTTTAAGGGGGACGATTGCAGTCAAGTGGCCATCGATGGATATTGGGAGACTGTGAAGGTGCAGAGTTTCGTGCCGCCGGGATCGGCATCGCACGGCGCCGCGGTCTGGAGGGACTCCATGTACGTCATAGCGGGCGAAGGCTACAGCAGGGGGTTCCTGCTCTACGTTTACGATTTTAATGGTAGGTTTTCAGGGAGACATGAATAAAGCAGATTTTGCAAAAATAAGCCAAAGAAGTTAGTTTGGCGGTCGGTAGATGGCGTAGTAACTATGTTGGCTTATACAGGGTGGGGCAATAGTGCGTCCGACTTCGATAGCTCGAGTTCTATGATAGGTAGAAATTTGATTTAAAAACACAAATAAACTAGAGAAAGAAGTCTATAACCAGAAATTATTTTTGAATATACATACAGGGTGACCCAAGACAATTATACAGGGGCATGTGACATTTTTTTAAATGGAATGTGGTGTGTAAAAGAAGATTTTTCAGAGACTTTCCCTAAACTCTTTTCAATCCACTATTATTGTTGACTATTTCCAAACCACTTGGATGTAGCGATTTTTTTTGTTAAAATAATGGCATCTGCAGATGCATGTTAAAAAAATCACTACAGTCACAATTATGAGTTCTAAGAAAAAATTATGTAAAGACTAGTTGGAAAATATCTGTGGAATGTCTTTGATCCGTTTTAATTTTTGAAAAATTATACAGGGTGGCTAAATTTAATTTTTCAATTTAGAACTTTTTGAATTTAATTTTCTCCATTTTTTCAAATGGAACTCTCTGTATATTTTTTAACAATATGATGTAGAAACTAAAAACGAACATTTATTGTATGCACACCCCTATGGCTATTTGTAACCATTTTCGAAATATCGCCAAATAATTACAAAATTCAAGAATAATCCTAAAAAATTTGATCGTTTTCCAAATAACTCGACAAAAAACTTCAAATGTTTCAAAATTGATACAAAAATGACAACTGACGACAGGCAACTGCGATAAATGTGTATTTCTTGTCAGATAATATAAAATGCAAAAAATGATCAAGATACAAACATAAAGTGAACTTACAAAAAAACTTATGCTGTGTTTATAAACAAAACATTTGGAGCACTTATTACAATTTTATCTGTCGAGTAATTGGAAAAACAATCAAATTTTTTAGGATTATTCTTGAATTTTGTAATTATTGGCCGATAAATCGAAAACGGTTACAAATAGCCATAGAGGTGTACATACAAAAACTGTTCGTTTTTAGTTTCTAGATCATATCGTTAAAAAATATATAGGGTGTTTTATTTGAAAAAATGGAGAAAATTAAATTCAAGAAGTTGTAAATTGAAAAATTTAATCTAGCCACCCTGTATAATTTTTCAAAAGTTAAAACGATTCAAAGACATTCTACAGATGTTTCCTAACTAGTCTTTACATAATTTTTTCTTAGAACTCATAATTGTGACTGTAGTGATTTTTTTAACATGCATCTGCAGATGCCATAATTTGAACAAAAAAAATCGCTACATCCAAGTGGTTTGCAAATAGTCAGCAATAGTATTGGATTGAAAAGAGTCTAGGAAAAGGCTCCGAAAAATCTTCTTTTACGCACCACATTCCATTTAAAAGACTCTCACTTGCCCCTGTATGATTGTCTTGGGTCACCCTGTATGTATATTCAAATATAATTTCTGGTTATAGACTTCTTTCTCTAGTTTATTTGTGTTTTTAAATCAAATTTCTACCTATCATAGAACTCGAGCTATCGAAGTCGGACGCACTATTGCTCCACCCTGTATATTATATATTATTATATAGGTACACTAGTTGGCTTTGTCAGCAGTGCGCATTAATGCTCTATAACATAACAGTTTCAGAATTAGGCGGCGTCTAATAAGTGCAAGCCGGTGCCCAATTGAATTGATGAGGTTTACATAATTTTTCTTTCTTAGGAAATGTCTGGGAGACGCCCCACATCTCGGAGAGCCCCTCCCAGCGCTACGGCCACTCAACCGTCATCTATGGGGACAAAATCTTCCTGTACGGCGGCGTGATCGGCAATCTGGGCTCCACTTCCGAACTATGGGCTTTCGATATCAGTGCCAAAACGTGGGAGAACATCACCGTCAAAGCGGAAGCTTGCAACGGCAGCTACTTGATGTGCGGTCCGTTAAAGTCGGCGGGTCACACCGCAACAGTTGTAATAAATTCAACAAACAAAAAGGCCGACCGCATGATAATCCTTTTTGGTCATTCTCCCCATTTAGGGTACTTGAACACGGTTCAAGAATACTATTTCGGGACCCGCGAATGGCACATCGTCAACACTAAAGGTTATCCGGTCAAAGGCGGTTACGGTCACACCGCCACTTGGGACCCCTTGACCGGAAAAATCTACGTTTATGGCGGGGTAGTTTCCGAGAACGAGTCGGCGCAAGTTCTCAGCAAAAGTTTGTATTCGTACGATCCCAACAGTAGAGTGTGGATTTTGTTGCGGGACGCGCCTTCGGCGCGTTTTCTCCACACGGCTACGTTCATTTCGGCCGGTTTGATGCTGGTGTTCGGCGGCAACACCCACAACGACACTTTGCACAGTTTCGGCGCCAAATGCTACAGTTCCGAGTTTCTAGCGTACGACGTCGTCTGCGACAGTTGGCAGGTTCTGTCGGTGCCAAAAGACATTCACGCCGACCTGGCCAGGTTCGGACATTCCGCCGTTGTTTTCGAAGGTTCTCTTTACATTTACGGCGGTTTCGACGGGCAAATGTTGTCGGACATGCTCAAGTACACGCCGGGAGCCTGTTCGCATTACAACGTCCCCAATTCGTGTTTGAGCACCCGACCGGGCGTCAAGTGCGTCTGGGACTTGAGGAACGGACGGTGTTCTCCTATACAGAACATTCCCAGGAACCTCACTCTGCACCCCGACGGCGTCATCAACCGATGCCCCGAACTCAACCGATCGCTGATCACCCAGAGCATCATACAGAACACGGAGAAGTGCGAGAAACTGGAGGATTGTCTGAGTTGCGTTCAGACTACCAGTGAGTGCGTTTGGTGCGGCAGTTCCTGCTTCTACTATAAGAAGTGCAGGAACAGTTCGGACACCAACATTTCCAAGTTGGAGCAATGTCCGCTGGACCCGGCGCCCATCTGCAAGCAACTGCACACTTGCTCCGCCTGCACCTCCCAACCGTTCTGCAGGTAATGGGAGATAATAGAACAGTTCACATCTAACAGCGTTTCTGTTGTTTTATTGCGATCTAAGAAATTGGTTTTTAAAATTAAAAAAAAATTATTAAAAAATTGTGGCTCGTTCACAATGTCAAAACTTTACTAAGGTTAATGACTCGTCACGATTCAATTAAATTTTATTTAAAAAAATTGGTTTGTTTACAATGCCAAAATTTCACTAATATCAACATCTGTCGCCTTTGCTCCATTAACTTTTTAGAAACATTTGTGGTTTGTTCACAATGTCAAATTTTGCCGAGATCAACTGTTGCTGCCCAACCGTTTTGCAGGTAATGGGGAATAATAAAACAGTTCATATCTAGCAGCGTTTCTGTTGTTTTATGTCGATTTAAAAAATTGGCTTTTAAAATTTAAAAAAAATTATTAAAAAATTGTGGCTCGTTCACAATGTCAAAACTTTACTAAGGTTAATGACTCGTCACGATTCAATTAAATTTGATTTAAAAAAATTGTGGTTCGTGCACAATGTCAAAATTTCACTAATATCAACATCTGTCGCCTTTGCTCCATTAACTTTTTAGAAACATTTGTGGTTTGTTCACAATGTCAAATTTTGCCGAGATCAACTGTTGCTGCCAACCGTTTTGCAGGTAATGGGGAATAATAAAACAGTTCATATCTAGCAGCGTTTCTGTTGTTTTATGTCGATTTAAAAAATTGGCTTTTAAAATTTAAAAAAAATTATTAAAAAATTGTGGCTCGTTCACAATGTCAAAACTTTACTAAGGTTAATGACTCGTCTCGATTCAATTAAATTTGATTTAAAAAAATTGTGGTTTGTTCACAATGCCAAAATTTCACTAATATCAACATCTGTCGCCTTTGCTTCATTAACTTTTTAGAAACATTTGTGGTTTGTTCACAATGTCAAATTTTGCCGAGATCAACTGTTGCTGCCCAACCGTTTTGCAGGTAATGGGGAATAATAAAACAGTTCACATTTAGCAGCGTTTCTGTTGTTTTATGTCGATTTAAAAAATTGGCTTTTAAAATTTAAAAAAATTTATTAAAAAATTGTGGCTCGTTCACAATGTCAAAACTTTACTAAGGTTAATGACTCGTCTCGATTCAATTAAATTTGATTTAAAAAAATTGTGGTTCGTTCACAATGTCAAAATTTCACTAATATCAACATCTGTCGTCTTTGCTCCATTAACTTTTTAGAAACATTTGTGGTTTGTTCACAATGTCAAATTTTGCCGAGATCAACTGTTGCTGCCCAACCGTTTTGCAGGTAATGGGGAATAATAAAACAGTTCACATTTAGCAGCGTTTCTGTTGTTTTATGTCGATTTAGGAAATTGGCTTTTAAAATTTAAAAAAATTTTATTAAAAAATTGTGGCTCGTTCACAATGTCAAAACTTTACTAAGGTTAATGACTCGTCTCGATTCAATTAAATTTGATTAAAAAAAATTGTGGTTCGTTCACAACGCCAAAATTTCACTAATATCAACATCTGTCGCCTTTGCGCCATTAACTTTTTAGAAACATTTGTGGTTTGTTCACAATGTCAAATTTTGCCGAGATCAACTGTTGCTGCCCAACCGTTTTGCAGGTAATGGGGAATAATAAAACAGTTCACATCTAGCAGCGTTTCTGTTGTTTTATGTCGATTTAGAAAATTGACTTTTAAAATTTAAAAAAATTTATTAAAAAATTGTGGCTCGTTCACAATGTCAAAACTTTACTAAGGTTAATGACTCGTCTCGATTCAATTAAATTTGATTTAAAAAAATTGTGGTTTGTTGACAATGCCAAAATTTCACTAATATCAACATCTGTCGCCTTTGCTTCATTAACTTTTTAGAAACATTTGTGGTTTGTTCACAATGTCAAATTTTGCCGAGATCAACTGTTGCTGCCCAACCGTTTTGCAGGTAATGGGGAATAATAAAACAGTTCACATTTAGCAGCGTTTCTGTTGTTTTATGTCGATTTAGGAAATTGGCTTTTAAAATTTAAAAAAATTTATTAAAAAATTGTGGCTCGTTTACAATGTCAAAACTTTACTAAGGTTAATGACTCGTCACGATTCAATTAAATTTGATTTAAAAAAATTGTGGTTCGGTCACAATGCCAAAATTTCACTAATATCAACATCTGTCGCCTTTGCTCCATTAACTTTTTAGAAACATTTGTGGCTCGTTCACAATGTCAAAACTTTACTAAGGTTAATGACTCGTCTCGATTCAATTAAATTTGATTTAAAAAAATTGTGGTTTGTTCACAATGCCAAAAATTCACTAATATCAACATCTGTCGCCTTTGCGCCATTAACTTTTTAGAAACATTTGTGGTTTGTTCACAATGTTAAATTTTGCCGAGATCAGCTGTTGCCGGCGCCCAACAGCGAATCCGGCGTCAAAGTTCTGTCAATTTTTAGGTGGAGGTTCGAGCACGCCAAGTGCGTCACCCACCCCATGGTCTCCAACGTCTCGGCCGAGGCCGCCGAGCCGATCCAATGCCAGAAGGTTTGCTCCGAATACAATTCGTGCGTCAATTGCACCCAAGAGGAGTGCATCTGGTGCCAGAACGAGGGTCGTTGCGTGGACAAGAACGCCTACACCGCCAGTTTTCCTTACGGTCAATGTCGCGAATGGACGACGGTCGGCAATAAGTGTCGCACCCGCGGCACGACGGAAAATTCTCAATGCAGCTTCTATTCGACTTGCGCCAAATGTCGCGATGATCCGGCTTGCGGGTGGTGCGACGACGGTTCCAGGACGGGCTTGGGCAAGTGCATGCCGGGGGGTTACGCAGGTGGGTGTCTCGATGATTTTGTCGTAAACGAAATTGTTACGTTACGTTTTTTCAGGTCCGACCCTGCACACACAATCGTTGCCTTCGAGCACGTGCCCTCCGGATCGTTGGCACTTCACCACGTGTCCTCTTTGTCAATGTAACGGTCACGCGAGTTGTGCCGGCAACACCAGCACTTGTCTGCCCTGCAGCAATCTGACGATGGGAACGCAATGCGAGCATTGCGTCAAAGGGTTTTGGGGTAATCCGGTCAACGGGGGTAAATGCCAACCCTGCGAATGCAACAATCAAGCTACCCATTGTCATCCGGAAACCGGTAAATGTTATTGTACCACGAAAGGGTTGATCGGTGACCATTGCGAGAAGTGCGACGCCACCAACCACTACAATTCCGATCCAATCAACAAAGATTCGTGTTATTGTAAGTTATTTTTTTTTTAAATTTTGTTTAAATTGACTGATAACTTTTTATTTAGACGAGTTGACTATCGACTATCAGTTCACTTTTAATTTGTCGAAAAAAGAAGATCGACACTATACCCAAATCAACTTCAGGAATTCACCAATTAAGGCTGACATCGACGCGGATTTCTCCATAACCTGTTCGGTGCTTGCCAAAATGAATATAACCATAAGGAGGGGCAACTCGAAAGAGGAGAAGCCGATTCATGAAGACTACAATTGTACCACGTTCAGATCTAGATTCCTCAAGTCCGATTATAATTTCGGGGTGGAGGACAACGTCACGCTCACCACCTTCTATGTTTACGTTTACGATTTCCAGCCGCCGTTGTGGATCCAGATATCGTTCTCCCAATACCCCAAACTCAACCTCCAACAGTTCTTCATTACATTTTCCTCGTAAGTACTTCGAAAAAGCGTCCGTCGACAACTTTGTTTGGTTGTGAACCTGCCTTTCATTCAAAGGTTCTCCTTAAGGCAAACGTCTCCGCTATCACATACATTGAGTACGCAGCTGGTTCACAGTGGTACACTCCGCCTTAATCCAGTATCGTATTCAGGATGTTACTACTTCACACATTGTTACTTCATGCTGAATAAAACGTGTTAATACAACCAATCATGTCAATGCATTTTGCTGACGTTCTACAATCACAAATGATACAGCGGAGACGTTTCCCTTAAATACAAATAGACTCCGCTTTGGTTGTGAACCCGCCTTTAATTAAAGTTTTTTTTTTATAAATACAAATGGTTCTTTAGTGAATTAGCCTCTATGTGTCGAACACTTTGATTGTGAACCCGCCTTTAATTTAAAGAATTTTCTTTATAAATACAAATAGTTTTTAGTGAATTAGCTTCTATTTGTCGAAGATGTCAGTTGTCAAGTAAGCGAGTTGCGCGTGCGCAAAAGCTGCAACTCGCTTGCTTAATAACCGGCATCTAAGTTTTCCTCTCTTTTCCTTTCTCAATTTTAATCTTTCCGTCGATTATTACAAAAGTAGGTAGCATGACGACGAAGTTGGTATCCGTTAGTCTCGGCGTAACGACAATTTGCTTGCAGCTGTTTTCTGCTGTTGCTGCTGGTGGCGGCCATTCTGTGGAAGATCAAGCAACGCTACGACATGTACCGACGGCGGCAACGTCTTTTCGTCGAGATGGAGCAGATGGCGTCGCGCCCCTTTTCTCAGGTGTTGGTGGAGTTGGAGGTGAAGGAGCGTTTGGAGTTCGAGAGCGGCATCAACGTCGTGGGGGATGCGAAACGTAAAAAGCGCGACGCTCCGAGTCCGATAGCGTTAGAACCGTGTTACGGGAACAGGGCGGCTGTTCTTAGTTTGCTTGTCAGATTGCCGACAGGTACCGAGCCTTACACGGCCAAAGGCCAATCGGCGGGATTGGCGATTGCCAGTGCCCTGGTCACGTTGGGCAATCCCAGAAAGATGAGCATAGACCAAGTTAAGACGGAAACGAAAACTGGAAAGTCGAGGAAAAGTCAAAGCCAACACCCTGACAGTTGTCTTTAGTTTTTTTCTCCCCCGAATTTGGTTTGATGCCAATTTT
Organism: Schizotus pectinicornis; assembly: GCA_951805265.1. Lineage (NCBI taxonomy): Eukaryota > Metazoa > Arthropoda > Insecta > Coleoptera > Pyrochroidae > Schizotus > Schizotus pectinicornis. Next base: position 5,255,410 of record OX638207.1, read on the forward strand.
AGGTTCACGATTTTGTTGGCGTCGGAACAAAATTTCGTTTTTATTTAATCGACACGGTATCAACGTAACCTCAAATTTTATGTTCTCATTGTTTTTTGTTCGTTTTTCCCGTTGAAATAATCTCGAATTTTATTAAACTAAAAACAGCCTTAGTGAACTCAGGTTTTTGCGCTTCAAAAATAATCAAACAAATTTGGGGTTACGTCCAGGGACTTGTAGGCCGCTAGAGGGTAGTTTTAAACTTTTTAAAGATATTTTTGATCCATCCTTATTTGGTTTGACGGAATCTCGCAAGCCCAAATAAATTTTTTTATGATTTCGACAATCAAACAGCCCCGCTGTTTTAGGTGCTATTACTGTAACTGTTTAGGTTTTAGAGCGGCTGATTTCGGCCAGAATTGTGGTTGCTAAGTGTGGTTCCGTTAGGTTCTAGTGCAATTAAGGGGTACTTACGAATGGCGCAAGTGGTGCCCTCTAGCTTCGTTTGACCTGATTTGGTATCGTCTAATAGATTAGTACCTATCTATACTCTTGTAAAATTGTGATACATGATTTCCATGATGAGTCGGCCAACTTTGTCCAAGTTCTACAATATAATTTTTATAGGAAGCATGAAATGACAAAAATAGTAACAATAGTTGAACTATTGGTGTGATGCGCATAGCGCGGGATATTGATACTACTTGTGTTTTATGCTGGGCGTTTTTCCGGATGATTTTAAAGCAATTCATCGGTTGTAGCAATATGACTAACCGCAATGCTTCGGGCAGCATGACTTCATTTTGCTTCGTAATTTTTATGAGTTAGAAAATGTACGTTTTTAAGAGAGACTGAAATATTTATTATTTTATATTGATGTTAACTTTTTTTAATTAGTAGAGTAAATTCGTTAAAAATTCTCGTTTCTTGTTTTAATTTGTTTGATAGATGTCGGAATTTGCTTGATTCTGAAAGTTTCGTAATCACTCAATAATATATTATTTAAGACCATTTCGTTAAACTAATTCGACTTGCGGTAGTGGGTGCGAACTTTTTCCATTAACTCCTTGTACTGAACGGATCGCCTAGTCTTTGTGAATTATTTTTTTTGCGATCCTGATCTCATAGCAATCTGTTTACTGAAACAACAACCGCATTGGACGCCAGTTTTAGTCAAAGTGGTTGTTGCGAATTATCTCCACAGGATGGCAACTTTATTTTATTTTGTATATTCATTCTTAGAATTTTTATTGTAACTTTTCCATTCATTTACTGCCATGTACAACCTACATATTATTATGTGTATTATTTCTACTGTAAATATATCATTATACTTAGTTAAAACAAATCAAATTTTTTTTAAAAAGCTATTTCCTCTGCTACTTTGACCGGGCATTGAACTTGGATGCTAGATTACTAACCAAATACAAAAATATAGATACATTGTATGTACAATGTGTGTAAGGGAAATTTTGTGAAAAATTACGCCAGTAGTAACTTTTTCAAGTATTTAGAGAATTTTGCTGGTGGGCCAGACAACTTTTTGACACTGCAAACGGAAAAGTTAAGTGGAGCAAGCAAAAATGAGGACTTCATTCAAGATAACCCCAGTCCGATCCAGCTGAATTTAGATAACTCGTTTATGATTGTACGAAAAATATGTTAATCTGCGAATTTTTTTCATATAAAATAATCATTGTGCAAGAGAGCAATACTTATGTACTTGTGAACCCCGTTACTGCATAACAATAACGCCGTTTTTATATTTCAATATCTGAAAGTGGTCTGATAGGTAAGACAACTACTTCTTTGCTTTAAACTTGGTGCGATTTTTACGATTAGAATGTGTCTATCGTTATTTCATGTGCGATCCTTCTATTTTAGAAAAAATGCTAAGGATAATTTGGCTCCTTTGTTTCTCCTTTTTCTGGAATAAAATTAATACAATTTGTATGCCACCGGAGAATGTTAATTATAGTGTCGTTATAAGGACGGAAACTACACAAGTCTATAACCCTAACTTGGGATATTATGAAACAAAAGAAAATCCCATTGAAGAAACTCGCATTAACCAGTCTACTATCGTTTGCTTAAATATGGACGGCACGTTAAATTTGAATTCAAAATTTGATGAGAAAGATTATGATTATGACCAGATTGTCAAAATTACTAACTCAACAATACGGATATTTCCACCAACATCCTTAGTAATATTTTCTAAAGTTCGTGAATTAAATTTGTCAGCTAACGACATAGAGGAGATTTTGCCGGGAGCCTTTTCTGGATTAAATATACTAAAAGAACTCCGACTAAATGGAAACAGATTAACTGAAATAACGCAGGGATTGTTTAACTCTCTAAATTTATTGCAAATTTTGGACTTAAGCGACAACAATATCCAACAATTAGAAGAATATTCTCTAATGGGACTGGTTGCTTTAAAAAAGCTATATTTAAACAACAACAACATAGTGTCATTAGAAAATAAATTATTTCTGTCACAAAAAAGTTTACAAATATTGGATCTATCTTCAAATCCAGTGGAGACGTTACGCGGTATTTATTTACCAAGTTTGCAACGATTGTCGCTCAATAAAGCAAATTTGCAGCAATTTGATACAAATTTGGAGAATTTGACGGTTTCAGAATTTGATTTGTCGTCGAACCATTTGTCAAAAATTGATTTTAAACACTTCCCATCAGTTGAGAATATTGATCTAGAAAACAATGAAATAGTGGAAGTGGGTAATTTGGACTCGCTGATGGCAGCAACTCTAAATTTAAATAATAACTCTGTAAACGACATTGGTTATTTAGGACACATCAAAATTGTGTATCTACAGCACAATAACTTGAAAGCATTGAAAGAAAATAATTTACAAGATAGTGAAGTAATAAGAGTATTAGTTTTCGATGCAAGTTTTAACTGTATTTCGGACATAGATGCAAATGCTTTTCGTGGGTTGTCTACTTTGAATGAGTTACACTTGCATCATAATAATATAACAATAATTCACCCTCTCTCTTTTCATTCGTTAAGCAACCTATCTATTCTAGATTTATCACATAACCAAATACACCATTTACAATATGGCGTTTTCAACAAATTGGAACATCTTAAGATTTTAAATATTTCGAATAACATGTTAACGAACTTACAACAATACACTTTGAGTTCCTTGTTAAACTTAGAACACCTGAATTTTGACAATAACCAAATTACTACGATTAACATAGCTGCTTTAACGCGCTATCTTGTACAACTGAAATCAATTTCGCTAAGAAACAATTCCGTCTCTTGTGAAGATTTAGTGAAAATTTTCCACTTAGTAACACCTCTACGACGCTTTCGTCCTCACAACCTATCAGAACTAACTTATCTTAAAGATGATAGTCCGCTATTAGTGGCGGGAACTGCGTACGATGTTGAAAATTTTCAAGGAATTGCTTGTGTAGATAGAGCAACTGACGACAAATCAATCGATCAATTTTTTAATTATGGTTTTAAAAATGCGAGTTTTTTTAAATATTTTGAGAAAGATTACGCCAATAGCAACTTCTTCAAATATTTGAACAACTTTGCCTGGAGAGCAGACAACTTTTCGACACTGCAACCTCAAAAGTTAATTGGAGCAAGCACAAATGAAGACTCCAGTCGAGATAACCCCAGTCCGATTCTTGTGGTGATTATGTTCTTTTTGGGAATCATCAGTTTTATGCTGCTTGGAATGATAATGTTAATATTTAATCTGGTCAAAGTCGTCGACAAGAATAATATTTTAAATCGTCAAGTACAGTCAGGTATTGTATTTTTGCAGAAAATTAAACGTTTAAATAATTTTGGCGGAATTACAGGGACAACAGATCTTGCAGTTTAAATAACTTCTGGAGGTGACCAAAACGAGCAATATGGACTCCAGTTTCTTGAAATGGATCAACAAGTTTGTTATTTTACTTTATATTCAAATCCACTATTATTAATAACGTTGTAATAAAATTAGTTAATATTACAATGACTTGTATCTATTTTTCTTCTTCTTGGAGCGCTTGACATCTTTCTTTTATTCATAGTTGTTCAACAATGATAAAGCGAGACAATGGCGACCTATCAAGTAAATTTATCTGGCGTATGGCCAATTGTGCCCTTTACCTTCTTTTTATTCTTTTATCTAATCATATTCATAGATCATAAATTAATGGTTTAAATTACTGAAACTACCGCCACCGGTAAGGCTTTGAGCCAGGATGCTTCAAGTGCTCCGAAAACCTCGCTAAAATACCAACCCCCTTTCGTAATGACCAATTACCTTTTTTGGTGAATTTGCAAAAGCTCCAGAAAAAGATTTGTCCTGCTTTGTGCGATATCGCTGAAAGGACGACCCGTATTATTATCCGGGTCTTTACACCAGTCCAGGTCGGCAGCTTTCAGTACTTCTATCTTGTGGCTTTTATTTCCATGCCCTTTCAAACGCCTTATCTATTAAATACTTAACCAAAATTGCCATTGTTACGTCAACCGCAGCCTCGCCACAGCTAGGAAATTGATGAATATCGCTTAAAATTCCCGGTTCTACTTATCCTGGAGCTTTCAGCTCGTGCCACCGGGAAAATGTTTCAAAATCGCTACGAGTTGAGAGACTCCAAGTCAAAATCGGGCAATAACGCCAAGTTTAAACTGGCTACCAGTAGATCCGTTGGAGGAGCTGCTGGATTTTTATTGCGTCGTCCATATTTCCATTTAGATCGGAAATATTATGAGTTCTCGCCGTATTCCGGGTTGTCACGTAAAAATTCGTTGGGCCTCGAAATGCGTCCCGGAACTAAGTTTTCTTGAACGAAAATTATTCCGGATTGGTGACCGTCTTAAGCGGTTTTAACAATGCGAACTTTACGTGCTCCGACAAAGAATCTGGACGATGTCACTTTGTTGTGCGCTGACTTTCGTGTTATTAAAATTACGAATACAGCATTTTCTCCGTTATTCAGCGAAGCTCCGAAACGAAAGCTCAGCGCAATAAATAAATCGAAATGGAGAAAAAAAAAACAACTGCACCGAGTTTTATTGTAGAATTTCTCTGACGCTGTAATAAACTCGATTTGACACTAAATCCAATTTGTCCCTCAACTACGCCGCAATTATTGTTCCAAAACCGGCGAATTATTGCTTGTGGCGCTCCCGGAACGACGTCGCTCCAGATTTGCGCCCTGCGAGAGATGTCAAGGTTGGCCCAAAGGTGAGATGCGGCTATTGTAAGAGAAATAAGTCTTGACCGTGGACTTTGCAAGTGTCACCTGCAGTCTTCATTAGAACCAACGAGTACCGAAAGTTCAAGCTGGGAGACGAACGTGCCTTTGTTACGGGGTTGATTCAGGAAGACACTCGTTCTATGTCTGGAAACAGACCGCGCTCCTATTTTATGCCGCACGAGGGTAATTGGCGCTACTACGTGACTTACTTGCGATTTAAAAAACAAATTTGAGGATTCGCAAAGGATTTCTGAAAATCCGACGCGAACATTGTTGGAAATTTTAATAAAAGCTCCCGAAATCAATTTTGATGCGCAACGGTGTTGCAGCGGTGAGGAAGGGGCTCCACCCCCGCCTCACAAGTGATGGTAAAATCGCAAGCAGACTTAACTGGTTATGTTTAAGCCATGTAAGTTAATGGGGTTACAACCCCCTAAGTATTGCGGTTGAATAAATTGATCTGGTTTAGCATTTTCGTCATCGCGGTGCTGAATTATTCAGAGCTCTGGATAAATGTTATTGCCAGACTAACAAAGAGACTACCATTACTCGCTAGCTGGAAGAATGTAAAGAAAGCGAAACTTTAAATGGAGTGTCAAAAATCGTAACTTATCACACAAATAGAAAAAGTTGGATTATACACCGAAGTAGGAGCGTCCCCGAACTTTCATGCTTAGATAACAGTTTATTGTTGGCGACCCCAATAACAACTCGACTGTTTTATGCGTCTTAAGGGAAGCTGGTGCAGCTTTACGCGTATAGGTGGTGGTGAAAGACGGTTATTAAAGAGCCCTATTCTTCAAAAACAAACAGAACAGGGCCATCTTAAGTAGGTCCCTCGTTTCTTTTCATGGCGTCCATAAAATTGTTGCGGCGTGAATTCATAACGAATATTGCGAGAGGCGTAAAACAGGCACGGATTCATGAAGTTCCTCCTCTTTAGGTTTACTTTTCTTAGAGGTGGGCCCTTAAGGTTCCACTTTAGGCTTCTTTATCTCAGACACGGACAGGACAGACGCGATCGTGATTTACGCAGCGAGGCGATCGAAATTCGCTCACCTCGCGAACAGGACCGTCATAAATTATTGCTCCTGCAGGATAATACGGGAGAGGCCGGGCGGGACCTCCAGCAGGACACGTGCCGGAAATTGGTCAAAGGGTAATTATCAATAATAGTTATGGACATGGGTTCGAGCCAGTTTAAGACCGTATTTATGGTGGAGCGGGGGCGGCTGATGCAGCTTGATAGGGTTAGTCCTTAGTACTTAGGTATCTGAAGTAGGTAGTAGCGTCGTCTGAATTTGAATAAATAAAATATTTTTAAAATTGCTACCAAATTGTGGGGGTAGTTTTCCAACTGTTGTGTTTTAGGGAATCTCTTAGTTGAGTATTCAGAGGCCGTTTCCGGCTAAGTTACCGTCAAACTTGGCGCATATTCGAGCCATATTCAAAATATAATATAAACTTGGCTAAATTGACAGGCAATAGACGCGTACAGGGAAATATTCATAAAACTTGCCCAAATCCAATAACTGGATGGGTTGAGGGTGTTGCAACAATTTCGTTTAATTGACGTTCGGGTAGACGGGTGCTCAGCACCTGAAAGCTCGCGAATATCGAAAGCTTGAAGAGACCCAACTTTTATTAGGCATCTTAAATAACGCGAGATAAATCAAGCCGCGATATCGCGCTTTCAAGAGAAATACATTTCACGCTCTGCGACCTGCCGAGATAAATGGTTATTTAAATTTTGACTTTATGACGTAGAAAACTGCAAGCGCAGAAGTCACCTTCAACCAATTACAACTCCGGATCGGCTTTCTAAATTGAATTTTTTAAATTTGCCCGATAAGCGCCTTTGTCTCTCCAGACCGGAATTAAGATGCGAAATTGCGACTCCCGGAATCCCGCCATCGATACAGGTCGAATCCCTTTCGGACACCGGAATCAATGAAAACGCGATAAAGTTTTGTCGGGAAATTTTCCCACATTCATAATTTAACGTCTACATGCTCGAGGGTGGAGAGAAATTTTAAACTTTGCCACCCTACAGAGTTACGTGACTACATGGAAATGAGCGCGATTAGAACGAGATGGTGGAAAAAATACTGTTATCAACTGGCGACTGTTTGTCTTACGCGTCAAGTTTTTCGTTCTTTCAACGATTTACATTTTACACGAGCGCCGGATCAATTTTGATCACGCCATTACCAACTCAACAAGAGGAATTACAGCGCAGACTTGTTTTTGCCGAATGCAGATCGCCAGAGAAATATTGAATCAAGAGAAATAGAAAGTAGAGTAGAGAGTAGCGCCTCCAGTTCACCGGATTCTTCTCCCAGAAATTTATAATAATCGCAAAAAACTAATGCTCAAGGAATTTATCTATAAATAATTGCAAAAAAATTGTTGTTGTTGTTATTGTCGCAGCCTTTACGAACGAAAGAGTTTGATTTCAGGGAGTTCGCCTGAAATTGAGATGAAAAGATCCCCTAGTAGTTGCAGCGCAGTGTGAACACTTGCCGTCGCCAAGTAATTGAATCAGGGAGGAAAGCACCTCAGCGAGCGGTACACTTTCAGCTTCCAAATGAAACAATTATTATCATTGTGCTAAAAACAAGAACAAATAGAAAAAATTGCAATTTTACATCATAGTTTTGTCGCTAAAGAAGTGTCTCAGCAGCTTTGTGACATTCGATAATAACTAAACAGGGTACAGTGTTGAGCAAAAAGTAAGGCACGATGTTTCCTTCCAGTGTAAACCAACTCCATTCGGTAGGATAGGCAAGACATTGCGCCCCACCCATTTCCAGGTGATTTGCTACCGGGCGAGAGAGGTGGGTGACCTTCGGGGTAGGTGTAGACTCCCAGCGGAATAAATATTTATTACCCGTAGCACCATTGATTTATTACGTTGTCATAGAATTAGAGAGTACAATTCTAAACTATCCACAATGGCGCTGAGCACGTCTACGCTGAGGCAGCCACTCCTACAGCCCGTTTTATACAACTTCAAAATCGTCGATTTCGTTTTACGAGTCGTGCCTTATTTTTTACTCGCTTCTGTACCTAGTTTCGAAAAGTAAACTAAAAATTTGGAAAAATTTTGGTGACTCTTATTACACAACTGTTTAGTGGGTTGCAAACTTAACAAGTTTGATGAGGGAAAATGTTGATTCCCTGCAACTATTTACGCAGTAATTGTGTCAGGTTCGGCTTTTCTATTGGTTAGAACGGTCCCTAGTCTTCATTTCTCTTATCCGAATCAGGGAGGCGAAAGCTCCAGCCAAAATCAAAGTAGGCGTCTGCACAGTTCGTAGACAAATAATAGGGAAAAGGACGTGAATTTGTAGCTTCGTTATTTTTTTCCTCATCCTTTATATTGTTGGGAGAGAGAAGGATCGGGGCGGCTTTCTCGGCTGCAATATCCTTTAGAGTTATAAATCAACGCTGCCGCGCAAAGGAAGCTTTTACGTTATTGACGCCAAGTGGTATTTTAATTAAAAAAAGCAAATTCTTTCGGACGGCTTTTGCGCGTTAATGATTTTTGGGGATATTGGAAGGCGGCACGACGCTTCATCCCGAAATTGGCCAGGCCAAATCCCTCACCGCACAAGGGTAACCCAATTTCAAAAAATTAAATCTATTTACCATATTAAGTGTTAAGGCTTCTGGGTGGCAAGAAGCATAACTATTGAACAGAAAATTTACTTTTTCACATTATAGAATTAAGTTCTAAAATATTTTGTTTGTTCAACCCTTGAGCTGAGGAGACCAAGGGAGAGCAAATCTATAATTGCGTGTCTTCTCAACCCAGCACATCTCCGGCAAATTGGAAGGCGAGCAAATCTGCAATTGCGAGTCCCTTAATTAGATAAATCCTGCACATCTCGGACAAACCGCTGAAATTTCCCGGCATATTTGCGTTTTGCGGGAATTGCGCCAAGAGAAGAAGGAGAATCGCCGTTGCAATTTGGAGCTTGTGCGGTTTCGGCTTTGAGGTCGAAGTAATCGCGCCGAAGAATAGTTGTCTGCGACTTTGCCAAGCTTGGAGCTAAGGATGCCGCGAGTCCTGCAGCGTTCCGCACCATCCAACCCCTAAATCATGCAGCAACAGACAAACTTCATGGCTGACTGCCAACACTGCGACACCGGCACACTTGCAGATATACGACCAATCCTGAAGAACTTGCCAACAAGTCAACAACAAAACAACCGCCGGACCAAGTTGACGTTTCAATTGAACGAAATTGATAATTGAATAATTAATTTAATCACGATATCTGCAAGGTGACTAAAGCAGTTAGCCTCAACGTTTTTCTTCGATTAAGTGTTTGGCCGAAAGTTACGTGGTTGGCGACGTAGTTTTTGTTTTTCTCCAACAACACGTGTCCAAAGTGTACGAACAATTATCGGCTAATTTTGCTATTGTCGCGGTTCTAATTTAAATACAGAAGAAATTAAGTGAGATGTGTATGCGAGTTGTTGCTTCTAGAATCATAAAACCGTATTCAAATTATTCGAGTCTTTCCAAAAACGGAAATGCTAATAAGCAAATTAATTCAGGTTCAAATTTGGGGAGTTGATCCTTAATGGTTTCGCTAATCTTTCCCGGTGCTTAAACGACGTGAATCACGGGTAGTTAAGGCCCTAGATGGCAACCACTGCTTCTTTTCGTTGCGTTAACCAATAAAAACGACTCGATACCTCCCGATTTGAATACTTGTTGTTAATGTCAGCTTAACATTGATCATTGATTGCGTGCAAGGAGCAAGTTCAATGAATTATTTATTGGCACCACTGCTCTTGTTTTCGTGCTACAAACTACCTGGCTAATATTGACAGGAGATTCTTGATAAATTGATTAAGATGTAAGTTCTTTTGTTGCGGTGGCGAGAAACTGCGGTATCAAGGAGCGCTGTCAGTGACGGTCGGTTAAGTAATAATTAAAATACGTTAATAAATTTACTGCTGATGTACAATAAGTGCGATGATAATTGGCCAGCGTTGTCACGTTTGTCGTAAAATAAATTGGCATAGCACCTAATTGTGGGAAAATTTATGCGTGTACTGATGCGGGCGTTTAATCTTGGATGGAAAATCAACACTTATACAACAAATTGCACTGGACGCGTCTTGCACCATCAACTCGCTTACCTACAAGTAATGAAACATGTTTTGGTAAAACGTAGACCGACGAACAATTTTTAAAATCATCGTACTACTTTCTAAAATGCATTTGAAATTTTATAATTAATTTCAAAAATGGCACTCGCAATTAAACTGCCTACTAAAAAATAAATAAAATACTGAAAATTATAAATTTCTTTCGGAACAAATATAATGTACACCAAATTAAACCAGAAAATTTAAAAAGCATCAAAAAATCTAAATAAACTCTAAATTATTATACATCAGAAAATGAGAACATCACCACTAAAATAACTATGCTGCGTATTGTTTTACCATTGCTTACATTTTAAATTCTATATGTCTATCAATTTTACTAAATGTTCACCAAATTTAGAACGCTCAAGATACGCGTCCGTGCTGTACCTACATAATAAATATTCGCACTATCCATTTATATTTAGTGATTCTCAAAAAAACTATTTGTGCGTCAAATAATTATTCTATTACTCCAAAAATGAAATATGCTCGCGCATCTCTCCTTGCCGCTTGCGCTTCCAGACAAGAGGCACACGAAAAAAGTTTTGTACAAGGTCAGTTCAGGATTTTTTTTAAAAGCACGATTAGAAATTACCACTAAAAGAAGTTTTACGTTTTACATAATGCAAGCCAATTACAGCAAAGCATTTGTATATTACGGAAATCAATATCTTTTTTTGTGCAAACCACTTATATTTTTACTCTTATTTTCCTTGCCCTAGCACATCTACATCTATAATTTTGCATAAAATTATTTACCATTTGCACAACATTTTATTGCTTGTGTATTTTTGATCAACAAATAGTATTTTTAACTGCTAAATAATATAAGACACTGTCGAAAATTAAATATTTGGGTATTATGTTAGAATTAAATGCGGAATAAAATTTGGTGAACATTTAGTATTAATGGTCAACAAAAGTTATTTTGGCGAACAAAATATATAAGAGGCCAGCATTATGTCAATATTTGGTTGTCGCTTTAAGATTATGTATTTTCTTAATTTTGGTGAGCATTTAGTATTTTTGGGAAATGAAAGTATTTTTTTGTATGAAAATATTGGGTAAATTTGGTAGACTGTTAAATACGACCCCTTTCTAAAAGTCACTTGAAATGAAATTTAATAAATAAAATCGAAAATTGTAAGTACTCGCAATTAAACTACCTACCAAAAAATAAATAAAATACCGAAAATTATAAATTTCTTTGAATATTTTAGTTTTTGAAAATTAAATTTATCATCAAACTTGCTATGCAATTAAGTTGCGGTGCATTTGGTAAAGAAAGCTTCTAGAGCGATAACTCGATATTTGGAAGGTGCTAAACGCTACAGAACGTTTTTAGGAATTATTGTAATGGGTTGCTTATTAACATCCGAGAAACGACTATAAATAGATAAACCAGAAATAAAGTCAAATCTACTTTTGAAAAGAAGAATTGTAATGAAACCCCAAATCTAGCGGCATTCCGACAAACAGGCAGGTGTTGGTTTTTGGAACATCCGAAGGAATTCGAGGCAAGAACTGAAGAGTGCAAAGAAAAGTTTGAAGAACCCACTGAAGACGAAAGTAAGAGATTTTCTTATTATTGCGAATTATGGCGGAATCAAGGCTACAAACTAGGAATTAGAATGTGTAGCAAGGTTGGAATCGAATGCCAAGAACCTCCAGATCGATTCATTCGGTCTGAAGCCGGAGTCAGATGACCACGACACTCACGACGCTCAACTGGCAACTGGCAGGCGGACTTGTTTCTGTATTTAGCGCTATTATGTCTAATAGAATAAGGATTCGTCTGGCAGAAAACGAAAAGAGGGGCTATATGGCGACCGGCGAGGAAACACGCGACAGTAAGTTGCGGTTACTTTACCGGGTTTAGCGTGTGTAACAAACCAATTTACCATCCAATTACCCGACCAACACCAATTTCTGCATAGTTTGTGTTCTTCCAGTGCCAATGGGATTATTTCGATTTTTCCACGCAAGCGGTGAGTCGCCTCCAACAGTTATCCCGATTACCAATCAAGCGCCTCCCCCTAATGGAACCGGTCTTAATTTTTGTCATTTTCAAATCGGCCCTGCGCGCATTAGCTAATTAAGCCCCCGTCATTTCACCGGCTAATTAATAAATATTTTTGCAATCATCCCCGAACAAATCCGCTTTTAGAAGTCTCTGCCGCCGTCTCGAACAGCTCCGGCAGCAATGAAATTTATTCCCGACAACACTCAAAGTTTTATGTGGGTAGCTACCTATTCCTCCGCAATCTCAACTCGACAATACGTGAAACGAAATAAATTACGCCATTTTACGCTGCATTGGATTACGTTAACTTAAGAAATTGTAGCGCGACACTTTGTAACCGGACCGGCAAATTCCGGAAAAAAACTCCAACGGTAGCGATAAAAGCACCCAACTGTTGCTTATTAATAATAAACAAAACGTTAAGTGGGAACGACTAACGAAAGGCGCCAAAGGTCCAATTACTGGGTAAGCCTCGATGTGAAGTTAAGGGAGATAGTTGAGGACCATTATGTGTGTCTTCGAGTTTATTGTGGGGAAAATGCTGACGCCGGTCCTGCCGTTTTCCGGAATTACGGCGGAAGTTCCGTACGATACTACTGACAGCACAACATCGTCGCCGGTTAATTGAGGGCAATAACAGTTATTATTATTGAATTGCGCTTTAGGTCAGATTACTGAAAGGTTAGTCATGCACCTTGCACTTTTTTGATAAGTTATCGCTTTGGAGGCGTCTATTTCTGCAGGCCTCATTAACCGACAGCAGGACCGAAAACTTTTGCCAGACCGAAAAAATCAGTTACTGCCCACTTAAGTAATAGCAGCAGCAGAAAGTGGGAAACAATTAAAAAATCAGTTACTGTCCACTTAAGTAAGTTAACAAATATAATGTACACCAAATTAAACCATACATCCCTTGCACTGTCCACCAGAAAATTTAATGAGCATCAAAAAATCTAAATGAAACGCAAATTATTATACATCAGAAAATGAGAACATCACCACTAAAATAACTATGCTGCGTATTGTTTTACCATTGCTTACATTTTAAATTCTATATGTCTATCAATTTTACTAAATGTTCACCAAATTTAGAACGCTCAAGTTACACGTCCGTGCTGTACATAATAAATATTCGCGCTATCCATTTATATTCAGTGTTTCTCATAAAACTATTTGTGCGTCAAATAATTATTATATTACTCCAAAAATGAAATATGCTCGCGCATCTCTCCTTGCCGCTTGCGCTTCCAGACAAGAGGCACACGAAAAAAGTTTTGTACAAGGTCAGTTCAGGGCTCTGTAATTTTTTTTAAAAGCACGATTAGAAATTACCACTAAAAGAAGTTTTACGTTTTACATAATGCAAGCCAATTACAGCAAAGCATTTGTATATTACGGAAATAAATATCTTTTTTTGTGCAAACCACTGCTATTTTTACTCTTATTTTCCTTGCCCTAGCACATCTACATCTATAATTTTGCATAAAATTATTTACCATTTGCACAACATTTTATTGCTTGTGTATTTTTGATCAACAAATAGTATTTTTAACTGCTAAATAATATAAGACACTGTCGAAAATTAAATATCTGGGTATTATGTTAGAATTAAATGCGGAATACAATTTGGTGAACATGTAGTATTTATGGTCAACAAAAGTTATTTTGGCGAACAAAATATATAAGAGACCAGCATCATGTCAATATTTGGTTGTCGCTTTAAGATTATGTATTTTCTTAATTTCAGTGAGCATTTAGTATTTTTGGGAAATGAAAGTATTTCTTTTTATAAAAATATTGGGTAATTTTGGTAAACTGTTAAATACAACCGTTTAAGTAATAGCAAAAGCAGAAAGTGTGAAAAAAAATTATTTTTGGCAACTTTTTGGAACAACTGAACTAAATTATTAAAAACTAAAACAATTCAGTTGCTCTCTCCTCTTAAGGCAAATACGTGAGTCAGTTCCCAGGTTGACTGCATTATGCATCGGACTCATTTTAATGCCAGATGAGTCGTTTGAATAAATCCAAATGGATAACTGCAAAATAGGGCCGAATTGCGCCACGTTTAAGAGTCTCATTTCCTGAGGCGCCTGCTAAAAATTCCTCGAGCCAAATTTAACCAGTCCGTCGATTAACATTCAAAAATAACACTATTGTGCAATCGGCCGACGATAACACCACTTACGACCGTGCAGTGGGTAATTAGAAACGGAAATAGACATCAACCATTAAACCGTTCAGTACACGGTAATCAAGGTGATGCGTAACGACTCGAACCACCTGCGATTGATTTACAACTCAACCAATTATGTAAAATGCTTGGTGAACATCAAGCGACATCCTCCAATTTCCTTATCGTTAAATTCGAATTAGGCGCCATTTCAACAACAATGAATGAATGGGCCTACGAGTTTTGTTTAACATTAACTCAAGGACTCTTCGTCATCATCATCACTAACCGCTATCTACCTTTCTACTTATTATTGTTGGAGTTGGTGGGTGTTTTTGGGTAATTTCGCTCGTAACTTACGGCCCGTTCTTGCAGAGAGCCACAAAAAGAACCGGTTGCGCCCACAGCAGAACAATAACCCTTTCCGCCAACCAGCTGGATTGAGTGCGCAAATTGCGAGGGGTAACAAATTTTTTTCGAGAGCCCTCCCAGAATTTGCGTGTTCAATCTTCTAAAAAAAATGCGTTTGAAGATTCGAGTTGGATAATTGAGTACTTGCAAATAGTGCTGGTGATGAGTTAAATCGCAATGTTTATTGACGCGATCGAAATTGGGGCGCGCTGCATTTTACGCAAATTTCAATTAGATTTTGTTGACTGTTATAACGCGATTTGGAGAGGGTTGCTTCCTGAAATATTCTCCAACTAAATCCAAACTGTCGAAGTTTGGAAATAAATGAATCGACGACTGTTGCCCGCTCGCCCGGATTTAACTTATCGAATGTTAAATAAAGGAGGAGGCACATCCGAATTAAACTTATTATACGGAGATGTGCACTCGATTAAAATGCGGATCGACCCCGGTACCGGGGCCAAAACGCAATAGACTCGATCGGATCGATTTGAAAGCCAAATCTTATGAAAATTTCAGTCTGCGTGATTCCGGACGCCCACGCGCGATCCCCAAATAAGATATTGCAGAGGTTTTTCATCCTTAAATGGCCGGAGACGTTGTTTCCGCTACACTTAATTTAGCTGGCGCCGATAACAAATCGACAACAAGACCAAAATTTGTTGGTGGTTGAAATGCAAACTGGCAGAGCCACCAATCACCATCCGCAAAGAACAACCGCCAAAGTTAATTTGTTTCTGCCATTTAGGCCGGGAAGATTTCCCGGGTTGCAACCTGCTTCGAAATTGCTGCTACTATTACTTTCGTTATCTTGCAATTTACAAGTTTTATATTGTTATTTGCCTTGGTCTTCTCCAAATTGATCTACAATTTTTTTACTAGATATTGTTCCAGTTTTTACTATTTTCTTTCATCTCAGTTTCTTAATTTTCTTGTTGTTCAAATTTTTTAGCCATGCCTGAGTTTCTTGTTCCCATCTACTAATTAATCTCTTTATAATTAAAAAAGATTTCAAACAAACAAAATTTGATTGATTAAGTTATTTTCCCTTCTGTATTGCATTTTCAATAATTTTCTTATTACAACTTTTTTGTAACTCAGTGTCGTATGATAATTACTGTTATATTTTTTAGTTACTATACATAAGGACATGAAATGGAATATCAAGAGTGTAATATCAGGAAAAGTTTATCATGTAAGTCACTTAAGTAACCACTTAATCTTCATTAATCCCACATATACGTTGAAGACGTATTTACTCAAAGGGAATAGCTTCATGGTCTCTTAGAATTTAGGGGAGAATACCGCTTCAAATAAGGGATTATAAAGTTTATAAATGCTATATGTAAAGCTGCGTTCAAATAATAGCGCCCTCTATGTGGCGACGATGTAAGCAAGCCCTTGAACCTAATATCAACGTTATATACATACATCGGTCCGAAAGGCCGACTTATTACAAAGGTAAAGTGGAGACTTAAAGATAATTATCTTGCGAAACAGGCTGAAAGCTCGCATAATAAACGTGTTCTCTGTACGTGGAAATTCAGTTCCTTCAGGCGACACACGTTCAAAGTTGTTTTTTTTAACGATTTGTTAAAAATGTCTCACTAGACACGCCAGCAGACGTTACAAGGGACCTTCCAAAACACAGAGGGAGGAAAGTGTCAAGACGTCAAATGCTTACACACATTAGTAGTATAGTAAGACGGGTTCTGGCTCCAAACAGCCCAACTGCTATGGATTGTACCGCTTTAAACAGCTTACTGGTAGGCAACACTATATACATAAATGTGGTCAACCGCTAACTTCAACCCCCAAAAGACATAACATGGGATTTTGAGCCAAAACCCTCCTTACTATGCTACTGAATACTAAAGTCTTTATGAAGTAAAAACAAAAATTTGGGACTACTCAAAATAGAACTTCTTTTACGAAAAAATTACAGATGATTGAGCAGATCTACAACAAAATAGGGAAATAAAAAAGGGAACAATTATAATGTACACTAAATTAAACCATACATCCCTTGCGCTGTCCACCAGAAAATTTAATGACCATCAAAAAAACTAAATGAAACCCAACTTATTATACATCGGAAAATGAGAACTACACCACTAAAATAACTATGCTGCGTATTGTTTTACCATTGCTTACATTTTAAATTTTATATGTCCATCAATTTTACTAAATTTTCACCAAATTGAAAACGGTTAAGTTACCCGTCCGTGCTGTACATAATAAATATTAGCGCTATCCATTTATATTTAGTGTTTCTCAAAAAAACTATTTGTGCGTCAAATAATTATTCTATTACTCCAAAAATGATATATGCTCGCGTATCTCTCCTTGCCGCTTGCGCTTCCAGACAAGAGGCACGCAAAAAAAGTTTTGTACAAGGTCAGTTCAGGACCCTAGATTTTTTTTAAAAGCACGATTAGAAATTACCACTAAAAGAAGTTTTACGTTTTACATAATGCAAGTCAATTACAGTAAAGCATTTAATATTACGGAAATCAATATCTTTTTTTGTGCAAACCACTTCTATTTTTACTCTTATTTTCCTTGCCCTAGCACATCTACATCTATAATTTTGCATAAAATTATTTACCATTTGCACAACATTTTATTGCTTGTGTATTTTTGATCAACAAATAGTATTTTTAACTACTAAATAATATAAGACACTGTCGAAAATTAAATATCTGGGTATTATGTTAGAATTAAATGCGGAATAAAATTTGGTGGACATTTAGTATTTATGGTCAACAAATGTTATTTCGGCGAACAAAATATATAAGAGGCCAGCATTATGTCCATATTTGGTTGTCGCTTTAAGATTATGTATTTTCTTAATTTTGGTGAACATTTAGTATTTTTGGGAAATTAAAGTATTTTTTTGTATGAAAATATTGAGTAAATTTGGTAACTGTTAAATACGACTCAATAAAAAATATGAAGAGTAATTAGAAAAAAAGTAGAAGAAATTTTTTTGTACGTTAGTTTCTCCTCCCATGAGTTGGTTATGTTGTCATCTCCTCCTTTTGGCTGCTGAATCCCGATAGAGCATTAACGAAGTTAGTTAATTTTGGCGAAGCCCCCAATCTTCTTTAGTCAAACAAAAATCAAGAGTCAATTCGGGCTTTTGGCATGTTAGGTGAAAGGTAATAAATCACCTTAATGTGAAAGAAATCTTATTTGTATGCACGCGGTTCGACTTTATCCTTCTGTAAGATAAGTTTCAGTCCGATTCCGGGGCGACCTTATAAAGCTCCCCTTTACTGATGTCCCGGAATATTTCAGACTTCTTCGCAGCAAACTCGTTTATAAGACGAAACGAATCGTCGAATTAGAGCGGCGGAACATGTAAACACATAGATATTGGACTTTTTCACTATTATTTTTATTTCTTCGGGACATCTGTCAAACTGTTTGGTAGCTCCGGCCGCCCACGTCATAATCAATAAACCGTCCCTCGACTATTTTCCCGACATGTGTGTATGCACAAACACAAATTTCACATATTAACATCAATTCTGTTTATTAGCCGCGTGATTATCCCAAAGTACCGGATCGCGTGAGGCGACTTAAGCTCGAGTTGTTCTTGAATTAACCGATATTTTTAGAGTTGCATGTTCGGTGTGTCGGGTCGCCGTAATAGTTAAGAATTCTTTCAAGTGACTTAACTATAACTAACCCGGTGGTTTGGGGTCACTTCGAAACACGGAAAAGCAGTTATCTCTTAATTTAGCTTCCGCCTGTTTCGGAACGCGACCCACAAGGGCTGCGACAATATCGGGGGTGGTTTCGCCGCTGCAACTGGCTTCATTAACATGGAGATGTCAATTTTGGCGGATAAAACTTGAAGGGTGTAATAGGCGAGTGGTTAAATTCGAAGAGGGCGTTAATGTATTCATATTATTCGAGGTGGGTTCGGTAGATTATGCGGACTATCTTAATATACAGTGAATATTCAACGGCGATAACAAAGTTTACATTTTGATCATCGCCTAACAGCTGGCTCAGAATGTAAACTACACTTACCTGTAGGAGTTGCTGCCGCTATTTACTTTATTAATATTTGCCACCCTGCGATACTCCGCCGTAATTAAATCGACGGGAATTATGTTTAATAAGGACAGATTGAAATTGAGAACTAATCCATTAACGGCGGACCAACGCAAATTATAGACCAAAACCGCAATTCTCTGTTTGCCGAATTTAATAACCATCACCATTGCCCCACTCATTTGTAACGTGTTACGCGTCAACGTTCAATAAATTGTCTCGTAAACTTTAGATCGAACGAGCAGAAGGATCTTAAGTGGTCCTTTTGGTTAAAAAATAACTAGGGGTTAAAAAAAGTTTAAAGATAATTTTTCCGGTTAGCAGCATGCTACATTGAAGCGTCACGAGCGACATGAAGTCATTGACGCATGCTACAAGTTGATTAGTGGTAGTGTCCCTTTCTAGAAAATACCAATTATGCAATAACTATTTTTAATGATGATTTTATGTTGCTGTTATATTAGTTGCATGCTACTAAGCGACATAACGCATGCGACACGATATCAACATTTTGACGCTATACCAACAGACAAAACTAGACGACTTGTCGCATCCTACACGCAACCTGGCGACATTGGGTCCAAAGAGTAACTCTAATTTCTGTTACAGGTTCTATTATACCTTAATATTTGCTTTTTGGATTTTTGCATAAGCCTGATGAGCTTTTGGATATTTCTGATACTTGGGCAGAGGAGGCATTACAAAGTTGCGTTACCAATAATTGTAGAGCTTTATGGGTTGTTGAATTTAAATCAGTTTAGTGGATCCAATCCGAATATTGCATGTACACAATTAATAGCTATAGCACACAACACACAACTGATTGTTGGACTGTTGGTAAAATAGCTTCCACAACAAGGCGTATATGTAACATGCGGGGGCGCTTTAAATAATTATCTCGTCCAAAGCATTCAGCATCCACACATTGTTAATTTAATACCCAGTTAATGACGAACTTCAAAAGCACATTTGACCTATCGCTACAAAGTAGATCCCAGATAACTTATTTAAACATCAACATTTGACTAGCGACCAGCTAATGACGTTTCAGGCTGTTAATTTTTGAATAGATATTGAAAAAATTTCCAGATAAAAGTTCGTAAGTTCCGTCTGTGATTAAGGAAATGTTGTTTAGCCTTCTTCGGTTAACTTCAACTTGTGTGTGGACAGACAGGCGGTAATGTGGCGGCGTGAAAATGATTTTAATGAGATATTTTCGCAAAACTTTTCTCATTTACAGCGGCACAAATCATCAGCGAGTTTTTGAACGGCACTGAAGACTCCTCTTGGAAACTTAAAAACGAGCGCGTCCGAACATATTCAATTTTATCAGTAGTAGCGCCAAAGCTGCGTTAAGCTCAGTTAAGCTCGGCGCTATTTCGCCCAATCCCCGCGAATTATGGAGGGAAAACGCCAGATTATTGTTTCGTGCGTTATGAGAATTTCGCAACAAAATCCAATATTGTTGTTGCGTTACTTTCGATTAACAATAACCGTTATTGCGGGAAAAATCCAGCTGGAAAACAATTGTTGCGGCGCAATTGAGGATGGCGGAGTATTTAGGAAGCTCGATAAGCTCGTCGAGATTCGAATATGTGAAGTTTCATTAACTCGAGCCTAGATTATTCAGGTTATTAGCTCGCAGACGCGTAATCTAGTTCAAATGCAGTTCGCAGGAGATTATTTGTGGAATCTCAATGCACCATATATCACACAAAAGGTACGAACTTGCATAAATTTACCGCCAGCAGAGACCCTACAATTGCTCGGGACGTATCTAGAGGACGCCGGAAATCGACTTTGTATCTGCACAAAGCTCCCATTCACCGCTAAATACCGGCCTCCGGATTTTCTCCAACCAATCCGCGACCCTTAACTAAATTAGCCATAACGGGCTTGAAAAGTGACATTTAATGCAGTTGCCGGCCGAGTGCGGCAATCACACGAGTGTGTTCACGTAAATTATGATTCTAGACTGCGCCACCAAAAACCTCTATTGCTATCTTTGAGCGAAAAATTGACATTATTTCTGTGGCGGGTTGCACAAGAAAACGGACCGAAAGTTGCATAATTTTGTACCTGCAGCGGTAACAAAGTTGTATTTGGGAATTTCTCGAGCTCCTGCAATTGATAGCTTACGCTTGTAATTGGCAGGAAGTTACGGGAATGCCAGTCTCGTCTCCTCAATAAACATCAACAAGCCGGGCCAGTTGTTAGGGCGACCCTTGACATTACGAAATAATGCCGGCCACCATTCGGCTCCAGAGATTCTGTTATCCCGTAATTTTTTGTGTCATCGTCAACAAACGTGATCCGACAAAAAGCGGGCGCAACAAGAACCCTCCATCCCCGTCCCCAATTATTCCCGTTAAAAGTCTGGACGATCGCGGAAGATCCGTTGTCAAAGCCAGACTCGTACGTTAGTAATTCGAATACCTATATAATGATGATTATACGCACAAAGTTTGCAATTTCAACTAAAATATCAAAAGGATATCCTTAGGTCCTTATTACTATCCGTAAATAGCGGCGGTGCCGATTCGAGGAACAAATTGTAGAACGGATCCTCTCGCAGCTTAGAAGTTGTTGTTTTGACGATGTCTTGGAAGCTGTTTGATGCGATGGCGGGGTGAAATTAATTAATCTGAATTGATACAAGGCCGACGACGTTGGAAGTAAACAGTGGTAGGAAAATGTGTTTAACGTAGGACAATTAAAAGAGTTTAGAGCTAGCTATTTGCCCCTTCTAAATAATTATCCGTAACGAGCTGCACGTCAATATTGACTCGGCACTAAAGGTTTTACGACAAATCGCTTCGGTGGAGCTCTTGGAATTTCCAAATTTCAAATCACGACACACCTCAAGCTCGACAGAATTTATCGCCAAACTCCAGATTACCATCCAGAATTATCGCCGTCGATAATAAAATTGCGCCCGCTCAACCGGCAAACGGGCGCCTCTTAAACAGAAAAAATTTTCGGTTTTCAGCAGGACAACTAATCACAAAACTGAAGAAGCTTCCACTTCCTACACCGTATCTGGGTCAAAATAAAAAATTACTTTGTTCAAGCTATGGAATAAAATATATTATGCTACACCGAGACATCCTGAAGCAACATGAGGAAGCTGAAGTATCTTACACGTTGATTAATGTTAATCAACGAAAATAAGTAGTTAGAGCTATTTGAGGTATAACTAACTTTATGTTGCTTTAAAGGGGTTGTTTAGTCGCATGCTACAAACATAAGCTACATAACAGTAGAAGGAGATGAGGGCTTCTGGTCCAGCTCCTGCTCTTCCTCCCTCCATTTTTGTATATTGTGTTGCCTACCAGTTTGCTCAACTTACAATTTTTCATGCTCTAAACAACTTTAAACATGTTCTAAACAACTTTAAACAACTTCTACACCACTTTAAACATAGCTGTTTAGAACATGTTTAAAGTTGTTTAGAACCTGTGTAAAGTTGTTGAGAACATGAAAAATAGTAGTTGGTAGGCAACACAATATACAACAGTGGTGGGGGGAAGAGCAGGAGCAGGAGCTGAGCCAGAAGACCTCATCACCTTCTACTCATAACACACGCAACTAGATTAGTGGTGCCCGGCGGATTTGATAAAAACTTTATTAATTGTACAACCCTGAAATTTTAATATTTTGTTGTTGTTAATTGTACAACCTTGAAATTTTTAATATTTTGCTGTTGTTAATTTCTCTGTTTAATTATTTATTTTGTCTGCTTTTGTTGCAAAATCGGCTCGTTTTCCCGCGGTCCCGGCGACGAAAATTCTCCTTCGGAACGTGCTCTCCTCGTAAAAGTTTTATTTTCCAAAAATAAATCAATTTAAGGGAGCAAAAAGCGTTTCGCGACCCGAGTGTTTGCTCTTGGAAATACCAGAAGAGGTCGGCAATAAGCCGGAGTACCGCATCGAATTTCGGGCACACACCGCAAACAAGATGCATATTTATTGCCCGCCAAAGCAAACACGAAATGTTCCCCCGAATTTGCGGGTGAGTACGAGCAATTTTCGAAACTTGCCCCAATTTTAATCGGATGGACCTCCAACATTTCGGCACTTGACGAAGCGCGCTGGCAGTAAAACAGCACGTTTAGGGTGAAATGATGAAACGCAATGATAAACAAGCGGGAGCGTTAAATTTAATATTATCCACATAACAAAACGGAGGCGTTTACGGCACAATGGCCGAGAAGCGCAATTGTGCCGGCAACATTTGGGGGATGATAATAGAAAAAAGCGGCCCGAATGGATCCGGGGATTGTGTTTGCAGCTCAATTAGTGCAGCGTCGAAAATTAATAGTTTCAATAAGAAAGATATTCGCTGTTCCGCTTATTATATTTCCGGGGGTGGAGTGAACGTAACGAGGTGGCATTGTCACGGATACAGGTGCTCTCGCGGGTTTTAATGCAATTAGGAACGTGCTAATTGTGCCGAGAAATATTCTCCGGTCGAATTGTCTTTTTAATGCCTCGGCTCACGGCTTCATCAAGAACGAACAGCCCCATCCCCGCGTCGCAAATCCGATTTCGGAAGTTTTTATTTCCGTTCTTTGCCGATGTATCGGAGCAGATCAACGTCTCGCGCCCCCAAAAATTAACAGCAGAAGTAAGCCGCAGCCGAAGCCGCGCTACGCGACTCCTGGGTGATTTAGCACTTATTGTTACGGACAACTAGGAGAGTAATCAAGGTTTTGGCACCAGCCTCTTGGGTCGGGTGTTTCCACATCTCCCCTTGACTTTCTCAAGTTTTCGCTAAGCATGTAGGAAGCTGAAAGAAAGAGAAATAAATAAAAGTGTTAGTTAATGAGAAGATTTTTTGCAACTGGTTACACCGTTTGGTTAATATTATTCGGTTTATTTTTGGCATAATCGATTTTTGCTTAGACACTGATTGGTGCATGCTTTTGAACCAGCGATGTTTTTATGGCGAGAAATGCACTATGCAGTTAGCGAGAGTGCACCATTAAAACCACGGTGATGTAATTTAAGCATCGCAACACTCAACTAATTAAAAAAATACTAAAACGCCTTCTAATAATCAATAAACCACTCATTACACGTACCTACAATACTAAAGTCTTTCACGTTACATCACCCTTACCGCACCGGGAGTTATTACTAAATAGTCTTTGATTTTGACCTCTCGCATGAATAACAACAATAAATAGTAGCGCATCAAAGGGGCAAATCGATAAACAAGACGTTAATTGCTGATTACAAATTTAGTTATTTGACATTATCGTAAATCCTGAACGTTGCCAAAGCTAATGATCTATCGAGGATTTTCCTGTGCCAAACGATACTTTATCTCGTTCTGTCCTTTCAAAATCACCTTCAGTTTCCGTCGTTATTCCTTTAGAAGGCCGCCGCTTCTTGATATACTGCTAAAAGCTCGAGGCAAAGTTAAGTTCGTTAGGAAAAGTGTTCTTTAATTTGTGGCCGCACTTCTTAGTGTAGTGAATTACTGCGCTTCCGTCTGATCAATTTAACTAAACTCAATTAAAACGTCCGGCTTGGTAACAGGAAGAGGGATAAAGAAATGGGAACAAATATAATGTACACCAAATTAAACCATACATCCCTTGCACTGTCCACCAGAAAATATAATGAGCATCAAAAAACCTAAATGAAACCCAAATTATTATATCTACATCAGAAAATGAGAACATCACCACTAAAATAACTATGCTGCGTATTGTTTTACCAATGCTTACATTTTAAATTCTATATGTCTATCAATTTTACTAAATGTTCACCAAATTTAGAACGCTCAAGTTACGCGTCCGTGTTGTACATAATAAATATTTGCGCTATCCATTTATATTTAGTGTTTCTCAAAAAAACTATTTGTGCGTCAAATAATTATTCTATTACTCCAAAAATAAAATATGCTCCCGCATCTCTCCTTGCCGCTTGCGCTTCCAGACAAGAGACACGCGAAAAAAGTTTTGTACAAAGTCAGTTCAGAGCCCTGTAATTTTTTTTTAAAGCACGATTAGAAATTACCACTAAAAGAAGTTTTACGTTTTACATAATGCAAGCCAATTACAGCAAAATATTTGCATATTACGGAAATCAATATCTTTTTTTGTGCAAACCACTTTTTTATTCTTATTTTCCTTGCCCTAGCGCATCTACATCTATAATTTTGCATAAAATTATTTACCATTTGCACAACATTTTATTGCTTGTGTATTTTTGATCAACAAATAGTATTTTTAACTGCTAAATAATATAAGACACTGTCGAAAATTAAATATCTGAGGATTATGTTAGAATTAAATGTAGGATAAAATTTGGTGAACATTTAGTATTTATGGTCAACAAAAGTTATTTTGGCGAACAAAATATATAAGAGGCCAGCATTATGTGAATATTTAGTTGCCGCTTTAAGATTATGTATTTTCTTAATTTTGGTGAGCATTTAGTATTTTTGGGAAATGAAAGTATTTTTTTGTATGAAAATATTGAGTAAATTTGGCAGACTGTTAAATACGACCCTAAAGAAATCAGGGCGGCGTTGACGTCTTAACAGTTCTTCTGAGAAGACACAGAAAAATGGAATTTACTGTGGTAATTTCTTAACAAGGAGCTGAGCACCGATTGAGAAATTTCTAAATCAATTTGTTGAAATTTATTAATTTGGACGGTGATCTTCAGAATTACCAACAAATTTGCTCGTTGCATTTGACATAGTTTGAAGGTTTCGTCGGAACTGATGATGGTGCAAACGTTGACAAAATAATCGGCTGGCGGTTGCGGATTGATCAGTGCTGTCGACAGGTTGAAACAATGAATGGCTCATGTTATCGTGCAGACCGGAAACGCCAATATCAACAGGAAGGAGGAACTAGCGCCGGGAGGGTCTTATTAGATGAACCGAGAAAATCAATTTTTGCGAGTCTTAAGGTTGCTCAACAAATTTCTCTTGCCACCCCTTCTCGCTGGTTGATTTGTCGTAAGAGGCTACTTACCTACATCTTGGTGATATATGGGGAAAATTTCCCCAAGTTTCATAGTGTTGTCATATTTTTCGGTGATATATCGACGTCGAAGGAAAAGTGACGGCAACATATTTAAACTTCTCTGGAGTGTTTGATGTATTAACAACCTGTGACCGGCGAGTTTAATATGTTAAAAACTTGCCGGGGCACTTTGGGGCCATCGGCCCTGAATCAAATTACGGCCGATGAACAACTGAACAACCAGGGGGACAACTAGCCAGTTTCACCATAATTTTATTACGTAAACTTGAGTTTAAGAAAACCTAGTTTTTAGCTAGAGTCAATTTCGAGTTGAATGTTGCAATTGGTTGCAACTACCGCCGTAACAAATCTCCACCCCATGGCTGTCCAGCATTGCTCTGCAGCTTAACTCTGGTGGATAATAGAGATTTTGCGTGTTTTTCTCAACCATTGAAGTTTTCTGTCCATCTCCCCAGAGTTGCTCTTAAATTTTCTAAAATTTCTGCAGGTTGAAAAATTATCGGCCGTAACGAACTGAATAATGCATCGAATTACCGTCGAGTTCTCGAGTCGCCAAATTTTTTTCGTTCCCTTCAGAGTCTTCAGATCGTCCGCTAAGTTTTATCCAATTATAAAGTTTTTGCCCCTAGTTTTAAGGTGGCGCATGGGAAAGCGATAAAAAAGACAAATTGAATTAGTTAGTAAAATCTTTGATTTTCCGCAGCGTTTCCACCAGACTTCAAACTACTCGGGAAAACTTGCTATAAATATCAAAACCGAACCAACTTTCAACGTCTTAATTAAAATCGCTTGTTTTACAGCGTTGAGTGAAAACAAGCTTTAGTCAGGAAGTGACAATAGTTTTTCTTGGACTGCCGCTAGGGAGTTGGAAATTCGAAGGCGAGACAGCAACGGAATTATTTAGGAAGGCACTTTACATTTCTTTTCATAAATCAAGCTTACGGCCGTATATCTTTATTTTCGGGATTAAACGTGAATTAGTAATAATCTATTGGTTTGGGCCTGTCAAGTCCGCTTTCGCGTGCACCCCATCGATTCGCTTTATATAAATTACGCGTCATGCCCCTGGCCCCATCAATTAATTCGACCGCTTAAAAAATAAGCCAAGGATGCGCCAAACCGGAAACGAAACAAGGCAAGTTTTACGGAAGCATCATCTTCAAGACGTGCACAAATGCAACTCTTGAAACGATCTTCGTTGTCTTTTGCCACGTTGTCTTCCTCCTAATCTCATGGTTAATAAAAGTCAATTTGGCGCAGTTGCCGGGACGTGCCTCCTTCTGGACGTCGGTGGCGTCGCCGTCGGCCAGTTTTGAGAAATTCGTCCAATTTAATAAAACCAACTGGCCGCAAAAGGTTCGAGGGCCGCATCGGCGCCATTGTATCCGCATCGGTGGCAAATTCTCGAAATTTATTTAAGCGATTATATTTTGTAAATGGCTCGCGAAATTTTTATTGTAGTTGTTGTTTCTTTTGGTGCGCCGTCCGCGTTGTTGGGGATGTTTCGCAAATAAACTAAGGGTGGATGGCAAAACAGCAACGTTTCAACGGCCGGATCCGCAAGCAGGACAAATAAAGTTTTAAAATTTATAAGGGGTTTTGATGAAATGTAAATTTGCGATAAAGTAAATTAAATTGGATCAACGGCCGGTCGCGTCGCTTTGTTTTCGGAAAATCGACCGTGTCAGGCCTAAATTACGACACTATTTTGTTGGAGGCAATACGTCCATAAAACATAGGAACAGTTAATTCCGGTTAACGTCGGTTTTAATACCGGGGAAGGAGCATATATTTCCGGGGAATAACGATTCTGGCTCCGCAGTTCTTTTACAGCTCAATGATAACGAGGGGGCGACGATAATCGATTCTAGAAAACTTGAACTATTCGGAGGCAGAGCTGGGCTCGTCTCCAAGGGCCGCATCGAATAAATAACCTCGCGGCCAACAGGTCAGGACGATTTCTTTAAAATGGCACAAAGAGAAGTGGGTCGAGGTTTAGTTCAGATTTCATTCTTTCAACTAGCTCCAGTTAATCACGAAAGCCTCACAAAACCTCACCTAATCACTTGGGTGACGCAGGTGAAGGGAGAAAAGACCAACAATCTACCGGTGTTTGAGGAAATGTCGAGAGCTCAATTTCCGGCCGTCTGGCCAACATTAGGAAACTTGATGAGTTTCAGCATAACGTCTTGTGTCTTGACGCTCCGGTCCGCCCCTGACCACTCGACCCATTGCCCTGGTTTTGCGTCCCGGCCGCCCCTTGCAACTTTATAAATAGAAATGTTTTTCAGTTAGCCGGAGCCTATTTACTGGAAGAGCCTCTGGTTTCGCTGAATACGGAGCCATAACGCAGTCATCTCGTCCCTACAATACAGCCCACGCTTTCAGATTAATGAGTTTGTCTTTCTCGACACAACAACTATATTTTCCAGATCGACTTCCGGCCAACTCCTGCGACAGATTTTACAGCCAGCAACGAAAAATCGCAATTGAGCATTTTTTCTCTTAAGGGGCCGAAACACCGGTAATCGGATGTGTGCCTGTCGAGTTGTCACTTTAACAATAAATAACCGCGCGACTTGGGAAAAGTTAACAATCTAATTTCGAGAAGCAATATTGTTTATGGTGGACGCCGGAAAAATCGCCTGGGGCCCTCGCCGGCATGATTATCGACTTTTGAATTTTCGCCTCCAACAATTAGGGTCAGACGTAATTTCGCACCCTTGGGAAAAACCCTTGTAATGGCGGAACATCAAAGGAGCCGCAGGGATACGCGAACACCCAATTTACAATAGCACGACCAAATTATCGGCAATAAGGAAGTTTGCGTGCTTAAGAGCTAAATTGAGACTAGCAGCAGAAGTCCCAGAAAAGGTCGACCAGCGACAGAAATTAAACAGCAGCAACGCCCTTTGCCAGAGTTACAAGACCGACGTCCCATCTCAGCAGTCCTGCAGCTAACCAGCCAAGTGAAGGTTCCGACAATTGGCGTTTCTGCGAGTTTAGTTAGTTCCGCATAAATCGCAAGGCAGCCGGCTAAATCCTATAGAATTAGGCCGTCCGAGTCCGGAGCTTTAAAGAACGAGATTGCAGGTTCAAAGTCCGAACTGCTGATGGTATTCCGCAAATCCAAAAATCCGCATCGCTGCTGGAACCGCCACCAATTCGATATTTTGATATTCTTAATTTTTGCGAGTTATTCGCGTTTTGCTGCACCCTCCTAAATTTCGGGTGGTGGAGACGGGGCCGCTCCGGTGAGGTTTGAAACTATTAGAACTACACGGAACTTTTCAGTCGGCATTCCGAACAAATCCCCGACGATATTAAATGCAAATGCCATTGAAAACCTCTGGAAAGAACACAAAACAAAAAAAATATTTTCCCGTATTAGTATTCAAAAAGGAAGCTGGAGCGGGATGGAGGCTTCTTTATCCTAAAGCGCGCGAGTTCCTGCAAAGCTGCGGTCGCATCCTGCCGGCTCGATTCCTCAATATAAACAGCGCGTGTGTGTTTCCGACTTTTTTGTTCCTCCGATTCCTAGGTAAGAAGTGGGTAATCGTTTTCTTACCTCGGTTAGACGGTCTTTATCTGCGAGCTTTGATAGCGGATCGACCTCATTTGTCTTCTCTCCAGCGCGCGAGCTTCAGCGAAAAACTAGTCCACCTCCCGAAGAGTTTGCAAGAACAATCATTTTACTGGGCGCGTCATTTGAAATTCATGCAAACAAACTCGATTAGGTTAGTTGGGTAAAATATGTCAGTTGCCATTTTCGAGTTTATAACTCAGAGTCGATGCGACGAATTGCATAAAGCGACCACGTTTAATTTACGTTATGAGAACACCACTTTGGAAGCGAATTTAATTTATTTCGGTGGTAATAATGCTACGAAAATTACACAAATGGAGAAGTTCTAAATATGCATATGCGGAAGTTGTAATGCCGCTTTCTCACCGATGTCGGATTACTAACTGAATGAGAAGAGTTGCACAAGAAGTTTTAGTCTGATTAAACATTCTTAAGAAACCTAATAAGACTTGGATATTCTCGGAAACTGCGCTAATTCGCCTGAAGTTGTCACTAAATCAATGATTCTGTCTCTAGGTACCTACAGCATTGCTGCTCTTAGAAATACACAACAAAAATTTTTGATTCAACTAATTCAAGAAATTTATATTTAATCAGTTTTTATATTACGCTGGAATTATTGTGAGCAACAAAATTAAATAAGGGCTGATTTTGTTAATTTTGAATTAATTTTTCACTATTTATTCCTTGTGGTCAAACCGGTGAATGGGTACCTTTAGTTCGAAGAAATCAGCTCTAAGCTGTCGATGTCTTCCTTTAGCTCGACTCTGCTTGTTATGATAAGGAAATCGTTTTTTCTAATTTTTTAGCTGCAAACAAGTTTTTGTTCATGAAGCGGCGTCAGTCTAAAGCAGTTCACGTAAGTGGAATTGTGATCAATTACGTCTGTTTAAACAGTTTCGAATCTAGGAACAATGCGATGGGTTTGTGTATTAAAGTGTGAAGTGAAAGTGTAAAGTATAAAGTGAAAGTGTCAAGTGAAGTGAAATAGTGGAGTGGTAAAGTGTTGTGGCCGTTAAGGATTTTTATTTTGGAGAGAAGGCATTACCGGTTTGTAAAATTTAGATATTTTTAATTACTTTTTAAGATATGACGATTTGAAGGTTTTGAATCAAAATTTTTGTCAAAATTGGCCAAAATCCAAATTTCTATTATTTTATTAAAATCTTTTCTTGTTCTTCAAAAATGTTGATGCCAGGCGCAATTAGGTGCGATTAATTAGATTTTTGCATGAAAAATGCCGAACATTTTGAACCAAAAAATTATTGTTTTACGCATTAACACGCGTTCAAGTTTCTCCAAAAATAAAATGTTGAGTTTATTTTATTTTTGCCCCTTATAGACGTAAGCTCCATTTGTTGCAGTAAATTTTTATTGTTGCCGTTCGGTCAATTGCGCTAAACTTCCGAGTCGATTTGGTTTGGTCGTTGCATTTTCTGTTCAAGCGCGGCCTTGATCTTGATCCTTATTGATCGATACTGAGGACCTGGCGCAATCAGCTCGGATTAGAACCATTACAGGAAATACTTTTATTGACCTGTTCTGGAGCGACCGACGAAACCCTAACGATTTTCCAATATGGAAGCATTTTACTACCGCCAGCAATAATTGCATCCTCACGCAACTGAATTCTCGTCCGCTTCCAGTAATCATTCAGTTAATTGCAGTAATGCATCTCGTAACTCTGCCTTGTAATTAACTCGAGATAATCGCCGCCTTATCTCAAACAAAACACTTCCATTAAACTTAAATTTTTATTACCGAATAAACTTACGCGACTACAATTAAATAACAGCTAAATGTAGAGGAGAACGTCAACCATTGGTATCTTTTGCTCCCTAAAACCCTTCAAGGAGTTGCCGGCCAAAATTTCCGCCTGATTCTTGACGACCCTGGCCAGCATCGTCAGTTTTGGCTTTGAATTCACCTTATAAATAGTTCCGTTAAGAGACTTGATTTTATCGGAGGTAATTAGGGGTTTGTTTAGGGTTGATAGAGCAGAGTCAATATTGTGACTGCGTTAAAAACACAATACGCGCTGTTACGCGGAGATTCCGTCTTATTTTCTCTCGTCAATCGCGGTCCATCAGTTGATGGAGTCTGATCCGGTCGTTGTTTAATTGACGAATAAAATGAGACTTTGCCTGTTCTGCTAAAATTTCGAATTGGCCATTGATTGGTGGAAGGTGTCTCACGAGAGGCATTGTCACCTCGTATCGCCGTTTAATGCCCTACTAACAACTAATTGAAGGGTCCCGGCTTAACAAAAGACAATTGTTCGGGATAATGACGTGGAGCCGGCGGAATCCCGGGGAAAGGACCGGAGGGATCGTCGTTCTGTTAAACAATCCTTACGTATTCATGGATTTCATTTATTTTCGTTAGGGATTATCGGATTTTCGCCGCCGTTTTCATTTATACAACTGCAATACGGACAGGGAATCGATAGTTAGGGAGAGAAGATGCACCGTCTCCAAGACGTGATGGATGAGGGACGTTATTGAATTTGCGTATTAGAGAAGCGATTTCGGTAATTAACTCACTTATCGACACTGCCGGCTGGATGATTCATCATGGCTGGCAAGTTAATGCGGCATATTGACTTTGCCGTGTTTAACAAGTGTAATCTTGATTTGGTTAAACGGCATTTGAAGAGGAATTTTTTTTCGGGAAATTGGAGGACAGAGTAATGAACTAGCGATGATAATAGAACGTGGAAAAGCTTTACGGAGAAAATTAATATTGATTGGCCGAAAGCGAGGCTAGGGATAACGAGCATATTGGTAATTTGAAGTTGCGACTTTCGACCAGGCGCTTATCAAAGCCAGTCCCCAAAGAGCGGTTGGGAGATTAACTTTTAAAGATAAGTTAACTTTTCCCCGGGGAGACGTCCGATTTAAAATTGCACGACGATGAAAATTTAATAGCTTCGTAGAAACAAGTTGGTAGTACTAGCGTAAGGAATTGCGGCCATTTGCCCGAAAGGACGGCAGCACGACAGTAAATAAATTAAGGCGAGAAGAAAGAAATTAGAAACACAACGATGATAACGAAATTCTAGTTTAAAATAAAATAAAATAAAATAAAATAAAATAATATAAAATGAAATAAAATAAAATAAAATAAAATAAAATAAAATAAAATAAAATAAAATAAAATAAAATAAAATAAAATATGTAAAATAAAATAAAAATAAATAAAGTTTAAAATTAATTAATGTCTTTCAGCTTTAACTAATAAACTTGACATTAATCGCGACAATAAGATCCGATATTATGAAGTGCTGTGAGAGGTGTAACAACTGTCGAAAACATTATCTTTAAGTTCCCCGTTGCAACTTAATTACGTTAATCGTTTGAATCTGAAAGCTCCACCCCCGCAGTTTCATTTAAAAATTCCTCTGGTTTGGCTGCGACTCCGATTGTGCGATAGTTCATTTACTAAGTAGCTACAAATCATCTGAATACTACAACACCCTGCGTTGGTGTTGGAAATGATTTAGGAACTTGTTTTATGGTTTCATACTGGATGCTATTTCAAATGTTTGCTAATGCTAAGTTGGCAAGTTTCGCAATGTTCGCTAGTTTACATTTTATTAATGTTATCAACTAAATTAAAACTTATGCCGTAATGGAAGCCTGAGCACTGGCAAACTAAACCGATAACGTTGCACGGCCATTTGACGGCCATTAATGTCCTGATTATAGTTGCGACAACACTTTTACAAAACATGCCCAATGCAGCTTTGGACGATTAGGGAAAATGTCAATAATTAGACGAATAATGGAGAGCAAATATTGAATAGCGTCAAAGTTAAGTGGTCTAGAAAGGGTATCGACGCAAAATTGCCAACGACTGAAATAATAAATGTTTAGTTCATATACAGGGTGGTCGTTAAAAGTTGAAGTGGCTCAGTTGATCACATGTCTAGGCACCAGCTAGAAAAGTAAAATTGCGATAAATCTACAACTTTAATGTTAAACCTCTTGAAGATTTAATGACGTTTCAAAAAAAATACAGGAAACAGGTGAAACTGTTCTGAACATTAATGGGGTACTTGCCTAGAAAAAATATTGCACTTTTTATTTTCTAGATAACTAAAAGAGACTTAAATATTTTTTTCCCATTTT
This sequence comes from Schizotus pectinicornis, assembly GCA_951805265.1. Lineage (NCBI taxonomy): Eukaryota > Metazoa > Arthropoda > Insecta > Coleoptera > Pyrochroidae > Schizotus > Schizotus pectinicornis. The sequence continues at coordinate 5,289,199 of OX638207.1, forward strand.
CTTATTTTATATTTTTGTAAATATTTGCAATTTTTGTTTTTGATGACGTATTGGACCCTCGTATTCAAGACTCACACCTATATTGAATAGACTCTTGTTTTTGTTTATTTTCTAGATAACTAAAAGTGACTTAAATATTTTTTTCCCATTTTCTTATTTTATATTTTTCTAAATATTTGCAATTTTTGTTTTTGATGACGTATTGGACCCCCGTATTCAAGACTCACACCTATATTGAATAGACTCTTGTTTTTGGCTACTATGCTGCTAACAGAGGGCGCGACATTTGTACAGCGGATTGGCATTTGATTTATAATCAGAACGCAAGGAAATTGAGTAAAGCGCCATCATACAATTTTTTTAGAACTACACCGTGCAGGGGCCGGCTATGTCACAAATCTCCCACTTCAAAAATAAAAAAAATTAATTCTGGGCGTAATATTGGCCCTAGAACCAAATAAAAAAATACGGGTCTAATAAAATCACCTACATTTTCCAAATATTATATTTTACAAACATGAGACAAAGACCCTATGGCGGCGCCCAAACTTTTAAAAATAAAAATATTTTTTTTCAAGCTATTTTTTCTTCTTTACAATCTTAATATTTTTTTGTTAACACGTTCTTCAATTTTTAATAAACGATAGACAAGTGATCCAAAGAACATATGAGCTTCAGAAAGTTTGGGAGGATGGAGTTGAAAAAGAATTCTGGAGAATAGAATTGTTTGTTGCGGAAGACTTTTGATGCTATAGATTTATATACAGGGTGTTTAAAAAAACGTTTTAAGCCGTAACTCTGTTATTTATTAGCCGATTTGAATAAACAAATTTTTTTTTAGAATAATTTTTTTAACGCTGCAAAATTGCCTCAATCAACATTTTTTTAAATATAAAACTCTAATGTCAAACAATGTTCAACTTCTTTTTTAAAGAAAAACCTATTTCTTTAATATTTTAGTTCGATGGAACATTTCTTTTTAAAGATTCTGATGTTTTTTGTCTCATTTAATCGACGTGCCATTATGACTAACAATTTTTGCAAGAATGTCTTTCTTTCAGTTTTGCGCTAATTGCATTTTTTTGTTGTCGTGGCGTTCCTTTTGCTTCTTTATTGCACCACCTACTTCGAGACTAAAATTTTCCAACGAGCACATTTCTCTGGCTAAGATAAAGGATAAATACGGCAGCGCGGCAATTTGTTCGCGAAATGGCCTAATTTAGATAATCGCGGATTTTTGTTCCACTAAAAGCTCGAAACGGCGAAGACAACACTAGTTTGAGAGCGCTAACGTTAACATTACGTACGTTTTTTTTTTCTGCAGAAATTCATCCGAATTTAGTAAAATTAATGCAATTAAGCCGAGAACCGAGCCGGATTTTCGTGCTAAATTCCGCTGGTGCAACATTTACGAGGGTGCATTCGGCGACTGCAGCTGTTACCCCTATCTCCGGCAACGCGAAACGACTTAATGAAATTAATAGACGCGTACAACAAGTTTAGGGATTGTAATTGCAAGTCGTTCGACTACGAACAAGATTCATTGATGTCAATAAGGAGAAGTTTAGTTGTTTCAGTAGGGAGGGTTGCGATATCATCGGTTTCAATTCCCGGCTGTTAAGGAAATCATACAGAAAATTCACCGCAACAGTTTCCCAGTACCACTGGAGGTTTAGTTCTCGACGCTTCCGAGCCAAACAGGAAACAAATAGGAGAACACGAGCAAACTTTCGTCATTTAGGGAATAAATCATAAATATAAATCGTCCCGCGGCACATCATTCCCGTTTCTGTCTCAACTTTTCCCGGAAAGTTCCAAATGTAACAACTAACAGTACTTCAGGTAGTCACAATAAAAAGTCGATTTTATTTGCATTTTGCAAACGACGTCTAATTATAGGTCTCGAGCACGTTGGCGGCCAGCAATCTATTTTTGCGGTTTAGATGCATTAAATTTTTTCACCCGTTGCCAAATTACCGCTAAATTTAAATTATTACGCTTCATTTGCAAAGGTACTTCAATAATATGTTGCAGGGCAATTTGTCCACGACGTCGACTGTTTATTGGGAAAAATTACGTTCGGGGTTTTATATTCGGTTTTATTTTATGTCGTCTTTATTGGCCATAAACTGTTTATTGCGGTCGAGGAATCAATTCATTACTGGTTCCTGGGAAAGAATTGTTCAGGGCGGCTTCCTGGAGTCCACAGCCCGAAGACTTCGTTATCGCCCTCAACGCTATTTAAAATTTTAAATCGGATCAATTCACTATACCAAAACGCAGCTTGCTCTCTCACTCGCACCTCGGTGTTTCCGACGTCGCCGCATCTAATGAGGCAGCAGAGCAGTTGCTGCGCGTCGTGACGAGTAATTTCTAAATGAAGCAGCTCGCAAGAAAAAGCTTCATCAACAAAACTTGCGTACTTAGCCATAGTTTTGCAGTAATATGGTCTCCAGAAAGAACTATATGGAAGTCGTCAAAACTTGAATACTTAGCCGTAGTTTTGCATTTATATTGCTGTCTCCAGAAAGAACTATCTGGAAGTCGTAATACATCTAGAACTTTCATCCTAGAACTTTCTCCAGAAAAATTCAGAATCCAGAAGAAAATTGCTTTTATTATCAAACAGATGTAATTTCTGTAAATGAGAAATTTTGTTACGTTAATTGTATTGCTATTTTTTGTTTAGTGAAAAGTCGGGGGTAGGGAGTTCTAACTTCGCGACTTCACCAAAAACTTGTTGCTGTAAATTGTCTTGCGCCCATTTCTTAACGCTCTCACATCGAGAGCTTTTATAAGAAAGTCACTGCTTTATCGTTTTTTGCCCAATTCCGATAAATTGTTTTTGATTTTTGTCGCGGCCCAATTGCCTCTCTTCAGAGTGCCGGCAATTATTCGCGCGAGAGGCGGCCTTGCGTGAATTTCGGGGCCCGGAACAGCCCCTTGTAAAGTTCGATCGACAGCCGTAAAACAGAAGTATGTATGTCGATAATCCAATTACTGTACGGTTGAGCAAAACGTGTTTTTCAATTCGACAGAAGTGTTGGTCCGAAAACCACGAGGCATCTGATTCAATAAAAACTCCCCTTCCTCTCTTTCGCGATTCGAGTTAGACACAATGCCCACCTTTGTGCGATTCTTCCCTTCAGAGCCTCTTTATTTTTCGTTTGCCCGGCTGCCCGCTGCGCTTCTCGCCATTTCCAGGGAACTAGGAGAAACTGCGGCCATACATAATAATATTCAAATTACTTTCTGGATTAATAAAAATAAATGATTGTTGGAGGGAGTTGGTCGCGTATGCGCCGCACCCTGTTGAGCGGTTCCGGAATTTTGTTGCGTTTGCGTTATTTTCGTACAGTAGGTTGTACTTTTGGTTGTAATCAGGTTGACGCCAGAACCTGTTACACATGGGCGCTACCTCGCAATTTTACATGCAAATCTCGAGGAATCAATACAAATCGAGTTAGCTTTCCGACCTAATACACAAATTACTAAGTTTATTACATCCAGCGAAATGTAACGCTATCCCCGTGTAATTGAATCAATACAGTAGAATTGCCCGAATTTAAAATCAGCCGTTACGAAACCAATTTCGGAAGATAATTACCAATTTTCTCATCATCACAACGATTAGGTTAATAATAATTATTGGGGCTTTCGCTGATGATTTGGGAGGCGGCCAGAATTTTTGGCGACTGAAATTCTACAGACGGATAGTCTACGAATTATTGACTGAAAAAACGGAAGCGGGTCTCCTCCAGAACAAAGCTCGAGTTTCTGGGGAAATTTGCGATGAAGACCGGAGCAGCGTAATTATTTTCAAGAATAAGTAATTGGTAAAATCTGATTTAAACTCGTATCGGCCGCATATGCTCCGGAAATTTTGCTCTCGTTAATTATTAGAGTTGCGCCTTTTCGCTGAGTTCGCTACGCACAAAATTTCGCTTAGTGTGACGTTTTAAAATTATTGTACTTTAGCTGTCGTGCCTTCTTCTGCCGTTTAATTTACTACATTTAGTGTCGCTTAATTACGCCCGCTCATTACTTATTTTCCCCGTTTCGCCTTTAATTTTCAAATTGTCTATTTAGTTGGTCTAATTATAACTTCTCTTAAGAATTTTGCCGTGCACCCGGATGAGGCATCGAGTTTTCCTTCCTAATAAGCGCGTTATTGTTTCGAGAGAGGGCGAAGGAATCAGGGACTGGGACAAAGCGCGGTTCCAGAATCAAAAGACTTTTGTTGCGCGACCTGGGCCATCAAAGGTACTCAAGCTCAGGCAGCAACTGGGCAAAAGCTCGACTTTGTCTTATTTAAGATGTTAACATGTTTAAGGGCTGTTCGAACCGCAAATCGCATCAAATCACGTGGTGCTGAGTAGGTGAGAATGATGGAAGATAAATTAATTTTTCTTCAAAATTTAGTTGCTAATGTTTCTTATCTCTACGTTTAGTTCTCTTCAGCAGTCAGGTAAAACTATTCTCCTGACTGCCGTCCTGGACTCACAATCACGACAATATTTTTTTCAGAACTCATTTTTTATTCAGCATTTTTTCTTTTGGAATCAAGTCTCAGAATACCTTTCATTTATTTTTTACTCTTACTTGTTTTATTATTTTAGATTTTTTAGCAACTTGGACTACGTTAGTTGAAGACTAAGAGATAATATTGATTGAAGCTTTTTCATTTCAAGAACACTCCGATTTTAATATTTCAATCAATTGTAATTCATTTGCTGCTGCGTTCAGTTCCAACTTTGGCGCAATTTGCAAAGGCCTTGTGGGAATTTTTCATTTAAAGTTCAATGGACACTAGTTTGCTTTCATCAGTAATTAAAATACTTGTCGCATTTCAACTCGTTACAAGCGAGATTCGCCCGGCGCATCCGCCATTTCTGCATCAACCCACCACGAACCCACGTCGACGAATGACGATTTCAAACCAAAATTATCAATTAATTTTTCCAAACTTTTTTCGAATAACTAATAACTTTTTTGTTGCACCCTACTTCACCCAAAAAAGTTAAAAACCAACAAATCCATGAATAACTACCCTTCAAAACCGCGCTGGCCCGGCTAATCTTAAGACGTCAACTGTTTTAAGAGTAGTGCGGAAATGGTCGATGGCCAGTTCCCGAGGGAGCGTTTGAAATTTGAGCAGTTCTCTGTGCCCAGGATCCCGTCAGAACCACCGCTTCCTCAGCGATCAGGATGCGTCCCTATCCCTTCTGACCTCAACAGATTGCCCACACATCTCCACCACCTTCCTTTTACGCGAACATTAAGCGAAGAGGATATGGAAATGTGACGTGCCACTATCCATATTTCCAACGGAAATTACCCCAAATCGGATCAGTGAACCCTAATTCAGTTAACACTACTCCCGGATTATTGATAACGACGCGTCAAGTTGCGTTACAAACAACAAAAAGTTGCTTTTTTAGTTTTAGCTGAAGACAGTTTTAGATGGTTAACAAGGGGTTATTTGTCGCTGACGTCAGAACGTGAGGATTTAATATTTACAAGACCCCAAGTTACTATTTTATTAGCATTGATTCTTCCTTCTGGGAGTTTTATTGATTGGAACGTAGGACGTGACGTGAAATTTACAGACGACACTGTATGTTGGGGAAAACGAACATAAATGGGACAAGTTTGACGGTTGGTAATGTGAAACGTTCTTAATTCGCTACGGGTTTTAATCCAAATGTGGGCGAGGGTGAACGATTTGGTTGCGACGTCGCTTGAAACTTTGTCGAAAGCTATTTAAGGTGACTACTAATAAATTCGAGCGACACTCAAGAGTTATTGGAAAATTAATTAGGTTCATCTGAAGACGAAGTAAATGATGACGTCGCTGCTCTGGAGGCCAAGATTCTAGTATTGATCAATCTCGAGTTTCGTTCACTTCAATAATGCTCGTTTCCGGCGCACTTGTAACGCGAAGAAAATATAGTTGAAGTTGAAAAACCATAAAGTTTCAAGATTACGAGGAAAAACGTTGTGTTGCGTGTTGTGCAGCTGCTCTATGCATTTATCGGACTCGATTTCTATAAGTGGGTGTAGAGAAAGTTTCCGAGAACATAGGCGTCGTTAACGTCATTTTAGGGTTGAACCAGACTTGGGGCAATTAAATAATTTTTGTTCTTGACACCTTGGACCTAAATTTTTGAGATGGAAGAATAATTATGACGGAGATCACTAATAAAAGGAGTACCAAGAGCAGAAAGAGTGACTGCATGTCACATGTCACATGTTTTGCTAATTTTAATTTTTTTAGCCCAATTGAACAAAATTTTTGATCTGACCAACTTGAGCCATTTTGAAAAATGATAGAGTAGAATATCATTTTTTCAAATGGCTCCAGTTGGTCAGATCAAAAATTTTGTTCAATTGGGCTAAAAAAATAAATAAAACTAAACTAAAACTAAAAAACTAAAATAATAAAACTCGTCGTGGCTGAAGTGGGTTTTTCTTCGGCGGCAATATTCGCTGAAGAGCGATTTTTGTTGCGCCTGTGTAAAACCGAAAAGCATGTTCTATCGAACCGGTGAAGGGTGTGATGTATCTGCATTATGCGCATAAAAATACGTTGCATCAGACTCCGTGTAACGAAAATATATGCATCGTCACCTATAACAAGAATGTCAGGGGATGAAATACGACAGGGTGGTGTGCGGAAATGTAATAATTCGTCGCCCCATCACGATGTACAATCTCAAAGCGCGTTGATGATTACCGGCACGTTTTTCCAACCCTAATCAATAATAAAGTGGCATTGTCGGCAAACAAGGTGCTCGCTCGAAATCGCGCCCTTATTCATCGCCTCTGAAAATCTCATCATTTGAGGGAGTCACACGGAAATGGCGCGTCATGTGAAACGGCGATAAAGGAGGTCGGGGACTAATGTCAAACCGTGCATGTAAGGGACGTATTTAGATTGTTTAAATTGCGAACTGGAGTGTCGTCAATATCCTTTGTATATTAAGATAATTATTGCATTATCTCCGCGAAGCATCCGCCATGCCATTAATTCACTATCAAAGTGATATTACGCTGCCGTATCGTCGTTCGGTTCCATTTCCCAATTTTACCTGACGCCGGGGAATCCCGGAAAATTTTATTTCCATCCGGCAAATGTCTCTCAATCAACAGCTTTTAGCAGGCAACTAAACCAATAAAAAGATCGCGATCAATTTCGAATATCGAATTACGTACACGCATTACTTTACGTAATCCGATGAACCCAATAGCGAACTTCTATCAAAATCGCATCCAAAACTCCGCTCTTCCAGGGGCGGTTTTCCGTTTCGCCGTAATTGACGGTGTCAAGGGCGTCACAGTTGCCGAATTAAAATCCGGCAAATATTCCTGAAATAAGAAGAGAAACTTGCCGTTATCAGCGACGTCTCGAGGGACGTATAAATAAAAGGAGCGAAACTTTTTAAAGACTTGACAAAGTTGCGGGGATACATCACAAAAGATTTTAAGGAAACAACGAGGATCGTATATTTTTATTTCCGCGGTCTTTGCATTCCTGGCCCGTCGGCAATAAGTGGGAAATTCCAACCGAGACGTGGACGCTCCATCAAAATTCGCTTCTAGACATTTTTGCAACTACTACCAATCATCCATTCAAATCTCACAATACTCTACTCCAATGTTTGACGCTAAATTAATAAATAAAAAATTGCAACGGGCGCTCTATCTTTTCTGTTCACCAGATTTTGGTCCACCAAACTTCTATTTATTTTTCAAAAAATCTTTTGGAGGTGCAGCAATTTTTATTGGGTCGTATTTAACAGTCAACCAAATTTACCTAATATTTTCATACAAAAAAATACTAAATGTTTACCAAAATTAAGAAAATACATACCTAATCTTAAAGCGACAACCAAATATTGACATAATGCTAGCTTGTCATATATTTTGTTTGCCAAAATAATTTTTGTTGACCATAAATAGTAAATGTTCACCAAATTTTATTCCGCATTTAATTCTAACATAATACCCAGATATTTAATTTTCGATAGTGTCTTATATTATTTAGCAGTTAAAAATACTATGTGTTAATCAAAAATACACAAGCAATGAAATGTGCAAATGGTAAATAATTTTATGAGAAATTATAGAAGTAGATGCGCTTAGGGCAAGGAAAATAAGAGTAAAAATAGAAGTAGTTTGCACAAAAAAATATATTGATTTCCGTAATATATAAATGCTTTGCCTGTAATTGACTTGCATTATGTAAAACATAAAACTTCTTTTATTGGTAATTTTTAATCGTGCTTTAAAAAAAAATTACAGGGCCCTGAACTGACCTGGTACAAAACTTTTTTCGCGTGCCTATTGACTGGAAGCGCAAACGGCAAGGAGAGATGCGCGAGCATATTTAATTTTTGGAGTAATAGAATAATTATTTGACGCACAAATAGTTTTTCTGAGAAACACTAAATATAAATGGATAGCGCGAATATTTATTACGTACAGCACGGACGCGTAACTTGAACGTTCTAAATGTGGTGAACATTTAGTAAAATTGATAGACATATAGAATTTAAAATGTAAGCAATGATAAAACAATACTTAGCATAGTTATTTCAGTGGTGATGTTCTCATTTTCTGATGTATGATAATTTGGGTTTCATTTAGATTTTTTGATGCTCATTAAATTTCTTGGTGGACAGTGCAAGGCATGTATGGTTTAATTTGGTGTACATTATGTTTGTTCCCATTTTCATTTAGTGCAGTGATACTTTAATAGTAGCTTCTGCTGCTGTTTGGGTTTGTTTTTAAGTTTGTGGCTAATAATCTGTTTGTTTCAGGTAAGCTGCGCGACTTCTTGACCCCCTGATGGCGGCGTTGCTGCAAACGGTCTTCGGGGTCGGTTTTTCGCTCCGCCTCTTTCTGGTTTAGTAGAGGAAGGTCAAAGGGGCTCAGGGGCGACTATTTAGCGGAAGTCGGTTTTGCGGGGTTAGCGCGGAATGTTTGCAAGTCCGGCGGGCGATCGGCGATGAGTTGCAAAAGATTCAATAAAGCCCCAACTTTAGAGTTGATGGTCTGCTGGAGATTGCCTCTTTGTACATCGGATGTTTACTTGGGCTGCACTCAAAACTTTGTTTAAGGCCTCCTAAAAGTTTATTTGTTCGGCATGCGAGCAACACGAAGTCCGAATTTTACAAAGTCATTGCGGCTCGAAAGCAATTTTTTTCGGGCAAATTTGGGGGGGGGGGGAAAATTGCTTTTGTAATCGGGGGGCGGTTCATGCAGTTTCTGACAGAAATTTCGCTAATTAAACTTTGCGGGCTTCCGCAAGTCGACGTTTGCATGCAACAAATGAAATTTCGTCTTCACATTTCACGCAAGTTCCGCAACTCAAAAATAGAATTGTTATCAGCGATTAATTAGGAGGAAGAAAACAAACGAAAGAGCAGCTGGAGCCACGTAATAAACTCGAATTATCCCGTTGTTGTTTCTGGCGCATTCCTCGGGCGGGTTAATCCCGCCCGGCGGAGGGAGAAACAACGGGAGCGAATCAAAGTCTGTTTACCGGAATTTTTCACGTAACAATCTAATTAGTTGTGGAGAACGTGCCTGGAAACGCGGGGTGTGATGGTATCAGAAGCGTTATTATATCCTTGAGCGGGTCAAGGTTGCGCGAAGACACGACGACGAGTTACAGTTTAAGGGGGTTGGTCAGTGTTTTCTTGGCTTGGAATAGGATTTCTGTACACGTAACTCGGCCAATTCCTTACTAGATTTCGACGGTAAAGTTTGCGACGTGAACGCAATTCTGGCAGAGAAATGACGGAGACGCCACGATATTGTTCACTTCTCTGGAAATGGCGCCCGATTACCATACAGATTGTTTCAGCAGGACGACTGCAATAACTGTTTTTGCAAAAATCAATCAATATCGCCCCTAACCAAACGGGACAGCAAACAAAGACGGGGGAGGCGGACTTTACCCTGTCGACTTTACCGAAACTTTCAGTTATCAATTTTTTGCCCTGCTTCTTGGCCAGCAGGTCTCACTTTAAGCACGCTAATAGTTTGTTGAAGCGACCATCTCTCACCCCTGTCAGAACCCAATTGGTTTTGTAAATTACAGGTGTTTCTGAAAATTTCCCTATGTCAACAGCAGCGTTGTGATTACCCAAAATTATTGATTGCAAGACCAAAAAGTGATTTAAAACTTAAACATTACTCTGTAGAACCAGCAAGAATTGGGATGACAATGTTGAGTAGCTGCTCGTTATTGGCAACATTTCGTTTCGTTTCTAAGTTTTCCTCAAACACCCGAAGACGGTTGTTGAGCTTTTGTTTCGAAAGCTCTCCCGAATTTGTTGTGAAAAAATTACAACTCCGCCATCAGCAAGTAGGAAATTTCGCCCGAAAAGCGCCCGCAGCTGAGTTGTTCGAAGTGTTGCCGGTTTAGGGTTACATGCAAAAATTTGATACCGTCTTCCTGCACCCTTCAATTATTCGCAATTTTCGTAAACGTTCCTCGATTTCCCGATAAAATTAATCAACAATAATCCCAACTTTTCCAACCCCCTCTTTTATTAACTGAATCGAAACAGAGGGCAAACACAGAACTGAATTAAAACGCAGCGATAACCCTCAATATTTGCTGTTTGTTTTTCCAGCCGTATTTTTTTTTCACGAAAACTCTACCTGCGCCGACCCCATTTCAGTAAATGCGATGGAATTCCGGCATGACGCTGTTTTAATGCATCAGTATTTTCCGGGGTTCTGACCGAAAATCAGATAGCTTTTCGATAAGCTCGGCGCGTTTGCGGTGTCCCGGTTCAGCCACAATTGGGCCGAAGGGCTCAGCCCGGATGTTTACGGCTGCCGCCATTCACAGTTCGAACGTTATTGTAGAATCGAACTGACGAGGAGGATGCGAATTACCGATTTCAATAGAAAACAATCTGGAAGGGTTGCAAGTTATTTCCACAACTAATTGTGAATAGGGGAGGAATGGGAACGTCGCGAGATACACCAAAGACGCGCGGGGTGAATGCCAACGAAGACAACATAAATTGGGAATCCGGAGACGTAGGAGAAGAGGTCCACGTCTAGGGATTGAACTCTTGATGCAGCAAAGAAAACTAGAAGATGTGTTTGATTGAAATTGTAATTTGAGCCACTTTTTAGTTTTGCTGATGACTGTAAATGTTGCTCCACTAACGAGATTAATTCGACCTAACAATTTCAAAACTAACCAAAAATTATTGTCTGCACGTTATTCCTGTTATTGGGTTTGTTATTTTCGGGAACATCGAACAAAGGGTAATCTACTTGTCTCCTCACGTTCGTCTTGTAATCACTTTCTCCCAGTGTCTCGCCACCAATATTGTTATTTCTTACTTGCAGCACCCTCTCCCAACTTCAGCTCTACTTGCTTAGTATTCTGTCGCGATTATCGACAATTTTTTTCGCCCACCCTGCGCGTCAGTCAGGATACAATTACCAAACCTCCACCTTGCTCCTAGATATATAAATTCCATTGCGGGCGTCGAGCCCTTCGCAAACACTCAAAAGTGTCTTTTCTCCGCGGCAATTCGCTTCGCTCCGACGTCAATTAAATTTATTCCGACACAACTCTCCACTTTATGCAAATTCATATCCGGACGCCTAGCTCTTGTTGATTTATCAGAAACACATTCGAAAATACCCGGGCGGTTTCGCTTAATTGCAGAATAAATCAATTTCCGTCGCAATCATGGATGTTATTACGTTAACGTCCACCATCGTCAATAATTGATGCTAATCCACCATCAGCTTAACCGAAAACACCAATTGCACCGCGCGGCACTAAACGTGAGGAACAACGTCCAAACTTTCGTCTCCCCTCGGACATTGAAGTGGCACTACTTAAACAAGACTAATCACTCGAATCTGGAACTTGTTAATTATGTAACAGTTCTCAAACGTGGATTAAGGGTAGTTAATGTGTTAGTGGCGACGCTACCGGCGGCCAACTTGCCGACCAAAAATTACTGCTAACTACGTTGAGGAGGGCGGCTAACGTTGAATTGTAAAGCGTTAGGTAAGGCGTAACGGTTTTCCCAGGAAACACAAACACAAACTACAACGTCTGTTTGCGTTAAGGGCGGTTATTGTTTTTATTTCGGAAAATTCGGCCGTGCAATATTTATTTGGGACTTTTTTGGTAGGGTGAGCACGAAGCTAATTGACCCCTTATAATGCCGCCGCATTTGTAATCGCCGTAATCTGGAAAGTTGCTAATGTTAATTGGGGTGCCCGCGGCCCCAAATTTCGGCCTGGGTTGCAAGAAGAGTACCAAAAATTTTTCACTTGGCCGTACTACAAAAATTATGATATTTTAGCTCAAGAGATCGGAGGTACTAACAATTTAAATTAATTGTGGCGAAGGGTAGACGATTTTGTTCTTACGTTATATGAAGAAGACCTGGAAGAAAACTTTACTACAAGATTTGATATAGTTACTAGACTAGATGATGCCGAGCACCTAGTCAGAGAAATTTATTGAAAATTTGATTATAATAATCATTTGATGATATGTGATATCTGGCACCTGGAAAGATGACTTAAATAAAGATTTGATAATAATTATCACTAACTTGATGATGATGAGGTCTAGCACTTGTCAAGGGATGATTACTAAAGGATAGAAGATAAATAAAGATCTAGATAATAATTTGATAATATTTATTAATTAACACCTGGCGTCTAGCAAAGCAAAAAATTTTCAAATAATTATTATATAATGACAGATGACATCTAGCACCTTTCAAGGAAATAATGAATAGAAAATAGATGATATCTGGCACTTGGAAAGATGACTTAAATAAAAATTTGATAATGATTATCACTAACTTGATGATGATGAGGTCTAGCACTTGTCAAGAGGATGATTACTAAAGGATTGAAGTTAGATGAAGATCTAGATAATAATTTGATAATGTTTATTAATTAATACCTGGCGTCTACCAAGGGGAAAAATTTCATAATAATTATCATATAATGATAGATGATATCTGGCATCTAGAACGAAAACTAACATAAAAATTTGATAATGATCATCATTTGATGATATGTGATACCTAGCACCTGGAAATGTGACTTAAATAAAAATTTGACAATGATTATCACTAACTTGATGATGATGATGAGGTCTAGCACTTGTCAAGAGGATGATTATTAAAGGATAGAAGATAGATGAAGATCTAGATAATAATTTGATAATGTTTATTAATTAACACCTGATGGCGTCTAGCAAGAGGAAAAATTTCATAATAATTATCATATAATGATAGATGACATCTAGCACCTTTCAAGGAAATAATTAATAGAAAATAGATGATATCTGGCACTTGGGATGACTTAAGTAAAAATTTGATAATGATTATCACTAACTTGATGTTAGAGAATATCTAGCATCCGTCAAGAGGATGATTACTCAAGGGTAGATAGCAAAAGGCTTCAAATAATAATTTGATAACAATTATCTCTTGATATACAAAACCTAGAACGTAGAAAGAGGACTGATACAAAAACTTGACAATAATTATGATGATACATGATGGGAAGGAAATGAGTGCTAGGAGATAGATGATATCTGGCACCTGGCAAAAGATCTAAATAAAAAAATCTAATTATGTTTATTGCTGGAGAATAGAATATTGCCTAAGTTGGAAAACAAGTAGTCGGTTTACTGGTACTTTGGAACCGAGGGTTCAATTACGGGCGAAGTTAAGAGACCGATACGGGGTAAAGTGGAAATTTCCGCCGATCTATTCATCATTGTCGGCCAAACCCAGGCCATTCATGCCGCCTGGTAATTGAGGAAAATCAGTTTATGAAGGCAAAACGAGCGCACTTAATTTTGCTTCGGAGCCGTTTAGGGCCGAGATTGACGTGTAAACAAAGCGACATCTGGCCGTCGTTGCCACAACCGCGCGAGAGTTTTACCGATCTCATTACCCGTCTATAAGACGAAGTTCAAAACAAGAAAGTCTAAGTTAATTTCGGCGTTCGTTTGATGCAGGAATAAATTGATCAATGCCGAGGGATTCTGATTCGATCCTGTTTTTCCGAGCCGGCATGAAAAGAGAAAAAAATAATGCCACCGTAAAGTGGGAGCCTCTCCAGCTGCTCAATGGGGTCATAATTCAATTAGTTCACTAACGAATTCTGTGGAACCAGCGGCTTTATTTCCTGGGGTTTTCCTCTTTAATTACTGCATAATTGTCGAAAACAGACGGAATGCGAGCTGGTTGAAAGAAAAGATGTTAACACTTAATCGACGCAAAGAATCCAACCTGAAATTATACGGAAAGATAAAATGTTTGGAGATCAAAGAAACGGCGGACAATTCAAAGAAAGCAATTTCTGGGAGGATTATTAAGCGCGAAACAACAATACAGTGAGCTATGTGCAAATTACGGTAGGCAGAATTATTATTGCTTTTATAACCGACAAAAGAAATTATGGGGAGCGATGGGGAAGTTCGGTTGATTGTAGGATTAAAGTTCAACAACTGAATGTTTATGATGGAATCGCGATAAAGTACTACAAGAGGATTTAGTGAGACGAGAGGCCGCAGCAGGTATCGCCCGAGAAGATGAAAGGCTTACAATTGTATTAAACTCAAAACTCAAAGCGGGCTTCACTGGAGTAATTAAATAAAAGAAAGCGAACAAACGCGACGAATTTGTTTGTACATTGAACAACTCGCATCGATTAACTTGGGGCAGAGATGAATTCCTGAAGTTCCCCAGGGCAAAATTGAAATCCCTCCCTTGGCCACTGCAGCCTGAAATCAAATAAGGGCACTAAAATATGGAAATAGATTTGTATACACTGAGAAACTGGGTTAGGTGAAGATTTTGGTCTCCACCATTTGCGGACTCTTAATTTTTACTGAATTTCAGACAATAACAATCGTCTGCAAAAATCCAGGTTATCTATAATAAGGGATCAAAAAGGAGGTGCACAAAAAATAGTTTGTTGTGATATCAAATTTGAAGAACATAGTGAAAATGGAAGAAAAAAACTGCCCAAGGAATGATAAATATTGGTACAGAAAAATAATCAGTCAAAATAAATAAGTGAGAACAGCAACAGCTAAAACTTTGCAGCAAAAAGGAAAAACAACAGCAGTTAAACAAAAATAAAGGAAAAAAATAAAATTGACGACCATGTGATTACGAGGAAAAAGATACAGAAGGAAATACGAAAATTTGTAAAGAGAAGAGACGTTAAGGCAGATTTAACGCAGAAGAGAAGATGACTATTGAAACTACATAAAAAATAAAGAAAAAAAAATTTTGATGGCGAAAAGAGGAGCAGTGAAGGAGTAGAAGCGAGAAGAGGATATTTGCAGATTCTGTAATTCGGACTTTTTCAAACTTTGAACTCTTGGCGTTCTCTTGAGGGCGGAGTTGGCGCCGTTCCGTGGCCTTACCCGTAACTATTTTATTGTGTCGCAAGTAAATTATTTAATCGCCACCCCCGCAACCTCTTCGCTCTGTTGAACGCTAACCACTTATCCTCCTTTTGTTCGGAACATTGGCTGTATCTCACGATGCGTAACTCATCGAGATTCTGAAATAACCTCTCTGCAATTCATTTCATAATAGCGAATTGAGCTTATCTCTCCAATTCACCCCTTAAATATTCGCTAATTAGGAGCTTACGGCTCGAAGTAATAGCGTGATTATTACCGACTGAAATTTTCGAGAATCAGAAGAGCAAGTCGACGGACGGAATCGCGGCCAATTTGCTCTTCCGTACATGTTGCGGCTTCCAATAGCGATCCCGAAAGGGTTAATTGCTTCTACTCACCGAAGGTATTCCTCGAGTGAAACCCATCAAAGTGTAGAAGAACGTTACGCTTCAGATTCCGCACTCTCGGCGCGACCTGCTCTTTCAAAATTTATCAATAACTGCTACAAAAGCAGAGTTTGTTTTATAAGCGGTAATTCCAAAAGTCGCGTTAAATATGGAAAAGTTATGGTCGAGACAAATTGGAAATGTCGAACATGGCGGCGCCGACCTTTAACAAGCCGTGAGGATTTTAAGTGCTGATGTTAAAAAGTGTCGTTTGGTTGTCGAATTGTTGCAATTAACTTTTTGGTTATCCGTACGGCGCTGAATCGGTCGAGCGGAGCAGAAGCAAAAATCCTAGGCTAACCGGGAGAGGGTTACCGGCATCTGCGAGCGTCGCGACGCCAGTATCCCGCCGTCGACACTGCCGTCCGCTACCTATTGGACGGGACGCGGAGCGCTCGCAGTTCCGGCTGGTCATAAATCAGTCCCGCGACTAACGTGACAATATGAACAAGGCTAATTAACGTGATAAACATTAGTGCAATTTACCGACGTCCGGGACCTTCATGGATTATTCAATGGGTTTACCTTGATTAAGGGCCGGACCGACAGGTGGGGATTGCTAATTAACATTTACAAATGAAATTACTCAGGGAGAATTATGCGGGCGGAACGGGGTCGTTCGGGAAGTTTTAGGCTGAAATATTGAACTCAATCGCAAGGGTTGCAGGTTTATTGCGACAATAAAATCTTTGCTACAGCGACAACGAGACCCGGGGGACGAAACTAGAATTTAACAATAACCTCCTCAAATTTTGCAATAAATTGTGGAGAGTAAAAACTTTTTTTGTTTAATAGGCAGCAGATCAAAAGAGCTTTTCTCTCGCTCCCAAACTTAATAGGGTTAAGTGGCCCAGAAGCGCACAGGTTGTTGGAAAAAATAATAGAAAAAGCTCTAATAAATTAGCTTTTAATTGCAACATTCTTTGATGGTAGTAGGTACCTATTTGCAGATGTGTTTTAATAATAATTAGAGTTTTAAATTAGCTGTCAGGTCCGTATTAATAATATTCCAGGAATCTTTGCCTTTGACATTAGCCGAAACAAAGAAACGTATGAACACACCGTACTTCGACTACAAAGAGTTTAAAAAAAAAAGTTACATTTATGTGCTTAAATAATTTTTTTAAATTTTCTATTACTCCAAACTAAAAATAGAATTTTAGGGATTATAGACCCAAGTCCTGGGACTTCTATGTGTATGAGTCGAGAACACTATTGCAAACTAGATATTAAAAAAACCGACATTTCTGCATTTCTTGCTCCCAAAACCGCCCTTAATATCTCCTCATCTCTTCGACCGCATTTGCCTTGTTCCCCAGATCCAAATGTTCGCCTGCCCCGTCAACTGCGGCCGACTTTAAAACTTTGACAAAGCGCGGGTGATGGCGGAAGTAATTCGAATCGAGCATCTCTTCTTTTGTACATGTTTTTCGTTTTTGTTTTCTTTTTGTTGCTAAGAAGAATATCGGCGAGTGCCTCGGGAAAGTTGAGTTAACAATATTGCCAGCCGTGCCCGGTTCGTGCGGTACCCAGATCAATCTTACGAGAAATTGCGGGAAATTCGGCGTCGCGACGCTCCCGACCGGCTCAACGCGCTTGTGTAACTAAGCGCCGCATCCGAATCCACGAAAGGAACGCAAACAAACACCCCAAACTCTCATCGCCTTTTTTCAACAATCGCCCCCAGAATTAACAAACCGAAATTGTAACTGGATTGAATCGAGATTTCTGTCGTAACCAAAGTAGAAATAGTGGAGACTTTCCAGAATGTTTATAGATCTTCCAAATATTTTTAAAAATGTCTTTAGGAATGGGTCGTATTTAACAGTCTACCAAATTTACCCAATATTTTCATACAAAAAAATACTTTAATTTCCCAAAAATACTAAATACTCACCAAAATTAAGAAAATACATAATCTTAAAGCGACAACCAAATATTGACATAATGCTAGCCTCTCATATATTTTGTTCGCCAAAATAACTTTTGTTGATCATAAATACCAAATGTTTACGAAATTTTATTCCGCATTTAATTCTAACATAATACCCAGATATTTAATATTCTACAGTGTCTCTTATATTATTTAGCAGTTAAAAATACTATTTGTCGATCAAAAATACACAAGCAATAAAATGTTGTGCAAATGGTAAATAATTTTATGCAAAATTATAGATGTAAATGTGCTAGGGCAAGGAAAATAAAAGTAAAAATAAAAGTGGTTTGCACAAAAAAAAGATTTCCGTAATATATAAATGCTTTGCTGTAATTGGCTTGCATTATGTAAAACGTAAAACATCTTTTAGTGGTAATTCCTAATCGTGCGTTTAAAAAAAATTACAGGGCTCTGAATCGACCTTGTACAAAACATTTTTCGCGTGCCTCTTGTCTGGAAGCGCAAGCGGCAAGGAGAGATGCGCGAGCATATTTAATTTTTGGAGTAATAGAATAATTATTTGACGCACAAATAGTTTTTTTGAGAAACACTAAATATAAATGAATAGCGCGAATATTTATTATGTACAGCACGGACGCGTAACTTGAGCGTTCTAAATTTGGTGAACATTTACTAAAATTGATAGACATATAGAATTTAAAATGTAAGCAATGGTAAAACAATACGCAGTATAGTTATTTTAGTGGTGATGTTCTTATTTTCTGATGTATAATAATTTGGGTTTTATTTAGATTTTTTGATACTCATTAAATTTTCTGGTGGACAGTTAAAGGGATGTATGGTTTAATTTGGTGTACATTATATTTGTTCCCTTTAAGAATTAACAAAACAAAATTGTTGTTGCGTCAAACCTGTCGCTGCCTCCTCTGAGGTCGTCATTTATTTCTTTTTGCTGCTGCAAAACGTACATTAGTTCTAGTTGAGTAGGGGTATGTTCTGTAATGTTGTTGCTGGCGTTCGGGCGATCCCCGCGATCCCGAATTTCCCCTGACGCTGTGTCAAATAGCACAGCGGGGTAGCCACAGCTAGTTAGTCAAGTGCATGGTAGGAACTGTACCTACAAGTGCAATCTATAGTAAGTCGATTCAATAGAGGTAGCTTGGGATAGGTGCCTGTTGCACAAATTGCTTTCAGAATTGCATTTTATATATTTTTCACGTCATTAGAGTTCAGCTCGAAATGCAATCGCTCTTGTTCGTAGAACTGTAAACAAGCTGCAACATATAAGCAATTTCATAAGAGGGTTGAAGACGATTCCAATTGCAGCTCGTATCCATTGCGGATTAAGACACTAATAAAAAATGAGACGAAATTTTCCAACAGTTCAACATTCTATTGAGACAACCTTTTAAGGGTGGTTTGGAATTTAATGAAACTTTCCACCGCAATGTGGAGTGACGACAATTTGGTTTTGCTAACCATTAGTTTTGAAGCGGACATAGAATTTGACAAAACAAATGATTTTTTAAATTTTTTTCCTTGTCGCTCTTCCGGCGAGATAGTTCTTGACGTTCCGTTGGCCGTTTCAATTAAAACTGACAAGCGACTGACAAGCGACAAACATTACGCAAACAATACCGACGTACATGTGGCTGAAATTCGCGTAACAAAATTTTTTTGCGAAGCAAAATGACGTAACAACACCGCCTCGTTACCTCTTTCTTATTCGGGGCTACTCCAACTTCAACTTGAATACGTAATTCTACCCTTGTTCTAATTTATGCATAGACCGCCGGTAGTTTGCGGAAATTTATGTAAAACTCATTGCATCTTGCGTAACGCTAAACTTTCACGTAACGACACCAAATTTGATAACAAAAAAGAGGCCGCAAAAATAAAATTTAAACTCTCGAGTTGAACTCTTCAATGTCGCAATATCAATCGGAAGCGTCAATTTTTAATGGGGAAATGCGGGAAGTCCCGCTGCCATCGGAGCTTTCGCAGCTAAACGTTTCCGGGTTGATTTTAAATAATAACGGCGAAACGGCCTTCTGGCCGTAAATAACGATCCTCCTCTTCTTGCGTGATTGACGCGTTTTAAAGTACCTCCGACTTTCCCGGCTCGTTGTGATAAATTGCATTTGATGTTGTCATTTTGGCTTTTATTCGGACCGATATCGGCAATTAAGCTCGCCTCAATTAAGTGCCTTTTTTGGAGTCGGCCGGACCTGCGTTTTCAGATTCGCAATGGACGCGATCACCTTCCCTGCATTTAAATTGAGATCCCGCCATCTATCAATCAAATCGAAATCACTTCCGTCACTGCCAACCACAATCATGCACAACAATGGACTCAGTATGCTCGCCCCAATATTCAAGAATTATCTACAGAGCGGTATCGATCAGGACAGTAACGTTGCACTGCATGTCTGCATGCCGTTCTCATTGGCGTTTTGCGGCCGGCAGTTTGAATTTAATTTCATTTTATCGCAGGGTGCAAGTGGCGAGTTATGGGGGAAATTTGCCCCACCGACCCATTACGTGGACTCGGCCACAACAAGAAATCGCGATTCTTCAGACTTCACCCGGCGCATCCACCATTTCGACCACAACAAGAAATCGCGATTTTTTAGACTTCTTCCAGACTTCACCCGGCGCATCCACCATTTGGCAATTTTAGGGATCTTGCCAAATTTCCAGTCCTCCCCCCTGCAGCGCCATTAAATTATCAAATACTTTAAAAATAAAGCCATTATCGTAAAGCGAGCGGCTAATTTTAATACGAGACTCAAATTGCATCATGACGCAATAAGTTCCATTAGAACTCCGCCATGAAACAAACGAACAAGTTAATGCCGGCGGACAGTGAATTTCGCAAAACTGCCTCGAGGTCCCCGAAGAAATTTGCGGCCCATCCCGGGATTTGGGCTAATTGGCGGAACCTCGGGGGTGCCCTCAAAATTGGGGACTCTTAGCCGGTATTTGTAATTGCAAAACTCGGCTCTAAAAAAATTTCCCAACTATCATTAAATTTTAAACAATTGTTACTAATTCGTCACTTACTCCTCGTTCTTCGTTGGGGATGATTTCTGATAATCCGTGCTGCTTTGGGAAATTATGTGAGTGGCGACGCCCGCCTCCTGGAGCTTTTCGGCTCATTTAATTATGGCGTTCGATCGGGTTTCAGCTGTTAAAATAATTAACCACGTCGGCGGGGGCGGCAAAAGGTTCATGTGTGGGCCTCCAGGATTGAAATGCGAGTCGCAAGGAGCGGGGAGTAAGCTACGGGAGCAACGGCTCAAAGGTAAAGTTTGCAAAACTCCCCGGGATAATTACTACGGATTTACCTCCGACCCGCAAGGGCGTTAAAAACAAAGAAACTACGTTCTGTTGATACCGTCCGGGAGCATGCTGGAGAATCTGTAACATTCTCGCAACAATCAAGAGAATACTCAAGTTGCGGCCCACTGGAAACGAGAACATGAAAGTACCGAGGGTTGACCACCGCCAAAATAAGTTGATGGGATATTTTCACGTTTGGAAAAGTTACAAACTAAAATAGTGCATCAAGTAAAAAAAACAATTTTGAAAAATTCCACCACTACACTTGATAACGCATTCAGTTATTTTGCCAGAAAAAAAAATAAAATTTTTCCTTGATACGATTATTCGATCTCAGGTAATTCCAGTTGTAAATTCCAGCTACAAAGTGCTCCGGTAAAATAATTTCTCTTCCTTAAATAAATACGTGAAATTAGTTGACGCGATAACGAAATTCGGAAACTTAATTACCCTAATCTGCCGCAAAAATATAATGGTACCCTTATTGCTTGCAATTAAGATATTGCGGTCCTAAATTGGGCACGCAATTGTTATCGCGTTAAGCCCGTTATTTTCCGCCGGACAATTTTTTTAATATTTAATTTTTTTTACCGTCCACTCTCGCTACCCTTGTAACGTTGCTGCTAATCGAATTGAACTTGAAGTTTCGTAAAGCAAAACTAATTGACAGAGCTTAAGTAATTGGCGGTTGACACGGTCGATCCACAACTTTGGTGTTTGGTGCCAAAAACGAGCGGAAAATTTAATTGTGTTTTAACACTTATTGTTTGATGCTAGTTGGATATCGGAAAGAAAGGTTGAACGGTGTCCAAGAGCAACAATAGATATCGTTGTTTACTAGAAGTTTGGCAACTTTCACTTAACGGCAACGGTTGAAGTTTCGACCCCGTCCAAGGTTAATAGGTATTGTGCCAACTTACTGCTTAACCGTCTAGTGATAAAAGTGGAGCTTTCGTCAATTTCTTATTATTTTATGAAAAAACTAGTTCACGCGAGAACTCTTTATAGCGTCTCGACGCTTCATAAACATTGTCATCAATTCAAATCAAGTTGCGCAGACTAAGAGGGTTATCAGGTTAGAGCAACGTACGGAGAAGTGTCAGCAGCGATGCTGCAAACGAAAATAACTCTTCATTTTTATTTCAACCAAGCAATAACTTTTTCACGGTTTGACAAATTTTCAGAGTTTAAATTTATAGTTTAAAAAAAATTTTATTAAACACAAAAAATAACGTTTCCCACTATTTGCGGAAATCACTGGGTCAGTTAAAAATGGTCCATCAGTTAAATTTTTTGGCAAAATTCGAATTTTACTAAAATTTTTACTGTTTTCACAAAGCTTTAAAAATTGTAACTCCTCAAGTAAGTGTCTCACCATAATAATTTTTTGCCACTTAAATAGAGCTGTTTTGACGTTACTGCAGAGGAAATTGACATCTCCTTAATTTGATTTTTTATGTTTTGACAAAATTTCAAAAACTCAATAACCAATTTTAATGATGTATCTCATCTGCTTGAATTACCGATTTAGTTAAACGAATTGGTGGTAAATACAAACCTCAAACCAAAAACACGAAACATGAATTGTTTGGTCGAAGTCCAGATGAATACATAGACTTGCTATTGTCTGTGACACGTTGAAGACTTGAATAAATTCGTCGCGCCATCTTTTCGATTTGAGAGTTTATTGAAGCTGAACTAATAAGGATACAGATAAACACCTCGGAGTCAAGACGAAGCTTTCGTCAATTTTTTTACAATTTAAGAAAGAAAAATTGCTTTGCTATAAAGTTTTTTATATTTTCCACGTTAATCTCCGTCTCGACGTTTCGTAAAAATTGTTATTAATTTATATCAACTTGCGCGGACTGTCTAGCATTCTATATCAATGGTAGAAGCTTCCATAAGCTTAGTTTTTCTTGATCGAGAAGGGGTTGATTGCTTCTTTCTGATCGTTTAATTTAGTCGAGTCCAGATTGCGCTTGGTGTTGTTAAAAATGAAAATGCCGGTGTCAAATAGCCCCAACAGGTTGCCTCTTAAAACATAAATCCGGTTAAATTCCGACGCTCATCGGAACACCACTTGACGGAAGGGTTCATCCGAGTCGAGCCCCTACAACCGCGTATAGCGGATACGAGCGAATAATGTCATCTTCTAATTATATTCGAACCATAACGTCTAATGTTAGGGTACAGTAAATAAACGGTGATTTATGAATGTTGCCTAAATGCATTCGTGTTTTGCTCGCAGTTTGTAGAAAGGGAAAAACGCGTCGAGTTGGAGCACCGTCTATTTTTATCGACGATTCCCTTTGAGTGTCAATTTCTGTAATAAATTTAAGTTTAATGATGTACTGAAAGGTTTTAGGAGAGATAAGTATTATTGGGCGTTCAAATTCGTCTTAATTAAACATCAAAGTGATGTGCTAAAGATGTTTTGCAGGGAGTAAGTGAAATTTGCAAAGAGAGAGAGAGTCTTTATCGAATTTTTTAGAAAAGTAGCAGTAGCAAACTCAAGTTTTGTCGCCACAGTCACAAGTTCCATCTTATGCAGGTTCAAAATCTTTTTCGCTCATTGACAAACTTACATATAAACTTTCCAATAGTTGCTATCTACTTGGGCGCGCAGTTCTGCCAAATGCAGTTGCGCCTTATCTCAGTTCCTCCCCTAATATTTTCTCCGGGAAACTATGCGATCCTATTATCAAAGCAAGTTTCGTCTCCTGCATAACCCGCAGGAAAGTTTCGAAAAGTCTCGGTACCAAACCTAATTTGCAACTAGATACACGTCCAATTTCCGCTTTCAATATCACCAAAGAAAGAGCAAACCATCAAAGTTCAAACTAACTATTCTTGTCAGGATCGGAATTTCGTCGAGTTCTGCCCGTGATTGGCTGGTTGAAAAATTAAAGAGACCCTTTAAAATTCATATCGTCCGCTAGATTCAGGGATAATTTCGGGGTCGATGTTGGGACGTTTAATAAGCAGCCGGAATCGGTGATCCGATCGGAATATAAACGCGCCGGAAGGATGCAGTTACAAATACAAAACCGCGCGTTCCAGTGGCTAGGGGATGGGGGAGTAACGCGACGAGTCCTGAGGGAACCCGCTGACACACTGACGTCCGGATATGCAGTTAACGAGTAGAGCAAGTCTTCAATTTGTATGTGTACAGTTTGAAGGAACGCGTCCTACTCGTGTCCTGAGAGGACGATAAATTTCACGCCACCAGTTACAGGACGTGGACAGTGGATGCATCAAATATTAGGTTTCTTGATCCCAGCAGCAACTCTACCGGAAACTCAACGGCACTCATGAGGTTTTTTTAAAGATCTTAATCCACAAACTTAAGAAGTTGGATATTTACTAGCAAATTACAAAACGTTGTCTTTGGTCTTTCAGTGTCATAAGGGGTGATGGGGCTATTCTACAACCCTTTAAATAAGCCATTTTTGGCGAGTCTGGTCGAGATGGCCATTTGGGACATGTGCTTGCGTCTATTATTGATGCCCAAATGCGAAATCGATACCGTCCGAAGTGCGGTTCCTTATGGATAAGTGGTTGCCATTTAAATTTAACTCGTGTCGAATAACTTTGATGCTATCCAAAACGTCAAGTTCGATTATTTATGATGAGGACGTAATTGGAGGTATTTCTGTTTGGACGCTTCAATGGTTCGTTTACTATTTAATTTCGATGAAATTAATTAAACGTGCTTAATCACACAATCATCCTGAATCTGCTGTAATAACGTTGTATTGGAGAATTGGTTTCGAACGATAACCTTGAATGGCATGTTTGATTCTGGCCAAATTGAGTTTAGACTAATTTTGTTAGGGACCCGATAACTCATTAAATGTTCTCCCTCAACCTTCACGTTTCACCTCCTTTTCAGCTTTCTAGCGGCGCCCAAATGCTAACAATAATTCTATTTTCGCAGCAAAAAATTTTTTGAGGATGTAACCCTGGAAATTTTTCCAATGACAGCATAACAATAATTCTATTTTTGTAGCAAAAATTTTTTTGAGGATGTAACCCTGGAAATTTTTCCAATGACAGCATAACAATAATTCTATTTTTGTAGCAAAAATTTTTTTGAGGATGTAACCCTGAAAATTTTTCCAATGACAGCATAACAATAATTCTATTTTCGTAGCAAAAATTTTTTTGAGGATGTAACCCTGGAAATTTTTCCAATGACAGCATAAGGTTCGAAATTTACTCTTGGGCTTCTAATTATGGAATAAATTTTTTTCCTGCTTAAAATGCTAATGAAGAGTGTCAGAAATCTAAAAATCGCCTATTTGGCTTCACCCCCCAGCTGGATGCAAATTTCCCAACTTGGCTGTAGCGAAATAAAAATGATCGTTGCAATATCCGCTTTAAAGCCTTCTTCGGCTTCGTCGAAAGTCTCTCGTCGGGTCGTTAAACGATATCCCCAACAAAGTTTCTGTTCTTATCAGGTGCACCGCGAAGCGTCGTAATCTGAAAATCTACCTATGAAACACTGGGGCGTTAAACTGAACCTCCAACTTCTTACGTCGTTAGATTCGGCAACAAAACGGATTTGAGACAAAATACCAAAGGATGCAGGTGGCGTTGCCAACATCATCCGGCTTCCTCTCTTTCACTCTATCAATTCGCAATTGCTTTGCGCGAGAAGCATAAAGCTGCACCGACATTTTCGGCCATTAACGGAAATAAAGTGGCACTCAACAGGAATTTCACGGAGGCAACAAATTTTTAGGGGCGCAAGAATACATTTCAACCGACCAGTTTGACACCCACCCCCATGCTGTTGCTGATGCCAACTAGATTATCATAATTTTTGGGTTTTTAAGCGACGAAAAAGGAAACTAAGCCTCTAGATTAAGTTTTTAAATCATTTCTTGATAAAAGAGTTATCCTGCCGCCGATGAAAACTGATAAAAGCTGCACTTGTTTTGGAGTTGTTTAGGACTAGATTAGCTATTTTTTAAATTTTTTTGGGGGGGCTAAAGCACTAAAAACTTCCATGTTGTGATAAGAATTGAATAATCCTTTTTGTTGTCTAATTTTGTAGTGGGTCTCTTCTAATGCTCGATAAGGGGTAAAGTTGGGTTGACACGTATTTTCTGCGAAAGCCAAAAAAATCTTTTAATTCGAGAAAACTGTACTGCTCTAATTAGTAAAGCGCTAACAAGTCTTCTCCATTACCGCCATTACATATTTGATAACGCTGCTGAAATTGGGGCATCGGGTCAAGAATTGCACCGGGGTTCGACGAGATAAAATATTCAACCCTGCAATTTCATATGAAAGTCCGCTGTCCGAGTTGTACGTTTCTGTATGGTTGTTTCTCGCGGAAGCTCTCGCCAATAAATTTTTAAACATCTCAGGTGCATTCTGGTTTGTTGCAGCACAAAGTCCCGTCTTTGCTACACGGAAAACGGGTCGTCGGGCAATAGTTTAAAACCCGTAATAAATTACGGGAGTGTGGCGGCGTCTTTAAGGAGTTGTTAAGGCAGAGCTTTCAGCAAATACGGCGAGCGCGCTAAATGAAAGACCAGCCAACGACAATAGTTCATTGTATGTTTGCACACACAAGTTCTTTATTGAACGTGCCACCGGATTTCTGCTGCTCGAAACGGGACATATTGCCGGACGAAAACGATGAAACTTATTGCAGAAAATCAACAAGAATGAGTTGGCAAAACAAGCGCTCCGGGTGGTAGCATGCAAGATTAAATTTTTTCTCAACCAGTTATCCCCTAGCAATCACAAAAATTATTTTGTTGAGATGTTTCTTACGAAAAAAGCTTCAAATTAAGAAAAAAGTTGTAAAAACGGTGTTTGCGGACGTTACAAACAAAACGTAAAAATTTCTTTTGGTCGTATCCTAGATAATATTGTTTAGGTAACGTAAGCAAAATTTGAAAAAAATCTAGCAAGTAGAAATGTAGTTATCTTGGCGCGCGCGAAGACAAAATTGATGCAAGTTGCTTGACGGCGTCGATTCCAATTTTTAAAGAAAGTGCTACTCTTTTTTGAACTGCACTAATATCTAAAAAACCTTTCATTGTTACCTGAATTTCTTTTTCAAACAATATTTGTTTAAATTTTCTACAAATTAGTAGCTTAGGTAACCATTTCTTTCTACTGTAGTTCCTCTCGTATTAAGGGTGAGGCAAGTTGTGATGGGCAATAAGTGCACCCCCGATAATAATTGGAAATGGAAATCGATTATTGTGTGATTTGGGACGGCAGGAGATAAGGAAGGAGCAGACACTAATGGTGAACAGATTGTGATCGCCTTGAAACTAACGCACTGTCATGTTTTGCATAATCGCCGAAGGTTGCTTTGCTTCCAAGTGCAAGCAATGTGACGGAAACAATAGCTAGCAGCTCATAGAAACAATATTGGTGCTTTGTTGCAAATCTCGACGAGATG
The DNA here is from genome assembly GCA_951805265.1 of Schizotus pectinicornis. NCBI lineage: Eukaryota > Metazoa > Arthropoda > Insecta > Coleoptera > Pyrochroidae > Schizotus > Schizotus pectinicornis. The sequence goes on from OX638207.1 coordinate 5,316,753, forward strand.
AGAGAAAGCTGCAATTAAATTAAGCTTTCAACCACATCTCAGTTGCTCGAATTAAATTTGTCAGCAATCCGACTGCAAATCAAAAATTATTCACATTTTCCGCTTTGTTGCTCTCGCTGATTGTTGAACAACATTTCTAATTGCGTTGGCTCTAGCGAGACAGCGCCTCTGCTTTAATTGATCGAATTCTGCATCTTGGGAAGCGCAAGATTAATTGATTAACTGTTATTAATGCAGTTTGGGTTTCACCGAACTGCAGGGATGGTTAGAGTCGATTAATGGGCCGAATGGTGCCGTTTTCCCTGTTCCCGTTCTGTTGTTGTTAGGAAGGTCTGAAGCGTGTTTCGGTAGCTTAAACGCCCTAAAAGTGTCAAATATCTCGAATTAGCAATGTAGATGCGCGCTTCTTGAATTATTCACCCCCTGGAAACAAACAATTAAACCTGAACGCTAAGTTTGGTCGCGCGTTTCGCGATTCATTAATTAAATGGAAAATTTTAGTGGTAACAAAGAATCCTAAAGTAAATACCTGAAAATCTAATTATTCTTTAATTATCTGTTCCAGGCTTTTTCAATTAAGAAAATGAGTTCCGCCAGAAACAAGTACAAAGAAGGACTGCACTCCAAACGGATAATGAAGACCATCATGAAAATAACGCGAAGAATAATAATATTACCGTATCAGTGTTCACAGTGAGTTTCGATCATCCCTTGCGAGATAAAGTGGAGAAAATGATTTTTTTAGACCGAAAGTGTTGCGATTGACAAGTAGTGATGCAGTGCTTTTCGGACGTTTGCTGAACGAGAAAGTGCTAATGTGATGCGAAATACACTCAATGCGTCCGCGTGTGCGGCACTTTTGGAAGATGTCCATTGGGGAGATCCCCGATTGCTCCTTTCGCTTTCTGTTCTCGCCCTCATCAATGTTATGGTTATTGTCGGCAACTGTCTGGTGATAGCCGCCGTGTATTGTTCTTCAAAACTTCGTTCCGTCACCAACCTCTTCATCGTTTCGTTGGCCGTCGCCGATCTGCTGGTTGGCGTGGCCGTGCTGCCCTTTTCCGCCACTTGGGAAGTTTTCAAGGTAATTGCTTTTCTTGCAACTGGTGCGGGCGTGATTAATTGCGGGAGGAAAGGGGAGAGTCACGCGCCATGGATATGCGTGGGTGTATTGCGGATACCCGCTGAATTACGGCTGCGCTTCTAAGGACAATTTTATAACGGACATTGTCGATATTTATGGAGAAGTTTAAGCGAGTTGTTCGACAAAGAAAATAAATTCATGGAAACCCTTACTATTTGCCACTTCAAAGTTTCTCTTCATTATTTACTATTTACTCTAAGTTATCCAAAAATTGTTCGATAATGTTAAAATTTTGATGTCAGGTCACGTCAAGTTAGTTCTTGTACCTGTTGTTTTACCTAATTATGGAGGCTACAGCTATCCTGCGCCACTGGAATAATTACGGTTGTACGTTTCCTTCCTCATTTCATAAGAGCATTTTTAAGTATGTCACGAACAATGTGGATGAGAAGCAGCATCCCGGCAGCACTTCCGTGCGTTCCGCAAATTGTTATGCAAATTTTTAGTGGTTTGAATGTTGCTTACGTTGCATTTTCCATAGTTTTACCAAAGAATATGCTTTTTCTTGCTAATCAACAAAATGACCTATAGATCTTATGTAAAATTTAAAAAATCAGTCACAATGTCAACTAACTTTTAAGTTTAAAGTGAAGGTTATAAAACGTTTCGATATGACACTTTGTTGAAGAGTTATGATTTTTTTTCTTATACCTTAACATCATGATTTTAGATGACTGCACTATTTGAGAAAAAAATCATATAAAATTAGCGAATTAAATTTTGACAACGGAAGTTTTTTCCTAATAGAGAATGACATAATCTTCGTAGAATGGTATAAAACATTTCGATACGATACTTTGTTGAAGAGTTATGATTTTTTTTCATATACCTTAACATCATGATTTTACATAAAAGCACTATTAGAAAAAAAATCATAAAAAATTAGCAAATCAAATTTTGACAACGGCAATTTTTTTCCTAATAGAGAATGACATTAGCTTTGTAGAATGGTATGAAATGTTTTGATGCGATATGTTGTTGAAGAGTTATGATTTTTTTTTGTACCTTTACATCATGATTTTAGATATCATATAAAATTAGCGAATTAAATTTTGACAACGGCAATTTTTTTCCTAATAGAGAATGACATTAGCTTCGTAGAATGGTATGAAACGTTTCGGTGCGACACTTTGTTAAAGAGTTATAATTTTCCTTCTTATATCTTAACATCATGATTTTAGATGCCAGAACTATTTGAGAAAAAAATCATATAAAATTAGCGAATCAAATTATGACAACGGAAATTTTTTTCCTAGTAGAGAATGGCATAATCTTTGTAGAATGGTATAAAACGTTTCGATACGATACTTTGTTGAAGAGTTATGATTTTTTCTCTTATACCTTAACATTACGATGTTAGATACCACTATTTGAGAAAAAAATCATATAAAATTAGCGAATCAAATTTTGCCAACGGCAATTTTTTTTTTTAATAGAGAATAGCATAAACTTCGTGAAATGGTATAAAACGTTTCGATGCGGCACTTTGTTGAAGAGTTATGATTTTTTTCTTATACCTTAACATCATGATTTTAGATAAAAGCACTATTAGAAAAAAAATCATGAAAAATTAGGGAATCAAATTTTGACAACGGCAATTTTTTTTCTAATGGAGAATGACATAAGCTTTGTAGAATAGTTGACCTTGAGTTTATGCCAACTTGACCACGTTTTATCAGCTTTCTGTTTGAAGATAAATCCATGTTCGTTGTTCTTGTAAAATCCCACACTGCGGAGATAATGAAATTATCAAAAAAATACAACGATGCTTTAACGACCTAATTAAAATGCTTTTAATTTTTTTTAAAGGTGGTACAAAGCATTTTGGTATTTGTTACTTCTCAGTAATGATTTTGTATTAAAGTCGCGTGGGATTTTGTTATTTACGCACATTTTCGTTGAAAGCGTTTTATCAATTTTGCATTGAACAGAAAATATTGATGAATGAACTGGAAGTATTGTACAGCTGCGCGTTATACATTTTTCTGTACTTAATAGACTCCCTGGTCATTAGATAATTGTTAACGTGTAAGTTTGGGAAAAATATTTTTTTAAACTGCAGCTAACCATGAAAAATAAAAACCAAAATATTTTTTTGTTTAGTTTAGCTATAGAAGCTTAAGTGTTAAATTTCTGCTATCATCAGGAGAACGTCTCCAAAATAAAGTACTTCCTATGGTCTCTTTGTCCCATTTAGGTGGGTTTTCTTAAAACAACTTTTAGAGACGCCTCAAATTTTTCTCTTGCATTTGTACTTTTGTAATTAACTACTTTTGTGTAGACGAGTTACAAGAAGCGTTGACGTTGGGTTGCTATTAGTTTCCTTTGCATTAATAAAACATTTCTTATTCGTAATTTTCTTGTATTTCTCCATTGCTGGTGGTTCATTTTGTGGCGAGCACGGCTACAGATTCTTATACCGCTGCAACTGCCATTAATCACTTTGATCACAGCGGAAGATGCAGAACTTTTGCGAATCGTTTACGCCCCAAATACCCGTTAAAAAGTCCATCTGTAATGAATGATACTCAATTGCATTGTAAAGAAAAATTTTTCCGCGCCATTTCCGCGTGAATGGATGAATGAATCTTCCTTTACAGCCAGAGATTTATCCATTTTCTGTCACATAATTTGTCACTTCCCTAAGTGCATTGTTGGGATATCGAGCCATACCGTCACTGAGATAATTAATGAAGCACCATTTTCCTACTGACGACCCTTCTAATCGCACACGCCTCATTTACCCGGCATCCAACGCGCGCCCTCAAACGGACACCGTCAAAAACCACCCCTAATTGATAGCTCCGAACGCAAATAGACGTGGAAATTCGGAAACCAGCAACATTGGTTTGTGATGAGAAGAAAGGTTGAATAGCGGAAAAGCGCAGCTTTGCTACTGACTCGCTAGTACGAGGATTATCACTAATTAGGAGGCATTGAGAGACAAACACGTATCGTTGAATTGTTGAAATTCGTGCAATAATTACGCCGTATCCATAATATAATTTTAAGCCAAATTATGTCGCGATAAAGTCCCTAATTGCTTCTGGCAGGAAACGCCCCGGAGAGATACAAGGCCTGCGACAATTTCCTCTTAATATTAATGTTCTCTCAATTGAAATTTATTAACGGTACAATTTGAAATCTACAAATCACTTTCAATACCGCCGTTGACGTTTACTGTGTTCCTCCCTAATCGAATTTGTGTTTGAACATAATTTGATAAAGCCCTCCGCATTTTTCTGCTTAATCCCAAATAGCCAAAATCTCTTTATCCCCCCTGAACGTAATCAGGGCAATTTATCGGAGCCCTGGGGTCCTTCTTGTTAATAACTCGATTTTTAAATCGACCTAATTCGTATGTTGAAACATCGTTAGAGGATGCAAATTACGCGAGAACTGAAACGAACGCTGGCAATAATCAGAAAGAAGAAGAAACTCAAAAAAAACACGCAATTTAACTTTTCTTTAATAAGCGAAACGTGGCGTCGGCTTTATGCGAAAACCGAATCGAATTACGGACGCAAATTTAAAAAAAAAAAAATACACGGAATAACTGGGGAAGCGTTCCGTTTTGTTGTTAAACACTGTTTGGGGAAAATAACGCGGTTATGGCACCACCTCGACTACATCTCTGCTTTAACGTATTCAAATCCCACCAAATGCTTTAGTGTGTTCCGGAAAATTTACATCTCAGACCTCTCTGCCTGGCGTATGTGGTGGTCTAAGTTGTTTTATTTATCCTGCCGAGCGTGCAACTTTTACTTCGAGCTCCTGTTGCACCCCAGCTAAAACTAACCAACCCCCAAAAATTATTCCCAGAATTCCGGACCACTAATTATAGGTAGGTACGTAGGTTGCTACTGAACGAAAGGGTAGAAACTTTCTTGTTTTATAGGAACGCTGTGGCGACTCCTCTAAAGTTACAAGAAGCGCTACCAATGTTGGGAAGTTGTCAAAATTGTCGTCTGGTTTCTTTTGTTATCTAAGTGATGTAATGTGAAGTTGGGAAAATGTTATCTCGCTCTCCGGGATTTGCGAAAATCCCGAAAACAGCTTCCAATCTCGATTGAGCAATTAGCGATTTGCTTAGCAATAAGCATCTTATTACGAAAAGGTCTGTCCGTTGTCGTGGGGAAGAATGTCGAAATTCCCCCCGATTTGTCCGTGGCAAATTTGTTGGCCTTCTCTGCTGTCTGCATAAAATTAATTTTCATGGTGCAATAATCGCGATTTCTTTGAGTCGTCTGCGATCCGATTTAATTAAAAAGCGAGGGGCGTCGGCTCGCATTTAATTTGCACAAGAGCAGTGAAACTTGCGGCGAGCTTGATGAAATTAAGCAAAGGTTTAACTTATTTCACTCGACTTGTTTACCGGCATAAACTGTTTGCTTGAGGGTTATTTCAATTTTAAGTCACTTCATCCCGGGAATTCTCCCGCAGACAACTTGACGCAGACAAGAAAGAAATCACCGGCGGTGACAGACGTCCCTGAAAAGGGGGAAGCTGCAAAGTAGACGTTTTGATTATTCAATTAGCCGCACGCAATCGAGACGGTTTTGAAACTTTTTTATTTTTAATGAAATAACAGTTTTTACAGATAATTAAAATTAACTGATTTTTAGACGTTTAGAAGTAAAACGAAATTTGTTTTTTAATTTTTTCGACGATGAAAAGTTTTTTTTTGTCTTCTTTAGTTGTTTTTAAATATTTTGAGAAATTTTTTCGTAAAAAATGTGCGGAAACTGTATCATAAAGTGAATTGACAAATTAGCTTTGATAACCTGTCAGTCTTAGTTACTTTGAGGACTACTTTTGGCAGTGCGCTCAATCAACAAAAATTCATCTGCAAAGCTAGTTTTAATTAGTCAGCTTGAGGAAATTGCCTTTGCTTCGGCAGAGATAAATGGGAGCAGCGGTTGCTCTTTATCAGTTCATTTATTTTAAATTTGGCACGAAACGTCGTGGAAATTGACGTGAGCCAACTAAGCCACTTCACAAACTGTTCCATTTGTAGTCCTTGGAGACACTTCCGTACGGCGGCTTCCTGTCTGGATAACTGCTAATCTCCTATGAGAAAACTAACCCCTCTATCAATATGGATAAACAGGACGCCGTAATTCCCGTTGTCATCAAGATTATCTCGGCCAGACGGTGCTCGAGTCCCCGAAGAATCGGCCAAATCTTGCACAAAAGCAAAATAGTCAATTTCCAACAGTTTACGTTCAGGCGTCGGTATTATGGAAAGTTTGGCAATCCGAACCAAGATCTCGTATCGCCTGCAATTATCGCAATTTCAACAAGACTTCACTGTTTACCAACGCAATTGTTGCTATATAACTAAAGGGTCGTATTTAACAGTCTACCAAACTTACCCAATATTTTCATACAAAAAAATACTTTCATTTCCCAAAAATACTAAATGCTCACCAAAATTAAGAAAATACATGATCTTAAAGCGACAACCAAATATTGACATAATGCTGGCCTCTTATATATTTTGTTCGCCAAAATAACTTTTGTTGACCATAAATACTAAATGTTCACCAAATTTTATTCTGCATTTATTTCTAACATAATACCCAGATATTTAATTTTTGACAGTGTCTTATATTATTTAGCTGTTAAAAATACTATTTGTTAATCAAAAATACACAAGCAATGAAATGTTGTGCAAATGGTAAATAATTTTATGCAAAATTATAGATGTGGATGTGCTAAGGCAAGGAAAATAATAGTAAAAATAGAAGTGGTTTGCACAAAAAAAGATATTGATTTTCGTAATATATAAATGTTTTGCTGTAATTGGCTTGCATTATGTAAAACGTAAAAGTTCTTTTAGTGGTAATTTCTAATCGTGCTTTAAAAAAAAAGTACTAGGCTCTGAACTGACCTTGTAAAAAACTTTTTTCGCGTGCCTCTTGTCTGGAAGCGCAAGCGGCAAGGAGAGATGCGGGAGCATATTTAATTTTTGGAGTAATAGAACAATTATTTGACGCACAAATAGTTTTTTTGAGAAACACTAAATATGAATGGATAACGCCAATATTTATCATGTACAGCACGGACGCGTAACTTGAGCGTTCTAAATTTGGTGAACATTTAGTAAAATTGATAGACATATAGAATTTAAAATGTAAGCAATGGTAAAACAATACGCAGCATAGTTATTTTAGTGGTGATGTTCTCATTTTCTGATGTATAATAATTTGGGTTTCATTTAGATTTTTTGATGCTCATTAAATTTTCTGGTGGACAGTGCAAGGGATGTATGGTTTAATTTGGTGTACATTATATTTGTTCCCATAACTAAATAGCTTTGGTTTGATCGTACGTGGCGCGATTGCGATCCATCCCCTGAAATTTCATTGTAATTAACGTTGATTCGTGGTAATCCAGCGATACCACAAAAATATAAATCGAACATGTCGGTTCATAGTTACCTTGTCGTAATTTATTCATCGTGACATTTACACAATGATACACGTCAATTGCTTGTCGTAACACCAAAATCGATAGGTGTGTTCATTTGGAAAATACTAGGTACATATTGCGATACCTACCCTCAAATATTTAACAACACCCCCGCGTCAAGTACTGCTTGAGAAAGCCCCAGGTGCTTTCAGGGGTTGCTTGCTAAGGTATAAAGTTACACAAAGCGATCGAGGCTGGCGCATTTCGCCACCCTTTGCTCCGAAATTTATTAATGTGGGTAATAAAATAGATGAGCTAATAATGGCTATCTGCGCCACTATAAATTGAAGAGGGCGCGAAAAATGGGCTGATAAGCGAAATACCTGATAAGTGCCGACCGGAATTGGAAGGAAGCTTAACGTTTTGTCGCGTAATTAACTGAACGTTTGTCACTTATCAGTAGCTCACAGTACTAATTATTACAACAGGTCAGTGAGTTGGCAATGCCAAACGAACGTTGCCAGACTGTTATTGTCCTCCTACGCGTCTGTGCGATGAAGCTTGTGATTTTCTAAAATTCCATTCTCCACAATCCCATAATGAATTAGTGCACAGGTCAATAAATGCATTATTTCGCGAAACTGAGCCGTTCCTCGGCACCTTCCCTCGATTGTAATCAAGTTTGTAGTGGCTTTTCGACAACAACGCGACGCGGAATTAAAATTATTCCGTTTTTAACAAAACTTACCCAACTTTCTTAATTAACGCACTACAAATAAATAAATTTAACGAGAATAGCTGGATCAAATTCCGAATAAATTTCGAATTGTTCGGCGGCGCAAATAAATAAATTAAACAACAGAGTTTGCTCCCGGCTCGAGCTGCTTAATTTCGTAATCGATAACGCTAAACCAACCGTAAAGAAGATCTTACATCGTAAATATTTACGTTGCGAATTGATAGACATTTAAATTTAATTCACGAACAGACAGTCAATAAATTTTATTCGAAAAAATACGACCGGGTCAATTTACTGTTTTGTTTCACTTTCGCCTATAAATAAAACCCTCTCGAGCGCTCTTCAAAAATTTATTAGATTCACGTTTCGGTCAAGTCTATTTCTGAGCGGAACACACAGGACGAACCAATATTGATCACCGATTTGACTAATTACCGATGGCACGCATTGAATTCTCAACTCCAATTCCGCCGAAGTGGATCTATAGGGGAAGTTGCTTTTGGTTGTGCTGCTGCTTCCACCAAAGGAAATTGTATTGTCTCGTAAGTTCCGCGGTATCGGTAAAAGGATATGTATAAAACAAAACGAATTTATTGTTTCTGCGCTGCTAAATGTGTGTGCTCGCGCAAATAGAAAACGTAATAGATTTCTGGATGAGAGCCATTTGTGTTGGGGCCACGTTACTGCCTTTCTGGCTGCTTGGCGGTATCAAATTGTAAGTAACACCCAGTGCTCCAATTTCGAAAGGTCAAGATCGTCGTATGGAAATCGCAGAGCTTTATCGCGCAAATTCGCGGAAAAATCACGCGAGCCAACTATTTATATCGGCGGAGCACGAAACATTGACAAATCGATGGGAGAGCGATAAAGTTAATCTCTTGATGGCCACCCAGCTCAAAACGTTAAGCTCGGCTACGGCCATTAGAGTTAGTTCCTGATAACGGGCTCGCATTCTTGGTTTCGTGCCATTTTCACCCGCCACTTGCCAAACTCAACCGTTTCAAGAGCTCACCTCCGGTAGAAAATAAAAAAATTTAATTGTGAGGATTATTTTAAAGTAACTATAAAACTTCTTGGAAACGTTCAAAAACATGAGAGTTGCTTTTAAAAATCTATTCCCAGACGAAGTCAAGTAGTAAACTAATTTGCAAAATGGTGGAGGCGCCGGGTGAATCCGTTGTTTTTAAAAATCTATTCGAAGACGAAGATTTGTCAAGTAGTAAAAATATTTGCGAAATGGTGGAGGCGCCGGGTGAATCCGTCTGACGCAACTTTTCCCATTTTCGAGCTTTTAACAATCACAACTGCGAAATTGTTAATTTTTAACTGTTGCCCTCAAAGTTGCTAAAGCCCGGGAAAGCCAAACCGCACTTCCATCCACTGCCCTAACTTTATTAACGTAACATTCGCAATTTCGCCATTGATTTGTGCAAAATTGAAATTCAGTATCGTCACTAAAACGTATTTGCAACGTTTCTCAATTGAAACTATTTTCTTGGAAACGGATTGTGTGGAGGCGCAATTGACGTTTAAAATTTCACGAAAGCTGCTCTTATTCATGACCCACCCACTTACTTTTCGTCATGAATTTACGAGTATCGTTGAAAATAGGAACAAGTACCTAGCTACTTCAGGTTTTTACCCGGCTGAGTTGACACGAAATGAATTTAGTGGGAGCGATGGCAAGTTTCTGAAGATTATTTGACGTCACGCATCGCAAATAACGGGGTTATCGATATCCTTGGGGTTATTTACCCTTTAAAAATAGTCCGGCTTGATTGGAGATAAAGCGGTTTGGCTTCTTGTTAATATCAGGGTCCAGACAACCATAATTGACGCACTTTGGCCGTAATTTTTCTAAATGATCAGATAATATTGCCTCGGGGGAGGGCCGCTCCAGAATCATGACCAAGAAAAAAGGCAATAATTCCAGAACAATTTTAGTTACCACAAGTTGCCTGAAACTTACCCCCCAATAAGTAAGTAATGGTCAATTTAAAAGTTTCGTAATTGTCCAAAGCGCGTTGAACCCCCGCGATAAAACTGCTAGTAAATATTTGCATTTCTCCGCTCAAGAGGAAATAAAATAAGTTGTCCTTTCCCAAAATCATCGAAAAAAACAATTCCGCCACAGCTCCACTTGGACGTATCCAAGCACTTAACTTGGTGTTTAGGGGTTGTTTATTTGCTGGCGTCATTTGTGATGTTGTCTAGAAATTGCGTTAATTTCGGTTGGCTTTGTCCGTAGGTTTGGATCTTCGGCGACGTTTGGTGCAACATGTGGCTGGCCGTCGACGTCTGGATGTGCACGGCTTCCATATTGAATTTGTGCGCCATCTCCCTGGATCGCTATGTGGCGGTGACGAGACCCATAACGTATCCGAGCATCATGTCTCATTCCAGAGCGAAGCTCTTAATCGCCGGACTGTGGGTGCTTAGTTTCGTCATTTGCTTCCCGCCCCTAGTCGGCTGGAAAGACAGCAAGGTAAGTAAAACAGGAAAAATGACAAAAGTGTCGCGGTTTTTCGTTTCTAAGGGTTGACGCAAGTTAACTTAGATGATCATTAAGAATTACCAACAAAACGGTGTCAATATTAGGGATGGCAGCTTTTGGGGCTTAAGCAACTCCAGGTGCCTTATCCAAAATCACTTAGTAAATATTGTTATCTAGTTAACGATAGAAAACGCAACAGAATTGGTTGTGCTACCAATATTAAAGCAGAAGCTGTCAAAAAAAGATTCAATGTTGAACAACAAAGTTCATAAATAAACATTGACGCTGCGCTTATGCGACAGACTACATAACACTGTCGGTAGTTGGAAAATCTTCTGACGTTCTCGAGGGACTTATCGATATGTGCACAGGATAAATTCACTTCTTGACGGTTAAATTAGCGGAGACAAAGTCAAGAATTTAACTCAAACAACCAGCCGATACTAATTTGAATTGGTGCAGTTGTAAAGCCCTGAACATATTTGAACAAAAAAAAATTGTTTTAAAGGGTGCTGAAATGTGTTGAATTTTTCTCTTTAAAATGATAAAATTAGATCAATTGAGGATTTGGCTTCAGAATTTGGCGTTAGTTGCAAAAAATGAACAAATTAACGCAACTTCAGCTTAATTTTCTTTGGAAGATCTTTCAATAACGATTAGGAGAGCTCGAGGCACGTAACGGGACCGATTCGATGTTGCTTGATTGATTTAAAAAAATGCAATTACGTCTGATAAAAGCGGAATTAAAAGCCAACTAGTTCAGGAAATTGAAAGATTTATTGAATTACATTAGGAGATAGAGGAAGGCTGAGCTGGATTCTCTAACGCGGAAAGGCCGCATCTAGGTGCTGAAAAGCAGTCTGCACCAATGAATTGCAACTTTAACAACATTGAAACTTCGTTTTGAGAAATCTAAAAATTTTTGTTTGTTTTTGGAAACCTCTGTTCAACCTCTCTTCTTATCTTTAGATAAATGCGACTTATGCAAGCCTTTATCTAAAAATATTTTTATTTCTCCGGCATCTCCACCAAAATTGCAAAATGAACCTAAAGTCATTGTGAGCTTCTAGAGAATCACTTTGTGGATACTGATAAAACCGAAATTTTCCTGAAATATCGGCGTCTGATTCTAAGGTGTAAGAGCATTTCCATTGTTCCTCACTTGCGTAAAAATGAGACTACTCGAACCTCGCAAGGTCTCATATTTCCCACTTCGTGAGCACAAGTTTCAGGAGTAATGTGATCAAGATTATGTCAGCCAACTAACTCAGAACCCTGTAAATTCCCGTTAGATGTAGGTCGTTGCCAGGATTTATGTCACGTGTGATGATTCATGGGAAAGTACTTTACTCTAAAATTCCCATTTATACGTGATGTCAAGAAACATAATTTCGCCACCAAAAAACACCCCAAACCTATGAACTTCTCGAAGAACAAAAGCAACCAATTCTACGACTGCCAGTCTCCGCTGTAATACACTGGACGTCTCTCTGCAACTTTCAACATTGCGGGAGGCAAAGTTTCACAATTTAGAAACCGTCCAAAATTTCAATAAGAAGTAGTTGGCAACCAAAATTAGTTTGCAAACAAAAAAAAATATTTTTCAGAAGGAATAACTGGCATTAAAACCAATACTATTCAAAATGTGGGTAGGTTTATAGTTAAACTAGAAAATAATTAATTAACGAATCAATCAGCCCTCACGTAGCTTTAATCTTATTTATTTCGTTATGGGGTTGAGTTCCCAATTGGGCAAATCTGCATATTGGTTTTGTTCCATAATCTCATTATTCGGCAAAACGTGTTAATTTTTTAAAATAATTAACGCCTTCCGAACTTTTAAAGAGATTTTCTCTCTGGCGTTTAAGCCGCTGGCTGGGGCGAAGGTATGCGAGGAATCCCTGTCGAGTCATCCGTGTCGAATCTGATTTATCGATTCCACAATCAGTCGGCATTGTGTTCGATAGAGCAAAAGGTATTCCCTTCTATAGTGGGCGGGCAATTGCGGGCTTGAAAGCTCTAAAGTGCCGACACGACCCTTTACTAGCCAAATGTCCGTGTCACTCCCAAATTGTTATGTTAATTGAGCAAGCAACTGGAATGGATTCCAACAGGAAAAAAACGACGGTTTATCCCGGAAAAATTTTACTTAAGCCGGATTTTTTGGGGTAAAATTCAACAAACCCTTCCGAGGTTCGGAATCCAATTCACCTATAGGTACTAACGAAATTAGTTGGATAACAGTAACGAACAGTGAGAGCTTTTAAACCCTCGCGCGGGTCGCTCGACATATTGAGCTTTAATAAATATTGATATTTATATCTAAATTACGTCCATATTTCAGCGTAATTGTTTTTCTGAAGTTCGTCGGGGATCAATAGCACCCCGGCTAACGTGCCGGCGCTCGTCCGACATCCAACAATATACGCAGTCAAATGCAATTATAACTACGGATGAAGGGCTCCGCATTACGGCCAAATCGAAATTGTCGACTCTGCAGCTTTCTAACGGCAATGTTGTTGACAAATTTCGAGTCCCGCTGACGCGGCCCCATATCGTCCCTGCAAAAGCTCCAGTGATGCTGCTCTCAAAATTGCTATGTAACACAATAAGCATATCGCGTTTGCTGAATCTATCCTGGAGGAAGGGTGTTTGTAACGAATGTGTGACGCCGGGACGTGTTCATCGCGGTGACGTAAATATCGCGTTGTAAAATATGTTTACCCCATTCGTTCCGGTGTTAACGGCCTACAGCTTTAAAAACGGACGGGGCTGACGGGCATTGTTGCGCAAAGCGGCCCGAAGAATCTATCTGGATAATCGACAATCATTATGTTTACATTGCCGCCGCGGTGGTTATGGCAAAAGCTCTCAACCGGAGCGATAACAACGATTATTCAATGCAACAGAATAGCCGCCAGCTCATGCCGTGCCAGTTCTGGCAATAAAAAAAAACTGTTTTCAGAAAGTTAGTTGAAACAAATTATTGTTTTTTCTATATCAACAACGCGTTCGGCTAGTGAAGACGTAATAATTTTGACTTAATTAGCGCAATTACAACGTATTGCACTTTTGGTGGATGCGCCGGGTGAATTACTTCCCAATTAACAAGATCTGGGGCGGTGCGCACTCCCGTCTCTTAGAATTAAAGTCATTAAAATATGCAAGAAGTGGCACCGTTGTTGAGTCGTAAAAGTAGAAACTAATTAGGAAAAATTTTGAGACCTTACCATGTAATACAACAAACTAATTTTATTTCAGATCGCATCGAAGAGATAATTGTTCTACTTAAAAAACGAGAACAAATATAATGTACACCAAATTAAACCATACATCCCTTGCACTGTCTACTAGAAAATTTAATGAGCATCAAAAAATCTAAATAAAACCCAAATTATTATACATCAGAAAATGAGAACATTACCACCAAAATAACTATGCTGCGTATTGTTTTACCATTGCTTACATTTTAAGTTCTATATGTCTATCAATTTTACTAAATGTTCATCAAATTTAGAACGCTTAAGTTACGCGTCCGTGCTGTATACATAATAAATATTGGCGTTATCCATTTATATTTAGTGTTTCTCAAAAAAACTATTTGTGCGTCAAATAATTATTCTATACTCCAAAAATAAAATATGCTCGCGAATCTTTCCTTGCCGCTTGTGCTTCCAGACAAGAGGCACGCGAAAAAAGTTTTTTACAAGGTCAGTTCAGGGGCCTGTAATTTTTTTTCTAAACGCACGATTAGAAATTACCACTAAAAGAAGTTTTACGTTTTACATAATGCAAGCCAATTACAGCAAAGCATTTATATATTACGAAAATCAATATCTTTTTTTGTGCAAACCACTTTTACTTTTGCTTTTATTTTCTTTGCTCTAGCACATCTACATCTATAATTTTTCATAAAATTATTTACCATTTGCACAACATTTTATTGTTTGTGTATTTTTGAGCAAGAAATAGTATTTTTAACTGCTAAATAATATAAGACACTGTCGAAAATTAAATATCTGGATATTATGTTAGAATTGAATGCGGAATAAAATTTAGTGAAAATTTAGTATTTATGATCAACAAAAGTTATTTTGGCGAACAAAATATACAAGAGACCAGCATTATGTCAATATTTGGTTGTCGTTTTAAGATTATGTATTTTCTTAATTTTGGTGAGCATTTAGTATTTTTGGGAAACAAAAGTATTTTTTTGTATGAAAATATTGGGTATATTTGGTAGACTGTTAAATACGACCTTTAAAAAACTGACGTCTATTTTTTTAGATATTCTCTGTTCGTTCTTCAAATTTTATTTCTTAATTTTTTTATGATTGTTATGATGTTGAGGTCCTAGATATTATAAAAAAGTTTAGGATGTTACGGCCTTACCTAACCTAAATTGCAATTTTGGTGGATGCGCCGCTTGCTGCCGTCTCGTCTGAGCCGCCCCTAATTGCCTCAATCGTGTTAGCCTTCTAAGAGAATCGGCTCGTTACCCCCCTAATAGTTTAAACTAGTTGCACCCGTCAGTTCTCGTGACCTCAACGATAAAAGTAATTTGTTTAAGCGTCGCCAGCCCGGCCACTTGTTAATCTAATTAATCTTGGCTAATTCGTTTTAGACGCAAGACGATCCGACAAACACGACCCTGCCCGAGGATCCGTACTGTCCCTGGAAGTGTGAACTCACTAACGAGGCCGGATACGTGGTGTATTCCGCCCTCGGCTCCTTCTACATCCCCATGTTCGTCATGCTCTTCTTCTACTGGCGTATTTACAGAGCCGCCATAAGTACAACAAAAGCAATTAACCAAGGATTTAAAACTACCAAAGGTTTGTGTTTGTTGGCTGTTCGCTACCAGTTCGTTAGTGGAGGAGCGTCAACGTGACGCGGGGGCGAAACAAATAGTGAGGGGGTGCACCACTAATCCAATCCCACGTTTCTAATTATATCGGTGAACGATCTGAAAATCTCTCAACAATAACGTGAGGAAGGTATAAACTTTGATTTTAATAAAGTGGCGAGCGGGATCCTCTAACGTGACTCTAGTGTTGTTTTGAAACAATTACTTTCAGTTGAAAAGTTGGTAATCTGAAGCCACTACTACCCACGTCAATTATAATTGCTCTTCTGTTTTTGTCAGGTGGCTTTCTAGTAATCTGATTGCGGTGTGGTCTTGTCAATTTTCGTCGACGTGTTTGCACAAGCCGTGGCGCCCCTTTCTGCAAAAAGTCCGCCCTAATTAGTCTAATCTCCGGTCCCCTTCTTGTTTATTTTCGAGCAATAGAATTTGAACGAAACACGCCCAAGTGAAACTGATCTGCGGTCCGACTTGCATTATTTACTTACCTCTAAACGCGTCGGGGCCGAGCAGAGTACGTTTTTGTGTTTCCTGCCCTACTTAAGAGGAGCTTTCGCTCCATTCGAAACCCCGTTGTTTGAGGATCAATGTCAATATAAATAATTTTATTTGCCGATGGTCGCTGTTTATTGGATGTGCTGTCGGATTATTACTTTTCATCAAATTTCGCGCTGCGCTGAAAGGTAATCAATAAGGAAGATGAAAGTTTCATAGATTCGAGCTTTGAATTATTAAATTCAATCTATTTGGGAGATCAAACGCAACGGCTAACGGAAGTCGAAACGGGTCTTCAGTAGGCGCTTTGATATCTGCTGAATTTCCGAAGTCTAGGCGCCTACGTCGTGTCAACACTCTGAATGATAAACGGGGGGCGCAACATTACAGCCCGATCCGTCAGAATTTGAGCCATCGCAGATCAGAACAACAGCAAGTGAAACGGTTCTAAAAATAATTTCAGCTCAAGAGCGGCATCTTTATCTTTTTCCAAAAACGTCATGATAGGTGACTGCATAATTGATTGGGGCGAAACCTCCACCTCCCTGCCACTGCTTCATTGATATCGACAATAATTAATTCCCTGGATAAATCAATAGCACTTGAGTCACCTTCCCAGTTGGAGGTTGGTCAAAGGAGGCATTGCGACGTAATATGGTTCGTGTTCGTTTAATTTAATATTCTCCCAATACCACTCACAATGTTTTTTTGCCACTTATGTCTACGGTCCATCTTTTTGAGTGCTCTTTTGCATAATTTATATGCCCGCTGCCCGGCTTCTGGAACAGAAAAATGACCTAAGAAATCCCATTCTATTTAAGAAAAAATTACAAAAATTTTAATTTTAGTTTTAATTTTATTCTTTTAAATTTTTTAATTTTTTATTTGTATGTCTGGCTTCTCCGCCATTTGACAACTTTATAAAATACGTTCAAAATATTTTTTGAGGAATGTTTTGATAATCAAAATTAATAATCACAAATTTGTAAAAAGTGTTTTTATTTTATTGAAGTTGGTCCACGTAAAGAACCACTTAGAAGATTATTAGTCCTGAAAGACTTTTCCTGTTGTAGGTGGTTGCGGCTTTGGCCGCTTCGAGGAGCAGCGCCTCACCCTCCGCATCCACCGCGGCCACAGCAAGACCAACAAGCGCCAAAAAGGCTCGCCTCACAGCAACGGCAGCAACAGCACCACCACAACCACCGGAAGCGTCAGTCCCAGTCCTTCCACTAAAGGTCGTCATGAGCGGGTCAAAATCAGCGTTTCTTACCCTTCAAGCGACAACATAACTCCCCCGACTCCATCCCCCCAACTCCTCGCTGTAACCCCAACTTCCCCTACGGGTCAAGCGAGTTACGCCGTGCACTATTCGGTGAACGGCAAAGACACGACCGCGACAAACTTGTACCGAAGAGACAACAACCATTTAAGGGTGCAACGTTTGAGTTCGCGACGGCGCGCTTCTTCGCGAAGATCCAGCAGTTGTGATAGTAGCGTGGTGGAGAAGGAGAGAGCGCCCAGTCCTAGTCCCAGTAGTTGCGAGGATGGCCTGTCGAAGATGCTCTCGAAACGGATGATAGGCAAGAGGAACGCCAAAACGCAAGTTCGAAGGTTTCGGATGGAAACCAAGGCCGCAAAAACTTTAGCGATAATTGTCGGAGGTTTTATTTTTTGTTGGCTTCCGTTCTTCACTATGTACCTGGTGCGCGCTTTCTGTCCCGACTGTATTCACCCTTTAGTGTTCTCGATTCTGTTCTGGTTGGGTTATTGCAACAGTGCGATTAATCCGTTGATTTACGCGCTCTTCTCCAAGGACTTTCGGTTCGCGTTTAAGCGGATTATTTGCAAGTGTTTTTGCAAGGGAAGAGAATGGGGGAGGATCTCGCGACGAGGCTCGGACGGGTCGCAGCTCCAGGGCAGGCAGTTCCGGTCGCCCAGCTACAACGTGCAACAGCAGGAACAAGGCAACTCCTTGGGGGAGGACAGCGATCCGGGCTGCGAGCCACCCTCCGATTCGAGGTGACGCAGTCGAAAACGGCGTCAGAAACCGCAAGTTGCGCAAGTGTACCTGGACAAAGAATCGGTTTTCAAGGTAGCCATGTGTCTGTACGGCTGACGGTACGTTAGCCACGGCGACGGTGGCGAACTGTAGCGAGAACCCGGAATTCCTCATTGGGCGGGTTCGCCCACCCCCATTTAGGCGCCGATCGGGCGGCCAATTAATTTCACATTAATGCTCAGGGAAACGGTTGAAATAACGGAGTTCTCTTTTTGAATCGCCCAGAATTGTTCCAGGTGACGCTTCATGAATTGGCCCGAAACATTGTTAATCTTAATTATTTAATTAATTAACAAACAAACAACGTTATTTGCCCGGTTTGGCTTGAAAGCAATCTGTTTGTTGGGGGCGAGGGATTTTAATGAATTCATATCGCGTTTCATTAATTAATTTTGTAAATTGAAGTAAAAGTAGCTTTTCCTGGGAGATACATCTGCATTCTGAAGATATTCTATAACCAACGTCTTTCACTATTCGAGTCATTTGGAATTCTGCACGCAGCTCACTCGAGTACTTAAATATTCCAAAGAGATTTGAGGTGCTAATGAACATTGAATCTGGCGCCCCCACCGCCAACTGCGACAGATTTCATCAAGTTGCGCGTTGGTTTCAGCACACACGTACTCCATCCCTTTCGGCAAATTTCAAGTTACAAATAAAATTTTGTTTTTTAAATCGATTTTATAAACAACTGGCAACAAAGACCAAACACAAGGACCAAATTTAGAAAATTCTAAGCAACAACCCCTAAAACTACCCAATTGTCATCCAACGTCACAACCACAACGGTGGGGTCTAATGCGCGATAGTAAAGCTACTGACATAGTTGTAACTGGTAACAGTGGCGTGCTAGCCTCTAGGCCGGCACAGTGCTCCTCTTCTAGGGACGCTGTAACTTACTATTTACGTTTACGCAGCGTTGTGGAGTTCGTTGAAAGCTATTAGAAGAGTCCGTTTTGGCTCTACAATTAATTTTTTTTTAATTTTTTTCTGTGGCGACGCAAGATCGAAAATAGAGCTCTGGTCAATTTGAAACGGGTCTTATATTTCTTCCTAGCCACCTCTTGTTAGCTGTGAATTCTGCACTTCCGGCCCGTTCCCTGTAAAACTTGTGACGTTTAAGTGTTAGAGAGTAGTTTATCGTTTTGCGTTAGGGGGCGGCGTTGATTGAGATTCGCCCGATGAGGAATCGTAGTTCTAGTTTTCCCATACATTGGTGACGTAGCATTTAACTACTGTAAAATTTAATTGTTCACTCATTTCGGAGAGGGAAAGATTAACGACTTAACTCTATAAAATTAGGCTAATCACGTAAGTTAGATCCATGCGCATCATCGTCTCTAATCAATTCTACGCACAATCATGAAGGTCGTTTTAGCGAAGCGATTACGTTAAGTTGTTTCGATTGGTAAATTCGACGCCTTTAGGGCTGTTTATTTATTGAATTCATAAGCGCGCGCACTTTCATTAATGAGAAGCTTATGGACGCTATTTTTTTACGAGAACCCCAGAACTGTTGAGAATTATTGTAAAAGACACTTACGAGAACTGTGATAAACGATATTCCTACCTAGTCACATTGTTATTGGAACAAATAAGGGAAACGGTTTTTAGATAACTTTGTATGAATAAAATATGAATTCTATCCACTTTAGATCTGCACTTGAAAGCTGCTGTCCGAGACTCGCATTAGAGTAACGGCCATCTTGACTTTGAAAATACAGCAAGCAACTGCCTTTTCCATTTTTGGCAGACGTGCAACTTATCGAGCTTAACTTAGGCTAGAAATCCTTGTTTCCCGTGATTCAGATTCATAAGCTTTCCATTGCTCGGACTACCCAAGCACCTTTTGCTGCCCCCACTCACTTCCCCACTATTAACTGGCAGTTCAAACAGCCATTTGCCGCCTCTTTGCGATTCCGACAAGTACTACAAAATTTTCGAAAAACCATCGTCAGAAAATTGGTGAGTACCATCCACAAATTCTAAAAGGCGGCAAACGGGTGTAACTCCATCTACCCTAACTATCCTATAATAATATACAGAACAATTTTTCACCATTCAGGCACAACCTGAGCTCGGTTCCCACGTTAACACGACGGCGATTTGGCGACGCACCTATTGCTGGCAACGCCGCCAATGATCCCGGCGTTGCCAAGTCGCTCCCGGTTAGAGGTGGGTCCGGTACCCATAATGAAGGCTGTGTTATTAGCCAAATGTTAGTTATTTATTGTAACATGTCAAGATTCTGTAACGATGAATGGCGATACGCGTAATTTGTTTACTTCAAGTGTCTATAATCAGTATTAACCGCAATTGATGGGCGTCACCGACTATTACGCATTTACTCTAACCGCGTTATGAAGAACTGGCGCTGCAACGCCGCTCTACTTGAAGTATTCAATCGATGTTAATGCATAAGATATTTATTAAACTAAGTGTGTGGAGATCTAATTTCCTGAAATTTGTGTAAATACGTAAAGGATAATCCATATTTGTTTAACAATGTTGAAAAATGTACTCTCAATGTAACAATGTAAATAAATATACATACAAGCAAAATGGGATTTTGCCTAACCAAACTTGGAACGTTGATATTGTGTCAACCGCCGACTGCGATGGACCAGTAATTTCGTTATTGCAATTGCGTGGTTTCCAACCGCC
The DNA here is from genome assembly GCA_951805265.1 of Schizotus pectinicornis. Classification (NCBI taxonomy): domain Eukaryota; kingdom Metazoa; phylum Arthropoda; class Insecta; order Coleoptera; family Pyrochroidae; genus Schizotus; species Schizotus pectinicornis. The sequence continues at coordinate 5,337,626 of OX638207.1, forward strand.
ACTACCATCGATAAATAAGCGCCTGTAAAGCTAATTACCCCTTTGTTTCAATGGATTTGTGGGAGTTGTAGCTGTAAGTGGAAAATTTTTATTCACTATGAACGGGCAAAATTCGCGAATTTATTACTCGATAATCGAAAGCTTTACAAACGGGAATTTAAATCTATTTGTTGCTGAACAGGCTTTGTTAAATTAGATTGTTCCAATTTCTGAGCACAACAAAGCGCTTTGTTTCATAATAACATCAGCTTCGTCGTGCACGCGTGTCAGAGTTGCATAAGGCAATGCAATAAGGTGCAGGTGGCCTCAGCACACTCTGTTTATCCTCATTTCAGAACTTTCAGCAAGATGCTACAATATTAGCAGGGGGCATAAACGGTAATGAGGCTTGGCATAATTTAAGCAGCAGGATAGCGGAAGAGCGACTGGACGGTCTCCCTCTTGTCTAGACAATAGATGAAAACTAAAGAAGTTTTAAAATTTCCCTTCCAGAATATGGTAGTAAGTTCCAACAATTCACCAATGAAGACTCTCAACTCGACTTATAGAAATGGTCCTTCGATCCGGATCAGAATTGTTTATTATTCATAAACAATAGAAAATTCTAATCCGGTTCGAAGGACCGATTCCACAATTTCCAAACATCTGTGTCATCAATCCATGTACCTTATGTGTATAATTTTATTTACCTATCTTTATGTTGAAATTGAGTCTTCTTTGTGTTACTCAGGGAAATAATAAAAATCGTTTTTAGTTTTTGTTCTTTACAGCAATAAATAATTAGGACAATCTCCCCATATCTCTCAAAGCGGGGGTTAAACGGCGGTGGTTTTCTGGCAAGACCCGTCGCACCCCTTGCACTGGTTCCCCAATAAAACCTCCCGGACTTCAGCAACGGTTCTTCCCTTTGTTTCAGGTACAATTGCGATGACGAAAATGGCCCCCAATCCGCAAATCACGCCGAAAATCCCGAAAGTCACCCCTTGTCCCAGGTACGTTGCCATGGTTTGGAAGTATTTGGTGACGAGGAAGGCCAAACTCCAATTGAGAGCCGCCGCTATGGAGCTGGCCAGACCTTTGATGTTGGGTGGGAAAATTTCGCCCATCATCATCCAGGGGATGGGGCCGAATCCGATTGAAAAAACAATCACGAAAACTGCCAGACAAACGATGGGGAGAACTGTTAAGTGGGATAGGTCGTGGTAGTCTTTGAGGTGGAAGTAGCAACCGAGGGTGAGGAGACTGAGGCACATTACTAGGGCCGAGATGAAGAGGAGGATCTTGCGGCCGGCCCGGTCGATCAGGACGGTTGACATCATGGTGGCCAACACCTGAAAATTTTAAACAAATTTTACAAAATTTAAAGAAAGCTTTGTAAACTTTTACAGACATTATGGCCTGAACTGTTTACCTTTCAGCATAAAATAACTTCAGGTTGGTAAACTTAACAATAACGGAATCTGAAGAGTGCCGAGAGCCGTCATTAGCTAACCACGTATTTAGGGGTAGGTTTGCGTTTAAATTTTCATTTAACGTAATCTTATAAATTATTAACATCGTCTGTTTGAGCATTCGGGCGTGCAGTGGAATAACAACTGCAAAGTCACGCAAAGATGGTTTCTTATTCCTCGAGGAAGCCCGGCGGCTTCAAAGGATCTTTGCTAAATATTCAATTTTTGCATGCCATTGGATTGATCTTGCTTTAGTCGTTGAACACGCACTAACGCGGTTTGGTGGACAAATCTTAAAATACTAGAAAAACGGAAACTGCAGCCCTTCAGAGAATATCAACACCAAAGCGCGGGGATGTTGATTTGACCCCCGAATTTCGGCCAACATCGCTGTGTTGAACAAAGAAACGTCATAAAGTATGGATGAGAACAAACATTAACAGCCGACGAATTTTGCGATTTCCGCCAAACTTTGTGTTTGGTAAACATCCCCGGAAGCTGGGACTAAAAGAGCATCCAGAAGAAAAATTCGCAAAAAGGCAAATTTAGCTGCATTTTTTTTAAATTTTGAAACATTATTAATTGTTTCTGCTGAACTAATGAACCGTTGAAAGTCACAATTCAAGCTATGGATCCAAACTAGCGTCAATTCTTAATCCACTTTGATGAGCTTCGGCATCGGATAACGGGATTAACAGTTTCAGAGGCCTTATCATTTAACGCGCGTCCACCTCGGAGTCAACTCGAAAACGCTTGATTAAAGGTCACGTGGCGTTTGTTCGTCCTGTCGCCGGACCTTGTTCTAGACGGACCCTTCGTTATTCCGGGAAGATGGAGATTAATCCGTGCAGTTCACTACAGGTTCATCCTGATAAATCGTGTTCATTAAGAGCACAGTTCCGAAAAGATTCCGATCTTCTATTTGTTGTAAAATGATTAAACTGGGGAGGGAAGATCCTCCAGATAACTTCAACGCAGTCGTTAAAACTTGAACTCAAAAAATTTTGCCGCTTTGTGGAAGTTCGCTGCTTTAACAACCGGACAGGATGGAGGCGAAATCAACCGCCAAAGCGGCGGGTAATTAATTTTGCGATTCTGCAAAGTTTTCGAGGCGCCACCGACGCCGATGTCCGAGCCAACGGTGGCTTACGAACCGTCCTTTGTTATTCAGCGGGACCCTCCCGGAAGACGACTTAAAGCGATTTTAACTGAGAACAGTTTATTAAAAGTTTTAAGCTCTTCAAAATGCAACCACTTTTCTCAAACTTTTTTCTAGTCTCTATAGCTCATTCCAAGTCTCATAAGTACCTCATTTTAAAACTTATTTTCAATTTTTTTTTTTGTCTTTATAACTCATTATTCCCAGTCTCAAAATTAATTCCAAGTCTTGAATTACCCATTATTGTTTATGAGAACCGCTCAATTCAGTTCGATCTCTGCAACTCATTCTTAGTCTCAAATTCATTTCTATCCTTTAGAACCCATTCCGAGTTTCAAACTCATTTTTGACCTCCACAACTTATTCCTAGTCTCGAACCAAGTCTCAATCTTATTTTCAATCTCTACAACTTATTCTCAGTCTTCAACTCATTCTTAGTCTCTATAACACGTTCCAAGTCTCAGTCTCATTCTCCTCCTCTACAATTCATTCTTAGTCTCAAACTTATTTTCAGTTTCTATAACTTATTCTCAAGCCCATTCTCGGCCTCTAAAAAAAACTATTTTTGGTCTCTATGACACATTTCAGTCTCAAGCCATTCTTTGTTTCAAACTCCTTTTCAGTCTTTACAGCACATTATTTCTAGTCTCTAATTACCCATTATTGTTGTAAACCGTTGAATTCAGTTTCAATGACGTAGTGAATTGTACAATGGGCTTTCAAATAGTTGTTTAATAACAATAGAAAGCTCGGATTTCCAAATACAAAAAAAAAAGTACATTGAACAAATATATCATGCAACTTATGCAACGCTATTTTTGTTTGTTGAAAACATGATTTTAATTACCTTCAAGGTTCAATTTAATGAATTTCATTTACACGCTTAACGTGTTTATTGAGAAGCTCATAACACGGGAACACCTGTTGAATGATTGAGGCAGGCGGAAATTAAGCTCACCAAGCTTCGTAATTAACATTTTTTTTGCTTGCAATATTATACTAGTACCTAAGCCAAAGCGTAAGAAAAATAAATTTCTCGACACCCTCACTCCAGTTAAGTAGTTTAAAACCTAATAGGAAAGGAACGAAGTTAATGAGATATCGACGTCTTTTAGAAATTTCTGAGCGTCATCAAAATTGGAGATAAATTTTGACGAAATCCACTGATTAAAAAGTATTTTGGGATTACAGCAAAAAAAACTTGCAACCCCGGCTTTACAAAAAAAAATTTATTCAGAGCTTTGCGATGGTGTGTTCTGACACGAAATTTTATTAAAGCTCTAATACCTTTGTGTCGGATTATGTGCCCGGTTGCGTCACACGTGTGCGACGAAGCGCGTGTCAATAGTTGTAAGCTCGTTTAGTTTCTAGACGGGATAGTTTCGGTTGGGGCTTAATTTCCACAAAACCACCCCAATTTACATCTAATGAGCAGTCGCAGTTCCCGATCCTAATTGAATTTTTCTGCGAACGAACAACCGGCGAGCTTTTCCACAACAACGCACACCGGACGTGATTCCATAAAAAAATAGACACCACCACACACAGTTCTTGCTTCCTGTCGCATTTATCTTCGGAAGATTAAACGACTTGACGACTCCAGGGTAAGGTTATGCGCATCTGTTGTTCTATTCCCTACTGATGCACCAATTTACAACCTGACAACTGGGGAGAAAAATTGCGCTAATTCCGGACTAACAGTTACAAATATAAAATGGGCGGAGGTCGAGATCCGGAGGGAAAAACAGCGGCGCCAAGAAGAGCGTGACGAGAGACAAATTTTTGCGACCTTTTGAGATATCGATGCATCGTTTCACGCCAATCAAACATATTCGAGGATCAGACCCTGACCCCCAGGTCGCAATCTCGACTCGTGAGGAAATAGATAGGCCAACTCTGACTGACGGTATTAATGAACTACGCAAAACAGCTCAAAAGCATCAAACAATTAAGAAAAAAAAGAAAATTTTTACGTTTCTCGCAAGGTTGACATGAAAAATTTGTCTAGTTAACACCGACATTGACGTCATTTGGGCGATTGGGGGTTTAGTGATTCATAAATGTGAGGCAAAATTTGCTTAAGATGGCGATTGCTTACGGTTTTAATCCAGTTACGGCTCATGGGTCGCGAATGGGATGTTGCAGAGCTTTCATTAGATTATGAGGCCGAGAGCAGAATTAGATCTAACTACGTTTCGAGTTCAATTGCTAATTAGTCATGCATATTAGAAGATGCAGGCTCAAATTTTACAATGCGATTTTTGATAACTTCTAAGTTAGTTAGATTAATTACCAGTTTAACTCACTTAATTATTAGTGTTAAATTAATTTATTTATTGTTGGAAGAAAAAATGACGTTTTTGTTTGTTTGGTGGGCGGCCGGCGCCGTTGCTTGGGGGATTTGCAGGATTTTTCATCTTTTATGTTTACTCCGGCTTTTAGGTAAAGACTTGCTGCAAATCTACTTCAGGCCAATTATGTTGTTATGACATCCATCACGGCGTTGGCGCTTATTTTTGTTGTTCTTGCCAACGGCCCGCGGAAACACCCTGTTTTCCGAATAATAAAAATTAATGAAGTTGCCTAGATAATCCTCACTCGCCTCACGAAACCAGAAACGCACCCTAAACATAATATTTTTCGTCTAAATTTATCCGAAGCTCTATACCGACAGACAGTTGATTGTTTGTGTTCGCCAGTCAACTTGACAGACGTTTAAACTTCTCTCGCTTCTTCGCAACGCATCAATTTGGGAAGAGTAAAGAACGTTTTGGATAAATGGACCCGCTAAACCGAAGCTTTTGTTTAAACAGCCAAGTGAGAGATTTGTGGTGAGTTGTAACGGCGAAACGCTCTCGAGGGACGCCGACTGGTTATCTGTATGTGCGGGTCAACTGTGCAGGTCCTTTAAACCGCCGACACGGGCCATAAATCGCTTACGCCATCGATTAGCCACGCACAGTTCGGCCTTTAGCAACCAAATTAACCAAAAGCCCCAACTACCAAATTTTAACATCCCCACAGAAATTGCGCAAAAATCAAACCTCAGCAAAAGCTCCCGGACGACAGAGGCCCCACTATTAATTGCTTTTCATTTCTTGATTTAGCGAGCTTTCGGCGACGGGTGCATCAAATATTGACAAAGCAGTGGAAAGCTCGCCGTAAATCTTGCGAAAGCTTCCCATTTTTAGTGGTTCTTCGTTACTACAAAGTCGATCTCGTTAGCAGGCAGCTCATCGGACAATATCTTGTTTTATCGACCTTAACGAGCTTTTGGTGACCAGCCAGAACCTACCGGAAGCTCCATATTTTTGACCGTTTTTTAGACAAAAGCTCTCTTGACTATTGGTAAATTTCTAAACGCTCTCTATTTTTTTACGCAAGTTTCTCTAGATTGTGGAGAAAGCTCCTGGAAGCTCGATATTTTTTAGTGTTTCTGGCTGCATCACCGTTGGTAGGCAAAATCTCGCCAATAATTTTTTAGACTTCGGCAAGCTTTTGACCGAATTTTGCCGAAAGCTCTCAATTTAATTTTTTTTTTTGTTGTTTTAGTGTCGGGGCTCACCTGAACGGTCCCGACGAGGATGGCGCAGGCCCCCGGCGCCATTGAGCTGCCCGTCTCAGCAAAGATGTTGCTGGCGTAGAACAGCACGGCGTTGATGCCGCTCAACTGTTGAAAAATCATGAGTCCCAGCGAGATTATCAGTCCCTTGAAGGTGGCTTTGCTATCAATCAAGTCGGAGAATCCGGCCTTGTTGGCTGAAGCTTCCGCGATATCGTCGGCGATTCTGGTTAATTCATCGTCGACGTCGCAGTTTCCGCCTCGGAAGAAGCCCAGGGATTTCCTCGCCTCGTCGACTTTACCCTGGAACAGAGGTGATAATCGCGAGGCCGACACTTGGACGAAAAAACGTACTTGAGCCTGGAGATACACGGGGGTTTCCGGCATGAAGGAGAAGGTGACCAAGAAAACAACAGGTACGACTGAGGATATCAGGGCCAACAATTTGAAGTCGACTACTGTCCCTCCTGAAAGTTGAACGGACGTGACGGGCATCGGTGAAACGCGTCGAGGAACGGACGGGATTTAGTTCTTTTATTATTCATTTCAGTCCCTTTTACTTAAGGGATTACGTGCTTTTGTTGTGCTTTGGCTATTCAACGAGTAAGACGACCGCTGGGGCGGGAGGAATTTTGTAAACAACAAGTGGCGCGACTGCGTAATTAGGGACGTGAATTTGAAGTCGAAGTTAATTACCGAAATTTAAAAATAACGTTAAATTGATGCAAAAACTTTGAAAGGGGGCACAGGGTGGCTGTTGCAGCATCTTGTTTGTAGTTAAGTTTCATGTTCCAAAATGTAAAATTTTTCTTAAAAAAAATCAGAACTTAATTAAGGCTATTTTGAGCACGAGGCTGAATTGAGAGCTTTGTGTCTTAAGACAGAAAGACTAACTTTATTTCTTAAGCCATGTAATAAATAAAAAAATATTTATATTACAAAACAATGTTTTTATGTACAACGCTTTTTTACTTTTTGCAGAACAGAATTTATTTATTAAAGGGTTTTTTTTGTCACAAACAGCGCCTCATAGAGAAGCAGCTGGAGTTAATTTCATTTGATTTTTAGTCCGGAATTTGAATATTGCTCTGCTCTCTTTCAGCGCAAAATTTAACGAAAATCCCCTATTCGAAAAAACTGTTGCATCTTTTGAGCGCATCAAATCCAGGAAGCAGCTATCTAATCCAATTTATTATTTTAAAGTTACAAAAGTAAACATTTACTTTCAGAAATTGCAACTTTAATGAGGCAAAATTGAGTTTATGTTCTAATTAGATATTTTGTCAAATAGAAAAGTATTGCTTGATCGATTTACGCGGAATTCAGAAAAGTTTATCTCGTAACGCCGGACTTACTGCAACTTCCAATTAGGAAAATATCCAGGCGAGTACCGGTTGCGCTGGTAAAGTAATGAATTTCAACTTTTCTCATTACATTAATTAAATTTGCTTGTTTCCACCATTTTTATTGTCTTTGCTTGCTTTCGTAGGCAAGCTGTTCATTACGCAATTCTTGCTTTGTGCTTAAAAAAAATCCTGCTGGATCCAGCAACACGGTTCAGTAATAATTATTATTATTATTCCGTTTCATTCACAATCACACGGTTAGAACAAAATTTTAATCAATGAATCGCCGAAAAACAACCGAAATCATTGACCTGCTGCTCATAAAAAAATACGATTGCCCCCCCACCCATTCGCATCACAAACTATTCTCATCAGCGACTCCTCAAAGTAAAAATGAGATAAATTTATTTGGAAATAAATCGACACTACCAGCGTCAATTTGCAGAAGTTTTTAGGCAGTGATAAAAGTTTGAGTCTTCTCTTGAAACTTTAATGCGGGGGGGTCGATCTACTGTCTGTTAGCTAAATTTCTAACAGAATTCTGCGCCATCTTTTCTGATCAAACTCAAAACTCACCTAAAATGTACTCCGCTAACAACCCTACAGTGATTTGTACTTGGAAGAAAGTTCCTAAAGTTCCCCTTATGGAAGCGTGCGCTATTTCAGCCACATACATAGGGATGGCGACACTGATGGCCCCGATGGCCAGACCGGCGACGAATCTCGCTGCAAACAACGCGTAGACGCAGCCGCTGAAACAGAAAACTTGCAGTTGTCGAAATTGTTAACTAAAATTTCGTGGATACCTACCTGAAGGCGATTAGGATCCAGGGTAGAAACAGGGGGATGGACAACAATTGAAGGGTGCGTTTTCTCCCCAAATAATTGGCTATTGTTCCTGCAGGAATAGCGCCAACGCAAGCGCCAAGTGTTATGAGGGAGCCAATCCAGGAACCTTGATCGTCAGTTATTAAGAGATGCGAGTTTTTTTGTTGGAGCATGGGAATCGCGGACGAGGTCCAGGAGAGACACATGCCCATCGATAGGGCACTAAGGGTGGCTGAAAGATAGAAATTTTCTTTGTTGATTGCTGCTTCTACTAAAACTATTATCTTTGTCGGGAAGAAAATTCAAGAGATTTTGTTAAACTGTAACTTTTAGAATCAGAAAGCTCTTTGCATCACAAGAAGGTCAACGTCAACAAGAAACAATTTTCTTGTCTTTATTAGTGTTTTGTGCTAGATTCGCATTGTTATGGTCTATTAATTATTATAAAATGGCATCCATAGATTATTAACGCACTTGACCCCTTGATAATGACTCTGCGCAATATATTAACTTTTGTTGATATTCAGATTCAACTCTACCCATCTTCTCTCTTTAGCAACCTTTGAATTTTTTTTTTCTTTTGCTGGTAATTCTGAAGCACCATATTTGTTTTCTTGTCTCTGAACGCCCAAATTTAGATTCTAATCCATATTTGTGCTTTGAAGATCTACTTTCTTTATTCTCATCTGTTGAACCTTTTAGAGCCTTTTGATTCACAAAGGCCAAAATTTTGGCAACGCCTTAAATGTGCCGTTTTTGTTATAGAGAGAACTTACCTATGGTTGTTGCTAAAAACTGCGGAAATTTCTTGGGTTCCTTGTCTTTGAAGACGGTTAGGAGGGTTCTCGAGTTTTCGGTTTGCAAAATTTTAACTCGCGTCATGTTGGGGGAGGTCTAGTCACTGTTTTAGTTAAATTACGCCGCACTCGCCGCCGCCACTATCTTTCTTCTGCCAGAGAAATGCTAAAGACGTGCTCTTATAAGTTTCGGTAACAATTGACCTCGAGGTCACGCGACGACATCTCAGGTTATCACTTCTTGGCGAGCCCCTTTCTAACGTTAGCTTGACTAAACTTTAATCTCTACTCAACGATAAAAATTCTTTTGCAATTTCCGAAAAATTACACGATGTTTTGGAATGGCGCCGAGCCTTTTAGAATTCTTTGTTAGTTACTTGCAGCAATACTTTTGGTTTTTGAATAATGTTCTTTCTGTTTTTTAAATTAAAAATTGAGACGCTTTGTTGGCAAAAGTTTTTCAATATTATTTAACGCCAATGCGTTCTTGTGCAGGTTACCAATTAGTCTTTTGACTTGACCCTCGCAATCTTCCCAAGTCATTATGCAAAACATTGGACTTTCTTCCCCCCGCGCAGATCTTTGTCAGTTGTTTTTGTGCTTGTTTGGAAAACTCTTGAATACCAAACAACAAATACATAAATAACTCGTAATTACGTAACAAAACTGAATTTAGGTAACTGCAACTTCTAAGAAAATTTATGGTCATTTCTACCTTCTGGGCTACTACCTACTGACTACTAGCTACTAGCATATTGAAACAAAATTACTTCTAATTTAAGAAAATTTTATCATTGCCTTGTCAGGACTTAGAAGTGATCTTTGTTTCACCCTCTATTTTTTGTAAATGTATTTGGTTGGAATGGAAAGCTTTTGGAAGGTGTAAATAGAAATTTCAATTAACTAGATTGTTCCTTTTGTCTTATTATTTGTTCTAGATTTTTTTATCAGGTTTCTATAATTGCACTTTAATGAACGCAGCAGCTCATAAATCAGAGTTATTGCTAACATATAGTCAGTAAGAGCAGAAAAATTGCAAAAAAATATCATAAATTTAATTTTCAATATTGCTTGGCGTTTTGAATTGAAATTCACTCTTCTGGCTTAAATGTATCATTAAATTAGTCTTTTGTTAATATTTTCTACATAATAGATAAATCTTCTTGGTACTTCAATTGAGTCTTAAGCATAAGCGTTCTTTCACAATCACTTTTCGGGTTGTTCCAGATATTTTGGTAAATTCTCTTTGATCCATTGGGAACATAAAGAAACAGTTTCAGCAACTTCCTCTTCCTCATTAAACTGAACGTAACTGGAATCTAATTTGGACCTAATAACAGAACTCGTTTCCTTCATTACTCACCTCTTATCACTGACAACTTTTCAGTATAGTTACCTCTTCTTAAAACCATCTGGAGGTAAGTCTAAAATTTTTTTGGATTAGTTATCAACTGCTACTATGGTTATCTAAAGACCTCCAAAATTTCAAATGCTGACTCATCATATTTCGCCATATTTTGTTCTAGAGAATACGAGTAAAGTCTGGCTATGGTAAAAGGAGGAACTATTGGTTTATCTCCTGCGCTGAGCTTTTCGATAAATGTTAAAGCGTGATCACACGAAGATATGTCTAATGTGTATAGCTGAATCGCTTCTTGCAAGAGTCGCATTCGGGCATAAGGCTCCAATTCCTGAAAATTTAATTAAAAACTATTTCGTTCACTGCTCCATTTAATACCTTGCAAGTATTTCCAAATTTGGTCCAAAGGGTGTCGCTATAACTACTCAAATAAAACCCAACTTGGTTATAATTCAGAATGATCCACTCTTTGCCTCCTTTGGGAACAAGCACTAAAACTCTTAACAGTAACAATTTTGTATGTAACTAGAAGTAGTTTCCACCAGAATCGGTGTCGTTGGAAAACCAAGTCAGTTTTCTCTCTTTATCGACATCACTAACGTAAGTTAAGGGTATGGTCCATTTGTACCTAAAATTAAACTGTAGTAGGGGGTAGTTCAAAATTTTTAAAATTTACTGAAAAACTGATCCTGAATCGTTTTTTCGAAACGCGCTGCTAATTTGGGTGATGACGAAAGCTTCCTCGTCTTCATCAACTTGAAGTAGCGGATACCGATTTTGATAAACAAAACTCTCGATGAAACTTCTCAAAGGTAAATTGGGTTCCAAATTTTCGAAAATCGTGATTAAATCGTTAGTGGTTGCAGTTTTGTACGCAAACATTTTGATGTAGTTTTGTATGGCGATTTGAAATTTATTTTCCCCAATTACGTTTTCGACCATTCGTAACACCACAGCGCCCTTAAAAAACGGTGGTTGAAATCGACTACAATAGAGACAATTACCTTTGTGTAAGCGAGATCGTTGAAACTTTCAGCAATGTTTTCAGGTTTTGTTACAGTACTGACAATGGGTTTGGAACGATTCGTCAAATCGTAATAGTAACTCTTCTTCATGAAGTCCTGAGGGAAGAATTTTACCTAAAATTCTCAAATTATTAATTTGATTAGGTAAAATTGTTTCTAGTACTGAGCTAGTGTTGCGTACAAATTCCTCAATTTTCACCGCCATAAAAACAGCAAAACCTTCCTGCAGCCAAATGTCGTCCCACCAATTGTTCGTTACTGAAAACGTTGCTGAAATTACTGAAAATTATGTTGGAGGTGTTACCCAAATTTCCGAACCAGAAGTGAGAGGTTTCGTGAGCCATTACTGTGAATATCTGAAGAGGTCCGAACAGCTCCAATTTGGGCGACAAAAGCCCTTTTCTTGCCGTCACCAAACCCCAATTTTCAGTCGCACCGGACAACGCTCGGTCATACTCGATCAAATCTGAAACGAAAGTGAAGAGAAAAATTAAAAAAAATTTACAATGTAAAACAAAATTTAAGGGGATGGAATTTTTTTTTGCCTACTTACCAATTTTAGCGAGAGGGTGGATTTGAGGGGATGGGAATTTTTTTTGTCTACTTACCAATTTTGGCGAGAGGGTAACTGAAGTTGGTGTAACTCGTTAGAAAATTTAGGGACTTCTTGACAATTTGCAGTGGCTCCGCGTTAACTTCGTTATTGGCATTCAGTGAATAGACCCTAATCGGAAGATCTCTGCCGCCATAATCGAATGTCAATTCACCATAACTGTATGGAGCCACAGCAAACGCTACTAAATACGTTGACATAACCGGACTAGTTTCAAACTTGTGCCAAACTCCTGTTGAGTTTTCGACCTTGGCCTGAAAGCTTTAAGTTATTCTCGCACCATTTACTAAAAACACCTACAATTTTTTTCGTGTTCGACAAAACTTTGTAGGTCGAATTTGGGGCGATTACAGTAACTTCAAATTGAGCTTTAAAAGAAGGTTCATCGAAGCAAGGAAACGCTTTTCTGGCGTGAGTTGGCTGAAAATCCGTTACTGCCAAGTACCTGAAGCTTTTTTAATAATAACAAAAACAATTTAAACAATAAAAAAAATTAACTTACGAGGTTTGGTTCTCATTACTAAATTTTGCTCGAAAGAAGCCTCTGAATGGAGTCAATAGACTTCCGGTGTACGTCACGTGGATCACATAGTCTCCAGATGGAATTGTCGAGTTGTTGTCGAAGAAGACGTCAATGAACTCCAAAACAGGATCGAGGACGTAACTAACGTTTTTGTTTCCATTCAGGTAAATTTCCGTTATGTTAATGTTACAAGAGTGAAACGTTATGGAAGTTATTGGGGTTTTAACTCGCGCCAGAATCGTCACCTCGCCTTTGAAAGTTCCTTCGTCGAGGTCCGGCCGAACCTGAATGGCGTAGAAGGAAGGTTCGACTGTTGTTGGAAGCCGAAAGCTCCGCGCTTCAAGAATCAAAATTAAGCTTTGATCAAAAACTAGTAGTTAGTTTCACTGGTTCACCGTATGTTTTTTGTACTACTACAGTGGGAGACAAAAATTTTGCTAAATGAAGTAGAAGTTGAGACAATAACTTCAATTATTTAATTTTAAGAAAATATTTCTGTAATCTGGAAGTAGCGTAGGAATAAAAAATTTAATAGAGCATCAGCAATTAAGAATAATGTTATTTTATTAATTTTTGTTTGGAAAAAAAATTTTTTTAAAGGGACGCTGAGGAATTTATTTCTTTTGGTCCTGTGTTTTGGAACGCAATTTCTTGAATTTACTAAAGCAACAACTTACCTTCTGATGCATGGAGTTCACTTAAAACTACGAACAAAATAAGAAATTTCATTGTCAAGTATTTATTCACAACCTTCTCGTTAAACAATGAACTTGTTGATACTGAAAGGTTCAAAGTGAACGGCGATTATGTGGCGCCATTATATGGTAATGATGAATTATTAGAAAAAATTTGTTAGTCAAAGTTTGATTATCTGTTAAGCAGACTTGCCACAAAATGAACTTTTAATTTGAACCCACTTAAAAATTCTTCCCAAAAATTATTTTCCTATCCTTTCAATAATTAATTTATTTTAGACGATTTTTCTATAGAAATATTCTTCTTTAGGTATGCCGTATTTTTTTATTAGAGATTTTCCTTTATCCACTTCACACATTGAAGGACTCGCTGTGGAACTTGATCCTGACTCGAAGCACTGGCGCTTTCAACAATATTTCTTCCTAAAACCCCTGTTAGAATGCACGAGAAAATTTTTAATTACTCACTTCTAATCCTGCGTGTTGATCTCGAACCCGAATTTTTCAACAACATCTTCAAATGTTTCTAAAAAAAATATCGGCATAAGTAAATAGACCTGCATAAAATTCAGGTACCTCAAGAGTTTTGTAAGCTTCCTTATCGTGTGGTGCTATTTCATCACCGGCGTAAATAATAAAAACGTAAAAAGGTGCCTGCGGCAAGCCCTTTTTAAGCTGGCTGAGCTTCTCCATGAGAAGAAGCGAAACCTGACAGGGAAGAACTCCGGCTATGTAAAGTTGCACGCTTTCAGCCAAAAGGTGCGTTTTCTCCACTTCGTTGATTTCCTAAAAAGAAACGGAAAGCTTATGACAGCACAACGAAATTTTACCTGAAGATTTTCCAAGAGGTTGGCCCACAAGTTGGAACTGTAGTTAACCCGATAAAAGCCGATTTGATCGTGGTTGAACTTGATCCATTTTTCGAGACCACGTGGAATTTGCACTAAAAATTAGAACAAAAAATAATTTAAGATACAACTCCAACCATTTTCAGGTTTGAGTAACATTAAAAAAGCCATTTAAAAAATAGTTTACGTTAACGGTTAAGTTTTATTGGTATTGGCATTAATAATTGATGTCATATATATAGAATGTATTGGTAAAATAGCGTAATTCAAAATTTACTTACGCACATTCATATCTCGATGGAACCAGATGAGCTGAGGTTTTGGCTTTAAGTTAGTGGTATAAGTAAGTGGTATCGTCCATTTGTAGCTTTAATCAAAATTTTTTACTCAACCAAGGAGAGTTTAAGAAACTTACCTAAAAGGACTCGCCGACTCGTTAACTTTGAGGGTACAACTAATTTGGGTCAAATTATAAACATGCAAGTCTTCATCTTCGCGAACATTGATGAGAGGGTACCTGTTTTGAAACAAGTAGGTCGCCATGAAGCTCCTCAGGTCGGTTTCTGGATCAGACTCTTGAACAATATTGATGAAATCGTTACTAGTAGCGGTTTTAAAGGCAAAACGTTTGATGTAGCAACGCAAAACTTGTTTGAACTTGTCTTCTCCCAGCACCATTTCCACCATCCGCAAAAGTGCCGCTCCCTAAAAAACCAACTAAACTAACCGAACTAAATTTCTCCCTAATCACCTTCATGTAGGTGATATCGTTAAAGTGCTTCTCGATGTCTTGAGGCGTTTCCAAATAAGTAACTATAGCGCTGGAGGGTTGTTGTTGGTCAGTAACGTAGACGTCTTCGAGGTATTGCGATGCAAAATTTTTCGAGGATTCTCGACTATTAAGAATGTAATCTTGAGCCTTTAAAGCCATGAAAACTGCGAAACCTTCCTGCAACCAAATGTCGTCCCACCAATTATTTGTAACTGCAACGATTTGATCAATTTGGGGTTACTTTCAACGACACCCTTACCGAGATTTCCGAACCAGTAATGGGCGATTTCGTGAGAAATGACGTCGACAATTTGGGTTTTGTCGTAAATGCCGAGGGAAGGCGACAACACCCCCAGTTTAGCGGTAATCAACCCCCAATTTTCGGTTGCTCCACTTTGGTTGCGCTCATACTCAATCATATCTGCAACAAGATGGAACAATTAATTTTTAAAGTTAATAATAATATTTTTATTTACTATTCGTACCAATTTTGGGCAAAGGATAGTTGAATTTGGTGTAATTGCTGTAGAACTGAATTGAACTGGCGGCGTATCGAATCGGGTCAGCGTTATTCTCGAAGTTGGCTCCAAGAGAGTAAACTCTAATCGGGACGTTTTTGCAATGGTAGCCCAAAATAATTTCCCCATAAGTGTACTGGGTGATGGCAAACGCGACGAGATAGGAAGACATAACAAAACTAGTTTCAAACTTGTAGACAATTCCTTCCGAACTTTGGAAGTGAGCCTAAAAACTAAACGATTAAAGTCTTCTAGAGTTAACTGATGGAAAACTTACGATTGGTCTCATGTTTGACAGGGCCGTGTAAGAAGAGTTTGGAGCCACTAGAGTCACTTGGAAGCGCGCTTTGAAAGAAGGTTCGTCAAAACAAGGGAAAGCCTCTCGGGCGTGAGTTGGTTGAAAGTCCGTAACTGCAGAGTAACTTAAAGGGTAATTGCAGAAATTGCCCCCAAAATCAAAACTTACCTAACATTTTTTTTGGAAACAAATCTTGCTTTGAAAAAACCGGTAGTTTTTTCCAGCAATAAGCCTTTGTACTTAATGTAGAGGTTGTGGTTTCCTGGTGCAATCAAAGTTTGGTTCGCATAAGAGACCTCAATTAGGTCGAATTCCGGTTGGAGGTTGTAAATAATGTCATGTCTTCTTTGGTTCAAAAGCAAGTCGGAAATGCTCAAATTCCTCGAGTGAAGCACTATTGAAGAAACTGCGAATTTTGCCTGGAGTTGTATAAAAACTTCACCCTTAAAGGTACCTCCATCCAGATCTGGATGAATTTTTAGGGAATAGACCAGAGGTTTTATTTGGGTTGATAGACGAAATTGTCCACCTACAAAACTAAGGGTTAGCCGCTTTTTTTCTCAAACCAAAAACTGACCTTCAATTAACACCGCAGTGTTCACTAAGAAAAAAATTGCAAAAAGATTCATTTTGTAATTACTTTAGTAGAGTTGAAGCAATTGCCGACTGAGTAAAAGTAGCTTGCTCAAATAGCACCTTTATGTGCTAATGAGGGCAGACGTCCTTGATTGAGTTATTATTCATTTTCAAGAAGGACGACTTCATCAGCAAGGAAATTTGAATGGCATGTATTCTCACAATCTAGGCCTATTTTTGGTTAATTGGTTGAATAGTTGAAGGTAAAATGTTTTAACTGAAAAAAAAACCTTTAAGAGAGAAAATATAAAAAAAAATTGTTGTGGATTATAATAAACTGTAAGATTAGAAATAAAGATGGTCCTGTAGGCAGGTACCTACCTACGATAAAAAATAAATAAATATTTAACCGTAGTTCCAGTAAACACTTAGAAAATTTTGAACGAAAAGCTGGAACTTAAGATAAAAGAGAAAATGTTGAAAAATTGTGGGGAGTTTGGAAATTGTGGGATTTGGAAATTTTTAACAAGTGTCTGGATGTCTTTAAAATTCGTCCATTATTTTTAGTATCAGATTTTCTGTGTCAACGTCAGAATACTGTCAAAATTTTTGACCTAAGAAAACTTTTGTGATTTTGACACCCGTCACTGTAGCGCCTTCAAGCTAATGCATTTCCTCCTGCTGTCCCCTTTTAATGAAAAGAGTTCTAGCTAAAAAATTGTCCAGTTCAAGAAAACTTTTCCGGTAAGTTACCGGCATTTCGCAACTCCTCTTCATATTTTGTCTTCAGAGAGGTGCTATTTTCACCCAAAACCTCCAAGCAGCGCTGTAATGAGCCAAAGCAAATGACTCAAGAATCGCCCCTCCTTAAGGAAATTGACGCCCTTAAAGACCAAATTGCCAACTTAAAAGCAGTTGTTGAAACTTTACGACAAGACGGGGAGAAAAAGGAAATAGCTGTAGCAAAACTTGCTAAGGAAAAAGAAAAATTATCGACCAACCTGTCGAAAGTGAACAGATCCAATCACGATCTAACCCAACAGCTGGAAGAAGAACGTAAATTTTACTACAAAGAGAAAGAAGTGTATTGTCATGAAATGAACGAATTTAAGAAATTGAAGAAAGTTTTGAGTAGTTCAAGTGTTATTAAAAAAGTTAGCAGCGAGGTGGAGGTTCAAAAGTTGAAGAAAACTTTGGAGAACACCCTCCACACTAACTACAATTTGAGCATAAAATTCCTCAAAATGAAGGAAACCAAAACCCAATTGAGGAACGCGTTAAGAAAAACCGAGGAAATTCAGAAGACAACCATTGAGAATTTGAAAATAAAAGTGAGGGATTTATCCCGAGATTTGGAGGAACTCGTTGAGATTAAATGTTGCGAGCCGATGTCGCCGAGTAACAAAAAGTATTTGCAGGTCAGTCTTTTGAAATTTTTCTAGCCCTTGATTGATTGTAGGACCCTAATTGATTTTCAGTTGGCAAAGCGAAATAGCTCTTTGGTGTACGAAAACTTGTGCTTGCAATGGGAAGTTGACAAACTTCACGAAAACTGGCGAAAACACAAATTGCAACAAACTAAAAGCGAAAGTAATCACAAAGAGAGACGGCCGAGAAGAGAAAGGAGACATAATTGCAAAGAGAATTTGCCATGCGATCAAGAAATTATCAAAATTTTTGAGAGAGACATGAAGCCGGGGGTGCCAACAGTTACGCTTTTGGACGAAAAGGAAACTAGTAAAAGAACCCGTCATCAACTCCAAGTTTTGTCTACCAACGAGTCGAAGCTGACAATTTTTCAAGTCTCTGAACTGCAATCGAGGACTTCAATGGAAATTGCCGACGTCAAGAAACACAAAAGGAGTTGTTCGGAGTCCCGGATCGACCGCAAGGATAAGGATTAACACAAACTCGACAGGGTTTACAAATATTTTATTTAATTTTTTGTTGGAATAAAATATAATAAAAAATGTTAATATGTACAGATTTGAAGTGATAATTTCTAGATAAAAAGGTGGCTATAACAGAGACCGTTCACAAAACAGTTATTGGAGTGTTTTCCTTACAACTCTGCCATTGCTGACAAGGTAAAGTGTGCAAAAATTAATTACAGGATAATAACCGATACACACGTACAAACACAAGATTGTTTATCACAATAGACAATGTTTGTTACACGATTTCAAGCGAAAGTTAAGGACATAAAGCCAAACGCACTTTTCCAAATATTATTGTAGTGTATTGCTCAGATATTAATTTGTTGTTAAACTCACCGATAAACCATTCCGGAACATTAAGAAGCGCCATAACGAAAGCGTTGGTTTCCTAAACTTGTTCCCCACGTTCTTTGTCCATTTTAAGAGGGTAAATGCGAACGCTTTATTGTTAAAAAATTGTTTAAACAATTCACTGGCAACGCAATCATCGCAAAATCTAACTAAAAACGTTGGTTAGATCCTCTTTTAAAGGTTTGTGCAAAGCATAGCTGGTAACAGCAACAAGTAGGTAGGGAAGCGCGACTGACCAAACTTCAACAACTTTGCGCCATAGCTGGGAAGAATTGTTACCGCTTAAGGCAAGAACTTTCAGGTATAATAAGACAACCCATCACAACATGTACCACTAACTACTTAGCTTCAGATAAGATCTATACAATTGCTTATAATCAACCATCATGAGTGATAGTAAAATTGGTCCACTATGTTTATACGACTCATCTTATGTACTTATCATTTACGTAAATTTATACAAAACATGTGCGTGTTTTAAACATGTATAGGACACCACAATAATTATTAACTAAAGTAGGAAGTTACATAACTGACATGCAACTTGCATCAAATCTTGTTTAACTGTTAAAGAAAAACCTGAACAGATTTTGAAGGATTGCGTTACCAGAGACAACTACGTTAACTAATGCAAATATTATATTGGTGTTGACACAAAATTTTATTTTATCATCTACCAGGATCACCAGGATCACTTTCGAAGTGGCGGTCAATCCTTGGAAATTGTACAATTGAAGAGATTACCCTACCATGATTGTCGCAACAAATTCATTCATTAAGGAGACTTTGACATTTGAAAATAGACACATTTTGAGAAGAACGATGCTCCTCATTCTAAACAGAAGGCTCGAGCTATTAACAGAACTACAAGAACCAGAAATGTTTCGAATTGCCGTCCCTGGCTTTGCTTCAATTAACAATAATTGTTGAGAACGTTTTCACTATAGTTGCTTTCCGCTCTTAGCCCAAATAGCTTTGTTAAATAGCCCAAATAGCTGTGTTTAGGAGCAGGTGTTGGTAAATTGCTGACTACGTAACACGAACGTTGTGCAATTAACAGAACGTCATCTAACACAATCTTATTGCTTTCATATATTATTATTATTACAATAAAAATGTCTAAAACCACAATCATTCTTAAGTATAAGAATATAAGATTCTTTACTAGTGCTACACGTGCTTGCCGATTTCACAGATATTTCTTGATTGTTTACTCAATAGCGAGTAATTAAAGCTTAAGTGAAAGTATGATTTTGATTAGACACAATACTATCATTATCATTATGTCTAGTAGGAGGTGATCAACATCCATCATGCATAGATAACAAGAGTTCTTGGACGAAAAATGTATAGATTGTTCTCATTTGAATCGCAAGAGGAAGAACCCAAGAGGCAAGAACGAGCCAAAAGCAAATTTGAGATGCCATCAAGCCACCAGTCACATCAAATTCATTATAATCTTATTGCCTAGAAACAGCTGCTCATTTAGACCCTCAGACAAAAAATAGAAAGCAAAGTAATGTTAACTATAGTTCAATTGTTTAGTTGCTAAAAGCTAAAGATTGTTAAGAACAAATTGTTAATTAATGGACTTTAAGGCACATACTATGGAGTTAATCAATTCTTATTAAGTCTTAATCACGTTTCTAATAATTAGAAATTTATAGACATCCAGCCTAAATCAATAAAAATAATTCTGTCGGAAAAATAATAAATTGATAATAATTTAACTTTAAGCAATGAAAGGAGAACCTTCTGAGAAAGAAACTTCATGATCAGGAAAAAAGTTAAATGATAGTCTATCAGGTGTATAATGTGTTGCATACTTTCGAATTGTTATTCATACAGGTATTGGACAATTGTGGTGGATATAATATTTTAGGAAAAAGTTTTGTTGCAAATGAAAGAAATTGCAATCAATTAAATTTAAATTAAATTTGGTTGCACTTGACCCTTTATGATGATGACCCAACTGAACTCTTGATCGTGCAGCTCCTTTCTCACGCCATTGTTGAATCATCCTTCTGCCACTGATTTATTCCCGCTTTATGGTCGGATGGCATCTCAATTTACTTCCTTCCCTCGAACTGCTCGTCCCAGTGGTCAAACCGCCGAACCCTAAACAGGTCTAGCAAACCCGTAAACTTGTTCAATGAGAAAAGTCGTATCAAACAGGGGGTTACGATGAAAAATGATTGATGTTCACTCATTGTGTAGCTAGAACTTGAAGACTTAGATTAAAAATCACACGTAAGTGGGGGGAGATCTGTAAAACGGAAGCGGACAGATCATCCAACATCTCCATCCCACGTAACTAACAACTCTAGCCGACACATAATAACGCCACTAAGACCGACGAGGTTCCAGTTTCTGGGACATACTCGTCAACACTCGCTGATTGTCAACTACCCGTAAACACGAAATGTACGATTTAACTTCACCTTCACTCTTGGGCGACGGCGGCTCCAAAACTGTAACAGAAAAAGATAAAATTAATTCCCAAAAAAATAATTCGTTAAGAAAGAATGCAGACTTTGTTCGTTGCTCTGACTTACCCAAATGCCTGCTCCTGCAAAACCGGATGGTCCGCATAGTTTGGGCCAACATGTGCATCTTTTCAAAGTTGACCAGTCCGTCGAGGCTGGTCTTGTTGCCTTCGTGCGTGAAAGTCATGTCTTTCAGCAAGAGGGGCATGAATGGAACGACGGGCGGTTGCAGCTTCCCCACACTCACCCTGTACGCCCTGTGGTTCCGACTGGGGTCGATCAGCGACTCAAACTCCGTGTACAACTTTCTGAACTTCGACGGCAACTTCTCCCAGGTGAGCGACAATCTCGACACGGCCACGTTGCTTAATCCCATTACAATAGCACAGAACGCGTTCAGATTTTGGTACTCCTTGCAACTGTAATTCGATTTGATCGTGTTTGCGGCTTGACGATGTTTGCAACTTACTATGCGGCCAATTTGATGAATTTCCTCAGTAGAGCCACGCGTTTACTCAAACTTGTCGTCATGCAGATCTCGGTGGCGACCCAAAATTGAATCTCGTTGAAACGGCGCAGGAACACGTCGAGATTTGCGGTGATTTGACCGAAGTGGTGGCGGCCGAACGTGTGGTAGAGCAGCTCGTATTCGTGCACGCACCTAAACAACAATTTTTGTCAAACAACCCCAATAAGCAATTAAATTACCAAAATAGGTCCCAGTCGAAGAGAGTCATGTAGTACGCGAGCTCCTTAGTGCTGAAAAGTTCGATATCGGCTTCGATGCCTTGCGTGGGCTCCTCTTGCTCCGAAAGACATGTCTGCAAGAAAGGAATCAAAGTTACCAAAAATTCAGTTACTAAGAAAGAGGCGGTAGAGTAAAGTAATAGGTAATCAAACTTTACTTACTAGGAGAGTGGTAGTTTGGCGACCAAAAAGATAAATAATACCAAATTAAAAAAAATTGTGTCAAGTGCTAGGAGAGGGTCGGTTGAGGGTGAGGAAAATTACCAGGGCGTCCAAATGGTCCTTGGGCGAAACAAAAATTCTGCCGTTGATCGAGAGGGCGGTCGGGATGCTAATGTCGTTGTCCTTGAAAGTCACTCTCTCCCCATTGGACTTGACTTCGACCAAGAGGAGTTCGTCGGTGGAGCGCATTTTCAATTTTTCCGCAGCTACTACGGTGATGGCCTCGGCTGTTGTATCAACTGGGAGTCTTAAGGTACAGTACGTGTGGTCCGCGCAGTACACCCTGAAAATTACTGAAGAAGACAATAGTAGAAATTCAAAAATGGAGAAAGATTTTACTGTCGTCTTGAGGCATGATTATGGTTCTGGTCGCGCTGTTGCCCGTGAACAAGCTGATGGGCTCGCCGCAAGGGGGAAGCTTCCATTTTTGACCTTCGTGAGCTTTCTTGTCCTCCTGGTATCTGAAGAAAAACAAAAATATTTTGGTCAATAGCTAGAGACTTTCAATAGTTGTAACAATTACAGAGAGTGTGGAAGAGGGAAATTACCTCCTAAGCTGCGACATGACGTGGTGCATCAGGGACGCTTCTTCCTGAAGCGCGTTCCAGTGTATGCAGTCCGACTCCAGCTCCGCTGCCAGGTCCTCGAGGAACTCCACGGCCATATCGTCCTCGAAAACGGGTTGTCGTATCGTTGTGACCCACCTGTAGACAAACTGGATGACTCGCCTCTTGCAGGCTAGGATGAATTCCCGGTCCTGATTCGTGGAGTCTATTCTATAAGTAGTTCTAGTTAAGGAAGTGGGAGTTAAACAAATTGAGTTAATCCAGAATGGTTAAGAAAGGATATTAGTTGTCTAATTCCGCGACCAATTGGTGAGTGGGTATGAACACAATGTGTGTGAGTAAGAAGTCGTCCAGGAACGGGTCGTGAGCGGTGGTCACTATGAAGTTATCGCCGCCTCCCATCGTGCCACGTCCGTCCAGTCTGGTTTCCAGGAGATGCTCCAGCATCTTTTGCGCCGTTCCGGCCATCACGGTGTACCTGGAACGTCTCAAAAAATAAAACAATTCTAATTATTATTCGAGGTATCACTTGAAATGAGATGAAAAAGTCTGCTTGGTCGAAGTGCTGATTTTCTCTAGAATTAAAACGTCTTTGCCATGCTCTTTGAGTCTCACGGTGTTTGCTTCGACGTCCCTTAATATCCTATTGAAATTCTCTTTGTCGACCCGCATGAAGTGGCAATTATTTTCTCTTAAAACTATGGTGGCGGCTCTGTTGGGAGAATTAATTAATTGCGATAATTGCCGGTTTAGTCCGTTACCTCGGAGCGTCATTGATGAGGGCGAGTTTGCCAAAATCATCCCCCTCATGAAGGGTGTTGACGGTACCTTTGCCGTGGATTACGACGTCGACGGAACCTCGCACTATTATGTACCAAGAACGGCCCTCATCGCCTTGGTGAAACACTTGAAAATTAACGGTGAGTCACGGGGAGTGGTGAATTAGAAAAATGACTCACGGACAGTGCCGGCTTTGGGGTGCGCCTCAAAAACCACCACCGCCGCCAATTCTCGCTTGACGGAATTAGAGAGATGGGATAACGCCCGGATGTGGAGTAGCTCCTCGTATATCGTTTCTAAATCATCCGGAGTCCTCTCGTTACTTCTGAGAAATTCAGTTGTTTTAATAAAACGCCCCTAATTATTAATGGGGGTAGTAAAATATTCTCTTACTGCTTCCTAAGTATCATCCTGAGGACGGCGTCCGGTCCCCGATGTATCAGCGTCCCTAGAGACTCGTGTATTTGTTCTTCGGCGGCGGCGACGTCCTCCAATGGCGGTAAAGTAGTTGGTCCCTCTTCATCCTGCCAAAACCGGTAAAGGAAACATTTATCCTTGAAAGGTTGCTCCTTGTTAACTAGAAATAAAGTGGCTTGTTTCAGTCGCAAGATCTGCCGCAAAAGCGCTGCTTATTTTCGTGAGAAAAACACCGGGAAAGTTCCATTTTCCCTTAATGTGCTCACTAACCGTGAGATATGACTGCTTCCTCTAAAAGTGCTTGCCACATCCCCGCCGCCTGGGCCCTAGTGTGGATGCTGGGGGACAGGTTTAATAGCCAATCCACCAGTTCGGTCCCCGGAGCGCACCTCCTTACAAGTCGCCCCGACACTTTTCTGTCTTTGAGGCACGTGTTCTGGGCTGAAATTACTCAAATTAAATGAAGAAAATTAAGGGGGTGGGGGTACGTACAGAGCAGGAGGGTACGCAGCGCCCATCCGATTCTGCCGATTATGGTGCTGGGGGAGTCTGTGATCGGCTCGGCGGGATTCGGCTGATCAGGCGACATTGATCGTTTGGGGGGCGGCGATGCATCCTGTTGCATCATCCCCGACTTGCCGCCACTCACGCCGGAGCCGAACCCTAAAACCGCAAAATTTCAACCAAGAAACAGAACCACCCTCCGTCGGGTAGTTAAAAGTTAAACACAAGCTTTCGGTCGTCCCATTGGCACTGGATTTTAGCCCTGCACAAGGGATGAATCGCAAATTCCCGTCATGATGAGTAGGTACATTACGCCTTAATCGGCTAAATGTTGTTTCAACTAAAGAAGCTTTAGGCCATTAAGCTATGTAACAACTAATTTAAAATAAAAAATTTAATCTAGGACGCATCACAGTGAGTTACGTTTACTCTTTCAGCTTCCTGAACAAGTGTCTGTTTCCCTTATGTTGCAATTTTAATCCCGTTAAAAACCACTGGTGGATCACGAATTAATTACCCTCGTTCTCCATGAATACGTTTATCTTATTTTTGGCGTTCTATGGGGCTATTGGTGACGAGCCGTCCTTTTTGTGCGTGCTCCAGAAGACTTGATCGATGGCCCTCGCAATCCGGAACAATAACCCGATAAATTCCCACCTTGGCCCGTAAATCAATTCCCTAAAGCTCTACATCGACGCTAATGATCGCCAAAGGGAAAGTGCAGCCTTCATTCGCGTCACTTCACAACTTTCTTCGCGTTTTCGTCAATTTCTCACCGCCATCGACTCCACCTCACCTACACTAGAGCCGGACCAAACTGGATCATGACAGTTGGGGGTTGGATTATATCGAATGAATTAGTTCCGAGTCCGTCATCGCTCAGGGTAGGTTCGGCGAATTAGTCATAAACCGCCCAGTTATTTTCCGGTAATTTCCCCGGAATATTTTCTGAATTATTCATTTCGTTCGACGATAACAGCCGGTATTCGCACCAGCTGCTGTTTCTCCAACCGGCACGTTATTGAGTTACGCGAAAAAATGCTCACTTCACATTTCATTTCGCCAGGGAACGACTCCGAAAGATCGATCGATCTCGCCAATAATAAATCTTGACGAAACGAAAATCTCGCAGTGGCGAAGCCCGAATTTGACAAGTTGATTGATTAATTCGCGACACTGCCATCAATCTCGCTCGTCATCAAACAATAATTGGGTTAATCACCGCAACTTACCGTTTTTCAGCTTGCAGTTGATCACCAAGTCGTTCATCAGCTCTTTGTTCTTCTGGAAACGACAAAACAGAAGCGAAATTGAGTAAAACTGGCTGATGCGTCGTCGCCGGATCCGTGGGACGGGCTAATTATTTAAAATTACTTCCTTATAAAGCAGCGGGATTCGTGCATGAAAACTCGGCAATACGTTGCAAAGGCCTGATAAGATAACTAAGTATACACCTATGCCCCAGTAACCGGGGGCGTTGTTGAATAAATTCGCAAGGACGGTCCCAAGTTTAACGCAAGGAACAGAAATTGGTTCCCGGGGAAAAATCTGGAAAGGAAGTAACGTCGGGGCGGCGGTCTCAAATTAAAAATTTGTTAAAGCAACAATCTTAAATGGGCCGAAATTCTTAAAAAAACAGTCAAATTATCTCGCTGGTGGTTGGCCAAACAATGACGAAATTAAAGAAAACCACCCCTAAAACTTTAAAGTTTGGGAATACGCAGACAAAAGCTCTAAATGTAAATAAAATAATTATCGTTTAAGGTTTATTTGTTAAAGAATTTAATGGTGGTGGTGATGGTTTTAAAATTGCTACTTTCAAAGGATGGTCAAAGAATTTAGCTGCAGTCTAAAGGGACGTGTTTTCAATCTGGGCTAACTAAGCTACTATTTCCAGTTCATTCGTTTGCTCTCCCAAATAAACCTGGGAGCCCAAATAGTCAATTCCGGTAATGTTATCCTTCAGTTCCTGTTTGAAATTTATTATGTTTTTCTAACATAACGAACACAAGCGAGTAGTTCGTTGGCACGTTTGGGATAATATTATCCTTCCATTCCTGCGAACGGTTGTTCATCCTGGCTTACTTGGCAGAGAACACGAAACAGGCCGGTCCTTACCTCCCAAATAAGTTTGAAATCATGTTGCTCGACACGCAACAATTCACACGTTGTTTGCGTAACGACCGTTGTATCCCTGGGAAGATCCTGCAGGATGGATTCGCCGAAAGTCGCTCCTACCCCCAACGTACACACAGTAACCGGCACCTGGAAGCAAAATCCTCGTTAACAACCGCCAGAAATTAAAAAATTAAAAACGAAATTCTCTAACTAACAACCACCAGAAATTAAAAAATTAAAAAACCCTGTTGTCGGAACTTGGGTCAAAATTGCGAATTTTTCTTTTGGACACTAGTTGGATTTGGGTCAAAATTGCGATTCGCAATTGCCGGTGAATTTCCGTTGTTGCAGTCAGCGGCGCCGTCGATATCTGCAATTTAATTTAAACTCCGTCAGAATTTGCATGTTGATGAGACTGCCGGCCGCTTTTTGAGGCCATTGTTGCTGTTTGATCTGCAAATTCGAGAGAACGCCAACGTTTCCGTTAATTAAGTATTTACTTTGTTCCGGGAACATCGATGAAATTTTCGATGCTCCCGTCGGACGGGAGCCCCCCCGTCTTATTGCCAAATTGGCAAATCAATAACTAAACAAATAAGGCCAAATTACGTTTGCGTATGAATCCATCATGCGAGTTTGCAAATTTAATTTGGCGGAGGGACCGCCGCCGTAAAGTTTGACGGTGCTAGTTGGAGAATATGGGAATGAAAAGTTATCATAAATCTCAAAAATTTCATAAGCGCTCGGGTATTGGCAGGGACGTGTCTGCAATTCCATTGCTTGCGTGGAAATTCCAATTGTGCGTGATATATGGTAAACGAGCTGGGCTCCTTGGAAGTTTGCATAAATATTTTGTTCGTGCCATTCGACTGGAACGAGGCGAGCAAAAATATAAAACAAGTCGAGAAACAATAAGTGAATCAAACATCCGCTTTATTTCCGAGCAACTCGCTGAACTCTTCAACTGACTGGATCATCCCCCAGATGCGGTCTTAGCTTGATTACGGAATAATCCTCAAAGCTGCTGAAACAACCTTTGCATCTTTTCCTTAATTTCTCGAAACTCAACTACCATCTACCTATCTCGTTTCAAGAACTACATAGATTTCCCTTTCTTAATCTACAATTTTGGGGTTGCCGTTTTTTAAAAAAGAAAATATTTTTCTTCTTGTCATCGATTCCTGTTTCAGCTTGTGGAACGTTGTTCCCTCTTTAGCATCATCAAATTTCGTTAGATGGGAGAAAAACGCGACAAATTTCTGCCGTACCTTCCCAGCTGTGTTATTGTTGAAATTTCCAATGTTTCGGCAAGAGATCGATTTATCAAGGAACATGATAGCGACATTACCCCGGAAGCTGGAGTTGTTAAACCGTCATTATACAAAGGGTGGAGGCAGTAACAGCGCAATCAGTTAAGGCAAGCTGTGCGCTGTCACAGAATTATTATCGTACTTAGGAGTTTCATTGAAAGTTGTCAATTTGCATAAAACCCCAATTTTTCCCCAGACTCACCTGCCCGAATTAGCACCAACTCCAACGGCCGATTGTGGATACGTATTTGAATATTAATGAAATGAATAGCAAATTAGTTGCTCTGTAGTCAACGTTCGACGTAATTGCTATTTACATATTTATATAAGAGCGGTTCTAGACGAGTGTTTAGCGTTGAGTAAACGCCTCAAAAGTTGTGCTGTAACAAACAACTAGAGCAAATCAGCCCACTTGCGTCAGACTAGAGGTACCTATCCGTAAATTGCATTGCCGACAAGCAAATTGGACCGATTCCTAACCAAATGAATAGTTTCAACTGAATTTGCTCAAATGGAAGAGCGTTTAATTAAGCGCCACAACGCGCTAACAACCCTCGAAAATTAGCAACAATTAAGAACGTAACAGACCTTTTCTCGCCTCATCTCGTATCGTCCTTTTCGCGGCCACATGTTGGATTTCTTCGCAATTTCCACCACAGTCACGCATGCACGTGCCGCACTCGCAATGGAAGTTATCAAAATACGAGCCAACAAAGAACGTGATAATGTTGCCAATAGATAATGAAGATAACGAATATTAACGATACTAATTTAAATTTCCTTATTTATAAACACGGCATATGGCGACAACTCGAAATTGGCCCCCAACTGGCCCAAGAGGGCTCAAGCTGATTAAAGAAATAAATTCCAACGGTTGTTGTCGGGTCTACTAACCCGGTAATTGCCCGATTTACCCCCTGACAATGTGCGACAGTTCCGCAAATCGTGAGCGGCTCGAAATAGAACACATTGTATTGTTGTAAAATGAGCAATAAACGAGAGCAAGTGCTCTCTAATATGAAAGCGAGTCAGACCGGACTCGTAATGTTGATGGAAAGCCATCACTGTCAAGTGCAGTGATAATGACGAGATGTTGCAAGAGGGTTTGAAGGGTACATCAGTTTTATCAGCAAGTTAACAAGCGAAATTGCAACATTGTAGCAGGGGTAGAAATTGCAACAATAAAAACTCTCAAAATTAATCGGGGACAACTTCCACAAATATTGCTAATTAGCAATAGATAACTAACGGTAATCGCAACTGAGGGTAAAACACGTTTATGAATAAAATGAGACTCTTGATCTTCAAAAAGCGAAATTTTTGAAGTCGAGAGCTTTTATCATCAAGGAGTGCGTCTCGTTGAATCCGGGCGAATTACCCCCGAATTGCTAAACGTATGGAAAATTTTGTTGAATGTCGGATTCACGTCCAATTTCGTTTCGAGTTTTTAAGTAATTGTATATTGTGTTGAATAATTTAAAAATTGTAATTTTCCACGTGCTACACGAGCTTACAGATCAAAG
Organism: Schizotus pectinicornis; assembly: GCA_951805265.1. Taxonomy (NCBI): domain Eukaryota; kingdom Metazoa; phylum Arthropoda; class Insecta; order Coleoptera; family Pyrochroidae; genus Schizotus; species Schizotus pectinicornis. The sequence continues at coordinate 5,366,958 of OX638207.1, forward strand.
AGCAGCGTGGCCGCGCCGCCCAAGCGGCAGATTTCGTGATTTAAAGCGATATTGCCATCTAACTGCGAGATTAAAGGGAGTATTACGTACTAAAGTCTGCATGGGCATATTACCACATCCCGTCGGAATTACAGCCGAATTCCCCCAGGACACTTCGTTTCCCCATAACAACTGCACATATGGTTGGATTAGTAATAATCCGGAGACCATAATCTCTTTTTTTCCCGCAGGACCCGTTTACGTTGCATCCCGACAATTTCATTAAGGATTGTTGCCCGTATAATATCCCAGGTTGTTATTGGACGTTTTGCTAAAGCTCCCGGTTTGCTTGGGATACATAAAATCACTCATTAAAGTTTTGTTGCTTCATCCAGCGTCCGGCAGATGGTAAAATTGCGAAAAATCCCAGATAATCGTCGCTTTCCCGCCTAACGGCGCAAGGAAGTGTTCATTTATTACGCCCGACAGCTTTCGCTTCCGGTAGTCAAACAAATTGTTCTAAAACTAGAATTCGAATTCGATTTGCCGCCATATCTGCAACAATTATGGAATATCCTCCTAAACTGAAACTTAGTTGCGACGAACATGTGCCTGGAACTGTTAAGATGGTAATTGGAGAGTCGGGACAAGCAATTTGGTTGCGCTGGCAAAATATAAGTAGATAATAACTAACGTATTCCATGCTGCATCCCGAGACGAAATCATCAAGCTCTTTTGAATTCCTCAAACTTAATTAAAATATGCTTGTTTCCCTCGCATTCCTCTCGGTTTTCAGTGCCCGCCCACCATCTTCACTCATTTTGCAAATTTACCATATTTTTTCTCGGCAACTCTCAGTACGTAATTTGCTCGAGCAGCTTTAAACCTACTTTTACCATTAAGAAAGTCTTAGTTACAAGAGCGAAATTCTTACGATTAACTTCATAAATAATTTTTTAAATTTTTGGTTAAAATTTACGCTTTTTCACGATTTTTTAGTCCAAAAAAGGACCCGCGTAAAAACAGAAACTGCGAGCTTACAGAAATTTCTACTTTAGCGCTATCGAGAAACTAGAAAATTGACGTGGTGCTTCATAAATTTGCTTTCAGTGCATTTTCCGGTCGAGCTTGCCTCACCTTTCCGGAAGCTCTATGAAAGCTCACGCGAATGTACGAAGAGTTTTAAAGTTGCAAACCTAGAAGTCTGGTTTATTTACGCCATAGGGTCTGTCAAAGTTTTGGATAATTGAGCAGAAAACGTCAAAGAGCAGCGGTATCACGCCACTAACGCAATTTAACCACATGGCCATATAATTGGTACGAGCCTGTAACCCAATCGCTCCCGGCCCGTCCCGAGTGTAATAATTAATGGTTAACCCTGTTTCAATCCCTCCACTAGACAATCATTTGATGTTAAATAACCGATCAATAGGAAGCACGCCGCAAATCTAACGTACACTCATCTCGCAGCCGCAAGACATCGTAATTCCTCGAGTCTAAACCGCCGCAGGTTAAGTGAAGAAACGGGAATACGTCACACACCGGTGATTGTGCGACCTACGGGAAAACTCCAATGTGCTCGGTGATTGGATCGAAATCTTCCCATTTTGCCCCGATAGACTTCCAGGCGACGCAATCTCGTTGACCGAAGGCGGAGGATTTTCGGAAGAAAAAACGACCGCCGAGTAATTGATGTGGAGAATTCGTAATCACAATGGATTAGTTGTGGGGTTTCATTAATTAATTTGGGGAGGTGTAATCAATTTAAAGGGTCCTGCTCTCGAATATTCGATTTGGACACGAGTCGCATTAAATAATTTTACAACCCACTAATGGCCGTGAAATTGGAAATGGCTTCGAGGGGTCGAGCGCAACATTTGGTGGAGGCGCCGGGCGAATACGTGACGATCTCGCGCTGTTACTCGACAGTTTCATGGAACCTACAATTAAAGAAATACGCAGGCGATTGAAAGGGCGTTAAAACAAAGCTCAAGACATCACGAGAAGATGGAAACTCTCAACATTTTTCTTAACGCAAGGTTCGTGCTGAAACATAAAACCCCTTTCGCGTTAATGTCTTCAGATTGTTGTCAGCGCAATTTTGAGCTTTACAGTATTGATGGCCTAAGAGTGTTTTTTTCCTGAAACTCAACTAGTGCTCTTGACGTAAAACTTGTTCTGAAACTAAGCAATTTAATTCACATATTCGCATGTTAAATTGCGAATTGTCGGAACCTCATTAGAACTTTAGCCGCAGCGGTCCGCTGGAGTTATCAGTTTTGTGAGCAGTTGCATAATGGATACCTGTAGAATGGAGACTGTCATCGGCAGAGAACCGCAAATGTGGTCGACAAATCAATATTGCATTTGTGTTTAGAAGGCAGAAAATTTATTTTAGGCACGACGTGGGATTTGGCTAACGCGTTTACGGATTTTGGCGGATTTCGGCCATAAATTTGGATAACGTCCTTCTAATAGTTTTATTCTGAGGCACATCTTTGCCAGGATATGCTAGGCATCGATGTTGCTTGGCAGGAAATTGCTAAAATAGCTAAATTTAGATCGGGGGATGTAGAGGATGCGCTAATTAACACGGTGAAGGGCTGCAAAATGAAATAATTAGGCTCGCGTTTTAAGAAAATTGCAACTAAACTCGCCAGGGTTTTAATACAGCTGAAATTAGCACCCCTACAATTTTCCCAGAAAGTTACTGGTGGACGTTTTGAAGATTAATGAGTTTCATTTCGTTACTTGGAGACAGTTTTCAAAAAACTAGTTAAATTTAAAGGCTTGAAAATCTTTGTTAGACATAAACTTTCTCTTATTTCGCCTGATGCTAAGCACTGGAGTTTATGATCATTGCGATCATTATCTAAAATTAATGGAGTTATCAAAGCATCGTGTTGATTTACGTTTGGAATTTTACAACCGCTCTCCCGGCGCATTCACCATTTTTAATACCACTCCCAGCTACAAGTAAAAGACTTCGGGGATTCGGGCTATAGCGATTAAATTCCCTGATAATGGAAGTGGGCAAATCGAGACTGAGCAACAAATCTTTGTAGTTTAATGGATACATTCGGCGAAGCAAGAATATCTAAATTTCAACTCCCTTTTCGGGCTGACAACAGGTTTTCCAAGGAACGCAAGGAATGGTTGCATTAGACGTGCTCATTTCAGTCGCATTGAGCAACTTTGACAAAAAGTTTCTAAAAATAATCAAACGAATGCAAGTTATGGACGGAAAATTCCTTTTCGTGCAAATGTGAAATTATTTTTCGTAAATCAAAGAATGTTATTAATTTTTACTCTTCAGTAAAAACTTTTACGTAAGGGAAAAAAATTTCAAAAGTGTCTTGATACAAATTTCCATTTTTATTCTTTCTAAGTAAACTGAGTCCTAAAAAATAACGACAAAAATTTATTACTATTATTATTAAAATTTATTATTCCGCTCTTCATGCGTTGAAAGACGCCCAAGCTATTTATATTAAAAAAATAAAAAAGTGGACAATTTGAGAGGAACTTTAGAGCTGATCCGATAACAGCTGAAATTGATGAAGCAATTAAACCAGCATCTTGATTTACGACGCACCTTTTTGGGTCAGAAGCGTTCCCTTGGCGCATCGACAATTTTTAAACAGCACGTCAAGCCCCTAACCCTAATCTCATTTTCTTCGGCCAAGACTGGAGTACTTATTCTTACCTGTTCTGCGCGTATAAGTAGCGATTCCTTCGGGAATCAATATTGAACCCACCTCGACTTAATAACTAAAGTTGTAACACTCTTCGACAAACTCCTGCGTTATCAACAAGTTTTAACCCAACAAACAACAACTGCAATTAGCGTAATTATTAAATGGTGCATACCTTCGGATCGGCTTCTGGTTGGAATATCCGAACTTCCAATGTTCCAGCCATCACAGCATACCAGCACTTCCCCGTGTCACCTTGTCGGAACACTGCAACCAGAAATCACCAAACACGTTAAATTACGTGACGCCCAATTTCGTCGCGAGATTATTCAAACATCACCCCCAAAGCAACATCGACCCATCTTCACCCCGAAAGTTTGGAAAGTACACCGATACTGTACTTAATCCGAGAGTAATTTGTCGCGCCTTAAACTTTTGCAACTCGAATTACTTTCGGTCGCCTTGTTTCTGCATCTAATAACATTATCTGGCTGCTACCTGTAATTTTCCGGGAACGAGCAATTTTACTTGGAAATTTGCCACTTCAGAACCTGCGAGGAAAATAACAGCAAAGCAGATTTCATTGTTCTTTGAGGGCGTAAATAAATTAACGGAGGGCCTTCGGGCGCAAGAACCGACTGGCCGCCAACCACCCCCCAAACATTAAAGATTCGATATTGAGGGAAACTCCTTCTTAGAGATTTGGCAATGGTAACAATCCACTTTCAGAGACGCAATGCAGCTGAAGCAACAGGCGACCGGTAGGACCTTTTTGTTAGTTGACCCCGGCGACTGCTGTGAGAAAAAGATTTGATTTATTGTCCTGTCCACATATAACTATTTAGATGTCTTGAGATTTCCACGGCTCTTTGGCAGCATCGTGATCTTAGTCGTTGCGCTCCCTTATAATTCAGGGCTTTGTCGACGATCCTGTCGCGCCTCCTGCTGCGAAAGCTCGACTCCAGCTGACGCAAGCTCGAGCTGTCAATACATATGAATGACGACACCGGTTCCTGAAAGCGTTATTTTTTCAAAGCTCCGAACGGGAACGAGAGTGACAACGGGGATTAAATCATGATAATTTCGAAAAAACACTTCCGGGTGAAAGTCACAAAGGAATTGTTTAAAAGTCCTGGGAGGAGCTTTATGCGGCAACGTAATTGAAAGCTCCCTTCTAATTTCTGCACAAAGAGTCAATGTTTACGGCGTATATCACATCACGTTTTTAACCACCACTGAAAGTTAGTTGAACGCTTTGAAGCTTTTAAATTCGTTGAAATTGAGGGTGGATTAGGGCTGAGGGAGAAAGTGACAACATTAGCGTTTTGGGAATGAACGGGCTGCTACTAGATCACACGACCAATTGACTTTTTCGGCTTTTCTTCCTTCGCATTCCTTATGAAGTCGTTCTGTCGCGGTCGGATGTAGTTTCAACTAGATGGGGTGCCAGGGTGGAAATTGATTTTTCGTATTGCGCGCGAAGAAAAAGAACTGAAAAGAGCTTAGATGCGAAAAATGTCGTAAATATATACCTGGGTGGTAGTTGGGGTTTGAATGCTGATCCTTCTCGCTATCAGTTAGGGAAGGAGAGGGCAGATGGCTGAGATTTCAGACGCGTGATATCGAAAGGACTGCTTTAGACGAAAAGTAGGTAAGTAACGCGATATGGGAAAAAATACGGAACGTTCAGAAAATGGAGACTTATGGACTTACGACGGGATTTTTCGATGCGATCCCGATATGAAGTTCCAAAGAGGGATTGAGACCTCTAGAACCTTTCCGCATTTGATTTTAATCAAACTAAAATTAAAGGAGATCCAGTCAATCAGGAAAATAAACTATATATTCCTGTAAAATATAGTTTTTTCTTCTACCCGCCCCTTTCTCCCGTTTATTATTTTTTGCTTCATTAGCTATAACCAAGAAATTTATTAATTTGTTTATTTTGTTGTTGGATGTTTCGCAAATATTTCGTCTAAATACTAATTATGAACCAACAGAATTTCAACAGGCAACATAATTTGTGGATAATTAACGAGTCCGGTCAACAACGTTAAAAATCCTCCAATGTGGAGCAGAGCAAGTGACACACCTCCCTACAGAGAAATGAGTGTTTGTATGACAGATTAATGGGGCCTAGAGGCGATTACGCAACAACAGAACCAAAGTTTCGACAAACTCGCAAGACTGGTCCAGTGGCCTTTGGAAGTCTCCTTCCTGCCACAGCACTTCATTATCACGCTCAAATCTTCTTGAGACCAACAGCTATGGCCAATCACCTGTCATCTAGACAAGACGTTTGGCATTTTACCACGTGTCAATTTAACCCAATTATTTTAAAAATTGCCCCAATAAAAATACAGAGATTACGTGTCCAAATAATTGGATTAAGATATTGGTCAAGAATCAAATCCTTCCAGTTGCACAAACAGGCGTTAAGCAATCGTTAAAATTTTGAAGAGTAGTCATCTTAGCACTTGGCAGGTTGTAAGCTGCAACTAGAAATTGCAACAACTGACTGATGAACAATCATGTAGTAAAAAAATTAAATGACTGTTAATGACCTGGTTCATTAGAGTCATGCAACCGGGCCTAAAAGTACCATATTGGGTCAACAAATTTTAAATGTGGCACAGAAATTTTGGAGATTGTTTAGACGTGAAAAAGGTCTTGTGAGCCATCTGCCATAGCCACCCTCAAGACCCTCTTATTATAATAATTGTTACTTATTTAAATTTGAGTAATAATTTTGCTTTATATTAATTTCACCACGAGTCAATTAGGTCGGGAGCGGGCATTCAACATTAAAACTCGGGCTGCTTGATCGCGCTTAAATGAGCAGCGTCTTTGTCTTAAAGATCCTAATTTCCCTTTTCGTCCTCTAATTGCCCCGAGTCGTTAATTAGCGAAAAATTGAACGGACCGGTTGCAAAAACGCAATTCGGCCATTTGCGTTAATGCCACCGCAAAATGTTCAACTCCCTAGGGACGACGTTAAAAACGTTGACGTGGACCTGTGTAAATGTTGTTTTCGTTAAAGTTCTCCACGTCTCTGACAGATTGCGGCGCGCTGAAAACGGCCCAATTGTTGCTGTAAATGTATAGAATTCCGGTGAACGGGATTTGAGATAAAGCAATGTCGGGATAGGGACGCTGCCAAACAGCGAAATAAATTGAATCGCACCATCGATCCCTTGAAGAAAATTAATGCGTATTGCGATATCGTTTATCTACAGCCAGCAGGCTCGAGATGGGGCTCCAGACTCTGCTGCAGTATCGACTTGCGTTCTGCAGTTCGTGTTCGACGGTTTAGACAACTTTATTTCGCAATCCAATGACGGTCGAAGCTCAATCACTTTATTAATTTATTTCTGTCTCAACCCTTAACAAATGTGTTTGAAGGCTTCAAGAACTGATAATAGCTCAAATGGTGGAGGCGCCAAGGCGCACAAAATTCATGTTGAGACCTCATTCACGTAAATCATGTAAACTGGGCTAACTTCGCCTAACAGCCAGGATCAATGTTGACGCCAATAGTTAACGCAACTATTTTAATTATTGACGATTCCTAGGGGATGCTCCCGCATGTAAATTCGCTATATTTACATTCGGTCGAGAACCTGGATGTAGCTTTCTTGCTCAGGCCAGGCCTTCTGCGGGTAACGCATGTGGGGGCTTAAATGCAGACAAATGGTTCGGCCGGCGCTGAACCTTAGGGGGTAGTTTCTAGTTATTTATCATTGCCTTGTTTCGAGCAGGTATTGTTATGCGGCATTGCGTCAACTGGGCCGATATTTGCGACAATGGACTCGAGTTTGTTACGACGTCTTCTTTAGAATCGGCACCTACCCCACACCTCACGTTTCCGTCGCCGGATTACTCGAATTTACATTTCAATTAACTGAAAGCGGATTATTAGACGTAAACGTAGCCGGTCTTGAATACTACATTCTCGTTATTATGTTGCAGACGGGCGGAGCTGGAACACGCCGCGTTGGTTAAACGCGGCTGAAGAGGCGGACGTTGTTGAAAAGACAATTAGTTTGAGCGATACAGGCACGTTTTAAAGAGAGACTGTTACTTATCTTGATATGAAAGACGTGTCTGGTGTGCCTGAACGTTTACATCTAAGTTTTATTATGAAAACGAAAAGGGGCGAGGGGTTGCTGTAGTGACAGCTTACCAGATTTTTATTTGATGGGATAGTACGGGTGGAGCGACGGCGACGTCGGTTTATTAAAACGTCACCCGTATCACGTTTGCGTCTCGTCACTATTTCGGCGAAATTCGAGTCTTAAAATTGAATATTTTTTTCAGGTATTTCTGTTGTCGACCAAAATTCCTAAAATACCTTTACCTCGCCGTTTGCTGCGTTGACAAATTTTTCTCGTAAAATATGTGTCTGAAAAAAATTAGATTATCGTTTCGCTTCTTCATGTGCCCCGCTTGCTTTCAACTCTTATATACGCTTTCCACTGATTGCTTCACTTCACCTTGCCCGATCCTCATCATATGGAAAATCCCTATGACACGAAAAAAGTTTTCTTTATGATCCCACTTTGTTTGCTACATGTTACTTTAAAACATGTTTTTCTCCTACTAATTATTTTTGGGTCGTATTTAACAGTCTACCAAATTTACCCAATATTTTCATACAAAAAGATACCTACTTTTATTTCCCAAAAATACTAAATGCTCACCAAAATTAAGAAAATACATAATCTTAAAGCGACAACCAAATATTGACAATGCTGGCCTCTTATATATTTTGTTCGCCAAAATAACTTTTGTTGACCATAAATACTAAATGTTCACCAAATTTTATTTCGAATTTAATTCTAACAATAATAATACAATAATAATACCCAGATATTTAATTTTCGACAGTGTCTTATATCATTTAGCAGTTAAAAATACTATTTATTGGTCAAAAATACACAAGCAATAAAATGTTGTGCAAATGGTAAATAATTTTATGCAAAATTATAGATGTAGATGTGCTAGGGCAAGGAAAATAAGAGTAAAAATATAAGTGGTTTGCACAAAAAAAGATATTGATTTCCGAAATATATAAATGCTTTTCTGTAATTGGCTTGCATTATGTAAAACGTAAAACTTCTTTTAGTGGTAATTTCTAATCGTGCTTTAAAAAAAAAGTTACAGGGCCCTGAACTAACCTTGTCCTACAAGACTTTTTTCGCGTGTCTCTTGTCTGGAAGCGCAAGCGGCAAGGAGAGATGCGCGAACATATTTCATTTTTTGAGTAAAGAATAATTATTTGACGCTCAAATAGTTTTTTTGAGAAACACTAAATATAAATGGATAGCGCGAATATTTATAATGTACAGCACGGACGCGTAACTTGAGCGTTCTAAATTTGATGAACATTTAGTACAATTGATAAACATATAGAATTTAAAATGTAAGCAATGGTAAAACAATACGCAGCATGGTTATTTTAGTGGTAGTGTTCTCATTTTCTGATGTATAATAATTTGGGTTTTAGTTAGATTTTTTGATGCTTATTAAATTTTCTGGTGGACAGTGCAAGGGATGTATAGTTTAATTTGGTGTACATTATATTTGTTCCCATTATTTTTTAGCAACAAAAAATAGTAGATTACACACCTATGTGGAAAATGTTTCCTTTCTGTCGAGAGCTAAGATAGCGTACCGACGCCCGTAGGGCCGAGGTGAGCTAATGCTCGAGACAGAAAGAAATTTCCACCGAAGTTAGTATACTATTTTATTCGCAATCTTTCATTTTTCAAGGTTTAAAATGGGCCCATTTCTAACCAAGAGAAAAAAAGGGCGAATAAACATTTTTACTATTTAAAAGGACCTGACAGATTATTCAAAACAGTATTCTTCACATTGATAAATTTTTATTATTTTTTTTTCTTTTTTTACAAAAACTCAGTACAATATAAATATTTTACAACAAAAACAATGAATGATTTAAATGACTTCCACCTCAGCGCACAGGTACTTAATCATGAGGTCCATCTTCACCACCACTTGCATTAGAACAATACCCGACCGAATTCCGTTAAAATGAAAAATATTATACCGAATTTCACCATAATTCACGCAACCATTTACCATCCGTAGTTACCGGCATAACCGATAGCAGGAGAAGCGTAACCGTGTCCGGCATAACCGATGGCGGGAGCGGCGTAACCGTGTCCGGCATAACCGATGGCTGGAGTGGCGAAACCGTGTCCGGCATAACCGATGGCGCGAGAGGCGAAACCGTGTCCGGCATAACCGATGGCTGGGGTGGCGAAGCCGTGTCCGGCATAACCGATAGCGGGAGCGGCATGAGCGGCGTAACTAATGGCGGGAGCAGCATGGGTGGCGTAACTGAGAGCGGGAGCGGCGTGAGCGGCGTAACCGATAGCGGGAGCGGCATAAGTAGAGGCTACACGCACAGCTGGGGCGGCATAAGAAACGGCTGGGGCGGCGTAAGATACGGCCGGAGCGGCATAAGAAACAGCTGGAGCGGCGGCGTAGCTGACAGCGGGAGCGGCTACTTTAAGGGCTGGGGCAGGGTGGACGGAAACAGCTGGCGACGCTACCCTAACGGCGGGGGCGGCGTAAGAGACAGCTGGGCCGTGAGCGTAGCCGGCTCCGTAAACTCCTCCGTAAGAGGCGCCGTAGGCTCCGCCGTAGCTGTAGCCGTGTCCTCCGTAAGCGAGGGCGGGGGCGGCGTACGAGCTGTAAGACGGACCAGGAGCGTAGGTGGCTGGGGCTCCCAAGTAACCGGCGTTGACAACGGCCAAAGCGGCGAACAAAACTAAGAACTAATCGAAAAAAATTAATAAAAATTTTAGTAATAAACAAATTTTTACCTTAGCTGCCATTTTTGTAAATGTGTGTGTAGGGTAGTTGCTGTAATGCAAATGATGCATTTCGGTTGGAAGTGGTGGCTTTTATAGTGGAAAATGATTGAGACTGGTGGGTGTGGCGGGTCTGGGCCACTCTTGAACGGGAATCGCAACCAGTTCTACTTAAAGATCATTTTTAACGAAACAACAATTTGAGCAACTTTACTGGTACCTATGTCGAAACTTTGATTTAATGTTTGAAGCAACCTACATTAATCAGTCAGGAGAGCCACACACTGAGTTGTGAAAATATTTTCACACCTCCAAACATAATTTTTCCATAAAACTAATTCACTTTAAAAGAGATCCATAAACATTGCCGCGCAAAGTGAGGCCCCCATTATCGATTCAATTTTGCATAGGCCGCTGGTGGAGATTAAAATATTGAGACTTTTTGCCCCAGCTCGAATTACACACCTCCAGCTCCAACGAGCAAAATTAATAGCATTGAGATTAGTAGTAATTGACTAATTGGTTAATAATTGGTTGACGTTCTAATTTTAAGTTGATTGCAGCAACTTATCTTAGCTTCATCATTTGTCACTTGTTAGGCGCCAAGAAATGGAAAACCAATTAATTTGTGCTGCTTCCAATTTTCAAATAAGTTTAAATAAATCGTTTGGGTCTGTCTTTCGTAATGTTTGTAAAATTTCTAAAAAAAAAAATTACAAGTATAACATGTAAACTAATCTTCTTAATAGCTGTCAAGCCAATCACAGAACTACGTAGACTAGACTTGACATCATTTGCGAGCCCCATAAATTTGTTTATTAATTGTAAAATATAAATGTTTTTAGTGAAGTTAGATTCTTACCTACATTTACGAATTATGTACCATGCATGAATGAGGTAACTGACCGCGTTACGTATCTAAATTTCTAACGTGTCAGCGAAATATGGTAATACACTTCTTCCATAATCGATATTCAACCATCAAACTCGAATTAATGAGCTAAATTAAGAATTTTTTATAATGGGGGCTGTTAACTATAATAGAAACATTACGGGAAGATAATCCACTAATAATCAATTGATTGCAAAAAAGGAATTAATTAATCAAGAGAAAAGCATCTTAAAAAGCCGTCTAATGAAATAAAAAAAATATATGTAATTTGAGTCAAATTACACGAATTAAGAAATTAAAAAAGAAATATTAAATAAGAATCGACAAAAATATATTTTTTAAAAGTGTGTATAATATTTGAAAATAAAAAATTATTTAGAGATTTTAAGAATTAATTAAGCATCAACAAAATTCTTACTACTATAAAATATACTATTAAAAATAAAAAATAGAAATTAGATTTAAAATAATTAATCTAAAGGTGCTGAAGGTCGTAAAGGTGGAAGGGCAATGAGAGGGAGCAAAAGAATTTCTAGGGCCCTTTAGCTTTTCGAGCTTAGAAACTCTACCCTCTAGTTAGCTAAATGTTGCTCTTCGCCTCGCACCTTGCCGAAATTGCTGTAAAAACGTAATAGCAGGATTACGTTCCCCTCTCGCTGCATTGCTTTCTCCCTTCGAACTTACTCTCCGAAATTTGATACTTCCCATCAGTGGCGCGTTTCTGGCCCCCCCAACAACGTCATTAATTAATTCGGCTAATACGTCGCTTAATTCGTTCTCGAGTCGTCGTCGTCGCAAAGATTCCGACATTGCCGACGTGCGGTTTAGATACGTTTACAATAAAGTGCGTTTACGACGACGAGAGATGAACCTGAAAGCTCAGGATGGTCTCGTTTTGCATTCCGTTAAGCTCCGACTTGAACTCAACGATATGGAAATCGTTGCGGTTCGGTGCGCTTTCAAACAAAAGATACACCTTCAGAAAATGTTGGAATTTATTTTTATCGGGCGTTTATGGAGATCTTCCACTGATTTGATCGGTTATTGATAGTCGGGACAGGGATGGGGTTGAAGGGGTGCGATCGGGCGTGGATTTTGGACTAGATTCGTGTTGGGGGCGGTTTGATTATGACGCGCGTGTGGGATTTTAATTGTGATTTTGTGACGTGCCACATTTTAAAGGTCAAATGGACCAGTGGCCCTCTTTGGTAACGTTAAAAATGAAAGTGACAAGTTTGGACGCGGAATTGGAACAACGCAGCTGGGTCTATTAGAGATCGATGGCTCTTGTTTGGGTTTCCACGAGATAATTGACTAGTAATAATTTAATTATTCCACGAGTGAGACAGCAAGGCAATTAACTAATTGGGCAATCGAATTGTGTCTTAAAACATTGACCTGCCTCAACCGGCTCGAACCGCAATTTACATATTTCGGTTACGTGAAACCTTTAAGGTCACAAAAACTGTGGATTCACTTCAATCAAACGTAAAAAAATCGTATAAAATAGAAGAGAAACCTCTTAAATTTGAAAATAGTACAAAAATTCATTTGAATCTTAATCCGTCTTTTTGTTTTTTTTAACACAATTTTCCTGCACTTTTGTTCTTATCTCTGTGCTCGGTTGAAGGGTTGGTAGTTAGAAAATTAAGTTTCCTCTCCCCTAAAGCTCCCGATGTATCGATGCGAAAACCGGCTCTAGTCAGCTCCAGTTTATTGCAGAACAGTACCGATATATACGTAACGACAGGATCACTTAACGAGCCTCTAACTTCCCACTTACATATACCAAGTGATTACTTTCTAACCCGCTATTTTGGTACGGCGGCAATCAAACAAGTGGCACATTTCTCGAAGAAGTAGCGAGGTTAATCGATGGAGTCTGCGTCTGAGAGAAGTTTAAATCCCCACCGAACACAATTTCTTACCCAAATGCTTCGCCCCGTTTTAACGAGCTGACGCAAACTTGCCTGTGTACAAATATTAGTCTTTAATAAGGTTCCATTTTATTAAGGGGTTCGTTTCGCCGCCATAAATCGTCCCAACTTGTTCCTCGTTCTTGGCAGCAGTTATTGCTTTTATGCAAATCCGCGACGGCGGCCCGATAAATTCAAACGCCGAAATTCGGACCGCTCCAAACCCCAACACAGATTTCCCTCCATTAATTCCGACCCGAAAAATGTTTAAGGACCTGGAATCTGGAGTCGCCCTTATTATTTCATATTTCAGCCCGCCTGATCAGTGTTGTCGTCAGACGCAACCACCCCGCCATTTGACACGCACATTCCGTCCTCCACGACCAAAATTAATCCGAATTTGCAACCCCCAAGACCCGGCGCTAACTCCACATCTTTGTTAATCACCAGACACCTTTGTCATGCGGGAGGCAACGTTTTTAGTAAGTCTTTAATCAGGCGTGGGGTAAATTAGCAAAATTTCAGATTCAGAACGCGGCATGGGAACTAAATCTTTAGGTAGAGCGGCAGCAAGGATCCTAACTGATGCAGGTCAGTAGTAACCTCAAAAAGGTTAACTAGAAGGCAAGAAAGCGAGAAGAAAAGACAAAAAAACAAGAAGAAACGAAGACAAGAGGACAAGGAGACAAGAAGACAAGAAAGCACGAAGACAAGAAGACAAGAAGACAAGAAAACAAAAAGACAAGAAGACAAGAAGACAAGAAAACAAGAAGACAAGAAGACAAGAAAACAAGAAGACAAGAAGACAAGAAGACAAGAAGACAAGAAGACAAGAAGACAAGAAGACAAGAAGGCAAGAAGACAAGAAGACAAGAAGACAAGAAGACAAGAAGACAAGAAGGCAAGAAGACAAGAAGACAAGAAGACAAGAAAATAAGAAGACAAGAAGACAAGAAGACAAGAAAACAAAAAGACAAAAAGACAAAAAGACAAAAAGACAAAAAGACAAAAAGACAAAAAGACAAAAAGACAAAAAGACAAAAAGACAAAAAGACAAAAAGACAAAAAGACAAAAAGACAAAAAGACAAAAAGACAAAAAGACAAAGAGACAAGAAGGCAAGAAGATAAGGAAACAAAAAGACAAGAAGACAAGAAAGCAAGAAGATAAGGAGACAAAAAGGCAAGAAGACAAGAAAACAAGAAGACAAGAAGACAAGAAGACAAGAAGACAAAAAAACAAAAAGACAAAAAGACAAAAAGGCAAAAAGACAAAAAGACAAAAAGACAAAAAGACAAAAAGACAAAAAGACAAAAAGACAAAAAGACAAAAAGACAAAAAGACAAAAAGACAAAAAGACAAGAAGGCAAGAAGATAAGGAGACAACAATACAAAAAGACCAGAAGACAAAAAGACTAGTCAATAAATGGTATCATTGAAATAGATCGTAGATAATAATAGATTAAAAACAAAACTTCAATTAAAATTTACTCCAACTGAAACTATAAGTGGATGCGCTACTAAAGTATTGGGTAAGCTAATCTTGGGTACTGAGTCCTTGATCCAGTCAACCTCCGACAAACTTCTAGAAATCTTAATGGACCTCAAGCCCTTTTCAAGGTGACCCGGATTTTCCTTTCGAGCTATTTAACCCATTCTGCGCACATGGAGGAGGAAATTTCGTCGTATCTTCTCGGGGCGCCGTCTAATAGTCGGTATTCAGGGGGATAGAATCAGTTGAATCAACTTATCGTCTACGTTAAATTTAACTGGAGTGGAGGAGGTTCCGGTGAGACGAGCCCCGAGCCTCTTACGTCTTCTATGCGAAAGAGCGTTGCTGGCGTAAACGAATTTCGTCCTAGATGGGAATGGCGGGCGTATTTTGAATCCTGCACGAATCTATTATCCTCGAGAGTTAAGTCCCGTTACCGGCCTAAAGTAGATACGTGCCATCGGTTTTCGTCTCGTCCGCAATCAATCTGTCGATTTTGCCAAACCGTTCGGGGAGAAAACAATCTTAAAACGCCTCCAAAGTTCAGGAGAGAGGGGTAGAAAGCGTAAAAAAACACTTAAATTTCTGGAGATCGGCTAATTTGGAAGGTAAGTGACTTACGTGTGACTCCTTTCTCTAAATCTTCGTAATATCCACATAAAGCTAGCTGTTGAAGGACTGAATTGGGGAGCTTGCACAGCTGCTCAACGCGGCGAAGGCGGGCCGATATTAACTCGACGTCTTTCACGTTACGATCGCATGGTCTGCAAGAAAAAGACATTATCATTTTGGGACCTAAAACAGCTCAATCATTCAATTTCAGGCACATCTTGACCTGCTCATAAAATTGACACTTCGAACAGGACCTAGCTTCGTTCAGTTTCATTCGCTAGACTTTTGCTGAACCTGAACCTGAACCTGAAGGTATACTAATAAATTAGACGCTGTGCTGAAGGCCTCTCTTTCGCAATTCCCCACATTTGCTCCTTCAGCTCAACGTTAAATTATTAAATTTCAAAGGACATTGAAAGTTATACAGGGATTGAAAGTGATACTCGGCCTTTCGCCCACTTGGAGTTGGTTAAACTTTCCTAAAGTGGCAGTAAAAATTTGAGACAGCGCGGAACTCGCAGCGAGTAGGTGAAAAAGTTATGTTTGCCAAACATCGTGTAGGGTTTCTTGCGCCCCTCGAACTTCCCCGATACTCTTGCCATTGTGCTATTTACTCGATGCCGCACGCGTATTCGCATCGCAAGTAGCTTCCTGCCGCCCAACGCCGACAACTTACAAGATCATTGAATAATACAGCACAACAGACATTAATGAGCAAACTTGTCTTGTTATAATTTTGAAATAATCGTAAAAAACTTACTAAATCACCAAACTTTGGTTAGTTTTTTTTTTTGCAAAACTCTCTCAAACCAAATTTACCAACGAGGGGTTCGGGAAAATTGCGTTAATAAATCTGGAAGTGCGGCGGAAATGTTAAGCAGTTGTTGTTAATTTGTTGGAAACACAAGTTGTCATTTGCTCAAAATGTTTGCAAACAATGGATGCTTTGAAAATGTCTGCCATCTTTGCGGCTTTCCCCCAATACTTCCCCTTAATGAGCTTAACTGCTCGAAAGTCAAGCGTTTTATAGTTGCGCCCGCAGTCGTTGAAAGAGCTCGAGGCGTCCTCCAAAGAGCCCGTTTCTTCAAGCCGCCATTGTTTTCGTACAAGAGCCGGTAATGGCGGTCCCATCTCGGCCTTATCGTCACTTTCCATAAATCCGAGAACGACGTTAATAATTCAATGTTCTACACGTTCGGATAACTTTGGTTCCATCGTTATTTCCAGGCCACTTAGCGAGTTTGAGCAAGTGCAACTCAGATCCCGTCTCGATCGATAAGAGTCACCCAGGAGAATTCGCATTTCCCCAATTCCTCGTTCAACCTCACTATTTTTTCAGGTATCACCACTCAATCCCCGTCGTTAAGTGGCGAACCTTCGGACTTATTGACCGCCTAACAAAGTTACGATTTGGATCCTTAACCAAAAACGTGTTGATTAAACTGTTGCCAATATCGGTTCAAGTGTCGGACTTCGACGTTTATTATTAATATATTTTATGCAAAATTCGCTCACCTGGCGGAGTCAAGCGTGCGAGGGAGGAATATTAATGAAACTCCGAAATAGATTTCAGTAGCTTAATTGGATTTTGCGACAGCGCTTTACGGGCGAATTGCTGCAGAAAAGTGCGCTTCTTTTCTCTGGTGAAACCTCATTTCCAGCTTTGTAGAAAAAATTTTTGAATTTCTTGCGGCAATTTTAGGCAATGCCGAACCGTTCCTGAGGGACAGGGGGAGCCATAACTGATCCTGAACGGAACAATTTTCCACGACGAATTATAAACAACACAACTGAAATTCTAGCCAGGCAGAAGCTACATTTTTATTAATAGGACACGCAATCATAATCGATGCATTAGCGTGACGCGTAGCGGTGCAAATCTGTCACAAATGGCGGAGGCGCCGGGAGAATCCATGCAGTGTCGACTATTTCACAAATTTACGTTGCGTTGGTGGGTAAAATTTTTAAGGAGACAAAATGTTTAGGTCAAGTAAGTTTCTCTCTATTTTTTCCCATTAGCAGCTTCTTGGATAAATCAAATCGTCCCATTTTTGCACCTCTATACCCTTTCTCTAGTTGCACCACCCAAATATATTTTCTCTTTTCTGCATCATTAGACCAATATTTCTAAAATGGTCGTGACAGCATTTTGGTGTTTTTACAACTTTTCTTGCCTCGTTTTCATTCAGTTGACGTCTCGCCTAAAAACGTTTGTTGGAGAAGCTGCCGAATAAAGTCAAGTTGTTCAAGCAGCAAACATTGTAGTTTAGAGACCTGCTAAGTTTTGAAACTCAATTTAGATACGCTGAATGATTCATGGCGAGTCGCTTCAATAGCGGCAACTTGAATTTTGGTGACCAAACTCCACGTCCCGAAAAGAAGCGTACGATCCGGGCTTAATCCCGCGTTAATTTCGTCCTGGATGAGCGACGCTTGGAAAGTGTAAGGTTTCCAATTAACTTTTACACAACAAAACTTTCACCGGGGGAGAAAAATTCTGGATTTTTAATCCGGCAAAATTATTACAGGTCATTATGCGCATATTTTCTGTCCTGGCTTCATTAGATTACGACATAAATCACGGGCAGGACGGAACCTGAAAAAGAGCGGTGTTGAAATAACCATCTGTTTTGGGATGAAAACTGAATCGCTGGATCGAGTGGTGTTATCGGTATAAAGATAATCTGCACGGTTGCCTCGTCTTTCAAGTCCTCCAACCGACCGATTAACCACCAACTGAACATTGCTGCGTGCTACAAAGGTCAATATGGATTTTATAATTCGACCATCCAGGCGAGTATCGGTGACGCACAAGCTTCATTCAGGCCAAGTTCGACGTTTTAGGCGAGCTTCCAGCAAATTCGCAGAAGTTGGGCAAGTGAAAGGCCAAATTGACCTAGAATAACAGCAATGTGCACAAATGTTTCTTCCGACCAATGGTCTAGGAAGATTCTTCGTTATCTAGTTGTTATTATTTAAACTAGCAAACGGGCCCCTTTGAAGAAGCTAATAACTCTATTTTGTAATTTTCTCTCATTCCTCATTCCTTGTTTTCATTACTCATTTTCAGTCTCTATAACTCATTTTGAGTCTTTATAACTCATTTTCAGTCTCTGTAACTCATTTTCAGTCTTTGTAACTCATTTCTAGTCCCCTATAACTCATTTTGAGTCTTCATAACTTATTTTCAGTCTCTGTAACTCATTTTTAGTCCATATAACTCATTTCCAGCCAAACTCATTTGTAGTCTTTATAATTTATTTCTAGTCTATATAACTTATTTTGAGTCTTTATAACTCATTTTCAGTCTTTGTAACTGATTTTTAGTCCCTATAACTCATTTCCAGACAAACTCATTTCTACTCTTTATAACTCATTTTCAGTTTCTGCAACTCGTTCTTAGTCCATATAACTCAATTCCAGCCAAACTCATTTCTAGTCTTTATAATTTATTTCCAGTCTCTATAACTTATTTTGAGTTTTTATAACTCATTTTCAGTCTCTGTAACTCATTTTTAGTTTCTATAACTTCCATACAAACTTATTTCTACTTTTTATAATTTGTTTACAGTCTTTATAACTCATTTTCAGTCACTGCAACTTATTTTTAGTCCATATAACTTATTTCCAGCCAAACTCATTTCTAGTCTTTACAATTTATTTCCAGTCTCTATAACTTATTTTGAGTTTTTATAACTCATTTTTAGTCTCTGTAACTCATTTTTAGTTTCTATAACTTCCATACAAACTTATTTCTACTTTTTATAATTTGTTTACAGTTTCTATAACTCATTTTCAGTCACTGCAACTTATTTTTAGTCCATATAACTTATTTCCAGCCAAACTCATTTCTAGTCTTTACAATTTATTTCCAGTCTCTATAACTTATTTTGAGTCTTAATAACTAATTTCAGTCTATGTAACTCATTTTTAATCCCTATAACTCATTTCCAGACAAACTCATTTCTAGTCTTTATAATTTATTTCCAGTCTCTATAACTCTTTTTGAGTCTTAATAACTCATTTTCAGTCTCTGTAACTAATTTTTAGTCCCTATAACTCATTTCCAGACAAACTTATTTCTACTCTT
This sequence comes from Schizotus pectinicornis, assembly GCA_951805265.1. NCBI lineage: Eukaryota > Metazoa > Arthropoda > Insecta > Coleoptera > Pyrochroidae > Schizotus > Schizotus pectinicornis. The sequence goes on from OX638207.1 coordinate 5,386,472, forward strand.
TATAATTTATTTACAGTCTATATAACTCTTTTTGAGACTTGATAACTCATTTTCAGTCTCTGAAACTCATTTTTAGTCCCTATAATTTATTTCCAGACAAACTCATTTCTAGTCTTTATAATTTATTTCCAGTCTCTATAACTCTGTTTGAGTCTTAATAACTCATTTTCAGTCTCTGTAACTCATTTTTAGTCCCTATAACTCATTTCCAGCCAAACTCATTTCTAGTCTTTATAATTTATTTCTAGTCTCTATAACTCATTTTGAGTCTTCATAACTCATTTTCAGTCTCTGTAACTCATTTTTAGTGCTTATAACTCATTTGTAGCCAAACTCATTTCTAGTCTTTATAGTTTATTTTCAGTCACCATAACTCTTTTTTAGTCTTTATAACTCATTCCTAGCCAAACTCATTTTTAGTCTCTAGAATTTATTTCCAGTCTCAGTTAGTGCAAATTTTTTTCATACTGTTAATGCTTTAGATAAAATATCGTTGAAAACTATTATTTTCTAAAATTACTTTTTGTAACATTCTTTCATTCATAAGCTGGTAACTTTACCTGAGGATTCCTTCAAATTAAGTGATTTACGGGGACCAATAATGGCGCCCTCTGGTTAATAAAGTGTTAAACGTCCATTCCGCGCCCGGCCTTTAAATGCTGCAATAATCGTCGCCGATGACCCGGACTTTTCCTGGATAATACCGAGCTTATTCTGAAATCATCCCTGTTCCAATCCTGGCATATCAAAGCTGCTGACTGTCTAGGGACTTGTCGAAGGTTATTTATCGACTTGCGACACCTAATCTCGAACATTAGCACCCCACGAGCAGGATTCCTGCCGGCGGCACAGTTCCGACAACACCGCAATAATCTGCAAGGAATATAATTTTCCACGTTCAGCTTAACGACAGCGCAACAAAAACTTGTTTGGTGTAAATCCCGACATTTACTACCCGACCAGTCAATTGTGATAATAATCGTTAAATGTCACTTAGAAAATCACATTTCTCGCCCTGTTACGCTCAAATTTCGTCGCGATAATAGACAATTATTGGACGTGGTTGGCAGTTTCAATTATGAAAAGTTTTATAGCGTCGATTCATAAATTTAGATTAAAAATACGAGTGGAGAGGACCGAGAGGTTTCAGGATTTTATTGCTTTCGTTTCGTTTGAATTGAAACAGGGTCCCGAAGACAATGGAATTTTGTCGGCATTAGTTAAACATTTGAACGCGTGACTGTTCCAGTATAGAATAGTTTACAGAAGTCATACACGCTACTTGTTCAATGCTCATGCATATTCCACTGAAAATCGATACAGTACATATTCCGTTTGTAAGTGGAAAGCTTAATTATTGAGGCGAATTTTGGGAAAATCTGCACAGCGAAGGGCTCGATTGAAAGTTGCCGCACGCTGAAAAATCCGGGATTAGCGAATTAGTGCGCAATCCGGCAGAAGAAGCTTGACGCATAAAAATTTGAAACTAACCCCAGCTTTAAATGTTTAATCCAGGAGTTTGGAAAATTCCAGGGAAATTTAATAAAAATGTGAAGAAAAATTTTTCGACCTTTATTTTCGCTAAAATTCGGTCCTGCGATGTCTAAATATTGACTCTCTAATTATTCGAATTTCAAGCCTCGAACTGTTTGATTCGAGGCAACATTGACCACGCATCCACATTGAAGTACTTCATTTTGTGGAGGCGGGACAATGTTTATTATATAAAATTTTACCGACTAGAAAGTTTCGAGAGGTCGAAACTTTTATACCCTGCACGTCGCCTTTATGGCCTCTATAAATTCTCTTCGCCCGTTTCGGCATTACACCTAAACATAATTTAAAAATTTCTCAACAAAACACGGCAGAAGTTGCCGGAAATGATCCTCGGAAGTTGGGCGACACGTGCGCCCTTTCTTCTGGCGATTTGATACGTTATTGCGGCAGCCTCATTGGCTACGTGAGATCTGCTTCCGATGTTTCGCTTCCTTCTGTCAACGAAATTCCAGATTGCGTCTCGAGAGGAACGTGTTGACCGCGACGTTGCAATCTCGACTTTTCTTCGCTTTTTCACGAGCACTTCGAGTCTTGTTTGCTTCGAGGGCGCCAAATTTCGCCGGGAGGGTTCTCGAGACAAAATTGGTGGAGGCGCCGGGAGAATTTTTTTCCAGACAAATTGTTGTTCACGTAATCGAAACTTTGTTTTTGCAAATAATTTCTAAGCTGTCTTCGAGTTGAAAGTTTGATTAAAAATTTTCGTTTCTAATAATTTCGAAATATTGGCCCAGCAGCTGAAACTTTTCTTAGAAATTTTCTGAGTCGTCAGTTTTTCTCAAGCTGCTGAATTGGGCAGTTTGGAAAGCTGTCTGGTCGGCTGAATGAAACGTGTCGAATTTTCGATTATGACATCCGTTTAGTAACTTTGGAAAAATTAGTTGCTTTCTGGCAACTCCTCGAACTTCCAAAATCTAATTGGCCAGCGACGTGCACTGAATGCTTGTTTTTCGGTTGTAATTTCGCGTTGTGCTCGCCATATTTAAAAGCTCGACTTTAGCCTGCAAACGGTTAATACACGGGGGTTTAATAACATAAAAGCAGCTTTGCAACGTGCCTCACCTGCATAAAACATAAGAGATAAAGTGTAGTTCGGCGCTTTTTCCGGCACGTACCAACTGTTTTTGGGTCTGTCGCTTCTTTCGTCCGTCGCCGTTTAAAATTTAAAAAGTTGCAGGATCCTGGCAACATAAAGAACGCCCCGGAAAGTTGCACACTTTTCCCGTTTATCATCATTGTTTCCTGAACAACGAACGAAGTTGCCTGCACGTATGAAAAGGAAATAAAACGATTCTAATGCACCCGGATAACAAAGCTGACTACAAAGAAGGGAGTGATAAAAATAATGCTGCATTGTTGGTGCACCGTCTGAATAGGGAGGACAGTCGTAAAACTTCTAAAGCTTTGCTAAATACTTCAAACACGACCTCCTAAGTTGATTGGAGACTTGAGCAAATCCGGTGCTCCTAAAGGAGAAGGTTTAAAATCAAGTTAAGCCACTTGTTAAGTTAAACTATTTGTTACCTTCCTTAATGTGACTAGAAATTGTTTTGTTTTCTAGGAAAGTTCTACGTAACCATTGTTCTAGTTTCTTGTCCAATTAATTACTCAGCACGAAATGTAATAAACGTCTCTAAGTAAATAACTAAAGACAAACAAGGCAAGGGTTCGTAAACTACTTTGCAACTTTGCACGTTACTCCTTGCACTTTGCAAAGATTTTTGTCTTTATAATTACTTGAAGAAATCCCTACTAATTGAAAACAATAAGGCTTTGCACAGTTTAAAATTATTTTAAATATTAACTAAGTTTTATTTGCTGTAAGGTGGCGACTGCAGTTAGGTAATTTATTAAATCTCTCCAAAAGTTGTCAAGGTTCTTGATTCAAAAAATTGAAAAACAAGGTTGAAAGTAAATAACAAAAAGTCAAGAAATAAAAAATAAATAGCAAACTTTAAGTGGAGGACTTTTAACTACTCAATATGAACTTCAATCTTTTTAATAGAATCTTAAAAATTTTGTTACAAAGATAAATGGAAAATTACGCAACTTGATAAGGAGAGCTACTGCTCTAAACACTAAAATAATTATTTGTAACTTAAAAAAGCTGCCTTATAAAAATATTCTACTTCAGATAGATATTTTTCTAAATAACAAAGTTTAACTCGATTAGGCCAACTTTAAAAAATCGTAAGTTTTAAACTAGCCGTCGTACTGAAATACTTCCTACCTATCTATAAAGAGTTAATCATGTTCTACTTAAGAAAAAATAACCATTTTTCTAATTTTGTTTCTAAATTTCTTATGAATTATTATGTTACAATTTTCACCTAGCTCCTTTACCATTTTTTCTCTGTTGAAAATTTGCTGACTCAGTTCAAAATTTCTTAAGAATGCTGCTTAATAAGACGAGATAATCAAAATTCAGATTTTTGTTAATTATCAGAATTATTGTTCACCTCAACATCCTATGTAATAAAATTTTTTAAGGTTTTGACAAACTACTACATAGTTTGTCTTGATAACGACTACTTTCAAAAATCATAAGTTCTAAACTAACTGTCTAACTAAAATAATTTCTACCTGCCTATAAAGAGCTAATCATAGTCTGCTTAAGAAGAAATAACCATTTTTCTAATTTTGTTCCTAAATTTTTTATGAATTATTATGTTACGATTTTCACCTAGCTCATCTATTATTTTTTCACTTTTTAAAATTAGCTGACCCAATTCAAAATTTCTTAAGGATTCTGCTTAATAAAACAAGATAATCAAAATTCAGATCTTTGTTAATTATTAGAATTATTGTTTACCTCGACATGTATGTAATAAAATTTTTTAAGGTTTTGACAAACTATTAGAAACTTGGTCTCGATAACGACTAATTTCAAAAATCATAAGTTCTAAACTAACTGTCTTACTGAAATAATTTCTACCTGCCTATAAAGAGCTAATCATAGTCTTCTTAAAAAAAAATTAACATTTCTCTAATTTAGTTTCTGAATTTCTTATGAATTTTTATCACCGAGCTCCTTCACCATTTTTTGATCTTTTAAAATTGGCCGACTCGATTAAGATTTCTGAAGGATACTGCTTAATAAGATGAGATAATCTAAATTCAGATCTTTGTGAATTATCAGAATTATTGTTTACCTCGACATCTATGTAATAAAATTTTTTAAGCTTTTGACAAACTATTACAAAGTTGGTCTCAATGACGACTAATTTCAAAAATCATAAGTTCTAAACTAACTGTCTTAGTGTAATAATTTCTACCTGCCTATAAAGAGCTAATCATAGCCTTCTTAAGAAAAAATTACAATTTTTCTAAGTTTGTTTCTAAATTTCTTATAAATTATTATGTTACGACTTTCACCTAGGTCCTCCACCATTTTTTCACTTTTTAAATTTGCTGATTTAATTCAAAATTTCTGAAGGATGCTGCTTAATAAGACGAGATAATCAAAATTCAGATCTTTGTTAATTATCAAAATTATTGTTTACCTCGACATTTATGTAATAAAATTTTTTAAGGTTTTGAAAACTATTACAAAGTTTGTCTCGATGACGACTAATTTGAAAAATCATAAGTTCTAAACTAACTGTCTTATTAAAATAGTTTCTACCTGCCTATAAAGAGTTAATCATAGTCTTCTTAAGAAAAAATTACTATTTCTCTGATTTAATTTCTGAATTTCTTAGGAATTTTTATCACCGAGCTCTTCGACCATTTTTTGATCTTTTAAAACTGGCCGACTCGATTTAAGATACTGCTTAATAAGACAAGATAATCTAAATTCAGATCTTTGTTAATTATTAGAATTATTGTTTAGCTCGACATTTATGTAATAAAAAATTTTAAGGCTTTGACGAACTACTACAAAGTTTGCCTTGATATGGACAACTTTCAAGCTACTACTTTTTTAAAAAATCGTAAGTTTTAAACTAGCTGCCGTACCAAAATACTTTCTATCTTTCTATTAAAAGCTAACTGTAGTCTGTTTAAAAAAAAATTGCCATTTTTGGAAAAAAATTCTAATTTTTTTATGAATTTTTATGTCAGAAAGAGGTAAAAAATGAGATAATTTCAAATGTTCGAGGTTTAGCTAGTACGAGTCGAAATCCTGCCAGGATTTGGTTAACGTTTTGTAGACAACTCCACCTACTCGTCCTGCTTCTGTCTTCTGTCCAAATAAGGACCTTGGCGCAGTGCAAATTCCGTCGTCTGTTGGTGGCACTTGTGCCCACCCACATTTGCTGCATTGCGCTTGGTACTCTTGACACTTCAAGACGTCATTGTTAATTAAAATATATGCGGCCGCTCGTAATTATTGCTAACACACTCGAACATTTGCAAGTCCTTAACAGTAGTTGACGTTTCTACCTGACCGGTGCGCCCACGACTCGCTTTGCTCGCCACACTTGCTATAAAAAGCAAAGGTTCACGAACTCTCAATGTTTATACCTGCAATCTCCAAGTGCGGATAATTGGTTAATTTCTGGCATTTCCCGGCGAAAGCGGCATATTTTTGCCGACGAAAAATGCCGAGAAGAATTTAAATTAAAGGTAGAAGCGTCTTGTGAGTCAATATAAGGCCGGGGAAAAGGGCGAATAGGTTGAACAAATCCCCGTGGCGGAGCACGTAAAATCTTTCGTATTGACTGCGGGTTTCCTGGTACGAGGCCATAATCTCAACTACCCACAATAGGTGGATATAAAAATACAAAGAGTTTTAAAACACAATGTAGGCATGCAACAAAATAAAGAATGAGAGCCGGTCGTAGGATTTGGCGACCGAGCTAAAGCAAACAGAAGAAGGGACCACCACGAACGAGTCAATTTCAATGCGGAACTCCGCGAATTACGTACAAGCTCAGAAGTAATCACGTAAAGAAATACTGGAGTTAGGTGCAAACGCAAATATTTTAATTTCCGTCCTGCGAAAGTTAATTAACTCCTGAATTATTTGATGATATCTTAATTAAGCAAGCTACCAATTTTTTCCCGGTTAGCTGACGAGTTTCGGGGGAGGAAAAAAGTTTGCGAGGTCCGCTTTCTGATGGTGGAGGTAGTTAGAGGTTTAAATTGGTGCTGGTGGGGTACCTTTTGTCGATGGCCGTTATCCATTCCATAGTTAAGGGTGGTCTGAGGACACTGTTTAGATCGAATTAAGGCGGCGAAACGTTGCGGCGATGAATCAGCGTCATCACGACAACCCGAAACATCAACAGGCGAGCAACAACTGGCCACGCCGAGTCGCATCCGGTAACCGGAGGAATGCGCAAGGCAGCAGGACTGCCGTAGCGGCTTCCTCCCTTGTTTTGGTACATTCGTCCTGACGGCGGTGCACTTTATCCTGGAGCATTAAGGCGTCTAGATGCTTCATGACCTGAATAACCGAGTCATTAGCTCCCAAAGGACCGCCTCTAGAAGCGCAGGTGAGCCACGCCGGAATCCACTAAGCCCTGATGGTCCTTGAGGCCGCAATCAGGCAAATTTAGTAACGTCATAAGATGCAAAATTGTAACCAAGTTACACTAAATCCTAACTTGGTGAAGGCATTAATAATGCACTTTACCCCCATTTCCAACACCCTTTGGAAAGTCATTTTTCAGGCACTGTTAAAATTTTTCTTCTAATATGTTTTATCATTGGTATAGAGCCGTAGCCAGAGGGTGGCCAGGGGAGTCTCAGCCGCCCCTGAAAAGAGCTACGCCTGCTCTTCAAAATTTTCAAAATATTTTTTGTAAAGAACTTCTAGGGGCCAGCAGTCTTTTTGGTACCAATTACGTGGTAATGTTAGACATCTTTCAGTAAATACTTCTATCAACGTTGTAGCAAGCGAACCAAGTAAAATCTAAATTTGAATTTGGCCCCGATGAGCAGGGAGCACTGCGCCCCTTCCGCGTCGGCGACCCCCTCAACAACGTTGCTAGGTAACACAATTTTTTTTTAGATCTCATGATATTCTTTGAGATCTGCTAATTTCAATTGAAATTTTATGATTTACCTGCTGAATCTCATAATTTTTTAATTTTTCTGGAGTTGTCTCAAAAATCCAAAAATCCAATCCAGAAAGTTGCTGACCTCTAGTAGTAGGTGCCTTAACTATAGTTTGAACAAATGCTGGCAACTGTAAAATAAGAATGAATACCTACGTTTTGATTATTTTGGAGGAGAATTACTTTGAAACTATTCAGAGGCAGTTAGGTAAATCCAAAACTTTTTGTTAATTAATTTTGGTAAAAGTGGTAACCGTTTATATAAAAATATAATAGCGACATCTCTTGGATGTTTATCAAATGTCATTAATTTCTACGAATTTATTCTCCACAATTTGGCAACACTGCCCGTTGACTTGACAGCTGTCATCTGTCGGCTGTCGCCATCATTTTATTTTCGTGATAATTGTCCTTTCGCCCCTTCTTCACGGCAATTATTGATGTCAAAGATGAAGATGGCTGATGGTTCTACAATTTTACGAAGAAACAGACCCGGAACCAAAGCGAAGGTACTACCAAACCCAACCCTTTCCGCTCCACTGCCCACAGCCCCCGGAGGTGGGTCACCTGAATTTTTCTCATTGTTTTACTCGTAGGACTTTTGTCGTTGGCCCGATGAGCCCTTCGAGGAAATGGACAGCACCTTGGCGGTGCAACAATACATTCAGCAATTGATCAGGCACAACCCAGCCAACATTGATCTAATCCTAAAAATGCCCGAATCTCAGGACGAAGGCGTTTGGAAATACGAGCACTTGCGGTAACTCTCTTCCCGGTTGTGATTTTCTTTTCACCGTCGAATTTCAGGCAATTCTGCATGGAATTGAACGGGTTGGCGGTGCGATTGCAGGGAGAATGCCATCCGGAAACCTGCACCCAAATGACGGCAACTGAACAATGGATCTTTTTATGCGCCGCTCATAAAACGCCCAAAGAGTGTCCCGCTATCGACTATACCCGTCATACTTTAGACGGTGCCGCTTGTTTGCTCAACAGCAACAAATATTTTCCCAGTAGAGTCAGTATTAAGGAATCGTCGGTAGCAAAATTGGGGTCAGTTTGTCGTCGAGTCTACCGAATTTTCTCTCACGCCTACTTTCATCACCGGTCGATTTTTGACGAGTTTGAAAACGAAACTTGCTTGTGCAAAAGATTTACCCAATTTGTCACAAAATACAACTTGATGTCCAAGGATAATCTCATTGTTCCCATTTTGGAAGAGGAAAACGCCCCTGAGGAATCAGAAGCTTAAGCAAATTTCACGCGATAGTTTCAAGTCTGACAGTGTAATTAGCACTTCTGAAAATTTATCAGCACCTCCAGGGTGTGGCTAAGTTGTTCATACTGAACAGGTCTTTTTTGGATTTTTTTTTAATGTAATTAGTTACTTTATTTCAAAATAAACTATCATTTGTGGTTGTAACGAATAAGAATCGTAAGACGAGTGGTTTCTGTTGTAATCAAACTGACCATGCATTCCAACAAAACTAACTTTTCCTATCTCTTAAAATTGTAACTCTTGCTACAAGTGAATACAGTAGAGTAGGTGAAGGAAGGGTGCTTTGAGTCACCTCTTCGTTTGATTTCTGCTAAAAACTACCTAAATGTTGCAGTCGTAGCTTCGTTTTTCGATTAGGGCCTCTTATAGAAGAGCCAGTTGAGTTGTAGGTTAATGTAAATATCTGCATTTAATTTCTCTGTAGAATGAAGCATCAATAAACTATCTTTTTTGTAACTTATTTTTGCGTTTTTTCACCACAACTAGCACTAGTAAGAACATCATCAGTTAACAGTTTTGTTGAAATGTTCATACAAATTGGATATGGCGAAGAAAATATGAAAATACAGCAAGAAAGAGAAAAAATGTTTCAGGTAATTCTCTCAATATCGTTTGGGCTGTTAAATCAAGAAATGCCTTAATGATTTTATTTCGGACACCACTGATCACAAAAGTAATTGTCAAGTGCTTAAGGGTGCATATTGACAAACAGAAAAAAAAATGCCCGCACGGCGTCACTGCAGTCGGAAATTTAGTTCGGCTTCACACCTTTTGTGATAATTAATTGATGGGTTGCTGAGCTGTGTAACTTCGCTACTCCCCGGCAGATGGCATGATAATGGAGTACGATTACCGCAATCCTCCATCTCTATAACATTAACGAAAAACGCGCCATCTGTTTCACATGCTCTGAACTGTTGAAGTACCAAACTTATTAAAAAAATTGGCAATGGTGACAAAAACTGTTTCATAAATTTAGTCTTATTTAAAAGCTTTCATTAATTACATAATCTTCCATAAGCAAACTATCTGAAGCATCTTTTCTTTTTCCTGCAGTATTTTTACATTTTCTTTATCACATCTAGAAGAAGCAATTTGTACGAGCAAAATTGCCTCACTTTCAGTGTTTCAAACCGTCACACTAATGATTTTCTAGAGGACGGTCGCAAACAAGATATTAGCTCGCAATAAACAAAATCTCAATGTAAGAAGTGTTTTTTATTAAACTTTCGGTCGACCAGTGATTTACAACTTGCATATCGCGCCAATCAAGAAAGTATATTGTTAAATGATTTACAGCTAAACATATTTACACACTCCACAAAGAAAGTAAAACAACTAAATAATATATTACAAAATGTTTATCTGCCAGCATAACTATGTAGAACAATATGTCTCCGAACCGCATAACCCACCAAACTGACTTTCAAACGAGGAACGAACGAGGAACCGAGGAAGTTGCGAAAATTCGTTCATTTTAAATGCTGAAGTTGCGTTGTAAATAAACTAACTAACTAAACAAGTGAAGCTTTAAACCGTTAATATTCCTGAACCAGGAGCAAAACCGTCAAACTTCAACATAAATACTGGGAAATATCGCAAGTTTCCAATCATTTTAATTATTTTACAGCGCGGCGTTTCTGTTAAATACAAAGTCTATAAACGTACACTTTTAACTTCAGGTCATTTCGGTGAAATTATCACTTTCCCCGACGTCTCCTCGTGTCCCTGGTACTTTGGTTTACTGTGGGTGAAAGGCAAATACCGATACTTGATCATGTGCTGCAAAAAATGAAAGAAAAAATAAATATTTCTATTATCAATTTTTTTTTTTTACCTTAATCTGCCTCTTCATGGTGATACAGAACAGCGTGATGAAATACATGACCAATATTGGCCAGAACACCGGTATGTTGAAACACTCGAAGAACGTGCAGAATAGGCCTATCACGGTGCTTTTCGTCACAGAGTACCAAAACTTGAATTCCGGCAACCGTCTGATGAAAGGTCTGAACTCTTCATTGGCTCTTGTTGGCAACTCCGGACCGTTCTCCTCAGCTTCATCAAAAAAATTGTTAATTTAAAAGATAAATTTCGAACTTAACTCACCATCAAAGTCCATCGCTGGGTCTATTTTTGGCGTCAAGAACGCTATGAAGAGATTTAAGTGGTAAATGCCCAAGGCGTACGTCACGATGTACCATCCCTGCAAACATTGGTTTTAAAAAACGTTTCTACTTTCAGCACTCAAGGCTTTAGGCAATAACATCTTTATGGGTGGATTACTGAGTGCCTTTGTGGCTAACCACCATTTATGTTTATGGTAATCCTTTGCCTTCTATGGAGTTTATACCAAATTGTAAGTACCTTTATTAGCCATAAATAACCGAAGAGTTTAGGCGCCATTGTCATGAAATTTGACTGCTTGATTAATGATCTTCAACTAGAAATTTAAAATTTTAAGATCAGGAACGTAATGATAGAAAAAAAAATTTTTTTTAAGGACCCCGTATAAATGGTGCGGTGCTTTTTGTGGCTGACAAGGGGTGTAATTTTTGTTTTCGCTTCTGATCCCTTGAAGTGGTGGAAAAGCCAGAACGTGTCCCATGGGCGTCACACCCCACAAACAAGAGTAGTAATGGTAAGAAGTACCTGCGCGTAAAGCACCCGGGCCATAAACCCTAGGATGAGGAGGAAGGCAGTCAGCCATCGGGATTTTTTCCACGGCACTGTCCTGTCCACCACTCCCTGGTACCACTAGAACAACACAAAAAACAAACTCGTGAGTACCTGTTTAGCGACGATGCGAATCCCGAAACCCAAAAGGAGCACCAGCGTCCCCGACCAGCGCCATCTACTGTGCGGCGTCCACCTGTCCAACGTGCTTTGGTATATCTGCGTCCACAACATCGAAACACGATCAAATTCAACCATAGACAAAACGCACAGGAGCGACTCCAGGCAAAGCGCGCAACTAAACGTCCAATCATCAGAAAGTTGATTCTAACAATTAATAACGGTAGCAATCAATTTCTAGTTGACTCTACCATCAATTATTGGCGGCCATAGTGACGTCATTACAGTAAATAGTGGCGGACTTCCTCTTTAACAATTGCTTTGCTTGATTACTATCTAATCTAGGTACGTGATTGCCTGAAATTTCTCAATGTCGCTAAAAACTGGTCTCGGGCCTAATAAGGGCGCCTCAAACCGGTGCTGGTGTTAAAGGAAATAGGTAAAGCCATTGAGGTTTGGTTAGTGCCCCCTGCCAACTCTCCATTGTTAATCGAGCCAACATCGCTTAACTAGGGATTTACCTGTGACAATCTGGTCCAGGCCTGTGAAATTGCACTTTTCTTATTCCCCGAACCCAGTAATTCGTCTTCCATGGTTATTTCCAAAAATTTATTACCTGAAATTGGGCAATGCAATTACGGGTAATTGGAGCAAGGCAAACCACCCGAACTAATGCCGGAACGTTATACGTACCTATTTGTACATTAATTTAATAAATCGCTAGGTTTAGTTGTCTTGTACACTCATTTCGGACACGTCGATTCTTCCATTACGGAACTTTGACAGTTCGCCTGAATGACGTTTCAAAATTCGGTGACAGCGACAGGAGTAGCTGAAAGCAGGACGTAATTCCTGTAGCGTTGGCACTACCGTATGCTAAAGCGCGCGGAAACCTTCAAATTTACAAGAAAATAGAGGCAATAAGTCCAAGAATTTTTCCTTTTAGAATTCGAGTCGGAAAGTGAAAGGTTTCAGTCTCCTCCAATTTTATTAGGGCTTTGAACCCCTAAATGTGACTTCTAACCTGCACCTTTGCGGTTTCTTCATGGATCTTCAGATTCCAAAAAGGACAAGTAGTAGATACTTTTTTAATTTATTTCCCTTAGGGCCGGTTTTACGAAAGGAGATTATATCAGGAATAGCGCTATTCCGGAATAATTCGAGATAAATGCGCTTTTACAAAAGTTGAATAGAATAATACTAGGTATGAACTGTCGACCGAGGGTATGTAAACCGGCCCTTAGTCCGGAATAGTTATTCCAATGCATATCCGACTTTCGTAAAACTGGCCCTGAATGGCCCAAGTTTGTCTAATTTTACTGTACCACGGTGTGTATGTACTAAAAAAAACAACTTGATTTTTAAATTTGCTCTTGATCATTAGGTACCTTAGATCTGTTCATCCTGCAAAAATGACAACTTTAGACAATGACGGTGGGTATTTCTAGGGTAAGTAGTCAGCAAACCCTAACAAAGTTATGCCATGGAGAGATTTTCCCAACGTAACAATCTTATTTTCTTCATTTTTATCGGGTCGTATTTAACAGTCTAATTGGCAACAATTGTATAAAAAATCTTGTATGTAGTACGTTGCAAAATTCGGGTTTCTCGCACGCGACGTGTTACCAAACTCGCTTCGCTCGCTTGGTAATATTCTTGGTGCGAAAAACACTTTCATTTTGCAAATTACTACATAAATAGCTATTGTTGATCAAAAATACACAAGCAATAAAATGTTGTGCAAATGGTAAATAATTTTATGCAAAATTACAGATGTAGATGTGCTCGGGCAAGAAAAATAATATTAGAGTAAAAATAGAAGTGGTTTGCACAAGAAAAGATATTGATTTCCGTAATATATAAATGTTTTGCTGTAATTGGCTTACATTATGTAAAACGTAAAACTTCTTTTAATGGTAATTTTTAATGGTGCTTTAAAAAAAAATTACAGGGTCCTGAACTGACCTTGTACAATAGTAGATTACACATCTAGGTGGAAAATGTTTCCTTTCTGTCGAGAGCTAAGATAGCTTACCGAGGCCCGTAGAGCCGAGGTGAGCTAATGCTCGAAACAAAAAAAATTTCCACCGAGGTTTATATACTGTTTTATTCGCAATCTTTTATTTTTTGAGGTTAAAAATGGGCCCATTTTTAACCAAGAGAAAAAAAGTGCGAATAAAACTTTTTTCGCGTGCCTTTTGTCTGGAAGTGCAAGCGGCAAGGAGAGATGCGCAAGCATCTCTTATTTTTGGAATAATAGAATAATTATTTGACGCACAAATAGTTTTTTGAGAAACACTAAATATAAATGGATAGCGCGAATATTTATTATGTACAGCACGGACGCGTAACTTGAGCGTTCTAAATTTGGTGAACATTTAGTAAAATTGATAGACATATAGAATTTAAAATGTAAGCAATGGTAAAACAATACGCAGCATAGTTATTTTAGTGGTGATGTTGTCATTTTCTGATGTATAATAATTTGTGTTTTATTTAGAATTTTTGATGCTCATTAAATTTTCTGGTGGACAGTGCAAGGGATGTATGGTTTAATTTGGTGTACATTATATTTGTTCCCATTTTTATCATGGTCAGAGCAAAGATCCTTTTTATATGCTATGCAGATTATCTTGAGGTAGGTACATATCTGTATTGCGTCCTTCAAAATAGGATGAGGAAGGGATTGTCACTCATCAGTAACCAATTTTGTAAAATCCTTAATCTTGAAACTTCTAGTCTTTTATTTAGAGATCCTAGAAATCAGCATGTAATAAGACCTGAATGTTTCTCCTAAGCCATCTACTGTAACTGTACTGATATGGAAGAGCTGATAATCCTTCAAGAGAAAGGAATCAAATTTCTCACGTCGTAGATAAAACATCATATTATAGAGATCTCCTTATTAGCAGATATCTTATCCATTAGAAAAACGTGCTACAAACTTAGATTTGCATGTTAATGTTGGAGATGACGTTCTCTACTATGACGTTGGTTCGCAAAATTAAAACTTGATTAAAGACAGATGATAATAAATGATAATGACGTCTTATTACCAGGAAAAATATATTTTTAATGAAAACATACCTGGATCAGAATCAGATACAAGTTTCTGATTAGGCCGGCGATAAGGTTTACAATAGATCTACAATAATTGTAGTTCCACATTACATTAATCATGTTGACTAAAGTGCCTTGTTTGAACACGAGCCATGTTCAATGGCAAATCTAAAGTAAGTATTTCTGGTTGTAAACCCTTAAGAAGGAACTACAACACAACAACTGTTTGCAGATACTCACCACGATCAGGTACTACTGATTATGGAAAACAATACGAAACCGTAATATCAACGTATTTATCTTTACGTTTATGCTTCGATGATAAAGTGAAAGATTTTTATGCTTCCACCAACAACAAAGTTTGGGGCGACTTCGACGATGCCATTTTCGAAATTGAACACGAAACCTTCAACAAAGTCACATTGGCGATTCAGTTGAAGCACACCACCAAAAACGTAACAGTAGAAAACTTAACCAACCCCAAAGGCGACTACAGCTTGGATAAATACCTGAAAAGTTACGAGAAAATTAGAAATGAAAACAACGAATTCAGAAACGTTCACTTTCTTTTATACACAACTGGAGGGTACAGCGAGAAAATCAACGAGTTTCAGTGGAGAGGCATCAAGTTGGAACGAATGGAGGGACTTGGGTCGTTTCTGGATAATTTCCAAGAGGACTCCGTCACGTTTCAGTTCGTCTCCGATGAAAGTTCGGGGGTAATTAGAGATTTTCTTTCGCACTTTTTTGTTTACACCAACCAGAAGAACTGCGAAAAAGTCATTAGGGACATCACGGAACTAATAGCGGCCAGGTACAGTTACATTGACGATATTTGTGAAGAGTTGTTGCGATTCGTTACGAACTGGTGCAAGGGCCATTTTGGGGGTTTTCAAAAATTAACCAAAAGTGAAATGGCGTTAAAACTGGCCGAACTGCTTTTGATGCCTTATATGGCAGAACCCTCTTTCGATCCAAAACCTTTTCGTCACGTGAACTTGTGGAACCAAGCTGTCAAAAGTGCTGATGTTACTATTATAAGTGATGTGAGTGAAAATGATTCGAAAATTTGGTGGTCGATTTTTCCAAAAATCAACTTTAGGGGGGTGTCGGATCCGAAGTTTTGGCTGAAACCTTACATCGTTTTAAAGGACAACTTTAAAAAATTAGTGCCGACGAAATGGATTTTGGAAAAAAGCGAAAATAATAAAATTTCGTTGAAGTCCCTGTATATTATTAGCTGGAAAAGCGGATTGGTGCCGTTATTTTTAAAATGTGAAAATTCTTGCAAGGAAGTTTCCAAAATTATCAACTTCTTGTCCAGAATTTGCCCCCGTAATTTCGTAATAGCCACCAAAAGTGGCGCGTTTTCGGGCCAATTTAGCAAATTTGAAAATTTGCTAGATTTGCAAAAGCGCAGCTACGACTTATTTTGCGAAATTCTGGAAAAAGTTTCGATTTCGGTCCAGAATCGCTTCGATATCACTCTAGAAGAAATGAAGAGTTACGACCCTAATTTTCTCGAGAAGTGCACCCCCGATTTGTTCCTGGAAATTCTGGAAAACGCGCCTGCAAAAAAATTGGAAACTGCTCCAGAACTCTACATAGAAAGGAGCATCTACGAGTTCCACGTGCACGTCGACGTCTTGAAGTTTATCAGAAAGGACGCCGTTTTTGTTTTTTGCGAACTTTCCTACCATTACGAGATTTTCACCCAACTCTTTCCAAAAAGAACCATAGATTTTACCCCGTTCCGCCTCTTCCGCAAGATTTCTAACAAAAACATATTTTTAGTCCCTTACGGCGTCTCTGTGAAAAAGGTGCGTAAATTTGCTAGATCCTTCCAACACCGCTACCACACATTTGTTCTCACGGAGAAGGACCCCAAAATTTTCACCCTTAAATGGGTCGAAAGCACGGCCTCTATCGACTTCATCCGAAAATTTCAAACCAACCAAGGCAATTTGACGATGGAAACCGATCTCTTCGAATTTAGCAGTCGGCCAACTAACGTCATCAGCGACCCAGCTGGCATGGGCAAATCCACGTTACTTGCCAAATTATTCAGAAATTGTCCCAACAACTTCTGGGCGATCAAAATAGACCTAACCAACCACTTAGACGAGATAGGGCGCCACCAAGAGAATCCCGCCAACTATTTTTTTGACCGAACCGAAAATTACGGAACTTTAACAAAAATTTGCTTCAAAGCCTTCAGTAGAAATGGAAAAGTGGTTCTGTTTATTGACGGTTTCGACGAGGTTCCTGTCAAGTTCCGCGACAAAGTTCTCGCGTTTCTCGAAGACTTCAGATCTAGAGGCTTCAAGCAATGGATCGCGACTCGACCAGCAACTGCACCTTTTTTCGAACAAAAATTCAACGTGCTTCCCTCTTCGATTTGCCCCTTCACCCACGAGGACCAAGAAAATTACATTGAAACCTACGCGAGAACTTCGGCCACGCCCGGAAAACTCGTCGAAGCTTTCTGGAAAACCGCCGAAAACTGGGACGCGTCCTTCAACGGAGTCCCTCTACACCTGAAACTCCTAACTGAAGCACTTGACTCGTTTTTACTCAACCACCAAAACGAAAATGACTCGGACGAGTTGGTTCCCATTGATATTTTGCAACTCTACGAAAGTTTCGTCGATATGAAGTTCAGTTACAGTCAAGCAAAATTTCTGAAAGACAACGAGAACGGTACCGAGCACTTAAAGCAATTCTTCAAAAGACACTACAAACCCATGTACCAAATCGCCTCAATCATCACAGTTTTCGGCAAGGAAGTGGCCTCAAATTTCATCTACAGAGACACGAGGGACTTTCTGGGCGAAATTCGGGCTGGCGAAGAGAAAAACGGGATAATTGTGGCTGTGAGCGAGGACAACGTCCCGATTTTTGGCCATCGCATTTTCGCCGAATTTTTCGCCGCTTCCTGGTTGGCGGAAAATTGGGACAACCCCCAAACTCGGCAGGTGGCGATATTGCTGTTTGAAGAGGTTCACGCGATGGTTAGAATATTTTTCGATAAGATTCTCGCGAAGAAATCTCCGATCGTTCGGGCTGTTCTCGACCAAGACTTGAAACTGCTCCAAAATTGTTCTAAAGAAGAACTGGAAACTGTCGACGAAGCAGGGAGGACCGCCCTTCATTTGGCGTGTTCGCGAAATGGCGAAGCTCAAACCAAAATTGTCGCGTTTTTGCTGGAGAAGAAATTGTCGCCTCAAAAGAAAGACGCAATTTTTGGTTTAACCCCCGTTCAGTACGCAGATAAAACGAGGAACGTCAAGGCAATCGAGAAAATTCTCGCAGTTCACTCTTTGGAAGTTTCCAATTTGCAGATGTGCTCGGATGTTAAAAGTTTAGTTTTTAGTTGCATTATGAGTGATTGCGTTAAAGTTTTGGCGGCGTTACGGGACTATGTCAATTCGAGCAATTGTTGGACCATTTCCGACGAAGACGACGACCTAATCTTCACCGCCGTTGAACATGGCAATAGTGTTGTCGTGAAATTGTTGTTAGGGATCAACGAATTTAGGAGGCACATTAGTAACACCGAGAGCCATGGAAATGCTGCCTTGCAATTGGCACTCATGCGAGGCAACATGAAAATCGCACAGAGGCTGTTGGATGTTGCTGCAGATTACAAGAAAGTCGAGCCGACCTTGACGCCGTACCAAATTGCGATGGAGGAGTCAACGGGAGGGATCAGGAAAGTTTTGGAGGAAGCCCAAAACTCCTTTCAGCTATGAAACAAGACATTGATAACGGGATTCCCTAAAAGTTTAAATTTTAAACCGGTCTAAACTCGGTTTAAAATTTAAACCTTTCTTATTCTGACTATTGCCTCAAATAATTTTTAAACCTACCGCCACTTTGATGCTCTTAAATGTATGTTATTATTTAAGTAGGTAATTTATTGTATTAACTTATTGCATTGTTGTTGTTATCTTAATTGTGCAATTTTCACACAAAAATTGTAATGAATTTCGAGAATTTCGAGATTAGCGATTAAATTCTATTGTTGAAAAAAATTATGACGGTAACTTAAAATTTATTATCACTGCAACAAATAGTTACAATCATGAGTCATCGTTGCTGCTATTTAAAATTGGCCCCTGTCCCTCCACTTCAACTTTCTCATCATCGCTAGCGCCTGTTGGCACCATTTCTATCCTTTTCGGTAGAATCATTTCAAATGCTTCTTTAAACGATTTTCCTTCGCTAACTCGTAACAAAATTTCAAATACTGCAATAAAACGTTTCAAAAAATCCAGCAACAATCAGTTTAGACGTACCCTGGTTGATTGTGAAAACTTTTCTGTGCTTCATCCAGAAATATTCACCTATGGGCAATTGGCCGTGCGCTATCCCTTGCTCTTGTGCCTTTTTGTAGCAAACTCCCTGAAACAACCAAAAGTTAATTTGGACCACTATTTTCCTTTATTGGACTTTACTTTGTGAAAGTTGTGGTCGACCAGACCTCCAATAATGTAAACTTTATCTTGTTCTAGTTCCGTGATAATATTCTCGCTTTCGCTACTTAAATACACCAAATTGTCTTTAGAAAACACTTTGAGATAATCTTCACTATAGAACTTGATGTCCCAATTTTCGTACCCATGATGCTTGGCCATTTCCTCCTTACAACGTCCCTCAAAACTGGTCAAATGCAGCTGCATTGGTGCTTTAGCACGTCGATTTTCCGTGTAAATCCTCAAAATTTGTTTGATTGTTTTTGCCATATCCTAAAACAATAAATTTTAGCGCCAAAATTGAGCAATAAAAAAAAACACCTTATCAATCATTAAATCATCGAAACTTAAATCGATGCAAATTCCAATCTGACAGGGACTATCGCTCATCTTCACGCGCTTCAACTGTTTGCGGCTGGGCCCCAAATCAATGTTGTTCAACTTTGCGTTGATTCGTTTCTCTTTGGTTCGCAACCGCTCCTTGGCGCGCTTCTCCTTTTTCACTTCCTGCCACTTCAAGCACTTTTTGTACTTTTTCATTTGCCGCTTTGTCAGTTGCGAAATTTCCACGCCGTTGAAAGTTTCCGGGGGGGTTGAGACGCATGTTTCACTGGGGGCCACCGGTTCGGTGACGGGCGCAATTTTCTTAGCAACGGGCGCGTCCACTTCGGGGTCATCTAAGGGGCGCTTTTCCGCCAAATTTTCGTCCATAATCCCTGCAATGGCCTAACAGTTTGACAAAAAACACTCAACAACAATGCACATAACCTCAGTTATAAACGTCAAGTGTCAGGAATTTCGCACGTGGAGCAACAGGCTTAGATCGATAGACAGCTAGCATTGCAAGATTGTATAATGGGTTGCCTGACTTTGGGCGCTTTTTGCAATTTAATTTTGAAATAATGTAGTAAGAAACGAAACAAATTATTGCAAAGCACATTTAAATTATTCAATTTGTTGCATTACTCTTTCTGCGAGTGCGTATTGATCGATTAAAAATTACGGGAACAAGACAGATTCTTCTATTTAGAAAGTTATCACAAACAAATTTAGTTGCAAGTGACAAGACCGACCCTTAATTCTGGCACGTTGTTGAAATTACTTTAAACTCTAGGGTTCATCGCTGAAAGATACTATTTAGTGTCGCTAATGGGTCTCCGTTAAACCCCAGACATCCAGCATCCAGAAGTGATTGCTTTAAAACTTCGCAACTATATTATTGCAACATTTAGTCACATGCACCCCTATATTTTCGAACATTAAATACTATTAGAAAATATATAAATACTAAATAAACCTATACTTAAAACATTTAAGTGCAGACTCCATTAATCTACAAAGTCGAAGAATGGACCAGCAGTACCTTCACCAAAAGGGTGGTTTTAGTCCGAGCTTTCATTTAGTTAATTGTGACTTGAATGCATTGAACGTAATTAGCTGGTTGTTGGATGGGGCGTGTAGGTATTTTGATTAAATCCTCTTGCAAACTGCACGGACAGGCTGCATAATGCAAAGGGTGTAAGTACCTAGTTGGTTCAGAGCGTCCTCCTCAGTTGGGTTGTGGGCCATTTGTCCCGGAGCGCATTGGAGGATGTGGAAATATTCATCAAGGATAAAGATAATTGCAAGCTCTGCATTCCGCCGTTATTAATGTTCAGATACGTGCATGAGCTGCACATAGTTAATTAGACCAAATTAACTGCTGAAAACTCACCTCGACAGAACAACTAGAACACTTCCAAGTGGGTGGATAATTTATTAATTAACCTCTCGAGACCTCGCTTCTTGTCGGCCCTTTTTTGACAAAGTTAACGGTTTCTTTGTTTTTGTCGAAACGACTAGTCGCTTAACTCGCCAATTTCGTTTTCTCTTGGCATATTTGCAGTGAAACTCGGTTTAAAGCAGATAAAACTCTTTTAAGGTCGACGATATTTTCAGGAGAAACAATAATTCAGGCCCGAATGGCCGTTTGCTCTTTTAATTTTCGGGCCGTTTTATTTGTTCAACATCGAGCTGGCGACGTTTTAATTACTTCAAGTTCTTCATTTGAGTTCGCCGAGCTTGATTTCGAACAGACGGCGTGATTAAATCCCATCCGGGCGGAAACTGAAATTAAAGAAAGTTTACTAGTTATATCGAAACGACGTTTGTAACTTGTAAATTATCCTTCTGTCTGAGGATAACTAGCTATAGTGAAAGTTGGACTCGTCTGCCACTCGAAGTGAAGCTCTGCGCCACTTTGACGAAATTAGCCAAAAATGGAACGGCGTTTTTTCCCCACTAATTTTTCAGCAATTCCTCCATAAAACAACGCAATTAGGGACGTTTCGCCGAATTGTTGACAAAGGTGCGTTTTTATTGCTTTCCCTTTCCCGTCCAAATCTGCAAAACGAGTTAATATTTAATAAATCCTAAAAGCAGGTTTTGCTAATTAAATTATTAAATTGCCAATGTTAACGACATCAGAAGCGAGACTACAGTAAATTCTTAATTAGCTAAAAGCTTTAAACAAAACATCTTCATTAATTATGCATAATGAGTCGCGTGGTCAAAGCCCTCAATGCCGGTCCCCAATTTAGGGCCAAAGCGAACAAAAATTCTGAAACTTTGACAATTTGTAAGGATGAACGGGAAATGACTCCATCAACTCCACTTTCGTACCTTTGTCGCTGCAAGATACGCGATTGGAACAAAATTGGGGGTGGTGCAGCGCAAATAACTGTCTCAAACATCCAGTTGCAATCTTGAAACAATTTCGGTGAACGCTCCCAATCTTTGGATCCTTTGATTCGAAAGATGCCAACTTTGATGTCAGTCAAACGCCTACTAAGTGAATACCAACAAGAAGAGCCGCCCCAAGTTTAGTTTGGCTGCAGCTCAAATGCATTTTGCAGAAAACAGCAGAAACAGTCACGACAATCCTCAATTTCCGTCAGAAGTGGTCGATGGTGAAGAAGAATGCCATAACTTCCTCCCGGACGAGCTGTAAGACTTGATTTGAATTCGAGACATCCAGCCTCTGGAAGGTACGAGCGTTATCAAGCTTGACGTGCAACTTGAAAGTATCGAAGCTGTCAATTTCGGTTCTTTTGTGCCGTCGAACGTCTGGGAGTTTGCGAGGGCTGTTTCGAACCTCCTCCATCTCCGCTATTGAGCAGGATCCCGGGGGTGGGTCGGCGCGGTCCCATGAATTGTTAATCCGGCCGCCGGATCCGCTCTAATCCCAGATGTATTATTTAAAAGAGTGTTAAGTTAAACCAAAACACGAGATAATATTATTAAAAGTTGGTGCGTTATGTGTGAAGTTTTAGCGAGTGCCGTAATGACGTTATCTTGATTGGAGAGGAACCTGGTCGTATAGTCGCCGGATTAAGCAGGAACTCCATCCGGAACTGCTGCCCTCAAGCGGCTCGAGCTCGGTACTAAACTTATATGAGCCGGTCTCGGGGGGCGTTTTCGTCTATGCGACTTTTTCATGGAGCGAACCGGGAATATTAAATGAATCCGCAAACCTGCACCGTTCACGGAAAATTATCGTTGTTTACTTTCCATTATCGCTGCTGCGACGAGATTTACACAACTTTCAATTTGGGGACGCAGTCGCCTCTAGTAATCCCGGCTCTTCCATTTAAATAGAACCGGCAGCCAAGGGGGTTATTAAGAAACAGCCCTGCTTAGATGCCGGGGCATGTTATTATTTCCCACAAAACCGCTAAACTTTTTTCGCAAAACCAGCTCTTGAAGGCCAGAACTAATTTTGAATTTGATGAAAAAGTTGTTGGATCGTATACGGAGACGCTTAGGCTACAATTCTTAGAACAAGCCGTCGAGGAGCTAAAAGTTGGTTATAGCCAGTTAATTATTTTTGTGCAGCTGGACCGGCGACTGTATGGTTGGTTGCCTGCCCTTCTAATTTGGGCTCTTGAGCGTTTGGTAATTGGAGACCGGGGGTGGCTGGGCTCGTCCGGTTTGCAGGTGGAAGCTCGAGGATGTTAACGAAAATTAAATCGATCATCTACTGAAATTAAAGCTTGATTGAATATGCAAATGGCCGTTCTGATCAGAGGTCCATGATGAACAGACAATTTCCACTGGCGTCACGTGGCTGCTAAAAACAACATTTCCAACCCAATTGGTTCCATCTATCGAACATCGTGTTTACTTTCCTTGAGTCGGCATTGTTGGCTCTAATTGCGTTTCGACAATGAAATAATATTATGCGTCAGCAATTAGATTCCCTTGAAGTTCTGGTGATCGGAGTGAAATGCATGCACTACCGATTCAAATCTGGCTTCTTGTCATTTCAATTGGATCGATGGCACAATTTGGCTTTGGTGCATGCTGAAGGAAAAAGGGACGGGGAAAACCCGCAGGTTTGTTTGTAATATCGAAATGCTATCTGATCTGATTGCATAAATTGCGGGAAATACCAATTTTAAAGTTGATTAGGATCCCAGATTGTATAGTGATTCTCTTCAATGTAACGGAAAATTTCAAATAATTTAATGTGGTAAAGGGAATCGGGCTGGGGGAATTGCTTTAGCGATTTGTTTAAATTAAATTGTGGTTACCGGCGGGGAAACGGGCAGATTTATGACATTTGGTGCGACAAATGGCCAGAGATTGGATCGGGAAATTTATGGCTGATTTTGGGCTTCACTTACGAGAAGTTGTAACTTAATTAAAGAATTCTTCATGCGAGATTCGTTGGCTGGCTTGTCATTATTTAACAATAAAAAAATTAATAAGCATGAACGTTTTACATTATAATCAATCCCCCGTGATAATTTTTAGGGTGGCATTTAACACTCTACCAGATTTACCCAATATTTTTATACAAAAAAATACTTTAATTTCCCGAAAATACTAAATGCTCACCAATATTAAGAAAATACATAATCTTAAAGCGACAACCAAATATTGACATAATGCTGGCCTCTTATATATTTTGTTTGCCAAAATAACTTTTGTTGACCATAAATACTAAATGTTCACCAAATTTTATTCCGCATTTAATTCTAACATATTACCCAGATATTTAATTTTCGACAGTGTCTTATATTATTAGCAGTTAAAAATACTATTTGTTCATCAAAAATACACAAGCAATAAAATGTTGTGCAAATGGTAAATAATTTTATGCAAAATTATAGATGTAGATGTGCTAGGGCAAGGAAAATAAGAGTAAAAATAGAAGTGGTTTGCACAAAAAAAGATATTGATTTCCGTAATATATAAATGCTTTACTGTAATTGGCTTGCATTATGTAAAACGTAAAATTTCTTGTAGTGGTAATTTCTAATCTTGCTTTAAAAAAAAACAAGGCCCTGAACTGACCTTGTACAAAACTTTTTTCCCGTGCCTCTTGTCTGGAAGCGCAAGCGGCTATGAGAGATGCGCGAGCATATTTTATTTTTGGAGTAATAGAATAATTATTTGACGCACCAATAGTTTTTTTGAGAAACACTAAATATAAATGGATAGGGCGAATATTTATTATGTACCGCACGGACGCGTAACTTGAGCGTTCTAAATTTGGTGAACATTTAGTAAAATTGATAGACATATAGAATTTAAAATGTAAGCAATGGTAAAACAATACGCAGCATAGTTATTTTAGTGGTGATGTTCTCATTTTCTGATGTATAATAATTTGGGTTTCATTTAGATTTTTTGATGCTCATTAAATTTTCTGGTGGACAGTGCAAGCGATGTATGGTTTAATTTGGTGTACATTATATTTGTTCCCTAATTTTTATCGTTGTTCAATTTTATCTGGGGAGAAGTTATTTGAGAAAATAACGTTTCTGTCACGTACTTTCTCATGCAATTGGCCAATTGCATCCAGTTGAAAACTTATGCTCTTATTTCGTCGACTTGATAATAATAATGAAACATGCGATCTTTCACTGAATAACTTCGTTAGAGAAACTTACAATAATTACGAGCCGGCGGTGAGCACCTCAGCCATCAATTTAGTCAAATTGGCGTTTGCTGGCGTTATTTTTCATTACCACTTGCCCGCGATGTCTATTTTATGGCCTCAGTCGAACACCGAAACTATGAAACTATTGGAAATTTATTATTTCACCGAAGAGTTTATGGTAGCATCCCCTGAAATATACCGGCGATAAATCACGTATCAATGGAATAATCCGACGAGGCGCCCTTTCTGCGACGTTCCACCACCTTTCATCTTTAGGATCGCGAAATAGGGAGTCGGGCGGATTTATTGAATTATGCTACATATTTTTTTTATGACACCCACATAAATCGGGGAACTTATTATAAACCCTTTTTAAGGTTCATTCCAATAAATCCATTTTTTTTTATTTGCGACTCGAGTCCCAGATTCAGCCGGATAACAACGAGACGGCTTGAATCGGCTACAGGAGAATAAATGGCGATAAGCACAGTCTTCTAGCGAATAAAAAAATTTCTTTCCACGCACCGCACGACATTTTTGAGAAAAATCGATTTACTTAAAATTAATTTTTTTGCCAATTTTCTGTTAGAAACTTAACCTTACTTGAGATGAATTTTCACCTCTACCTCCGCCGCTTTATTAACATATAACTTTGACTCACTAGCTCTCAAAGCCCTTCCTGCTCGACTTGATCTCATTAATGCAACAAAAGTTATTTTTGCTATTAAGACGAACCATTACTTATTCAGTTGCCTCGTTTCCTTGCAATATTTACTTTCAAGGAGTCTTGGGCTTCCTCCTAGTCTTTAAGCCGGATACGGGCCGCGTACAGGACTCAAATGCACCCTGCCACTACTTCCGCTCTTGCAAAAGGTAAAGATCCAATTTTCCTGAGGACGTTACAAAAAGACGAATTGCGTTAGCTCCACTAAAAGTTGATGATGAAAGATAATCCCGACGTGGCGGGGGCTGTTTTGACGAAAAACGCTAAATACGACGATCAAAAGGAAAAATAGCAGCTAGCAGGTTTTATGGAATAATTTTATTTTCTTCAAGAACTCGGCAAAATTATGTAGGTAGACGGGCACACCTGAAGTGAATTATTCAATTTGCGCAACTTCAAACGGGCGAATTTTAGTTGGACCAAAGAGACAGAAAAAGAACTGTTGGAAGCTGGGATTTCAATAATGTAGAAAAGAGTGATCAAGGA
The DNA here is from genome assembly GCA_951805265.1 of Schizotus pectinicornis. Lineage (NCBI taxonomy): Eukaryota > Metazoa > Arthropoda > Insecta > Coleoptera > Pyrochroidae > Schizotus > Schizotus pectinicornis. Next base: position 5,412,774 of record OX638207.1, read on the forward strand.
CCAATAATTGGGTGTGCTGAGTTGAATAATTTTACCTGCCAACGAAAGCTAATTATGAATATGAGCGCAGGAACGACCTTTGAATGTGCATTATGCCAGCAACAGCTTAATGGAAAACACACATAAAATAATGAGGCGAGTTCATTATGGGAGCCAACAAGGGGTCGGTCGGCATTTTGTTTGACTTTCAAAGGACCATAAATTAAAGAGACTCTTATTACCGGCGCCTCCATTCATTATTAAAAATGACCACCAGAAGGCACAATTGCCGGCGAGAGAGCAGCAGGGTTACCAATTCATAAACTCATTATCTGCCTCAACATTTGAAACGTTTTATAGTTTACATAGCAAAAACTTTGTTTCAAACGTTTTGGCGTCCTCTTGAGCAGAAACCTGACCTTTTGAGGATTTCAAAATGAGAGTTTTGATCGGAAACTTGAGTCTACACATTGCAAAACTCTCTAGAGACAAAGTAAAAATAGAAATTTTTTAGTGTAAAGATATTTAATTTGGAGGAGAGCAGGTCGAGAGATTCTGATTCTCATTTGAATGCATTGTGGCGTACTCCACGACTTGCCCGCATAAAACCCAGAAGCCCTATTAATTTTTTACGAGCCTTTTTCGAAATTCTCTCTCGGTTATAAGAAAAGCTGCGGCGCCGCTGACCATGTACATAAAACTCATCTCGTAAATTCCCCTTTCAATAATAATCCGTCAAAGTCATCTTAGTGACCCTTAACTGGTGGTATTAGAACCAAATTGGACCGCGTCGTAACTCCACACTTCCACAGGCCCCACCCTCCAACACTACTGCATAAATTACTTAATTACTATTACGAACCGCCCCCAACAACAGCCACCTTACCGCCACCGAGGGGTTGTCGAGGCCCTCGCGTCACGCGTGCCGTTTCATTAACATCAACACACCGGTTTATTCGGACCGGGAAGTTATAAAAGCCGCCATGTATCTCCTGGAAGACGTGCACGGGATAGGAACACCCCATCTGCGAAACGGAACGCGACGGCGGATTTGAGTCGGGAATTCAATGTCGTAAAGTGAAACGAGGCCGATATGGGGGCGCACATGGCCGCCTCTAATATTCGGACTTTATGCGTGCAGACAATCATAAACGCCGACCCCAATTTAACGCAAATAGCAAGTCGGAGAAGCGAGCCATTTGTTTACGAAAACGTTATAATTCTTTGTTTCGGTTCGCTTGATTTTTAGTACGAAGGTGGACGAGCAGGGGTGGCGCGAAACATGGACGAGAAACGAAAATGGGCGATTTTATTGGCGGATAGGAATTAACGCAGTGTTAGCGACAAAGCCGGGGACGTAATTGAAACTTGGAACAACTAGTCCGGTATTTTTTAAAACTGGCAATTTTTTTATGGGGGTCGTTAGCGGCGTTTCGGTTTTATGGGGATGTGGAGTAATTAAGGGCCACCTGCAAAATCGGAATTTCCGTCAAATTGAGGCGGTTGCTGGATCAAAATGCCAACGTGTTGTTGAAAATTTTATGGCGCAGACCAACGCAATTGAAATTACTCTTTGCCACGAAGAGATTTCTTTGTCCTACTTTCCGCCTCCGCAAACTCAACGACGTCAGCCTTACATCTCGGTAACTTTAAGTTAGCCACAGCAGCAACGCTGGCGGGCCTTGCGGGGTGGTTATTGGCTTTAGCAAAACTTGCCCCGACCGCGGAGATAACGGTGGCATGAATTGAAACGGACATCTGTTTTTCCCTTTCGACGGTGGCAAGTAGGCGTCTGAAAAACCCTCGGAATCGAGAGTGGCGTAAAAACGTGGCGGAAAGCTACCGAGAACAAACGCAACCCCTATTCAGACGCATCTAATGTTAGTTATATAAAACACAATAATGCGACCGACTAAATGGCCGTTAAAACCACATGGAGAAACACCAGCACCAGCCTGTCCCGACAACAACAACAACAACAACAATGCCGACATTATTGAGCACTTTTTTCGTCTCTCGTCGAAATCGGCAACAATCGTGCCTACCCCTTGTTTATCTCGCAAAACAAACAAAGAAGTTAAATAACATCAAAGGGTTGCGCTCTCGAAATAGATAAACGCTCTCAAGTTCGAGCCGGAAGGAAGAGGTAAATAAAGAAATAGGCAATTGGGACGAAGTTCGGGTTGCTTTCGCTGAGAAATTAGAAGATGGGGTCCGAGGATCGCTCTTCAAGTTCGCCGGAGAATTAGCAAAAAATTATGAGATCCTCGGTTTGATATTTGATACATCAACGCAGCTTCGGCAAGACAACATTCTCGTTCCTTTCTCCAAACGCTTTTTTGCTACCCTTTGATTTTTATTTATTTAGAGAGTTATTAGTGGCGCAAAGCTTTTACTGTTTAAGTATTAATCTATATGGCGGATTAACCACTACGCGTTCAATCAGCCTCATTAATCAATCCTGCATGCGTGGTCCGATTCGGACTAATCAACCGGATATCGGGCGGCCACTCCTAATTAAAGCTTCACATCTATGAACAGCTTTTAACCTTAGCTTGTTGTGTGGGGGCGGTTGGAAATATTGTTGGATTTACGGCCGATTCTCGATGTCGACCCTAAACTGTAGTGGCGTTATCGTATGTTACAGGTAGCGTTCTTGCTGATACCTCACGTATTTTAAACGTGTTTGATAAGCCATAAATATGGTTCAGAGGGAGAAGACGCACTCACTAAATCCGCATTATGGCGGACTGCAACGAGATTTATTGTTGCGATAAATTAAAAATAAAATACGACCCGACCGATTTACGTTTTAATTGTCGAGCAATGGCAGCAAAGCCGCGGGAAAAAACATGCGATAACGTTATGTTGTCAAAGTTGAAGAACGAAAAATGGCGCAAAGCGGTTAAAATTGGAAGCGGTAATGGACATCAGTGGGCCCGATTCCCCCGGCGCATCCACCAATGTTGCGATTTCACATTATTAAAAGTCAATTAAAGTTAAAATATTATCAGTTCCATTTTGGGACAAATAAAAATCGACCTAGCTGACTTCGTTTCTTTTTCTATGTAGGTATATACTTTTCTTATAGTCCAGGAGGCAGTGAATTTTTTTGGACCTTATTTTCCCAGTTGCTTTATATCAATTAGTTTGTTCTACTAGTGACACTAATCAACAATTTTTGAGTCTAGCAAAAATTTTCCGATGGGTTCCATAAAAAAAAATTAATAAGTCGACTTATTTTTCCCATAATAAATCTTTTACATTTACTAAAGTAGATCATAAAACTTACGAAAAAAGCAATCTGGCTTATCTCAAGTTGAGGAAAGTAAGTCTGGCTGAAAATTTGCTGATCGGGTAATTTGACCGATTTTTTGGATTCTTAACCCTTATTTTCGCATGTTTGAAACTTAGTATATAAATTGATACCATCATAAACTATAATTAAAAATAAGTTTGGCTGATTTACGAAATTGGCAAATGAGTCTGGCGGCATTTTCAAAATGGCAAAAATACAAAATTATCGCTCTTATCTTCCCAGTTCTGAAAATTTTTCACATGATAATTTATACTATAATTCCATGGAAAAAATAAGTCTGCCTGTTATTTACAAAGCCTCGCCAGACTTTCCCGATGTTTTAAATTACACGCTTGATTATGTATTCGGAACGAGAATGCGACGCAGGACAATTATTTGTTTTATTTTACCACCCTGTCATATTGTTTATTATATAAATTTTTTTTCCAAGTTTTGCGGTGTTGGGGGTATATTAGTGGAAAAAAACATGTAGGTACAACACCAATCGTCTGTATAATTAAACGTACCTACCGAATTGAGCGCGCCTGGCGAGCATTAGACGAGTCTGGAAAGGCTTTGGGGGTCTTCCATAATAGTCAGATTGTATTTTAAGCTATTGTTATAATGCAAAATATTATTTGACAAATTTTCAGAACTACCAAAATAAGGGAAATTATATTAATAAATAATTCTCAGTTTTTTACCTGCCAGACACATTTGCCATGCTTGCTGATCAGACAGACAATTTTTTTTACTTAACTTTAGTATACCCCTTGCTACTAAAACCATTTTCATCAGTGTAAAAAAAAGTGAAGCGCATTTGTACCTTCTGAGGCATTTTCCGCCTTAACCCATCGAAAAAATCCTCCCCCTCCCCCCATTAAATATAGAAAATATTGCTTAGAATTACTAACTGAACAATTCTATCGAGGTTTGCTGACTAGAAAAATAAGTACCAAAAAAATTTACTGCCTCCTGGACTATTATATTAATAATACAAAACAAAGAAATAAGGTATGTTTAAGACACCGTTAACATTTTACATCGACTGCACTTGCCAGAATCGTAAAGCTCCAGCGTCCAGCGCAGCTCACTCAGAGATTTGATCGTGGTCACCCTGTACAGCGGAGGTGGTTGTGAACAAACCACCGATTTCTTTGAGAAACCATCGCGTTGTTAAAAAAAAAACTTTTGATGAGGCTCTGACAGCATCAGCGGTTACCAAATGATTTTTGCTCCTTAAATTATGCATGTACCTTCCTCCTCTCGCACGTCTCCGACCCACCTTTGTGCTGTTGCTATTAGATTAATAGTGCAATAATACCCGCAATCTCGATCCAACGCCGTCAAAGCATCCATTCGCCGCAGCCGCGCTTTGATCTAAGCCGCTGCTGATTAGTCCCGCGGAACAAGTGGCTTAATAATGGTAAACTTTGGTTTTATCGCAAATTATAAAGGGCCGTAGGCCCTAACGCCGTAACGTATCCGACCATTAACGGCTTAGCCCCCCCAGGTAAAATGTCCTATGACCAGCGGCAACGTTCAGCGACGTAATTACGTTGATACATGAAGTGTGAGTTTAGTGTTTACGGTGTTCGTTTTGTTCCTGTGTCCGGACGTCGGTTTGTTAATTCGCGTATAATTGCCGGGTGTTGCTGTTTAACCAGTGACACGCGGACTCTAATTACTCAACAGATTCGCCAGATGCACGACGGACAATTTGTGGGGCGCAATCGAGGCTCTCCAGCCACCAACTGGATCTCGTCGTCAAAACAATTCTCTTTTGTCGCCAATTTCAAGAAACTAATTTCCTTTTCCGTAATTGACGTTTTGATGCACCCTTTGCCAAAAGAGCGCTACGCAATTCCCTGCATCAGTTTCGCCGCAGAATTGGCGGAGGTGCCGGGAGAATGCACAGCTGGTCACTCCGAGACCAATTTCAATTAAGTGCATTGACTCTATCAGCAGTTGTGCCCAACAACGTATCCACGAAAATAAAAATGTAACTTTATAAGCTGCGGCGGGGGATGTTGTATTTTTTACAAAACAGCCAGTAGTCTAAGGGTTGAAAGAAAAACAGCCCTAAGAAAAATATGCCGTTCCGTAGTCACCCCACTACATCAAAAGCCGCTCCTAATTGGTACCGCGCCTAATTAAAATTTGCGAAGGCAAAGCGAGTCGCTTGAAAAATTCCCAATTGACGATAAATCAACGGAAGTGGGAAAGTTGGTGTTTTAAAGTGTGCAGAAATGGTTCTCAACGGAGACATAACTATCTGGTTTGGGGATATAAACGCGGTGCAGCAGACATTCCAAGGAGCAACTATGCCTCACGACAAGAACTCCATCGTTTACACAATCCATTATTTAAGCTAACGATCGAATAAAGCGTTTATCTGACGTTATCAAAAGAAAAACAAGAACCACCACCCAGAGTGCTCATGATTAATTCATGACGTAGGTAATAGTGTTCGTAGTTGTTTCGATTAAGTCACCGTGAATATAATTATTATAGTGCCACAATTCAGAAAAGTTCCGGAAATTCAAAATTTGACTACATCAGCATAAAATTAGAGTTACATTGCCGTTAACATTTCTTTCAACCAAAACTGTTTAAAACTATCTACCTACCTATCTGAAAAGAGTTGTACCTGTGAGAGTCAGCTCTTCCGGAATGCTCCGCATCGAGGGCGTTCAGTTTTTACGATTCCCTCTCTCCAGATTTCCGGGCTCTAATAATCCCGCCCTGCACTGCATAATAAAATTCATTAGTAAATTAGTTCGGTAAGTGTTTCCCGGAGTTACAGATTACTTTAATTTAATTTAAACTAGACACTTTTCCGGAGCATTAGTGGCATTTGGTAAGATGGATGCCTCACCCTTATTTCACATGAAAACTGTGCCAGCACCGGCACCAGACTTTTTGCCATTCTCCACCATTTGTTCATCTTAACAACAAAGGAATCCTCCCCAACTACCGGAGATTGGCAGACAGGAACACGGTGTTCTCTCATTGCGTAATTAACCGCAATCTTTCGACATTTACTCGAACGCTTTGTGTTAAACTTCTTGTCGCAATTAGATTTCCGGGAGAGTTCGAAAAAAAAATTAATCGACGTAAATTTTGCTGAAGAGTTTAGTAATGGAGAACGCGATTTCGTGTCAATGGATCCAGCTAAACAAATACCAACTTGTTACCCCTCTTGCAATTCCCGTATTTGCTTTTAATTACGGAAATCGTTGGAAGCTTTAATTTTTCAGGATTTTTAACTAGTGTCCGGCACTGGCCGCAATCCATTTCCGGATTAAAGTATTCGGTACGGTAATTCTGTGAAAGCGATATTCGGCGTTGCGTCCGGGGATTTGGTGATTAATAAGCCAGGATCGTCCAGGACCTGGGCAAAAAGGAAACTGAGCCGTTCGAACCGATGTAGTTTCCAGATTAACTAGATCTGGACTGATTGTTTGTATGGGCGCATAGGGGCTGCAGGGAGGCAAAAAGTTGAGGGATTATGCCGAAACGAGCCATTGATTAAATTAAATTGGACCAAATTTGCCACAGCTGGAGGAGGTCGATGAAACGCTCTAATCAAATGGACATCGTTATAAAAGAATAAATGGACCTAACAGAATTGATCAAAATGTGACCGTCTTTTTGTCATCAACCAATTTTTGGCCTCAGGATTATTTCTCTGGCCGGTCTCTTGGCTCTAAAGGTGAAAAATTTCTTTATCAACCAGTTTCGGCCTCAGGACCATTTCTTGAACCAGTTCAAAAGCGTGAAAATTTCTTCGTTAACAATCCCTTAATTGCAAATTTTTCAAAGTATTCTCTTTTTAAGAAATTTTTAATGCGATAAAAGATATCAAAAATAGCGACCAACAATTTTCTAAAATAAATCTAAAGCTCTAGAGTTTCGAGCTGCAACTTTTGCATATTTTGTTTCGTTGCTATTCTGCTGGGCAAAAACCTGATTACCATCAGGAGTGGGCGGCGGGTCCGTCCGCCGTATTGGTGCCATACGTGACAAACATGGTGGAAAAGCGGGTAAAAGCGACCGAGAGTCCGGTACTTAGCAGGCCAACCCCGCCGTCCGATAAATAATGCATCGAGTTTACCGTTTCATGTAACGAGCAACGTCTAATTCATTGTGAGACTGAGTTATTAGCGTGCGGCCCCGGACTCGGGAATATCCCGGAACAACTCCGCCGCTTCCTGATTTCTCCAACGACTCCCATCTCTTCGTGCTGGCGCTCGGGGGCCGCCCCACAAACTCGATCTACCTAATCCATAAATTATTAACGAACCCCCGCCATTCCGTATCGATAAAACCGTTGCCACAACCCAATTAAAAAATTCTCGCAAGAGCTCAGTTCCGGTGATTTCGAAAATTTCAGGACGGCCGTGATTCGGGTTCCATTTGCTAGGATTAACTTTTGGTCTAATCAGATCTCCTCCACAGGTGAATTCCCGACGTAATTGTTTGTTTATTGTGGCCTAGCGCCGCCATGCCAGATTCCGGGACGTAATTGAATCTCGACTAGGGAACGTTTCAATTCGCATGAATCTTTAAAACTACTCAGCGTAAATCAGGGCAATTAAGCGGGGAAGCTTGAGCGGAAACTACTTTCTAATTAACTAGGAGAGCGTTATAGTTGCAAAATCGTGAGGGGTTAATCGTTAAGAAAACGCCAAGCTTTGTGTGGAAAATTAAGAACGCCAATGAATATATTACTGATATTAGCTTGTCGTCTCACAATTCCGGTCATAAAAGCGAGGCCGGCTAACAAATTGCGGCTGGTATCTGCATAAATTTCTGGCTACCACTGCCATAAGCAGGGCAAACTCTGTCGTTAAGGGGCATCAACTATTGTGGAAAGTATTCGAAAGTTAATAGGGACGGCTAACAACATTTAACAAGACACGGTAAAATTAAAAAAAAAATAAAAATTAAACGACAGTTTTTCAGAAGAACTATTTCTTGGACCATGCGTTAACCATGCGTAACAAAAAGTGAAACAGCACAAGTCTGAAGGTGCAACAAGATAAAAACTTCATCAAACACGTTTACAGAAATCAATCTTTTATAGATCGCCCGCCCTATTAATCTTAGAGAAGAGGTAGAATGATAGATTGAGAGAAGGGTTTGCGAGGCTGCGAGGGGGTGGGGCGCTCCCGCCGGTGTACATTATAACTAATAAGGCCCTCGTCGGGCATCTTAGCGAAAAACAATCTTTTTATGGTTCGGCGCTCTATTAATCTTGGCGTGTCCGAGCCAATATAGGATTTTTTTCGGGGCCCCGGTTGTTGGATGTCGGCGCGGCGAAATTGATGCGAAACAACAATTTCCGGTCCCCCGGCGTTTGTAGTCCATGTTGAAGGGGCGAAATCATTAGGGAAGGTTAATAAAAAGTCATCGTGCCCTCGCGACCCGCCGTGTGATGTTTTCCAAGTAACGTCGACGATGGTCCAATTAAAGCCCCATTGAAATTCGGTTCGTTCTCTCATAGAATAATTATATACCTACTCGTTTCATTTAGTGAGTCCATGAAAATTTTAAAAAGCTCACAACGTAACCGTCCAAAGCCGCGAGCTACCCTTAATTAATAAAGAAAAACCCGCGCGTACCCCAATTAATTACGCGATTTCGCGATACGCACGCATAGCATTCCGTGTGTTTTTCGAGGAAAAATTATGCTAATTTGAATTTTAGTTGCGTAGAGACCGTCTGCTAATTGCCGCTACGCCCCAAATTAATTTCGTCGATGCGAAAAAAGACGCGGATGATATCGCGAGAGGGAAAACGTGGCGGTGCTAAAAATGCGCTGACGATGTTGACTGGAAATTTTAACGAAACTCTTGGATGGGGAATATTATTTACATTGCTGCACTAGGTGGGAAGGGTAAAGAGACCATCAACGGCGAGGGGAGAAGAAACCTCGCAAATATCGGGCCAATCAACCAAATTTGCTTCCCTCAATTAAATAAAGCCGTGCCGACCTTGCAAGGCAAATGAGAGAAAATTCAGGAAGAAAATAATGAAGTGACCACGGGCAGTAAGAGACTTGAGGAGTAATGCAGAATAAATTAGGATAGAAAAAGGAAAAGTAAAAATAATAAAAAAATAAAAGAGAGTCAAGAAAATACATAAAAAAATGTAATGAAAAGATTGACCGACAGTATACTAATAGAAAATAATGAAAATAATACAAGTCTAACAATCTAAAAGCATAGAAGAAAGCATAGCATGAAGAAGCATAAGACATAATGCAAAAGTGATAGTGAAAGAAGGAAAAAGAAGAATGGAGGCGGAATCGATAAAGATCTAGTTAGAATAATACTAGAAAAAACATAAACATAAAAATAAACTCACATCGAAATAGTAGTGTAGTAGTGACAGTTCTGGACTAAAATTTCATTTCTTATGGAGGTTCAAGTTAACGGCAAAGTTTCATGTATATGGTATTGTATACCTGTCAGGGGCTATGTTTAGAAGTTGTTTAGGTACAGTTCTAAACAACTTGGTCCAGAACTGTCACTACTATACTACTCAAAATCAAACAACCCAAAGGATATATAAAGAAGATAAGACTGAACCTAAATAAGAAGAGGAATAGGAAGAATATAATAATATAAGGTGTCAATCGACTTGTGAGAAATAGGAGAAAATTATTAATACAATCACTTTCTATAGAAACAAATAATAAAACCATGGGACCAGAGAGAAGTATAAAAAACGAGTAGAACAAGTGTGGGTGAGAGTGGGTAAAAAGGACCGTAGTGTTAGATTTTTTTACCAAAGAGTTTTCAAATTAATAAACAAGACGTTCAGAAATTTTATTAGGATGAAGTAGGTCTCACTTGACAGCTCGTGTCTAGCCGAGTGCACACAGTTGCGCTGTAATTTCAGTCTGAAACACAATCTAGCAAAGCTCTCGGTCTTATGCGTGTATACAGTTCATCCCCATTAGCGGTGGTAAAGCGCGACAAAGAGCACTTTAGGCGTTATTGAGCTTCCCTTCACCTTTCGAGAAAAAACTTCCTCCAACTACACACCTACAGCTCAATTACGTGGATTGTCGCCCGCCCCCAATTTTTTCCACACTTTCCCTGTTTTGGTTCTTAAGACGACAACAGTTGGCTTTAGAGCCCCCGCCTACATGTGTTAGTCGAATTTCTATTCCAACTAGACGCATGTTTCAGTGACTTGCCTTCCAGCCCCGCACAATTTCCGTAAGTTGCTCCTCAAACTTGGTAATCCTTTGTGTAAAGTCGAGTGCGCTTGCAGTAAGTTAGCGACGATGGTCGCCGTCCAACTTCACAATGAGCCAACGGTGCAGACCGTTGTAGATACCTATTCTTGGCAAAACCGGCAACTCTAATCCTACTTGATGGGAGTTTGCTTAAGCAAAGAGTCGGGCGTAAAAACGACCGGATGGCCCCTATACAATTACTTCACTTGGAATACCGACTTCGGCGCAACTTTCGGAGTTATGCCGGCGACCGTTCGCCGGAGTTCTGCATTTATATTTCGCCGGTTAAGTTTTTTTTATTTCGGTTTTATGTCACTGCGAGGAACTCTTTAGGTTTCCAATTTGCTCCAGCTAAAGAACCCGTTCGGAGTTAAGCCGTGACGTAATTGAGAGTTTCTTGTTTCGAGGCCGACACCTCCATCCAACTCCGCTCGTCCAGTCAAAATCGCGATTTAAAAATTGCAACAAAGAAAAGTATAACTGAAAAGCAGTCTAACCAACTGAAAACAACATTCGGGTCTAAAAAGTTGCAACAAATGAAGATGGGGTATGCAACACAATATACAGTAATGAATGAGGAGTTGTAGCATGGAGATATGTCTCATCCTCAAAGATAAGGTTCCAGCAGCCCCTTCCTTATTCTACTCAAGCTATTATGGTTGGTTCCGGTACAACAAAGTTGGAGGACGGTGCCACTATAAGACCGCCACACTACCGCTCTTGCAGTGGAGCTTTTGTCGTGCCTGTTGAAGGTTTCTGCTTGCCTCGTAATGCTGTCCGCCCTATTCAGATGTGACTTGTCGTGGTGTTATTGCGATTTTCACAAGGAGCGAAAGGTTGTCACTTTTATTGGAAATTCTCTTTTCGAATTAGCCCGAATCTGCCCCGGGGAGAATTTTTGGTTGGCGCAAAAATTTTATGCGGCCTCTGCGCCGTCCGCATTGTTATTCACGTGGCGGCTCTCGATAGGTATGTTGTTACGCAAATAATTACGTCATTATAAATATTTATAGGGGCGGCGTTCGAGCTTAATACGTCGCGAGGTTAGGCCCGGTGCTGCTGTTGAAATTTTACCGATCGCCAGCCCCGAGCATATCTATATGCAAATGTCACACAATACATTTATAATGTCACATTATTCGGCAATCTACATAAATTTTTCTCGGGCCCGGAAAATAACTTAATGCTACAATAATTTCCACGGGTCGGCTAACCAACTCGAACCGCGTATTTACGGTTAGAATAAATAAAGAAATTCGGGATAAATTCATATTTATGTAGGATTAAAGAAGATCCTCAAGCTGCACCCCTCTAGAGCGATTCGAGGGGATTTTTGGAGTTTAGTTTTTGTTCAATCAAATTTTGTGCAGTTTTAAATTTTTTCGGGCCATCTCTGGTGACCAGCAATAACGGAATAAAGGGTTAAGTGAAGGGATGCGGCATAATTAATAAAGCTCTCGTTGGCTAAAATCCCGAAACGAGCGCCATTTTCATCATTTTTTTAGCGATGCATCACTGGCATCAACGCGCATATTTTCACACTAATATTTGCAGATGCAGTTTATGCGATGTGAGAAGGGCGCATTGCACCCGGATTATTTATGCATAAAGTGCACGAGTGGAAATAATATTATTGCGACCGGACTCCTGTTTTGGAATTCATAAATGCAAACGCGCAAAGCACCAGCATGGGTCCGGTTTGGTCCTGTCAATTTGATTTTAGTATTTGCGTGATTTTATCTGGCAGCACCGTGGACGCTCATTTTTGAATTGATGCCCAAGCCTGAATACCAATTTATCAATTTTTACCCAAATACTCGACCGGAAAAACGACGGCGCTACTCGGGGAATTACACCACCGAATCGACGACACTTTTTTTTTATTGACACTCAACACAGAGAATAGAAATTTGCGAATAAGAGGATAATAAAAGATTATTAATATTAACCACAAAACAAATCTTCTTCAACGGTCACTACTCATGCGAAGAGGAGTAGAAATCTAGCATCTAGAAAACCAATCACTGAGAAAATTTTATTTGAAGGTTATTCTTCAAATACTAGAAATTTTGAGCCTGAATCTAAATGTATTTAACAGTCTACCAAATTTACCCAATATTTTCATACAAAAAAATACTTTAATTTCCCTAAAATCTAAATGCTCACCAAAATTAAGGAAATACATAATCTTAAAGCGACAACCAAATATTGACATAATGCTAACCTCTTATATATTTTGTTCGCTAAAATAACTTTTGTTGACCATTAATACTAAATGTTCATCAAATTTTATTCCGAATTTAATTCTAACATAATACCCAGATATTTAATTTTTGACAGTGTCTTATATTATTTAACAGGTAAAAATACTATTTGTTGATCAAAAATACACAAGCAATAAAATGTTGTGCAAATGGTAAATAATTTTATGCAAAATTATAGATGTAGGTAGATGTGCTAGGGCAAGGAAAGTGGTTTGCACAAAAAAAGATATTGATTTCCGTAATATATAAATGCTTTGCTGTAATTGGCTTGCATTATGTAAAACGTAAAACTTCTTTTAGTGGTAATTTCTAATCGTGCTTTTAAAAAAAAATTACAGGGTCCTGAACTAACCTTGTAGAAAACTTTATTTGCGTGCCTCTTGTCTGGAAGCGCAAGCGGCAAGGAGAGATGCGCGAGCATATTTTATTTTTGGAGTAATAGAATAATTATTTGACGCACAAATAGTTTTTTTGAGAAACACTAAATATAAATGGATAGCGCGAATATTTATTATGTACAGCACGGACGCGTAACTTGAGCGTTTTAAATTTGGTGAACATTTAGTAAAATTGATAGACATATAGAATTTAAAATGTAAGCAATGGTAAAACAATACGCAGCATAGTTATTTTAGTGGTGATGTTCTCATTTTCTGATGTATAATAATTTGGGTTTCATTTAGATTTTTTGATGCTCATTAAATTTTCCGGTGGACAGTGCAAGAGATGTGTAGTTTAATTTGATGTACATTATATTTGTTCCCAATCCAAATTGATTAAAAGTATCGTTATAAACATTTTTATTACTATTGATCCTGAAAACTGAAAACAAAAATTATTTTAGGTCACACCTTCTATTTAATCCGGGGCCTTAGCCACGTGCACCCTGAGTTATTTAAAGACGAGAACAACGTTAATAAAATTATATTTTGTGATCTTCACCTTCATCTTCACCTGTGTGAATATCTAATCAGTAATCGGGGCCAAGGTCCTATTTGCAAGTATCACCATTTGTAACGAGTCCGTTTGCTCAGGCCGCCCGTCTATTCCGGCAATTCCGGCACGTAAACACGTTAGCGATTCAGCAAAGGTAAATGAGCGCGTACCTTTGAAGTCGTTGTCCATGTAATAATAATTAGAGCCGTGGCAGACGTTGCTGTGAGTCAAGATGGCACTCGTATTTATCAGCAAACAGAATTGCGGCCATCATCAGGACGTCGATTGATGTGGTTATCGGGGTTGGTGTGTGAAAGCATCATGTGCACGACGACGAGATGGGCGTCGAAAGGAGAATTCGCTTAATTGCAGGTCCGTCCTTTATTCCTCGCAACGAGGCGTCGATGAGCCGGCCGTTTGTATGAGTGCTCTAAAACATCAGCTCGTCATAATTGGAACGCGGGGCGAAGGAGAAACGACCCCTAAATTAAAAGCGGACGATTCCGGAAACGGTGAAGTGGCGAAACGAAATTTTGCGATGAAAGGGTTTCTTGGTCGGTGGCGGCGCTCACGTCGCACGAACGCAACAAAAGGAGAAAAGCGAGCTTGGGGGTGGCGACAAATCAAGGACAACCAAAAAGTGACGAATAAAAAATCTATTAATCTACACAACACACAGAAGCTTCGTGGGGCATTCCTCAAGCAAATTTCTTCAAATATTTATTAAAATATGAAAAATAAATCTAAAGAGTGAGCAAACATTTCTTCACCCCCTAAATCAAATTTGGGAAAAATGGAGTTATTGTCGATTTTCTTGACAGTTTTCCCAACGCTCTCTAAGTGGCAAAATCGGCTGCTGGAGGATGTTACGTTTGCATGGGTGTTGGTTGCAGATCAGCAAGAGTGTCGGTGCGTAATTGATCTAACGCGAATTGTGCTCTCCCCTCGCCTGTCATCGTTAAATCGTCGGCACGGCCTATAAAACTTTAAAGCAAACCATCATCATGCAAGAAGTGGAATATGACGAGGGCCGCGCCTCGTTCTCCGCCTTTACGACAAAGAGAATCGCTCCGGCCGTACGTTGGAAGACCGGGAAATTTATTTGCGCCGCATCTTGAAGTCTGAATCAGTCAAGTCGAGCAAATGGTCCGTCTTGAGACTGCATTATCTCAGTTCAAAGGAGCGGGATTTGTATCAATTTAACACCCAAGAGGGCCGAATCTAATCGCGGCCTTTGTGAAAACTATCGATCTACGGTCCGCACTCTTTCTTCCATTGACGGCTTTGTCGGTATAGGTGTTTGTTGATGTGAGCAGTTTTCTTAAGGGTGTGTCGCAACATTCCGGGGTGTGTTTCGAGATGGAGGTTTGACGGAATTGGAGACAATAAGTTTTGTTGGGGATCATTAATAAGGGCGTCATTTAATTACATTTGTATTCACAAGACTTTGTACAACTTCGCTAATTCTGACACTTTGAGGACGTCTTTGAGGGCGAGATTAAAGGAAACAAACAGAGAAACGAACGTGAGACGCGACCAATAAGAATATATTGTTTTAATGACTCAATTAATATTCTGACGAAAGTTTTCAATAATGCAACGCGCCCTCTTCGGGTTTCCGGAGTTGCACAATAGGCGATTTTGCGCAACCGAATCTCCAGCAACCCCCAATAACCACTTTGAACCCCCCAGAATCGTATCTCCAGGTTTAATTAGAAGAAAATTAAAAATTGTTGTGCTGGCGAAGAAGCGAGGAATTTTAGGGAATAACTAATTGGAACTGAAAAATTTGAAAAAGCAAAACTTACTGTCTGAGTCAAAAGATTATTAACGAAAAACTTATTATTTTTAAAAAGCCCTAGAATTTTTATGAACTCTTTAGTCAATGATTTAGGCTAAATGAGGTTATGTTGAACAAAATATTTAATTGGTCACAGTTCGGGAAGGGTATAAAGTCAAAAATAAGATTCTAAATTTTATTATAAGATTATTGAACTATAGTTTATAACAATTGTGTGTTTAGTTATTGCATAGTTAGTGGTTGTGCTGTAAATTGATAGTTAAGGGTGTTTGGATTCATCTTGCAGTTGTACTTTCAAATAAAAACAAGTAGAAATTTCGCTTTTTGTCATGAAATAATCATGACCTACACCACTCTCGGTAAATATTTTATTTAAGGAACATCTACGAAAGCTTGTTGCAAAATTCCACTCCACTTAATTGACACTTTATACACCTCGCACAAGCTCTCGATGTTTTTCTTTAGTGTCAATCTAATTTTGTGAAATTTATAATGCCGTCAAGTTTCCATGGAAACATTAAGAGAAAAATTTACAATTTTTGTGATATAGGTAGTATGAATAAATTTATTACCCGGGAGATTGTAAATCTGAAAACCGTCTGAAAATTTTCCTGAAAACTATATAAGAAATAAACCGTCTAGATTCCGTTAAATAAGAAACGCAGATGCAGCTGCAGCCTCTCAAAAAGTTATCCATGAACTGGCATGTAATCGAAGCATGATCCTTTCAGTTTGAAAGAAGTGAAAAAAAGGGAGAAATGGAACCTTTGACGAGAAGTCTAGTGGGCGTCGTTCGTGCCTTTCTGGGTTTTGAAAGGGCCATTCGCTGCAAATGCGGCTCGTTACTCTTATGACCAAATTTAACGCTCCGCCATGAATTCCGGGGATTTATAGAAATACTCAAATCGTCGTTTATTCCTCATAACGCCAGGCAATTACCCTCTAGGCCCGACTATTTATATTTTCCGCAAGTTCGTCGAGTGGCGGCCGTACAGCGCCAGGAACTTTCCTAATTTATTCATTCAAACCAGCCATCTGACGGCCAGGTCTCTGGGCACCGTTGCGGAATTTAATTATCGCATTTATAATCGATGAAACCGGAGGGTCCCCGCCCGAGTACCGGTCAACCTGACGCGCCGTCCCGGATCAGGCAATATCCGGTCCGGGCTGTTAATTGCCGGCGAAAAACGGCAACGTGCCCACCTCCGCCCCGCCGTAATGAAAGCCCGCTCAGATTCATTGCTGCTCTCTCTCTCCAGACGTTTATTATGCCTCACACAAAGTGTATTTAATGCCACCCACTCGCCGTGAAGCGATAACGAATGTAAATTACTACTTACACCCCCATTTTTGACTTGCGAATTGAGGTTTCTGAAGTATTTATTTTGGCCATTCAGGAACATTTTCACGCTTTCACCGACGAAAAAGAATAAAAATCCGGGAGATTGCTGCCGGATTTATGGGACGAGAGGCAAATTTTTATGTTCTGCCGCAAAAAGTGACCGCATGAACGCACAAACTTTTTTATCGGGAACGAACACCGCAAAAAATCAATTTAGCCATTGCACCCTTCGCCCGAATCGCCGAGGTGCCAACCGTCAACCCCCAAACAACTCACTTAAGGATCGCGATTTAAGCGCCGGATTACTCCCCGAAAATGGGCGGAAATTGCGGAAAGCAACAATTGTATTTAGTTGCCGCGACAACCATTTTTCTTTGTAAGTTATTATCAGGTGGAGATGTCGCCTGCACCAGTTTCAGTCGTGTTGCTTTTATGTTAGGACTCATTTTCCCAAGCTGCAACGAGGTAGCCACAATTGAAACAGGAATTTTTGCAACACTGCGGAAAATTATCTCCCTTTGAAGGTCTCTTTGTTGGATTCCTGACCATTTGTGTTTCAACATTTGGACTCTCGGAATATTTAGACTATGTATTAACCTCTAATAAATCATAGATGAATATTTCATAGTCATAGCAGGTAACTAATTAACACAGCTTTGAAAGTCACGGTGCACCAAAGTTGTGCAAACTCAGCAAAAATAACAACAAATTCTTGTGCTATCGCGCATAGTAAAACTATCGAAAAAATGCTACAAATATATTTGTTTCAATGCAATGATGGTCGTCATAATTTATCCTCTGATCCCCGGGTTGGCAGGTGCGACGCCACTGGCCTGGGCGCTCAGTTGGTAGAAGAAGTCCCCAAGAGACTTGAAGATTTGGCTTTGGTCACCATTGGAGACGTGGACGTTGGGTTGTAAGTAAAAGCCGTAGGCGGCGGTCAATACGACGACGAAAATCAAGAGAGTGGCCCTCATTGTTGCTAAACCCACAAATATTTACAATAACGATAAACAATGTTGACGTGAACTTACTTGATTCGATTGCTAGTTGTTTCGAACTGTGCTTAACGTTCAATCGAGACAGCTTTATATACCCACGAAAATTATTGATAACGATAAAACATATGGCTCGTTATCGCTACAGCAGACTTACTTCCGTCAAATTTAATATTCCCCAAGCCAGTAGAGTGTTGAGTTAATATCGCAAGATTCTTATTGCGGAAATAACTACTCCTAGGTCCTAGACTAAATAATTAATTTAATTAAGCAGCGCACAATTTCAAAAAAAAAATGAAGATAATTTCGTTATTAATTTTTTAATTATTAGTCGTCTCATCAAAAACGGGCTGTGTCGAAAGTTGTAATTCCGCAATTATGAGTCCAGTTCCGAGTTTTCCCCGGACTCTGTTGATATAGCGGAAAATTCATCTCAAACTTAGCACTGCAGCACCCAGAGTTGTTTGCAGAACGGAAAGGAACCGCATTATACTAATTGCCGTCTCAAGATTGTGATCTTTGCTTTCCTAGATTCAACTGAATGTAATTCATTATCTCTGCATCTCGGCTCGACAATAATAATGCTGTCTGAAGAGCCGACCAGAAAGCGCTATTTGCCTCCTAATTAATCCCGAGAAGTAAGTCGCTCAAGACGATTCGTTCCCGGACTTCCAGGAAAGAAGCCGTCAAGAGACCCAACTCGAGCGCAACAACGATTTCGGCCGTTCCCCAAACCCCCACTCTCGCCACCCCAACTCGGCAACAGAAGAAACCGCAACGGTTAATTTGTTAAAGAAGAGTAAGAAGTTTTTGCTTCATTGACTATTAGACAACAAAATTTAATTGAAGAGAAGAGGCAAATTTTTTTTTCAACGATTAGTTTGTTAGAAAAGAATATAAAGTTTTTGTTTCAACAACAAAAATTTAACTAAAGCGAAGGGGTGATTTTTTTATTGTTGTGGGGCTTCAGGTTTGTTATCGCGCCGTTTCCGGGTCGGAAAGTTGCGGAGATCCAAGTTAAACTCGTCTATTGGGTAGAAGTTACGTGCCCCCTCTGACCGTAACCGGAATACTCCGGCAATAAAGCGGTGCACAACTGTATGATCGAGACATGCAAAGAATTCAAAAACTGGTGTCATCCATCAAGTCTCCCTCTTCTTGTCGGCGGCGGAATAAGAAAACAAGTGCCCAAAACCGCAAGTAATGCGATTCTCTTTTCGAAAACAACAATCACCCCGTCCCTCCGGATCCATCGTGTACGCGTAATATTAATCAAATACCTCGAAGCAGCAAGTTTCTTATAAATTATTCTTTTATGTAACAAATCCACTTAGTCATTGCCATCGCCCAGCAACATGGCGGCATTGTTGCCGGGAGACGGGAAATTAATAATAATCTCTCTCCTGAACAACGGCATTGGAGCAATTAACAGATCATTGAAGAACCCTCGGGGCTGTTTTCACTGATTTGTGAAACCGACTGGAGAGCATTTCTGCTTGTAAACTATCCGCTCTTTCGCATTGTTCCGCAGCCATCGCCGTGTCTCGGGAGGAATAAGGTTCCCGGTAACAACGGGCCGCAAGCTAAGGCCTGGATACGGGATGCAACCGCCAAGAGCGTAACCAACAACATGTAGGCAGGTAGAGGGTGATATCAATTTTGGGTCGGTCCATAGAAAAATTGAAAAATCTCCAAAAGTGATCATAACTTCTATAGAACACGATAATACTTGCTGAAACTTCTTGAAAACCTAATGGTAACATTGACTCAAATCAGGAGTGTTGGAACTTCAGCGTCTCACTGAAGAATATTTTCCAATCGTTGAGTCTATGATTAATTTTGGTTGTTTAAAGCTGGACTTTATTAGGGAAAAAGACTTTTGTTCGTAGATGTAGCAGTTGTTGCTTTGTGCCAACTTCTTCCCCTTTTGGTTTTGTGAGTCTTTGCAGGTGATGCGAGTTCCTCGCGTCCGTCGATTTATAATTCAGAATCTGAGTGTTTCCATTTTATAAAAATTCCTGCTTACCCGTTGTCAGAGCGCTCCTCTGACACTCTCGAGACCTCGTCGCATTGTTCCCAAATTTAATATAACAGAGCGTTCCTGTCACCTATCCATCCCGACTTTTTCCCATTCGCTTCCTTCCTTTGTAATCTTTAGCCAGTCAACATACATAAAACAGGCATTTTGCCGTTTACGTTTCACTTGATCGGACCATTACGTCGCCATCAATAATTCATGGGGTCCATAAGCGGTATGAATATTAATCGTCAGCATGGAATCATACGAGGGTGGGTCGCCACTTTCCAAATTCTAAGAGTCCCGCAACTAATCGCCAGGAACCCAATAGCTGCCATTAATCACCGACCAGTCGGGGGTGAGACGGGGATGAATCTATGATCTGATAACTGTTGTGGAGCCCGGAGGAAAACGCCGAGCTGATCTGGCTGCCAGCTTTTCATCGCGGGTAATCCGACGAGGTCGTAATTATTTTCCCATTAGCAAGTGTTGCTATTGCCAGGAGGTTTGATGCTGCAACACCAAACTTACCGCTTTGGCCAGTTATTATGTCTGGCAAGTTCATCCGATTCCGCAAGACAAGCCAGAAATTACGCCGCACCCCGAAGGAGAGCGGCGCCTCCACCATTTTTAAAATTTCACATAGGAGCTTCTACGTGTAAATACGTCAGATTAATTACCTCTACAACCCTACATTAATCGGAAGAAAACTATTGTTCAAAATACCGTAAGGAGGACAAGAGAAAGTGGAAATCAATTAAAGCACAAAAACACTTAAACAAAAATCCAGGTGGAGGAAAGACAAAAACCACATCACACAAGTGCAGTGGGTTGCATAGTACTTTAATTGTAAACAAAGAGACAACGTCTACATTAATGGAGGAAAGACAGAGATCATGTTGCATAAGTCGACAGGCTGCATAGTGTTGAGGTGATTGTGATTATTATTGCCAGTACGTTTCGGCAACAAATTATTGCTGATTGATATAGTTTCGTGGAGGATTTCGCTTGTTTCTGATATGGAATTGGAGGGCGGTCGCCCAACACGTCCCTATCAAGTAATCGCTGGTTGCACTTGCACTTGCTAACTAACTTGTCTTCAACTTCTACGGTTAACCCGAAACACAGTTATGCACTATTCGGCGACAGTATCAATATTAACACGAGAACTTGAGCCCACAATTTCCAAGTTTGGCGCAATGCATAATTCCAGAACAGAGTTTTAACAAAACAAATTTTGCTCCAGGTACCTACATGCACAAAATTTAAAACTAAAAAAACTCAAGTAAACGGACTTCCTATAGCAATAGCAATATTTAGCCCTAAAAATATTGATTGTTGAGGATGTGGTAAAATATTTTTACTGTGAGCTTTTTCGTTGCAAAAGTTGTTCGTAAATCAAATTCCGGCGCGGTGCTAAATCACGGAACCGTCGTACGTATCAAATAAGTGCGGCCCTGATACGTAAGGCTCACTTGTTTTGTTAATCAAATAACATAAATCACACCACAATGTAAGTTATGAGGTAGTTCCTGTTTCCGTCACGACTCCACTCTGGCAGTTAAAATTTTACTGACAAATTCAGGCTTTCGGCTCCAATCCCAATTCGTGCCAAATTGAATAAAATTGATTAGGCCAGATGAGAAGCGCAAATAGGGTGAATGCAGGACCTTTGCGAAAATTAGTTTCTTTCACCGAGTTTTTGGCGAAAATAAATCGAAAATGTGGGCGAAACAACGCTAAGCTGAATTCAACGTCTGTGTCGGCAAATTGCCGCTTTCGAGCTTAGAAAACTCCGCTTGCTAATAGGCATTAAGATTTTTCGTTTGCGGCGCTTTTGATCAAAAAGAGCTTTGTTAATGGACGCAAATGAAAAATTTATAATTATTCTCTTTGTCAACGGGAATTATATCTAAAAGTAAACGTAGTTGCGCCAAAAGGACGTTGAAATAGTTGTGCGTGCATCGAACAAAGGGGTGAAAAAATGAAAAAATATTTTGAGACCTTAAGGGCCCAGAAATAACTTTGATTAACAAAATTTTGATCCTAGTACTGGATATTGAGAGTTTGGTGTTGGATGTTGGATGTTGGCTGACCGGCGCCAACGTCTTCGGAGCACTACTAATAATCAAAGTGTCAATTTTAAACGGCAATTTGGAGAAATTTAAATAATCCTCTCAATGTTTCTATTCATCGAACTTCTAGCTCGCAAAAGCTCAAATCTTCGTTTCTCGCATTACTTTTGGCCGTATAAATATCATTTGTGGTCCGTTGGCGTTATGGTCGCGGCGTCCCTCGGGCCCCCTCCCAATGGCCCGAAAGCCGAAATTCCGTTTGGCATTCAGCGTCACGCCGGGCATTTATTCGTGGTGGTGTAACACACATTCTTTTTCTTCGACACGGGCAAGATGTGCTCGGGCTTTCAGGCGAACAGGTACCGTACACGTTTTATATTCAGGACACGTATGTACTTGAAGCTGACTATGTCTGACAGAAGACGCTCGCTTCCGCCCCACCGCCCCGACATTTTATAAGTGAGCTTTCAGCTCTAGCTCGAACAGCCCGCCGTTCCGACGTCCTTATTAGGATAATGCTGATACGGAAACTATTGCAGGAATTGAATATTGACACTTAAGTCCTTCCCGTTCTATTCATAAAAATTTTTAAAGCTCCAATATTGAAACTATTACTGTGCGGGAATCGACGCTACGTTTTCCTGCTTGGCCAGAACGAAACTTGAAGAAGCGGAGATTTGGTTAGAATTGGCCTAAAATTGCACAATGATTCTGGATCACTAATTATTAATTTTTTCTATAAATAAAGTTGTAACGAAGTGATCAACCATTTGATAGCTTTTGTGAAATAGAGAAGTTTGATGTATTTGGATTTGATGTAAGTCTGCAAGTTCAAAAGTTACAAGAGTATTACAAGAATATTACCTATAAGAAATCGAAACTTGGTGGTTTTTCTAATTTTATAATAAACCTATTTATTCTAGCGTCGAATTGATTACGGATTTGCATTCAGAAAAGCCGATTACATAAAAAAAACGCCTATTTCCAGCCTTTAGGTGCAACTATGTCGATTTCAGAAATTTTTCGAATTTCTATCGATGGGGGTAGAAAAAAAAGTCGAAAATATTGACATTTTTTACATCGATTTTATAACTTCACCTTATAGATTTCCAACCGTTTAACACGAATCTTACCGTAGTTTCCCTGTACAAGTCTTACTTTTTAAGATATGACCGTTCGAATGTTTCAATTCAAAATTTTTGTCAAAATCGACTTAAATTGCAAATTTTAACTTCTCTATTATTATACTTACGATTTTTGTTTATATAGTATTCGATAGCTTTTGTGAAATGGAGAAGTTTGATGTATTTGGATTTGATGTAAGTCTGCCCGGTTAAAAGTTACAAGAGTTTGAATATTGAAAGAAATCGAAACTTAGTGATTTTTCTAATTTTATAAGAAATCTTTTTATTCTAGTGTCGAATTGATTATGGATTTGAGTTCAGGAAAGCCGAATACATAAGAAAACGCTTATTTCCAGCCCTTAGGTGCCACTATGTCGATTTTAGGAATTTTTCGAAATTCTATCGATTGGAGTGGAAAAAAAAAGTCGAAAATTTTGAAAATTTTTACATCGATTTTATGACTTAATCTCATAGATTTCGAAACGCTTAACACGAATCTGACCGTAGTTTTCCTGTACAAGTCGTACTTTTTAAGATATGACCGTTCGAATGTTTCAATTCAAAATTTTCGTCAAAATCGACCTAAATTGCAAATTTTAACTTCTTTATTATTAGACTTACATTTTTTGTTCATATACCATTTGATAGCTTTTGTGAAATGGAGAAATTTGATATATTTGGATTTGATGTAAGTCTGCAAGTTCAAAAGTTACAAGAGTTTGAATATTGAAAGAAATCGAAACTTAGTAGTTTTTCTAATTTTATAAGAAATCTATTTATTCTAGCGTCGAATTGATTATGGATTTGAATTCAGGAAAGGCGAATACATAAGAAAACGCTTATTTACAGCCTTTAGCTGCAACTATGTCAATTTTAGGAATTTTTCGAATTTCGAATTGGAATAGAAAAAAAAAGTCGAAAATATTAAAATTTTTTACGTCGATTTTATGACTTAATCTTATAGATTTCGAACCGCTTAACTCGAATCTGACCGTAGTTTCCCTGTATAAGTCGTACTTTTTGAGATATCAAAATCGACCGAAATTGCAATTTTCCATTTCTTTATTATTAGACTTATGATTTTTGTTCATATAGCATTCGATAGTTTTTATGAAATGGATAAATTTGATGATTTAAGAATATAGAAAGAAATTACTGCTCTAGACGTAATTCGTTTCAGGGCACCTAAAATAAAGATAATTATCTTTGCGATCAAATTAAGAGCAAATTTCTTAAATAATAAAGCGTTGAGTTTGCCGTCACTTTCTTGAAGCGCCAGTTGTTGCGAGCATTGCTTATGACAGCAGGATGGGCTGTTATTGCACGAGGTAGAAACAATAAATTGCGCGACGTACTCACTTATCATCAAAATCCCGTGTTCAACCAATTTAACGTGAACGTTAAGTGAGCGAAGCTTTTTCCAAGCTCGTCAGCGTTCAATTCTCGAATTTCTCCCGTTTTTACAAAACTGTTGCTCCGATAGATAGCATTCCGAAATTAATTCGCTCTTGCAAGGAACTGTTTTAATGTTATTGCTTCAACAATTCGAAACAACACGTCACCGTTTCATCCATTAATCCAGCAAAAAATCTCCCCGAAAAGAAAAACTATCCCGAAGACAGCGCCACTCATACTAATTGTTATGTCTACAAATCCCCCTAATTCTTCCACATGCCCTAATGGCCCATCAGTTTTTGCGGTTGAGCTTTTAGCGGGGCGCTCGACCATATCGCGGTAACCCAAACTAGTATTTGCATTTTTCGGGAAAGCTTCGAGACGGGGCGCCGGAAACGTCGGCTCTATCGTCACCCGGTTCCGGGTCTCCGCTAATCTAATAATTAACCGTGCAAGATGATAGATAGAACACGATAGCTGAGGCAACAAAGCGACGAAAGGGCAATCTAATTACGTAGTGTGTCGTGTAAACGACAAGAAAACGAAAGGCGTGCGGCGTCAAAGCGCGATCGTCCCCTTAAGTCGAGGTATCGTTGCGAGTTTACCGAATCTGCAGGGGAAAATACACATGAAACATGCAAATTCCATTGTTGGAGAACGGGAACGGGACGCTTTATGGCCCCGACATCAGTGTGTATTTGCTTTTCATTAAGGCCGGGCCAGGCTTTTGGGGGAGTTTAAGTTATGGTGGTTGTTGTACGTAAGCGACGGAGTAAATGATAAAAAAAATTGTTTGGTTTAGGCGTAATTGCATGTGGACTGCGAACGTCTCGCTGTCGACAAACAGAAAGCGGCGAACGGCTGGTACTCGAACTTGGGTAATTGGGTGTGGGAGGGTGCAGCTGGTCTCCGCGAATTCAGATACTGAAGCAACAGAAATTATGTTAAGATTTACCCCGCGCGCTTTCGCAACTTCACAATTTTAACCTAACCGCAAACTGCCCACCTGATTATGTCCACAAACATTCATTATGGAAAATTAATTTGGAGCAACTAGCACAACCAACGTGACCAATCACGGCAAAACTTGTTTGTTGTTGTTGTTGTTGTTGTTAATAATACATTACTAAATTATTTATTTAAACGTACAACCGTGATCATTAGTAACAGTAAAAGTTTTTATTAGTTCCATTAGCTGCCTGCTAGAGCCAGTCTATGGTTACAACGTACCTTTTACAATGTCTCAAATTTTAGTGAAGGATGAAAGTGATACTTTTATACTAAATTACAACATTGGGGCTGTGTTAGGACTTGTTCCCTCTTACAATTGGCAAAATTTCACAACGCAGAATTTAGTGGGTGAAAGAATCAAAGCAGTTTTGATAATCATTTATTTATCATCAAGCACGATATATAGTGTATATGTAAACAATTTACGAAATGAAGCTTTCTCGCAACGGTGTCTGCTGGCTGTAAAGGATATTTTACTACTAATGATGCTGGTGTCTACATTATTAAAAGCCAATTTTTTTAACGTGCATAACTGGGTCACATTCAACAAGAATTACACCAATATTTTGAAGAGCCTGAAAGAAATTAAAGTTGAACTAATTTATGATTACAGAATCAATTTCTTAATTCACTTTCTATTCTTCATTTCGGTATCGTACTACATGTTTATTGGCATGTACTGGTTTGGGATTGTTTACTTTATTGAAATACGTGCCGGTAATGTAATTTGCACTTATTACCAAATGTACGTACAGTACTTTATGTGTTACACTTTAACGGTACTTAAATGTCACTTCACGAGTCTGAACAACTTAATTCGAGAACGCCTTCATTCTAATTTAGGAAATAAATCTTTGGTTGTGGCCAAAATTTCTCAAACTTCAATAAATTTGGAAGAGATTATAAATTCGTTCAACGTAATTTTCGGATTTCCGTTGTTACTACTTTCAGCTGGATTAGTTCCTCAAATGGTCGCCCTAATAAATTTTTTTCTAACCAGAAACAAGAAAAATTATAACATGTTTTTCTTTATTTCTGTTGCCTCCATCTCTATATCTATATTTGTAAGTTGGCAAAATTGTTAACAATTACATAAAAAAAATTATTTTAGATATCGATGATTAAAGTTATGGTTCAATGCGACGCTGTAGCTGAAGAAAGCAGAAGAACAGCCATTCTAGTGTCTCGAATGCTTCAAGACATCCCTGTTAACTCTGACGCGTATAAAAACCTTCGAGCTTTGAAAAAACTAGTCAAGAGAAACGCAGCTGACTTTTCTGCAGCCGAATTTTATAAAATCGACAAAGGGACTGTTTTAAAAATCTTCGAATTAAGCACCGTTTACGTTATTGTTGTCATACAGTTTAATGGACTGAGATGAGAATTTTTAGAACGCCACATTTGCCCGGCGCCTCCACCATTTGAGTCTCTTGCATCCGAACTCCTAACGTTTAGCACTGGAATTATCCTAAACTTCAATTTATACTCGGCTTGTTTAGCATAAAACTGAATATATTTAGACCACTAATAAAAATAAAATCTTAAAATGTTTTCCCGTTATTTTGCTTCAACAATTAACCGCGGAATAAATATTAATAAGCTGTGACAACTGAACGTGGAATTGCTTTATCACGATTTTCTTTAAGACAAATTAAATTTCTTGTTTGCGTTGCCCTTTTCAGCTCTTTGACTCTCGACAATAATTAAAATTGAAATGTCCTCGGGTCCCGTCCGACAAAATGACAACCACTTTATGGCAGCATACCAAATTGGCTCCTTTTAGAAAGTTTTATGGTCTGAAATCAAAATTAGAAATTCTAAATTAACACTATCTTTTGTGAAATGTTTTCTTATGATTCCATCTCGGTAGGCAATAGAGTAAAGTTTCTCTATTTTTTTCCTTATTATTAACAGTGAAGCAGAGGTTACAAAAGTTAAATTTGTGTCAATCAATTGACTAATGTGTTTTTTGTGGATGAAGGTAATAAAATTTATTTATATGATTTGCCTCAAGATACGACCCACCTCCAGCTCGTACATTTTAATAATAATTGCGTTACCGATATTTTTTCCTGCTTAATAATTAATTTAAATGCGTTTGTACGCGACAATGGTGCTCGCGTTTCCACCTAACTATTTACATATTTATAACATGTCTGTGAAGTCGTGTAATTTCAGTAAAATTCTAGACGTAAATGGCTTAAAATGTCAGCAGAACGCGTTAACCTCGTAGGTGAAGTACTCAATTTTTTCCAAATAACCTACAATATTAGTTACTATTTGGGACTGGTGCCTTCTTACGACTGGAAAACTTCCAGTCAACAAAACGTTTGTTTCTGTAAAATTAGAGCAATAGTTTTAGTTCTCGTTCTAACTGTTGGCACATTCGCCGGCTTCTATCACTACATTCTAATTTTAGAAGAATTCGACTTGGATTTCACTCAAACTTTCTTACTTGTTTGCGACGACACCATAACGCTTCTAGCAGTAGTGCTGCTGTTGATCAATTCAAATTGTTCCGCCCGAAATTCTTGGTCGACATTCAACAAAAGTTACCAAGTCGTCGAGAAAAGCTTTGGAAGAAAATACAAAACTAATTTTCAACAGAGTTTTAACGTTTTAACGCACCTTCTTCTAATGGTTTGCCTCAATTACGAAACTCACCTTACATTAGTAGTTATAGGAACTTCAAATTTTTTCAAAAGCTCCTTCATCCAAACTATTAGCGCAGGTCTTCGAGTGTACGCACAATTTTTCATCTGCTCCATCATCATAGTTTGCAAAGAAAAGTATCAAGAACTAAATTCCGTTCTCAAGATCGCTTTGGCTTCGAAACCGTGTCAGAGAGCTATGTACCAGAAGTCAATCGAACAACTATCGAAAAGCTTAGGTGAGATGGTGCGTTCGTTTAATGAAATTTTTGGAATGTCTTTGATGTTTGTGATTGGCAGTTCTATGCCGCCTCTTTTGGTTTGCGTGAGTTTTCTTTTGGGAAAGCAAACAGAAACTGACTATTTCTTTATTACGAACTGTTTAACTTGCGCAACCACTTTTGTAAGTTAATTTTAATAACTCCGTGCTAAAATTTACTCGTTCAATTTTAAGGCTTCAGTTACGTTGATGATTTGGAAATGTGACGCCACAATTACCGAAAGTCAGCTGTCGGTGCAGCTCTGTTTCGAGATGCAGGAAAACGTACTGCCCGGAGGGGGAGAGTTGAGAAATTTGCATTATCTGAAGAAAGTGGTGAAGAGTAACGTCGCGATATTCACGGCCGCTAACTTTTTTCATATCAATAGGGGCGTGATTTTGGGCATTTTAAATATTACTACTACTTATATAATTGTTTTGATACAATTCAGTAGCGCCCAAAACTAGTTTCTTTAATAAAAAAGTTTTAGTTAAGGTAAAAAGAAGTTTTTTTGTATGTAGTCAACACAATTGTACCACTAGCGATTGAGATTCATGAGGAGTATGTGCAATAAATAAATATTGACTAATTTTGTTGCCACGTAGCTGCATTTTATGTTCTATTTTACAACCTACAAGCCATAACAGATCATAACCATTGTTAACGACAACGGACTATCAATTCTCGTTAATGATGATGGCAGGCCGTTGAAATATTATTAGCAATTTTTTACCTTCATTACAGATTACCAGACAATAATTATCGAACTTAAGTGTTTAAAACTTTGACAATTTTTATTGAGCAGCAATAAGTGTGTCGATAAAAGAACTCACATTTTAACTGTATTCATGCTTCAATCGATTTAGCAACCTTTTCTATCTAATTAAAAAGCAGTTGCATACAATTTTCATGTTGTCACTACTTGTATTTTATATATTTATTTACCCTTTTCCAATAGTATCTGAATATCTAGATATTTACGTAATTAATCATAGTTTATATGCGAAATGAAGCAACGGTGTTTGGGGCTAGAAAAGTTAAATTTGTGTCAATTAATTGACTAATGTTTTTTGGGAAAAAGAAAAATAAAATTTATTTACATGATTTGCTTCACTAACAACTCACTCGCAGCTCGTACGTTTCAATAATTTTATTACTTTTTTCCTGTTTAATAATTAATTCAAATGCGTTGGTACGCGACAATGATGCTCGCGTTCCCATCTAATTATTCACATACATACTTATAACATGTGTCTGTAAAGTGGTGTAATTTTAGTAAACTTCTGGACACAAGTGATTTAAAATGTCAGCAGAGCGCAATGGGTAAAAAACCCACTTTTTTCCAAATAACGTACAATATTAGTTGCTATTTGGGACTGGTGCCTTCTTTTGACTGGAAAACTTCCACCCAACGAAACGTTCGTTTTAGTAGAATTAGAGCCTTAGTTTTAGTTCTCTTTTTTACTTTCGGCACATTCACCGGCTTCTATCTCTACATTCTAATTCTAGAAGAACTTGACATGGACTTTACTCAAACTTTTCTGCTTATTAGCTATGACACGATAGCGCTCCTAACAGTAGTGCCGCTGTTGCTAAATTCCAACTGTTCCGTCAGAAATCCTTGGTCGATCTTCAACAAAAGTTAGCAACTCGTCCAGAAGAGCATTGGAAGAAAATATAAAAGTAATTTTTGCCAAATTTCCAACGTTCTAACGCACGCTCTTCTACTGGTTTTCAGCAGTTACGATAACTACCTTACGTTGGTTGTTGTAGGTGTTTCCAATTTTTTCAAAAGCATTTTTATCAAAAATATTTGTGTTTGTTATCGAGTGTACACGCATTACTTCATCTGCTGCGTCGTTATAGTTTTCAAAGAAAAGTACCAAGAACTAAATTCCGTCCTTAAAACCATTTTGGATTTGAAACCGTGCCAAAGAACTATGTACGCGAATCAAATCGAACAACTTTCGAGGAGCTTAGGTGAGATGGTTCGTTCTTTCAACGAAATTTTCGGAATGTCTTTTATGTTTGCAATCGGCAGTTCTATACCACCTCTTCTGATTTTTGTGAGTTTTTTTTTGGGAAAGCAGACCGAAACTGACTATTTCTTTATTTCGAACTGTCTAATTTCCGTGACCACTTTGGTAAGTTATATTTAATAATTGCCTGTCAAAACTTATCAGTTTAATTTTAAGACTTCAGTTACGCTGACGATTTGGGAATGTGACGCTGCAATCGCCGAAAGTCAGAAATCAGTGCGGCTCTGTTTGGAGATGCAGGAAGACGTGCTGCCAGAAAGGGGAGAGTTGAGAAGTTTGCAGTATTTGAGGAACGTGGTGAAGAGTAACGTTGCGGTATTCACGGCCGACTATTTCAATGTCAATAGAGGCGTGATTTTGGGCGTTTTTAATATCGTTACTACTTACGTAATTATTTTGATACAATTTATTAGCACACATAGTTAGTTTGTTTTTAGAGATTTTTTGTTATTAAAACCATTTTCAGTTGAGGTGAAAAGAAATTTTCTCGTATAATCAACACAATAATTTGTAGCATTAGCGTAATAAATTACACGTAGTGCATTTTATGTCCTATTTTACAACCTACGACTTATAACAGACCATAATTATTGTTAACGACCATAAACTATCAATTCTTCCTAATAATACACTTTTTTTAAAAATTATTATTTTCTTAATTTTATTTGTAAATTCTCTAGAAATTTTTCTATTATGATCTTTACCTGGCCCTTTCACCATTTGTAAACTTTTTACAGTATAAAAACTAAAAAAATCAAAATTGTTTAATAAGGCAAAATAAACAAAGTTCACGCTTTAGTAATTGTTTGAAGTCATTTCTAACCAGAAATTTATTTAGCAAACTGAAAAAAAGAAAATGAGCTTAAGTGCTTGTCATTTTCAGTTATTGCCGAAATAATTAATCAATAAATAATAATGACAACTTCTCATTCTAGAATCCAACATGTCAACGGAAATCCATTGTTACGATAACACCACCATATCTTTTTCATCATAATCGGATTTACTATATAAACCCTAATTAATGGCACAACAATCACAGTCAGAATTAACTGCCTATCGAACCAGGTAAGCTAATTTTAATACTCGCTATAAATGCCATAATAATAATAATTTTCTATTGAGTTTAGCAACAATGAGGGCTACTCTCTTGATTTTCGCTATTGTATTGACCGCCGCTTACGGCTTCTACTTGCAACCGAACCTTCATGTGTCCAATGGCGACCAAACGCAAATTTTCAAGTCTCTTGGGAACTTCTTCTACCAATTGAGTGCTCAAGCTCACGGCTCTGCCCCTGTTGATCCAGCCGGCCGAAGATAAACCATGACGACGAAATAATTATTGTCTTTATTCATCAAATAAACTAATCACAACTACTTACTAGTTTTACTAATGTTGCCTGCACTATTTATAAATAGTGGAGGAGAGTTATTCGCGCTGCTACTTATAAGGTGGTTCCTAAATAAAGTGTCATCGGAGGGTTGTAATTTTTGGCAGTAGGGTTGACGGATTGACTGAATTCTTCAGATTCCAAAAGACAGCCAACAACTTGTTGTGTAATTGCTGACTTGTAGAGAAGAAGTTACATATTCGGATTTTATAAAAATTTGCGCCAATAATAAAACATTTGTCAAAATAAAGCGAATTTTAAGCATCATCCTTTCGAGTTTGGTGGCAATATGAAAAAGTAGAAAACTCGCAAAAGTAAACTCTTCTTGTTTTGCCTCGGGCCGCGGAACAAGATGCGATACGGAAAAAAAATAAAAAAAACGTCGAAAAACTCACGAAGGTAAATTCTTCTTGTTTTGCCTCGAGCCGAAACACGATGCGATATGGAAATGCGTTACAACGGTCTAAATTCAGTTTGAAGATTCCCCGGAACGCGGTCCCGTCCCGACTCCCCTGTTTGAGCTTCGGTCGTGTCGAACTTTCCTCCCCGAACTCCCGCTCGTCGTCCGACATGAATCGTGCGGTTTGCGGTCTGAAAACTTTTCCGGCAATTATAATTCGAACACACAAATTCAGCCCGTGACCGGCCCTGTTCGTTTGCCCCTCCGGCAGGCCCATAAAAAGAAATTTAAAACACATATTAACGAAAATATCAACAGACGCACGGTCTGGACGCAACAGAAGTTGTGCTATCATCCCCCAACAGCGGCTGTGCTTTATGGTCCTGTCGGCGCAGGCCACCGCGACTTTCTGAATAAATTAAAGCCGAATCTGAATTTACATGAAAAATGATACAATTTTCAGTGGCGTTCGCCAGCTAACAGAACGGAACCTCGCCGCCGATTCAATGCGTCGACCGACTAATTTATCGAATTGAATATCGGGGGATGATCGAATCGAATGAGTTATTCCGGTTTTTACTGCGATCTGTCCGTACGGCAGATCGACGAGGCTTCGCACAATTACGCCATTTGTTCTGATGGGGACGCGCACTTTGCCGCTGTACCACGATTCATCTCCATTACAATTACGGCTCCGTCATCAGTCAATCTGGTCCACGGCCAACGGGGCCTTCGGCCGTCGGCCAAAAACTTCATTCAGCAGCCTCGGCAGACGTCCAGCTTCCAAACAACCAAACCTGCAAAGTCGTAAAGAGAAAAGTTCTAGAAAAAAAGTTGTTAACACGTTCAAACAGAAACAAGATGGTTGCCAAATTTCTCCCTATTGCATTTAGTAGGTACTGCTTTTGCCGGATAACAAAAGAAATGAGGTGATACCACCACAAAAACCATTAGTGTCGGCCAGTGCCCGCGATTGGTGAATTGTATTTACGGAAATATTTTTACACGTTCTCCAGCCAGGAAATATTGCTTAAAATCATCACTGTATACGTTATTTATTATTAATGCGGACATGGCTATAATAAGTACCTAACTACCTACCGGGTAAAATGACATCCACCTACTAGGGTGGTGGTGGCGGAACCCGCAAATTTACCCGATGCTCCACGGCAATGCCAATGGTTCAAGGTCATTTACCCCAATTTTGGCAATAATAATGGGTCTACCAAATTTATCCAATATTTTCAAACAAAAAAATACTTTCATTTCCCAAAAATACTAAATGCTCACCAAAATTAAGAAAATACATAATCTTAAAGCGACAACCAAATATTAACATAATGCTGGCCTTATATATTTTGTTCGCCAAAATAACTTTTGTTAACCATAAATACTAAATGTTCACCAAATTTTATTCCGAATTTAATTCTAACATAATACCCAGATATTTAATTTTCGACAGTGTCTTATATTATTTAGCAGTTAAAAATACTATTTGTTGGATAAAAATACACAAACCATATAATGTTGTGCAAATGGTAAATAATTTTATGCAAAATTATAGATGTAGATGTGCTAGGGCAAGGAAAATAATAGTGAAAATAGAAGTGGTTTGCACAAAAAAAGATATTGATTTCCGTAATATATAAATGCTTTGCTGTAATTGGCTTGCATTATGTAAAACGTAAAACTTCTTTTAGTGGTAATTTTTAATCGTGCTTTAAAAAAAATACAGAGCCCTGAACTGACCTTGTACAAAACTTTTTTCGCGTGCCTCTTGTCTGGAAGCGCAAGCGGCAAGGAGAGATGCGCGAGCATATTTTATTTTTGGAGTAATAGAATAATTATTTGACGCACAAATAGTTTTTTTGAGAAACACTAAATATAAATGGATAGCGCGAATATTTATTATGTACAGCACGGACGCGTAACTTGCGCTCTAAATTTGGTGAACATTTAGTAAAATTGATAGACATAGAATTTAAAATGTAAGCAATGGTAAAACAATATGCACCATAGTTATTTTAGTGGTGATGTTCTCATTTTCTGATGTGTAATAATTTGGGCTTTATTTAGATTTTTTGATGCTCATTAAATTTTCTGGTGGACAGTGCAAGGGATATATGGTTTAATTTGGTGTACATTATATTTGTTCCCAATAATAATTGTGTCAAGGTAGCTTTAACCTCTTTGCCAAATAATAATTGCTAATTAGAGGGTAGGTCCAGTCGTTCATTCCTAATAAATTTATGATTCGATCAATTACTATGCGACTTATTTTGAAAACACTTTTTACATACTCAGAATTTCCATTTGAACAAAGAAAAAGAGGGCAATTGAAAGAAAAGGTAGAGAATGTGTGGACCAGGAGCGCGACAGCGGATAAGAGTTTTGGGAAAAGAGTAATTCTATAAAAATTTGCTTCAATAAAATTAACCATACAGCAAACATTGCCAACCTTGATCAACAACTCGTAACTACCCCCGAAAAACTTCGTGAAAGACATAAATCCAAACTTGGTATCAGTCATAAATTTCCCGGCGCCTTCAATCACCCACTTGCGTTCAGCGGCAGTATTTGAAATTTTACGGATACAGCGCGACAACCGGAGAGATCGGACCCCTTAGTGGTGTATCTGTTCGGATCCCGAGAACAAGCTCGTAAAATTTACGACTCCTCCACCCCCGACAAACAAGCGCAATTCGCGTGTTCGATCAAAAAGTGCATCGACAACCGTAACCGTTGCAAACGCCCATCCGGCGGTCCCAGTCAAAGGGTTGTAGGGACGGAAAGGCGGGTGCATCTGTATTGTCCGCAGACTCCACTGCCGCTACCACCCCCAGCATCGCTCGCCAGAGCCGAATTCGCAATACGACGCCACCCGCCAACCGACGCGGATTGCTAACGCCCCGACGCCAGATTCTAACGTCGTCGCCGACTCCGGAGATAAAAACAAACATTTTTTTCCCGAATCTCATCGGTGTTTTCAGTAGTGTCAAGTAGATTTAAGATAATAATAATAATCTGCCACTCACATTTAACTAATTCTTGTGCGTGACTAACTAACTTTGTTGAGTGTTGTTTCGTCTAACTTCGTAAGTTTAAGATTATAACAAACAGATCGAAGCGGACTGCGGAATTGGCGAGGTAAGTTATGCTTGCAATTAGACGGAATTAATTAAATTAATTAAGCAGCGAGGTCACTTAATTGAAATTGGCGAATTTACAATAGCGGCGAGAATTTTGTGGTAGTTTGCAACAAAAAGTTTAAGCCCTAGAAAACTTTAGTTGGTATAATTGAATAAATTGAAATAAATTGAATAAAACATTTGGAACTTTTATTCAGTGGTAACGGGTAATAGTAATTAAATCAGTTTGTTTTGTGAAAAAATTTTGTTGGCGGCTGAAATCGCTGGGCTTTGAACAGGGCCGCTTTGTTGAGCTTTTACCGTAACTTTGTGCTTCCTATGAGAGACACCCTAAATCAGTTGAAATAATTGAGGAATTCGTTAATTTGGTGGCTACGGTGATGCTGACGGTGTTTAATTAAACTGTTCGGGTTTAATTTAATAATTGCTTGTTTATTGAATAGGGAATGTTAATGCAATAGTCCCAATTTTCAAATTCCGGGCCTTGAAGCGATTTTATTGGAAAACTGAATTCGGATTATTTGACAACCAATTAATGAAATTTCATTACAGAATTAGTAATTTTAATAATATTAGATTAACCGCGGTTTGCCTGATTCAACCCCAACGAGTGAACCACTAAAATGTAGAAGCTTTAAATAACTGTTATT
Organism: Schizotus pectinicornis; assembly: GCA_951805265.1. NCBI lineage: Eukaryota > Metazoa > Arthropoda > Insecta > Coleoptera > Pyrochroidae > Schizotus > Schizotus pectinicornis. Next base: position 5,448,806 of record OX638207.1, read on the forward strand.
CAAGTTTTAATATATTGAAGCGTATGAGCAGTCAAAATTTGGAAAGATCAAAATGGATAAATAAATGCTGAAAACCATTTATGCAAATTTTGGAAAGTGATTTGGCATCCATTTAAATTTCCTCATTTACCTACATGTCCAAGAAGGAGTATTAAAGGAAAATCAATTTATATCTGCATTAAATTAAAATTAATTCCAGCAACTTTTAAATTTTATTCACTGTTTTGGTTTCTTTTGTTCCAATGTTGGCAATTTTAATTTAGCTTTTCTTGACTACACAAGTATAGACTATATTTGAACAAAGAATTTTTTTTATAAAACTGAAATAATGAATTTTAAAATCTCTTCTGCTCTCATTTATTTAAAATCACCCACTTGTTCTCGTATATTTAACATGGAAATTTGAAAAATTGAGTTTTCTTAATTATTTGGTATCTACTAATTATTGGAGGCGCAGGATGAAAACTTACTTTTGAGTTTATTTCAGCAATTGGATCAAAGTAAGGAGCTTTCACGTTTTACTCGACAGTCAAAAGTCAAAACAAATTAAACAAATTAAAAGCTGTTCATCTACGTGGACTTTTTAATTTCTTTAATATTTTGTATTCTAAAATTCCACAGAAGCAATTTTTCACATCGGAAGTTGAACAATTTTTTTTCTTTGTTAACATTCATTGGTCCCAGCAAAGTTTCTGTTTTAGCAATTCAAATTTAAAGACGGAACAAGATATTTAAAATTTTATTAAACTAAATAATTCGTTTTAAAAATTTCAACATACTTTAAATTTAGTGCCAACATAAAATACAAAATGGTCTTGAAAGTGCAAGATAAAAAAAAAGAGTTGGCAACATTTAATTAAAACACATGCCAAGATTTTCTTTGCTTTAAGAACACAACTTTTAAAGAAATAAATTTTTAAGTGTAGTCATGAGTCACCAATTGAAAATTTTGTTTTAAATTTTAAACACAAAGTTGTGAACTTAGATGTAATAATGGAGGAATTCGAAAAATGTTTTCGTTTTTAGTTATTGCCAATAATTTAGCAATAACTTCACAAGTGCCCATTTCCGCAATAAGAAACTCGTTTGAATGCCAGATCCCAAATTGTAATATTAAGAGCCAACGGAAGCTCATTGTTGCGATAACGCGCCGTATCTTTTTTATTGCGATTCGATGTCCTATAAAGAGCTTTATGCATTCTGCACCAAACAGTCACAATCAGCTCCCAATAAAATCAAGTAAGTTGCATCAATGCCAATTTTTAATTACTTAAAAGCTTTTTTCCCTGAGCAAAAATGAGGGCCACTCTTTTGATATTCGCTATCGTTTTGAGCGCAGCTTGCGCCGTCTATCTCCAACCGAACCTCCACGTTTCCAATGGCGATCAAAGACAAATTTTCAAATCTCTTGGCGACTTCTTTCACCAACTGAGCACCGAAGTCAACGGTCCTGCTCCCATTGATCCAGCTGGCGGAAAATAAAAACCAGGACTAAAACTGCTGTTGCTATTTATCAAATATATTAATCGCAATCATCACCCCGCTACTTTCTATTTCGCTGTTTCAGAGAATTGCCCAACTTTAAACCAAAGTCATCAAAAGAATTCTTCTCTTTGATAACAAAGTTCAAGACTTAAAAAAACTATGAAAAACTGATAAAGAATTGATTAAAGTTATTGAAGAAAATTTTCTAAAATTATCGCATTGTTCTGAGTCTGCACGGCACCAGCTGTTCTTACATATTTTCAAATCGCCAGGGTGCAAGTGTTTCACGTTCAGAAATTGTTTGTACAATAGTAGCTTCTTAAAAGAGACTTGTTATTTAATAATAAATTGGGGAGGAAATTTTTTATTAAAAAAGTTGCCGTCAGCAACATTTGAGCTTCCTCGGAGTTAATAGGTTGGAAATGTATATTCAACAACTTTTTGCCGAATTTGAGCGATGTACCCAATAATTTATCCCGCTGTACGCGGAACGCAAAAAAGTTGAGAGTTAACCTAATTTGAGGCAACCGGGGTTCATCAAGCGATCATTACGGCACCGATCACGCCTTCCGTTTTAGTATTCGACGTGAGCTACCTCAGATAACGCCAGAAGAGAAAACCATATATAAAAACGGTAGCAAAACGAAATGTTCGCATGCCCGACCGTCATTCCGGACTCCATTAAAAACGCCCCTCTGCAGGAAAAAAAATAACACTTCCCATACGAGTCCGCAATCCCCAATTATCCGTTTTCGTCAACAATAACACGTTTATAAAATCGGGCCCGCGAACAACAACAGACGATAAATTCGAGCAGAATTGAGGGACAGATGCCAGGGATGGATTTCGCCGGCTTGCCACTTCATTTTTAATTTCGATCGGTGAAAGTTTTCAAATGAGGATTGATGAGGCACGAATGGAGGCCGTGTCGGATAATGCGACTCGTTAAGTCGAGATCCATCCATTAATAAGGGCTGTTAACAAACGCGCGATCACTTGAATCGAACCGGAGACGTCGAGTACACGAACGAGGGAGGTGTCGGCAACAATCCGAGGAATAATTAAAAAGTTTTGCATTTTTTCGAGTTGTCCCAGATCGCCTGTTCGTGATGTTCCAGAAAACTGCTGATCGTCCGGACTCAACCCTTCCATCACGCCGGAAAACTCCTGATGGAGTTTGCAACTCAAATCTGGACGTTATTATCAAAATTGCCCAAAACAAGCCAAACTTCGCCATCAGAAGTAATTGAGGGATAAGCCCCCAATTGAATTATGGATATTTCAAGTTTTCACTCCTCACCCCCCTCCTGGAAATTTCTGTCTAATTAAGTCAACGAGTTTTGAAGACCACTACAAATGACCAAATTTTAGACACGCCATCGCTTGTAGAGGAAGCTCTAGTTACGTCCTAAGTGGCTAACTGCGGCACCCGTTATCCTTAAATGTTAACCGTCAAGACGCCACGACGCACTTGGGTATTTCCGTTTCGAAATAATGCAGGAAATTATCACATTATCCGCGCCTCGCCGGAACACCCAAGAGACGGGTGATCTCGATAAGAGGCAAAAGCTTCAGTAGGTACGTCCATCTTATCATTGATTAGCAGTTAAAAATCGAAATTTCAAAAGTAGCAAGTTTGATTAATTTAACGTAATCACATTAATGAAAGTTGCAATTTTGGCCAACACCATGACCTCCAAAAATAAAATTAACGTTTCGTTTAAAAATTTAAAAAAGTTAGTTTCGTTTCAATAGAAGAATTCCAAAAATAAAAGTTTGACATTTTTTCAATTCTCTGCAACTCATCTGATTGTCATTTGGACTAACGATTCGATTACTTCGTTACGAACGGTTGCACCACTTGAGACGTATACGCCGATTAAGACCTGGCGTCCCGATTGACGTCACGATCTCGAGGACGCAAGTTGGCCCAAATTCCCTGATTACTTCTCGTTTTGTTACGGAATCGCTTTTCATTCTTCACTTCTCCCTGACAAATTGAAATGAACTGTTTAATCATCCAGAAAAACTCAAATTGCCGTCTGGATAAAGCTCCTTTGTAAACAAGAAAAGTTTGTCGGGCGTCTCGATCCAACATCTAAATGAAAACACGTTCTGACAACGTTTTACGTCGAAATCGTGTCTTTGCATTTACGATTTTGAATTGTGTTATAGGTGCAATTTAGTGCACTATTAGAGTTTGTAAAGGTTCTTTGTCGGTACTGTTGTGACAATGAGGCTGCGACAAAGCGGTGCTCGTAATTTACTGCTGGAGCAAATGAGCGGAAGTAGAAAACGCGGTTACGTTTTCGGAAACACAAAGCAGCAATGGCGGTTTTCACGTTAGAACTGGCGTTGTTATTGCTTAGTAGCGGAAATTTCGACTGCTTCCCAACAAAATTTGAATTAGAAGGGTCGGAATTCGTAATGCTAAGTTTCATTTCGTTTGCTTAAGAAAGTTAAAGCTCTCTATAAATGGAATTTGGAGCAAACATCAAAAATGGAATAATAATTATTTCTGAATTAAGTACAACTGCAACCCTCAAAAACATTGTTCAGTACTTGCAAAAATTGTGTTTTTTTTGATTAAAAGTTAAAAAAAAAGCTGGAATGTTTTATATAACGAGATTAATATTTTCAGAGATACTACACTCGAATTGCAAGAAAAAGTTCCAACGTTAAGACTTTTTCTTCAAAGAATTCTACAAAATTAACTTCTTTTCTAAATGTTTAATTTAAATTGTTTTAAGAACCTTGGAGATGTTGCAATAATATAAAAAAACCTTTTTAAATTCAATTTTTTATTTAACAAAAATTTACAAGAGTGTAGATTGAAATTGTTTCGGAAAAAATATTTTATTACAAGACGTAAGCTTTTCATTCTAGCAGCCTCTAAAATACGGATAAATTTAATGTATCTTGAGGCAATATAAGCTTCTTCGTTCAATAGTAACCAGAATTTGACATCAATTATTATATAAAAAATGTTACAAGGGTAGATTAAAATTGTTTTTTTTAATTTAGTGAAACCAGCGCATTATTATATTGTAAAGTTACGTAAAAAATTACAGGCAGTTACATAAAAACTTTTTTTTGTTTTTTTGATTTTTTGAAACTTATACAAACTTTGTTTATTTTTAAATCATAGAGTAGTCTGTTAAATATCATGTTATTGTGAAGAGTGAGCGGATTAACGTCCTAATTTGATCATACGCAACGATCCACAATAATAATCACCCTGACACCACATTTTTCATCCCCACGAGCCATTAATGACGCGACCAATCCATAAACTTCAGCGGATTGCACGTCTCCTATGATCACAAATCAACAAGCGAACGCACATAAAACCAAATTTGCAACGGCAAAAATAACGTTGAAACAATCACCTGCGCGAAGGTTATAAAGAATTATTTTCCAAATTTTAACGGTGGTGCCAATTTTTAATCACCAAAACTCAATTTGGACGAGTTTTGGAATTTGATGAACCCACTCGCCAAATTTGGTTCTACCAGGAAATTTAGTTACGGGGCGTTCAGAACTCTTTATCTAAAATGGTTGTTTAAATTTCAAGAAGAGAAGAGTAAGTGTTGGCGGAAAAACTTGGGCTAGATTACGACCATTGTGGGGTTTACAAATCCCGACCCGGATGAGATGTTTGTTTTCTGGAGGATCTCTGGTTATTAGCGGAATCTGGGTCGAGCTCTAAAGCACTTATTTAAGCACGTTACAGCTGCGAATCATTATAAAAAGTAGAAACAACGTCTGCGGTCACTCTCCATCCCCCGACTAATAAATTTAATTAAAGAAGAGAGGACGTAAAAGTTTATAAGAAAACTTGTTTCGGTGGAGCGAGATCCGGCAGATAGGCGCGGGTCGCGTCACGACGCCTAATACGCCATTGAGTTTATTACCGAAACGGCGGCACAGACCGACAACAGAGAGGGAAGCGGAAGAAAGAAAGAGAAACGTTTGTTATTTCCGGCCCTATTGTTGTTTTATAATTTAATATTAGTTCCGGGTCGCCGTTCTAAATGCGTATTTTAGTGTCGTAATGTCGTGCTGTAATACGGAGACCCGATTTTCCGCAAGACGGGAACACCCCGATCTGCACCGGTCCAAGTTTTGCCCCTTTGACTTAATAATTTAATAACTCGTCCCGAACACGAACGCCACCCCCGCGCCCAGGGAGCACAAAGGCACAGTTTCACCTGCAGAAGCGACATTTCCGCCGAAATATTGCAGCCCCCGCGGCGCTCAAAAAGGATAAAAAGGAAAATAATAGCGGGCTTTGTCTCAAAAGGCCGCTCGACTGAAACTATAACAGGAATAGAAGTTAATAAAACAATCAGCAGGTCCGCGCCGGCACGACCCCGAAGCTCCCAGAAGGGAAGGGCAATACTATAAAAAATTAGAAGCGACGTAACTGCCTCTTTTTTTAATTTTTTCCTCCCAAAAAGGAAGAGCAATACTATAAAAAATTAGAAGCAACCTAACCGCCTTTTTTCTTATTTTTTTTTAAGTCAGCGACTAACCCCCTTTTTCTTAATTTTTTTTTAAGTCGGCCACGTTGAATTTATTTTAGTTTGAGGATTTCAAAAAAATTTATGACTTTCTCGTAAACTTTTTCGGACTGCGTCGGAGCTGTTGGAGGGCTGCAAATTTTGGTGGAGGCGCCGGGTGCGGCTTGGCGGCGCTAAAAGCACTCGCATAACTCGTCATTAAATTCGGCCCGCTCCCCAGATAGTGGCTGGGCAAAAATTAGTGATCTCGGGGTCTCATCGCGGCTATTACGAGAATGTTGCCCGCGCGAGCTCGAACCGTCAAGCTATGATTTGTGCCCGGAGAGCCGCTTTCTCCTTTCCATTTGCCGGGAACAAGTGGAGGGAAAAATCTGGCGTCGTCTTATTTACACTAAAACACAGAGGAAGAAGAAGGACGGTGAAGCGCCAGGAATACACCCGCAGAAATGAATCCACCAGAAAAATATATGTATTTTATTATCTCGCTGTCAGGAGTGGGCGCGCTGTTAGAAATTCCCATCTTCGTTTACGGCACCGCCGTCGGATATTTCACCGGGAAATTCGCGCTGGCGATAACGCCATACTTCAAAATTCCTCATTAGCGATGCTGCAGCGAATCTCGGCGCTGACAAATCGCCGAGTTTTGTTTATTTTCGTTAGTGAATATTGGACGGTTTTTGGAGGTTGGGCCATAAATTCGATTCGTTCAGGAGCTACTTCGCAAGGCCGGAGGGCCGTGAATCATTTTAGCTGGTGCGGATAGGCACTTATTGTGCAATAAAATTGGGGATTTTGCGGGAATAATCCTATTAACGAGGTATATGGCCTGTTTACGCCTCCACAGAGACGCCTGGCTAAGATCGCAGGCATAGCAGATCATCGGCAAGGGCCGCCGAGGGACTTGGAAACATTCTAATAATGAGTGAAAGACGCTACTGTCGTCCTCCAAAATTGACAGAAGTAGCCAATTGGAGTTAGCTAAGACATTGAACCAATCTCAGTAAAGTTCTCCCGGAGCAGCCGCAATATCAAATTTAATCGAACCGGACCCAAAAGTTGAAACGCAATTCGGAGGTGGCAGTGAATTTGTCACACTTGACCTCTATTAGTCTTCCTCCCCCCTTGACTGACCGAGAAGGAGTAGTTGTCTGTCTTTACAGTACAATGGAAAATAAATAGTCAAATATGGATTATAATACAAACATCAATGGTAATTAATGGTAATTAATTCCTCGACGCTTCCACCAAGTTTGATTAAAATTAAAACAACTATAAGTTATTGGGTAGTTAGGTTTCTACATCAATATCGAAAGTTTTAGTTCAAGATGGTTGTCCTGGAGGGACGGCACCAAAAAATTGGAGCAACTTACATTTAAGGGTTTCAAATGGTCTGAAAGATTCTCTAGCGTGCTGATTCTATATACAATTCTGAAATATCTCAACTACTCGTCGAAAAATAGGTCTGACAATGCACGTTTCCGGAAGCGCTCCTTATTCACTCCGGACCCAAACCGACTGCGCCTCCTTAACAAAACACCGGGGTTCGAGAACCTGTTATTTTTAACAATAAACACCCGGGAAGGCGCCCGGAATAAAATATTACACAGGGCGATTTTGGTCCCGACGAAATCAGCCGCCATTTCTGTTATTTTATCGTGAAAAGAATTTAAATCGGTCTCTCTTACCGGGCTTATTTTTTTATTTTTTCCAATTCCGCGACAAATCTAAACAAGGCATAAAGAGATTGATCGTCCTTTTGTACTCGAACCGAGACACCCGATTCGGTCCTTCCGCCATTGACGATTTATCATCAAGGCATAAAATTTTATTAGCACTGAGGAGGCAGGGAAATGATTTCCAATAAAAAATTTACTCCGACAAAATTGACTGTTTGCTTGGAGACCGACGGATGATGGACGCTAATAACCTTAGAAAATTCGCATAAAACGCCGAACCGGGCAATGGAAGTAGAAACGTTATTTAGATAATGAAACTCGAAAGCTTTACCTCTCTAGAATGACAAAGTCGTTTCTTAATTCCGAGACAGGTTATTAGGGCCGTAACCATCTCGCAAATGAATTGTTTTTAAATCTCGCGGATGCCTGACAAGCCCTAGATTGCTCCGCAAAATATTCATCTAAGTATAGAAAAATATTTTAGTTAATTTCCTGTCTATAACGACCATATTTACTTAGTTTGGAAAAGTACCGACCAATTTTACCCCGTTTCAATTTCGAATCAAAACATTTCAGCTGCTCGCTCGAATCGAATAATTTGTTCACAGTTTGTAATCTCAAGCATTGACGCCTCGTCCTTTCACGTGGCGGTTTATGCGGGCCTTTGCCCAATACCCAATAATGGCGCTTTAGTGGAAAAATATCAAAGTCTTTATTTGTGACAGATCGGGAGTTTGATCGGACGCTTTAACGAATACATTACATCCACGCATCTGCTGTGAGTAATTTGCATGAGATATGCGTACGTGCGCCTACTGCCTCGTTTTACCATTATCCTGGACAGCCGCGAGAAAGTCGGGAGTTTATGTGCAGGAAAATGTAAAGTAATGGAAGCGTACATTTGAATCCACTAAAGTAACGTATAGCTCTTGTGCCTGGTTGAGAGCCTAATGTTGTGCCCCATAACCTTGCTTAGATTAAGGGCAAAAAATTTGTTACGAGCACTATCGATACTCAACGCCGCCTTTATGGTGTGTTAAGATAATTATTTCCAAATTTATGTTTCTTTAATTTTTGTCACTTTTTCTGTTATGAATCTGAAAAAGTTTTCTATTTCCCTCATAAACTTTTAACGGTTACCAGTCATCTTAGAATTATAAACCTTATATTAAAGCTTCTTAAATGTCTACATTGGGCTTTTGGTAAAACTATGGAAAATGTAGATAAGTGCTCCTGCGCGCTTCTTAAACGTCTACATTGGGCTTATGGTAAAACTATGGAAAATGTAGATAAGTGCTTCTGCGCTGTCTTAAATGTAACAGAAATTAATTCGTTTTTATCGCAGATTTAAGTTTAGTATTTGGTAAAACTATGGAAAATGTAGAAGAGCATTGTCGAGTTCAGTCTGACAAATCTTTGTCAATTAGTTAAAATAACTACATCTGCGCAAACCTAATCCTGCTTCTGCCTTTAACGTCAATTCTGTCGTTGAGCGCCAAGATTGAAACGTATATCTCCGAATTACCCTAGATGCCGCCTTCCAGATAGTGGGTGTCCCAAGTCAAGCTGCGTCTGGCACATTTGATTCGTCGCCGTAATGAACCAGACGCCGGCTCGCCATCCATCACATAAATCTCGATGGGACTTTCGAGTTGCGCCCCAAGTCCGGAAATAAGGCCGCAACGACGTTTCGGGTAAAGTTTCGAACGCGCCCGCTAGATAAATACAATCTGTTTGCTCATAGTTCGACCGAACGGGGCCCATTTAACCAACAACTACAGCAATATTCATTTATCTGCCGTCCCATTTCGACGATAACGCCGACCTGGAGCGCGCACAATATGATCGTCTTGACGTGGAAGCAGCGCCGTAATTAGGGGGACGTTTGGATGCTCGAGGTGACGTCGCCAACGGCACAAACATCCGTTACTGGAGGGATGAACCCGGGAATTTGCGGCAGCGACGAGGGTGGAAAAATTTGAAACACGGACAATTGCGTTTAAGCGGCTTAAATTAGGGATGCAAGCGGTGCATGGATGCAGAGTGGCGTTGTGGGAAATTACCGAGACGCAAGAAAGTTTTAATTTGTTAAAGCAATAGAGGAGCATTCCCTTGTAGTTGCGGTGATAATAAAGAGAAGTGACTCCAGGTGCTAATAGGGTTGTTGGATGGTTGGATGGTTCTTGGCAAATACAAAATGTTGGCTTAGTTAAGCAAAAACATTTAAGCAAAAACTGTTTTTTGTTCAACTAATGTTTGACAACCAATTGTTCGACAATGTGCCAACAAACAAATTTAGTTGCAGGAAGAGCAACATTAGCTATTGTTTTTGTTAGAAAACTGGGGAGTAAAATTGAACAATTCCAAACTTTCTGTTCATTTTGTACAGCTTAATATTTCTGCCAGCTGAACGTCAGTTATGTATTTGCAATAAATCATCTTGTGAGCACTTGCAGAAAATTTATAGCGCCGCCTCTGTTCTGTACTGTGGACGTTCATGACGTAACCTGCCAGTTAATTTTAATTTAACTTGGAAACTTTTATTGAATCTCGCCAGAAAGCTCAACGTCTCCAAACGCTAGTTTGTTAGCTAGAACCTTTCCTAATTCTGCTATCTTTATTTTCCAGACCGGGTCGTAAAACTTAACAGTTTTATACACAAAATAGCAATTTTATTTTAATTACTTTAAGAAAACATCATTAAGTTTCTAGAACCAGCAAAATCTTTTCCCACGTTCTAGATTTCTTGGTGAATAAGATTTTTGTGGAGCTTCACTTTAAACGTTTGGTGAATCCTCAATGGCGAAAGCAAATCGTGTTCGTGTATAAACAACAAGACAAAGGCCTAACTGCCAACATGTACAACGGGTTAACTTGAGCCGTGATTGTTGATAATTAGGTCTAAGTAGACGGTCGATTTCGGTGTTGAGCTCGGCTGGATTTCCAGCAGCACAACATCCGGGTGATCGATCGCTACCCCCGGATTATTCAAGCAGAATTCCGCACACAATACAAAACTTGAGAACCATAAATCCAGTTCCTTAAACGTTATTACGAAACCGTGTAGCTTTTTGCGATTGGCAAGGAGTACGCGCTGGCTCTCCACCGAGACGTATGTGTGTATGTATAGCGAATGTTGAATTTAATCCAACCAACCTGATTTACCGCATAAATTCATGCGAGCCAGGGACGGCTCGCAATTTTCTCCACCCAAAAATAATTCAGCGCAGACAGGGGCCCCATAAATTGCCCGCAAAGCCGAGGTCTTTAACCTGCGTCGCCACATCCAACCAAAGGACGAAATCAAGAACAATTTTTGAAACAAGAATCGCAAGAGAAGTCCTTCAACCTGCAGCCCCACATCCAACTAAAAACTAAATTTTTTTTAAACAGAAATTTCCGAGCAGTTACCTGGTGGATTAGTCAAAGATACGGCTGGAAAAGGCACTTGAGTTTCAATTTTAATTAGGGATAAATAAGCGACGTCAAGCACGTAATCTTTCAGCTTATTAGTATTTAGTTAACAGATTGCACTTGAGCGCGGCGGCGAAAGTGAAGTGGCAAAGTCAAAATTGCCGCCTCCCCTCCCTGCCTCCGCAATATATGAGTACATATTTAAATAAGGGTTGGGAGTCGAGTTCGAACTCGCTCCTTAAAACATAATAAACAAGGTCCTGGTGCCGCTAAGCCACCAAAACCAGGAGAAGATGTACCCCGACGTAAGCCCCGAATTAAATTCGTACTTCAACTTCATTTAACTTTGAAATGTAATATTTTATGTCGTTTAATTTCGCAAACGGCGGTTAGACCGAGGAATACAAACTAGTCCTAAGCCGTCCGTCGCGAAGAAGGACGAAAGGAAAAAGTGGGGGACGACGCACATATCCATTAGGTATGGGCGTTGGGACGAAGTTTGCATTATTCAGGATTAGCTGCAGGACAGGTTGCTTGCAACACTGCCGGATTTATGCATGTATAGATATGGTGGATTCACAACAGGACGAAGAGACGAGATTCTATTAAAGATAGGAAAGAGAAATGAAACAACTTAACGTTGGAGACGTTTGAAAATTTTGCATTAATTTGCTGTAAACGTCATAATGGGGCGCTTCGGTTTCGAAAATATCCAAAACATTTTCGGTAATTTAGAGCAAAATACGGGCGTTTTTCAAGAAATGTTCGCTAAAGAAATCGTTACGTAGCGGCCATTAAATTTATTCCCAGGCACGACTCTCAGGTGCGGCATAATAGGACTATTACATTCGCATAGTGTAACGTTTTGTAGTCTCTCTCCCCCCTATCTCTCGTAACTTCAGCTATGTCTATAAACAGCATCTCGTAATTTAAATTTTTGCAAGAATCTACCGTTGTAGCGCCGAATTTTGGGCACGTTTATACCTTGAATGGGTGGCTAAATTAGTTAAAAATTGTCAGTAACTTGGTGCAACGCGAACACCCTTTGCTGCAGGTGGTTGTTCTGCCGCTGCAATCCCGTTGCTGTAGAAACAGATGTAACGCGAGCTTTAGGTGAGTGTTTATGCTTTTCGTTTGAAACGTTGTAAAGCAAATTGTTTCTCGTCTGATCGCGTCTAACAACTCATTAAGCTCGCATTTCCGGCGATTCGCGAAAACGGATCTCTCAACAACTTAATAACGAACCGTCTGCGCTATTTGTGTATCTCAAGTGATTCTGCACCCTTCGCAAACAACGTTTTGTGAATCTATCTGAAATAATGGCGATATCAAAATTTAATAACTCTTTGTTACATAAGTCGCCCGGATCTTTACTTAGGCAGTGGGTCATTGTGGAATATTGCGGCGAAGATTAAAAAGCCGACTCCAAAGCCAAACAATGGCCAAGTTGTAAAAACTTTTTCAGTATTAAAAATGAACTTGGTAATCTTATTAGTGGTTTGAAACAAGGCGGACTCAATGCTCTGATGAAGGAGCTGGAAGTTGAGGAATTAATATGACATGGAAATTAATTTCAAATGTTGGAGAAAGTTATGGTTCAAGTCACACGTGCAATAATTTGAAACGGAGGCAGTAACTGACTGCTGAAAGCTACTGCCATTGGTCAATATTTAATAGTTTCCCGATCAAAGGCACTATTCAAGCCTAGAGGTTCAGGTAACGTTGGCCTTAATGGGAAACGGAATCGGTGAGAGAAAATCGTTAAGGGTAGCTACTCGATTTGCGTTTGCCACCCCGGGGCTGCACAGGGTAGACGCTTTACGGAAATAATTGTGCATTAAATACCCTATTTCATATGCAATAACATTTGAAGCAGTGATTTATTATGCCGGCAGTCTCACAACTTTATTCAAGGATGGTACCCTTATGGTTTCTTCCACGTAAAACAATGGTTAAATTTAGCTGCCACGCAAATATTGGCACCTATTTGTATTACCCGGACTTTTAACCGGAGTCTTTACCCGGACTTTTAACCGGAATATTTACGCAGATTTTTACCCGTAGTTTTTACCCGGAGCTTAAACCCAAAGTTTTTACCCAGAGTTTTGTTCGGAGTTTTTAGCCGAAGTTTTTACCCGGAGTTTTTTTCGGAGTTTTTCCGGATTTTTTAACCGGAGTTTTTCCGGATTTTTTAACCGGAGTTTTTACCCGGAGTTTTAACCGGAGTTTTTACCCGGAGTTTTTTTTTCGGAGTTTTTCCGGATTTTTTAACCGGAGTTTTTCCGGATTTTTTAACCGGAGTTTTTACCCGGAGTTTTAACCGGAGTTTTTACCCGGAGTTTTTACCCGGAGTTTTTTTTTCGGAGTTTTTTCTGATTTTTTAACTGGAATTTTTCCGGATTTTTTAACCGGAGTTTTTACCCGGAGTTTTTACCCGGAGTTTTAACCGGAGTTTTTACCCGGAGTTTTTACCCGGAGTTTTTTTTTCGGAGTTTTTCCGGATTTTTTAACTGGAGTTTTTCCGGATTTTTTAACCGGAGTTTTTACCCGGAGTTTTAACCGGAGTTTTTACCCGGAGTTTTTACCCGGAGTTTTTTTTTCGGAGTTTTTCCGGATTTTTTAACTGGAGTTTTTCCGGATTTTTTAACCGGAGTTTTTACCCGGAGTTTTAACCCGAGTTTTTACCCGGAGTTTTTACCCGGAGTTTTTTTCGGAGTTTTTCCGAATTTTTTAACCGGAGTTTTTCCGGATTTTTTAACCGGAGTTTTTACCCGGAGTTTTAACCGGAGTTTTTACCCGGAGTTTTTACCCGGAGTTTTTTTTCGGAGTTTTTCCGGATTTTTTAACTGGAGTTTTTCCGGATTTTTTAACCGGAGTTTTTACCCGAAGGTTTAACCGGAGTTTTTACCCGGAGTTTTTTTTTCGGAGTTTTTCCGGATTTTTTAACCGGAGTTTTTCCGGATTTTTAACCGGAGTTTTTACCCGGAGTTTTAACCGGAGTTTTTACCCGGAGTTTTTACCCGGAGTTTTTTTTTCGGAGTTTTTCCGAATTTTTTAACCGGAGTTTTTACCCGGAGTTTTAACCGAAGTTTTTACCCATAGTTTTTATTAAAATTTGTATACAAACCTTTGACCCGGATTTTTTTCTCGTGTCTTTACGAGAGTTTTTATCTGGACCTTATACCCCGGAATTTTTACCCGGACCATTTTTATCTCGACCTTTTACCCGAACTTTTTACCGGATTTTTACCCGAAGTTTTACTTACAATTGATACTCAAAATTTTGTCCAAAGTGGTTTAATTAATTATTACAATTTCGAGTATGGCGCTGGTATCAGAATAATCTCATGTAGAAAAGACAACTAAGGATTTTGACGATCAACTCAGAGCAAATCGTCGCTCATAATTTCAATTTTAAACAAATTGCAGCCAGCTTCAGTTACAAGTAATTTTATGCCAACATTAAACACAAACGGCTTTCCTTTGCATAATAATGCGCAATTATCTTCCCGACGCTAATGGATAATTTAACATTTTTCGTTTTTTCGCAGTTTAAACAAAAGATAGATGATTATTTTTTGGTTCTTAATTCAAACTATAAAGGTCTGCTAATTACGTAGAACTTTCCGTTAAAACCTCAAGCACATAATTTAAGTCTACTTTGTTGCAGTGGAAAAGCAATTAGCTACGCCAAAAAAGGTTTAATGATAATACAAATTATAAAAGACGTTTAATTTAAAACGTTGTTAAAGAATAAATGCTACAGCGGCTCAAAATAATTTTGCTAAAGCCAGACGTTGCTGGTCTGGTTTGTAGTATTCACCCGGCGCATCCACCAAATTTGCAGCAACCAAATTGAAAGCTATTAGATAAATAAATAACCTCAATACTGACGATAATTATTGAGAATTCCGCCATCCATTACCGGTTTGATCATGATCACATACGGCTACCTCGATTGAACGGCCGCAATTCGCTTAGCCCCTAATTGAAAACAAGCAAGAGCAGCCAGCTAATTACCCGCTGATTAAATCATCAACAAGTTTCCTCAAACTTTACCATTTGCGGCCAGTTTCCTCACCACTTAAGCAGCAATCGAACCAAATTGCCGAATCACGGGCCAGTTCGACATAAAATCTCAAGCAAATTTACTCGTCTTTGATTAAAGCGTCGCACAACTGCCGGCAAAACGACCGTCTGCCATTGTAAATATAGAAATAAAACTCGAGTGAGTGGCGCGCGATAATTGGCCGAAACGAAAGAGGCGAAGAAATCAAGTAGATTGAAATTTTGGATGGAGCACGGGAAGTGACTGAGTAATTCGACCAATTTCCGGAATTCGAGCGAACACGCGTGACAGCCAAGCAATTTTATTTT
This sequence comes from Schizotus pectinicornis, assembly GCA_951805265.1. Classification (NCBI taxonomy): domain Eukaryota; kingdom Metazoa; phylum Arthropoda; class Insecta; order Coleoptera; family Pyrochroidae; genus Schizotus; species Schizotus pectinicornis. The sequence goes on from OX638207.1 coordinate 5,464,281, forward strand.
CGTCAAAGTATGTCGGGGTGTTTGCCCAAACAGAAGCGGGGCATTGTGGAGGTGCCTTGTTGCAATTTATTTAATGGCTTTCAGGAGCAAGTGCACTAGTTTCACGTTGATCTTCAATAACACTCGTCTCTTGGATTCTTCCCGAGGCTTCAATATTTTCTGTAGGATTCGTCAAAATCCATTAGAGAGGAACAAGTGTTTAACTCATGACAACCCAAAAATTTGCAAAATTTGGATCACCTGTTCTTAGAAGCCTGCCACTTGTAGTGGATTCAAAAAAAATTTCAAAAAAAATTTGAGCAAAATTTTAACCTTTTGGTTCTCGAAGCCTAGAGTAGGGTATTTAAAAATCTAGCTGTAAAGGGGTTGTAAGGTGAAATTTTGTTACTTTTGTTCTGAGAAACCTACAGCAGAGGTTATTGTGAGGTATTGTAAGCTTTAAGCAATGTGACGAACAAGTGCCTCAAGTGTTGTTCGACAGGTTAAAATTGCCTCTCTTTGTCGCCAGGTCATTGACGAGCTTTCGAATTATTCGCCCCGTCACCACGCCTTGTTGGCGTCACAAGTAATTGTCATTGGCACTTGTATCGTCAGTGTCAATTTAAATTCCAATTGATTCTGTGCATCGGGATCACTTCAAACAAGTTGAAATCGGAAGGAGAGCACGAGCGGATGTTGATGGGGGCTGTTGTTGACAGGGCTTTATTAATAAGCCCGCGTTCAGAGCAACGTCGCGGGAATAACAGTCAAATTATTCCCAATCCACTCCTGATACGTACGTCGAGCAACACCCAAAAGCACATGTCCCAATTAAAGGCAACGAGTAACCCGAACCGTTCGGCATTTATCACCGTTGGGGAAATAATGAGGTATCCGTTACATCTAACGATTAGGGATGGCGCACAATGAGCAATTTACCGCGCGATTTGTCCCGCGAAACGGCCCGGATTCTTCAGGAAGTACATCCGTTCGGTTAATTAAGCGAGCGTTGTCAAGCACGACGCGCATCAACCTCGACGGTTTTGCAGATTTCAGCCAGCACATCGCCGGAATTGCGACTTCTTTGCTTTAATGCGTCGTCTTGCCGGAAACAGCACCATAACTATCGGCTGCAAGATGAGGGCCAAAGCGCTTCATGGAAACAAAAATTAATACTTTTGTTCAATGTCAAAAACTTTGGTTAATTGAACACTATTCCCTGTTTAATTCAACAGAATAATAGTTTTTAGAAGCACAGTGTTGAATCCTTGAGGTACCTACGTAGCTAAAAACTTATCTTTAGATCCATTTGGTGATGTGCGTAAAAGAACGTTGTGTGACTCGTCCAAGAGGATCATCAACAAACTCTTATACCAAGTTACCGGTTCTAAATGGTAAGTTCTGCCTCTACTTCTAAGTACTTACATAGTTTTGCAATTTTTGTTACCGTTATTGAAGAGTAGGCATGAACATCTAAAATGTCAAGTGGGACGCTTTTTAGAAATTAAGATTGGAGGGTGAAAGAGGGGGGAAAAGATAATAAGAAATAAAAGAGTGGTGTTTTAATTAAAATCAACAAAGCAACTGACTTGCCCGTAAATAAAAATATAAAATAAAAATGTTCTTTTGATCTCCTCGTCGAGGGTGATCCGAACTCTTCTTGAGGAGATCACAAACTCGCCGGGGAGTCAGCAAATTCATTGAAAACAGTTCACAACAATTGCCAACTTCCCGACTTTTGTTGCACCTCTGTTCAACTTCTTTTCCTCTAATAAATTTCAATAAGCGATAATGTTTCGGTACGCGCCCACAAACGAAACACTTTGTAAGGGTCGCGGTTATGAAAATAGCGGATTCCTCAACAAAAGTGCTCTTGTGGAGAGGCGTCGTGTGATTCTCGCTCCGGACGATTCTTTCATGGTTGATTAACTTCCCCAGTAGTTACGACTTAAAGTACAGTAAAAAGTTACAACCTGGAGTTAGGGTTACAAGTTGGCAACTTTCGCCCTGTGGCCGTGCACATGTCGGACATAAAAGGGCGCGACGGAATTAATGTGGGCAGTAAAGGGCCGCAACCGAAAATTGATTTGTGACCCGAATTTTATTCTTCTTACTCGCGCCCGGCTTTTCTCGCACTGTAACGATAAATATGGAAGACTGGAGGTTGACGAGCGCCGGACTTAATGGCGCGTGAATCAAAGAGGGCAGTTGGTCTTGTAATGTATTATCATATCTGGGAAGGAAATGAAGGCACGTTTCGAGTGTCTGAAAGGTAGGAGAAAGAATAGGGGCTAGAAACGTCATTATTCAAAAGGAAATTGCGCTCTTACTTCCGAACTTTAGCCACTTCAACTTCATCAAAGTCTATTAAACTAGGAGTATTCCTTCCACGAAGCCTATTATTGGTTTTTACTACCCCTATTTTGCCCTAACTAAAATTATAACATTTCTAAGGCCAATGAGAGTCACTAAATAAAATATATTGCAGGATTCTATCAAATTTTTCTATTTAACAGTTAGGTCATCTGTCTGTTAAGTATGACTGGTTCTAAAAGTTTCCTAAAATTCTTGTAGATTTTGATACCAGATTGCTGATAGATAATCCATTTTTTGAAGACTCAGGAAGACCACCTGAAACAAAATTTTTTTTTAAACCAGATTGCTGATAACTCATTTTTTGAAGACTCGGAAAGACTACCTGAAACAAAAATTTTTTTTGAGACCAGATAGCTGATAACCCATTTTTCGAAGACTCAAGTTAAAAAACCACCTGAAACAAAAAAATTTTTATAGACAAAATAAATGCTTAACCAATTTGCAAATTATCCCACTCTTAGGTGGACCACCAAAAGTCCTTCTTGTTGCCATTAGTGGGGTAGTCACTTGCCGTTCAGTAAAAAGTCCCTCATCCGCTTGATTGCCGGAAAACGGCCCTGGCCCTATTATTGTTGCTTCTATCCTCTGTAAAGAAACTGTTGTGGGTTCGCCAATCTCATTTTCTCCTCGCCAATTTGTTTCCTGTTTCCGCTCGTCACCCCTCCCCACCTGATACCATCACGTGGCCGATGGAATCCTGCGGCCGCCCGAGATAATGACGCGCGAATCAAGGAATTGCCAATTTCATAACTACCTAATTCAAATCGTGACTGAAATATTCCCGTCTCATAAATAAAAATTAGGTCGAGAGCGTTCCCGTTTATTTGTCGACATGTTTATTTTTATTAACGCCCTCGATTGAGGCCTGCACCATCAGGAGAATATCTAATCCGGACGCGTTATCTGGGAGAGCACAACAGATTTTTATCGTGAATTGGTTGTTTTATGATAAGGAACCGACCGGCTCAAATGCTTTTGGCGACAGTTGCGAACTCGTCTCGCTATTTGTCGAAAGTAAAGGAAGCGTCTGTAACAAACGGATTGAGGAACAAAGGATTTCAACGGGAATCGCGCGGTATGCTTCCAATTCAGGTGAGCAGTGTCGAATGGCAGAGGGTCAACCTGAAATGAACGAGACAATGGACAGTTGATTTTTCTTTGTAGCACCTTCACAAGAATTTCCGAAACTTGATTTGGACCTAAATGGGAAGTTATCTCAATCACAGCAGGAAATCTTTTCATTAAAATCTGAACGAGTTATCTTAATCACGATATCCTAGTTTAGATGCAACTCCTCAAGGTTGTGAAAAGTAGTTGAGTCCCTATGAATAGCTACTCACAAGGTAGCTTATGTCGTTAAGGTTGTAGCAGTTTGTTCAATAAATGTTTATTGTTAAGTGTTCGGCCTCCAGATGGCTGAGATTTGCGCGTTCCAAGAAGAATCGATTGATGCTGGGAAATCTTTGCAAACAATAACTGACAGCGTCTTGGCTCTCATCTGACAGCAACAAAGGAGTTATTTGAACATTGACTGAATAATGAAGTTTTTTCCCGGTCTGTTTACTGCTCTTCCATCCATTACTGACTCAACAAAAAGTAGCTGTTACCAACGGAACATTGCGATTCAAAATTAATTTTTCAGGTGGCCAATGAATTCGTTTAAAATCTCAAATTGCGAAATGATCAAACGCTCACCCAGACATTTTTTTCTGTTTAATTTCGCCGGCATTTGGGGCGCTGAAATCTCATAACCCTTTCATCTTCAGCATTCTTATTTCACGGCCGGCAGAAAAAGATAATTACGGTTTTTTCGCCGCCAAGTCAGATCGAGTAATTAATTAAAGGGCGAAAGGGTCGGGGATTTAAAAAAAAAAATGAAAACGCCGCATTCCGCAATTGTTATGCGTCGAGTCATCTCTCGAACGCTCTTGTCGGTGTGAATTATTTGAAAGCGGAAAAGGGTCGATTTGATCTATAATACCTTTGAGGTCGGGCATAATTCAGCGTCGCCCGGTCGAGCTTAAAAAGGAACTTGTATGGGGTATTTTGCACGTTAACAAATCCATTTTTCGTCAAGTTCTTTGACAGGGGGGCCAAATTGGTTTCGTTGCAATCTCTATTTATCCGCACGTAAGAAGTTTGGATATTAAAGGGGTTGACGAAGAACAATCTCGATCAAATAAAAAATTTTTTTTTTAGTTTCAGGCGTTTTTCTTTGCAACTTTCAGACCGCTTCAAGATCTGATTGTTGTTGATGCATTTGTTTAGTGCCCTAAGACGTGTTTAAACAGTTCCTCCCAAAACTCCAAAACTGTTATAACTAGTGTAGTTACCATGCACGTTCAGAACTTTTGAATCAAAACTTGGAATAGCTCTTTGCTATCTCAACTTCAAAGTGACGTTATCAAAGTTTAATGAAACACGTTCGGTGATGGTCTCAAACCCGATTTGACACTAAACTTCTCGAGAAATTACTTACAAAAAAGTTGCTTATAAACACAACGGAGTTTAAGCCAGAGAGCACACCCCTTCGACTTGCGCGAGCAATTCGCCAACGGAACGGGCGATAAATTCCCAAATTCGATTGTCTAATAAAATTTGACGTCGCGAGCATTGGGAAGTCACGGTTTTAATTGGATTGATCCGAAACTTGGAGCTTTTGACATTGAACACTTCTGACGCGTTATTCTAAATCTTTAATTTCCGCCCCTCGACGCGATGAAATTACCGGCGATCTTTAATTACGGGGAACGTTAATAGAAATTGGCTTAATTAAATCTCCGTGTCGTTACCGGAGATTCTCCATTGAATTTCCCGAATAGCTATTTACATTCGGGACGATTCCAGAATTGCTTCGGTGAGCAATACGTCGTCGATATATCATCGGTATCTGTCCGCTGGAGCAAGTCTTAATCGCCGTTTCCTCCGGAGATACAGGATGATTTCCGTTACACACAGGGGCATTAAGTTATTAGGAAGTTCTAAGACTGCGCTTCCAAAAGGCGGAACTTGGACAGCACGCCGCAAAGAGCGCCCCGGTCGCCACAAAGCCACTTTCCTACATAAAATATTTATTTTTCCCTTTCCGCGCCACATCCCAATTAAGGTCGGTTCGGTTGAAAAACTAGAAGCGAAGATCAGACGTGGTCGATTAATTCAATAAGAGTTTTCGTTGGTGGTAAGTTGATTAGGACGCGAACGGTAGTTTCGGCTTGACCACTTTTCTTCAGTGTCAAAGTGCATTAGGTAATTTGATTGGGTTCGGAGGGACGCAACGGCAATTCCAACTAAGACAAACTTTCTCAACTAATTTGAATGATTCCGGTTTGTTTCGATTTTGTTGCCGCCGTGTTTATTTGGGACTTGGCTGCTCGTCGCGGCTTTGCTTTGAGGTAATTACCATAAATACACTCGAGGGGTGGGCGGCCCGACGTGTGGGGCGCCATCTGCGAGATTCGACGAAAATTACAGGGTTGCGATGCCCAAACGGGGAGGAGATTTAAAATTATTCAAATATTTGTAAGCCACATAAATATTGCGTGAAACGTAGCAGGTGCACGTGTTTTGCGAGCCACGACGTAATTCACTGTTGTCGGACCAAAACGACTCTTTTGCAATAAGTTAACAGGATCGTGCTCTGCGGAGGCGAGCTGCCACATCTCCTCATCAGCAAACGCCGGGACGCCTCAAAACTAGTTCCAGGAACGTACAGAGAGGACTCTCCTAGGAAATAAAATGCTGCTGGGGCGTCGTTTTCATGAAAATTTATTACGAAAACATCATTTTCTGAAACTCTTAGTCCTGGAATAGAACTGAAACTATCCGGAGGTTATGCAGGAACGCCTCCTTGCGGTCTTTACAGCTCTCTTCTTACTTCTGATTACTTTTTACTTATTCTTTGACTCATTGACGAAGAGTGAACAACTCAATTATAATAAGCAACATAATAGCAATAAATAATAAATAAAGCAATATAAAAAGCAACATGTTCCCAGGTTAGTTCCCAGGTTCTTACTCTTTACCATCATGTAGAAATAGTTTAGAAATTACGTAATTGACTGCAAACACAATCTCCATATATCTTTTTTTTTGGTAGGATTGTTACTAGGGAGGGGTAATGTGGCGACTAGAAAAGTGTTATCAAGATTTTCGCCCACAATTTGTTAATTTTGCCAATGCACTAGTCACTAGTGTTTTGTAACATGGTGGAGTGAACTTTTGCATAATCTGTAAATATCGAATTGCTGGCGGAATTGTCGTCGGCTGGCATACAAATTATGTTAATTCCTGGAAAACGGGTTGAAATTGAATTGGAGCAAAAAGGCCTTAATTTCAACCCTTTCTCGACCCTTACCCTTAAATTACTCATTAATCGAGCCACATCCCTAAGTTGAAAATGCGCTTTGCAACTCGGTCATCCGTCAACTCTCGGAAGCTTTTAACCATTTTTAGAGGCTCCTTTTTACAGTTAGGTTATAAATCCTCCAGTCAATACGGAATGAATGCTAAACAATTCAATTATCGTCGAATAGAATGGAATAGTTTCTTTTTAAAAAAGTTTTATTCAATCATATTGACTATTCGCTCAATTTTTATCCATCTGCTGCAGCCGTCGTTTCAGCAGAAAGTAATCTTTCTATTGGTACATACTTGCTTCGCAACGAATTGTTGGATTGGATTTTCGCAATTTGATCGTGGGTCTCATTCAGCTTCAGATAATAATACATAATAGAGAAACCAATTAAGGGACTGGAACGTCGAAGAGATGTAACGAAAATTCTAATTCCCGTCGTCTTTTCCGGATATAATTTTCATTAAACGCGTAAAAGTTGCCGAAATATTTTGAGGGAAAGTTTTGTTATTAAAATGGACTCATACGGGCGGAACGGAACATGGGAAAAACGGCCACGTCAATTTTATGGGCGGAATCTGCGCCCCAAAGTTATTAGAAAAGTTGCTAATATCCGGGCGTTGCAATAAAAAATGAATTTGAATATGGCTTTGAGAATTTATGCGGAGAAACCACACCCGTCAACTACAGCCCGCAACAGCTCTCTCTACCGGGGCCATTTCGAAAGTTGTCGGCCTGCCAAAAGTATAACAATTTTTGCCTCTCTGCAAATACTACATATTTAGCCACCAGAATAAGATATCGAAGTCAGTCGAGTAAAAATTATAACAATTATAACATTGCCAAATTTGCGTTCCTTGAGGGTAGCAATAAACATGTAGATGTCAATGTTTTTGGACAAATCGGCTTTAAATAATGATGATTATTTTCCGCCTCCTGCGCGCTTTTTGCTTTATTCAATTTGGGTGTCGGCTGCTGGGAAGTTTGGATTGTATTTTTTTTACCTAGTGCCGTTCCCGAGCCGTTCACCTCGCACTTCCTTAATTTCCCCGGCAAACTCTCAACCTCCGTGTCCCGTCTCGGCTCTGCCACGCCACGAGCTATCCTGATGGATGAGTTAACGTCAGCACTCGTCCAAGTAAATTAAATCTGGCACGGCTTCATTTGAAAAACACGTTTATTTCAAATTCGGGAATGCCAGCAACGCCGTCGTCATTATGCAAATGCGCAATTTTCATAATGCCTAGTCCGCCCCCCGCACGAATTCCCCGATAAACGCCATCGGGACATTGCGAATAAAAGTTCGGTAATCCGAAAAGACAGTGTCGCCCCGCGCCGTAAACACCCCACCTTAATTTCCGAAAACCGACTCTTGGCGTTTGTAAACTAGAAATTTAGTTGCAGGGGAGGTTTCGACATTGTTGGTTTTTAATTTGCGTGGCGGTTTTAAAGGGGCGGCAGACAAACGATGCGAATCGATAGCTTGTAGGGTGGCACTGTTTGTTTACGGTTTGAAAAATGGCAACCCACCGACAAATTTGTTTACCTCCACGCCGACCTGAAGCGAATTTTCACCAGGCAATTCAGCAACAAAGTGCCGGATACGTGGAGAGCATTACAAAATTGCAACCCCTAATAATGCAGGTATTCGACGAACGTTGCGCAATTTTGAAGCAACGCCGAAGGGTCGCGAAAGTTTCGCTGGAACTGCAGGTGCTAATTTGCGTTTGTTTCATCCCCGCAATCCGCGGTTCACCTCGCAAGACCGCAATATTGCGGTATATCTTCTTTGCTTTATAGCAAAGAAGAGGTCGGAAACTATTTCAACAGGAAACAGAGAGGCGCGTCTTCTTTGCCGGAATTAGATGGACTAGTCAAGAAATCTTAGGGCGCTCGATGAGCTGGATCGTCACCTTTGATCGGGGCAACTATTGAGGGTCCTTTGGGTTACGGAGTAAGCTCCTGGGGTGAAGTCTAAGTCCACCGTGGAGCCGGTAAATTACGTATCTTTATTTCTGAAGACGCTATTAAATATCCTGAAGCCTCCATCCTTTCTAACTCAAATATCCCATGATATTGCTCCGTAAAAACTAAATTGATATGAATAGAAGTGGGGCGGGTTGCGTGGTATTCCCATCTTTTTGGGGGAGCAATTTGGAAGAAAGGGCTCACTCGCCTGGCGTTACACACAATAACTTAATATTACCGAACCGGCAACATTGCTTCGAATTATTGCAATGGGAGATGCGTGCATACCTGTTGTGGCGGTTTACCGGAAATATTCGGTAAGCGAGTTGGGGAATTTATGTAAACCGGAAGGTTGGAATAAAACCGCCCCGGGAACGGAGGCGGCGCTCCCGCAGGCATATTTCCAATAAATTGGATGCCAATTGAATCGTAGCCAGTACCTTCCACACTGATTTCCAATATCCATAAGAATACATTATGACAATGTATTGAGATGAAAGATTCCGATTCGCCTTTTCGGCAATTCAATTTCACCCTCGACGACGACGGAACCGCGTATTAGGGGATGACACCTTATTAAAGTTCATCATCGGTTACGCCAGCCCACCCATACGTCATCGGAGGTCTTCCAACCACGCGCTCTTAGGCAGAATCTCCTCAACTTATGCAGAATCTTCAACTCAACGAAAACTTAAATTTTACGAATTATGCCGATTTAATGTGTCAAAAGGGTGGCATCAACTCGACGAACCGGTTGCTCATCTGAGCTACCTTGTTGTTCCCGGATCCTCTTCAAATTCCTGGCTCATTACCCGGGCGTGATTGATTCGTTAAGCGAGCAGGTGATTGGTAGGGTTGTTTAGACTTTAAACAATGAATTCTCTGAAGTTCTCTCGGTTATGCAATTCCATGATAGTTGGTGTGCTAGACTCAAACTAAAACGAGAATTACTCCTTTGATGTCAGTATGATTCGTTGCGACCAACAGTTGCGTCACAAAGCCCCCGCAATTACCGCCTTCACATCGAGTTCAACATTTTTAATTGGCGACAATTCGCTTAATCCACCCCCAATAATTGAAATAATTTTACAATTGCTGAGTAACGATGTGAATACATTACGAGTAGTAATTTGCTGATTATAAATATGCATTAGATTCTCCAGAGACGGCTGCAATTATTGTAATTAATTATTGTTGTATCGCAAAATTTATTAAAATTTTCATAAAGAACAATTTGGGTAGATTATGGACAACAACCACTATTCACCGACCCCTAATTAAATGTCAACAGAAAACTCAGTTTGTTGTCCCAAATTTAGATTCGGTCCAGATCTGCTTCGGAATTAGTTTAGGTTCAACAATAACAAACCCCTTTCAACTCAAACACGACTGAATTTTCGTTTCTATTGCAGGTTTTCGACGAACCAGAGCCCAACACCTTCATTGGGAAAAGGTAAGAACGAGTGAATGCCAAGGCACAACTGTGACTAGAAAATGAAAAGCAAAAATGCCATTCGGAGCTGCAGCACCGTTAGAGCTTTGAGAAAAAAATCAAGAGCTTTGGAAATAAACAGCATAATAAAATCCGGCACCAAATCGAAATTTTTGTAAACGAAGTGAGTGAAGTATCAAGGGATGCGACTCATTATTTCTCTTATTAAGGATTTTCTGAATGGGTTTATTGTACTTAAAGCTCGTTTCACTGAAATTCTAAATGTTTATTTTTACTAAAGCTCTCTTGTTTTTCTCTTCTTAATTCTGACATGAGCACAATTCTAATAATATACATAAATAAGCTCCCGAATCTGATTCCTAATTACTTCCCCCTGAAGAAACATAAATAGCTTTTATCAAACGAGACGACTAGAATAATTATTATGGTCTAAGAACTAATTTTAAAAAAAAATTTATTATAAGGGAAGTTTAGCCAAGAGAGAGAGAGACATTGAGTCAAGTGATGAAACAAAATTTAAACCTTGTATAAAACCAACCCGCTTAGATTATACTCACAACTGAGTTTATGAAATAGAGCTTTTATAAAAAGAGGCGAACATGAGAAAAGGTTTCTGTAGAGTAAAAAATAATAAAATGAAATAATGATTGAAAGCTCTTTTTTTAGTGACCAAGATACAAATTGGCTATTTTAAAAAAATAAAAGTTTTTTTATTAAGAAAATGCGATTGGGAGACTGGGTGACCTTCTCAACTTTGTGAACCCTTGTGTCGTTTTGACCTTTGAGCAGCGGTGTAACCCCTACGCATTACAGAAGACCAACCGATAACACTGACCTGAAAATGGTTTGTTCCGTCCATTTCTCGTGTAAAGTTTACTTGAAGTTTATTTTTGCTCACATTGTCTACCATTTCTTTCACAAAATCCCAAAACTGTTCAACTTACCGTACAATACATCTCCATCCCTTCAAACGTTCCCGTCACCCTCCTCCACTAGATTGATAATAACAATATCTCGTCCTGTCGTCAAACAGGTAACTTGCCGAAATTGATTAATTCGTCCGACGCGCCACCATCAGATGACGCATCGCAGCTTCCAAGTTCCGGTGATGGAGCGTTTCCGGTATGCGGCAATTCCGCACATGGGCGCGATAAGTCGTCATTTCGCACGACGATCGGTTAAAAGGTGGAACATTGAAACGGTTTCAAGCTCGCCTGCATGCCGCCCAAATAAATTAGACGGCTGTCTTGGTGCATTAACTGCCATTTCGGGGCGCACTCTGACATTTGCCCGCCTAAATCCCGCAAAGCCGGCCTTATTCCTCGGACACGTCCCGGCCGATTTCTTAATACGTCCCGGCCAGGAGGGTGGGGCCCCATCACGGCTCCATCAAGGCGCCTCGATTCAGGAGTCCCAGCACGAAAAAAGACAACACCGACACGTCGAAGAGGCTAGTTGCAACTTAATTTCAACTGTGGCTGATCAGTTTAATAATTTACTGACGTAATAGTAATTTTGCTATGTAGTGCATTTTATTACCTTATCTCAAGTGACGTAATTTGTGTATAAAAATCAGACTTCAAGCATTAAATTAAAAAATTTCAAGTAGTTACAACATTTTTGACGCTTCTACTTCTCTTTTGAAATTAAAGCGCAATCAGAAGCAAGTTTTGATGAACTGTGCGGAACATCCATAATTTGTCAATTTCTTAATTGTCGTACCCACAAATTATCCCGGCGCCTCCACCAATTTTGCTTGGTGATAGTTTTGGGGCTGATTCATTGGCGGGGCCGGAGGTCATCTGCGTGCGGCCTGAGCTAATAGAAATTTGGGGGGACGCGGAAATGGTTGTGTAGGTTCGTGGGGGCTTGGTGCTGGCCCAATTTCGCCCGCAATGCCGTGTAGCTGGAACGAAGCCGGAATGTCGGTGAAACCCGCCCCAATTGCGCCATCGACCCACCTACAAAGGACGGCAGGAGGAATTTTAAAGTGTCGTAAGGATAACCGGTGAGGAAAAGTAACTCAGCCTGGCATCGTGCCCATAATCAGAAACCACTTCCTCGCCGGCCATAATTCACCCTGTAAAAGTGCCTTGTAGTGTAAATTTCTGCGGTGATATACTCCCCGTTCTGTCTAAGTAAATTCAGTTTAAAGACGAAGCTTTGTGATTTACCGCGTCAAGTATGAACGCCTCCGGAAGTTCCTCGAAAGATAATTACGATGTTAATTGGCGCTTGTGTTTTCGTCACTTTTTGAGGGTGGTGGCCTTCGAAGGCGACTTTATGTGCTTTCGCGCCGCATAAAGCACGGATTTTATTTTACTGCTGGTTCAGGTTTTACGTCTTCCTAAATTTCGACGTAACCGTCACGATAATGAAATATCTCCGTTTCCAGGTTGTTACCTGATGTTTATGATGATATTTGCCGATATGGGAACGTGACGGCGAAAATACTTTTTATTTCGGCAAGGACCCGGCTTATCGGGGATAAATAAATCTGTTTACCTCAAAATCCGACCAAGTGACAATAACAAGACGGATTGCTGACCCTATTTCGCGCACCCTTAACGGTCAATTTCGACACGAAACTGTCGACGCTAAAAAAATTGATACGACCGCGCCAAAAGATTGGACAGAAATCCTCCATATTTGCAACGGCCAGGCCGGAATTAACGCAACTTTTATTCACCCCCGCGCTATTTTTCTCTTGTAAATAACTCGACCTTTGATTAAGAAAAAGTTCCGGTTTAGCCCCAACTTTGCTTTTCGGTGTTTGCGTCATAATAAAGACCCCCGAAAATCGCTGAAAATTCGCCACTTAAGAAGAAACAAAGTTCGGAAACCTTTTTATTTGCGGCGCCCGAAGTATAACAAATGTTCCTATCGCCTAAAATATGTAAACCGCCCCCATTTGCATACCGCTCATCCACTTACACGCGACTCCTCTATTTGCATTCAAAGTCTGTTTCGTGTGAAGTACAAACTTTTACAATTTTATCTCGCCTTAAATGATAAATCTTCGCTACGAACTTGGCATTGCTAATGCTTTAGTGTTGATGAAACGTAAACACCGTCTTTGTCTGAAAGTCTCGTTCTTGCATCAGTTGCATCTGGAAATTGTGCTGATTTCGGACGGACCCAATTTGCATAGGACGATGGCGAAAAAGACGTAAGCCACAAACCGCACGTTCCGCTTCTTTATCGCCGCCACCGTCACAGTTACATTTACATACTTTCCGAAATAAAAACAAATACGAGCGGAAGTAAAACTTGAAATATGTGACGCGGCATTAGGGAGACGCCGCCGGATCCGCTAATTTCGCAGAACTACCCCATTCAGCTCCAAGACAATAATCGTGAAGCACCTGAGGGTTAAACAAACGCGATCTATGAAATAGAAGCTGAATTGCTACTTGCAGGTTTTTAAGACACCTTTGATCAAAGAGTCCTCTGGATCTTACACCACTGCAAAAATTAAGCACCTTCTTCTTAAAGCCTTTTGGTTGCCATTTTTTTTGCTCACTTCAAGTGAGGAAGTAAGCAATAGTAAATAGAAAAGGAAACGATTAGAACATTTTCTAGCAATTTTTATGTTGGTACTTTACAGTCATTAGTACCAACATAAAAGTTACTAGAATAAGTCTAAATCGCCCTCTTATCTATGTATCTATGTACTTTGATATAGTATGTTAGGTTCTTAATACGTAATGGGAAGTAACAAACTATAAAATTAGGGCCAGTATTGCCATTTTTTTTATTAAGTAACTTTGCCAACTTTGTGCAGTCATTTATTGATAAGAAATGCACTAATCCATTGTATGTTCCTCAAAAGAGGTGACGATGTCGTAAAGGCTGACACCGATTCCACACAGCATTCCAACCACTCCAATGGTGATAATTAAAATGTTCTTCACCAAACAGATTTTAGACTGTTCTCCTCGAAACGCGACCATCTCGAGTATCGGTGGAATAATAAGTCCCAATGTTGCACCCGTTAAACTTCCAACAAAAGATATGATTAGCTCCAGTTTTGGGATAGCATTAGCCATGACGTCTGGATAATCAAAATTTGGTTAAAGTACTCAAAAGATCCTCTACTCACAAGTCAAAAAAACCGCAATTGTTTTAAAAGCGATCATTATGCATTTTGGGTGTTTGAACGGCCCGAATCTCTTATAGAAGAAAGGGTACGAAATCACGAAAAGTACGTACACATGCCAGGCGTAAGTGAAGATCATTGCGATGCACATAATTATCTTTATTACCTGAGATAATCTGAAAAAGTCAAGAAAAAAGTTTGCTCCAGAGGTCCATGACCTCCAAAAATCAATGACCTCTAAAGTTTAATCACTCCGAAGGTCAGTCAATTACCCTAATAAACTTAAAACTCACATCTCACTAGGTGGCAGATTCAAAACCACGCTGCCCTTAACCTCATCTCCGTATTTCCAATACGTCATCACACCAACAGAAGCGTATAGCAGCAAGGTTATAAAAATACCAACGTTAAGTATCCCTAGAGGCGACGAGAATTCTTTGGTGTTCTTCATCTCTGCTCGGAGGGGCAGAATCTGAAGGAGAGCAAAAATTTTGAAATTGCCTCGATTGAATTTGGTTGGACTAACGAAACAGATTCCTTCGAAGGCAAAAAGGGTGGTGCCGAAAAACAAGGCGTACTTGTCCGGGGCTACGCGTATTAGTTCTCGCTCGCTGATTGGCACCAAATCTTGACAGGTGAAGTAGTAGATAATCACGACTCCAACTGCCATCAAAATGTTGGAAATGAGCGATAGAGGGGTGAGGAGCTTTAAGTTGCCCAAAAACGTCGACACCCACATGGGGAGCAAAATCACGGCCAACATCACGTGGATGTTGAGGTCCCATCCATAAACCCCCACCACCTAAATGTAACAAACCGAGAAAAAGCATTAAGAGGTAAAGAAGAACTAAGCGACAAGGGAAGACTTCAAAAACTGATCAAGAAAAAGCGTCAGGAAGTAATGAAGAAAGCTTACAGTTGAAAAAAAGCTAAACAAGAAGGGAAGTTTTTAAAAAGAAATCAAGAGGAAGCTTGAGGATGTGATAAGAAAAATTTAGAGAAAAAAGACAATAGAAAAATTTTCAAAGACCTTAGTAGTAAAGAAAAAATTTCCTCTTACTTGCATCAAGTGTCTGGCAACGAACAAGTAATAGACACAAGCGAATCCAACCTCGGCAAAAATTAAAAAAATATCCGCCATCAGCCCCAGGTTATGGGAATGCTGGCCAAACCAACTGTTTTTTAGGGTGAATTTCACAGTTTCTGAATAGTTAGGTCTCACATCCACCTCCTCTTGTTCGGCGAGTCTTTCGGCGCAATTCACCTTAAGATTTTGATAGTGAGGGCTGAATACCAATTTCCGACTTACCAGTTGGTGCTGGCAATGCAAATTAAGACCTGCAAGAAAAGTGAGCATAATCGGACCGAGGACGAGGCCGGAATTTTTGTGGGCTTCACCCATGGCAAATAGGCCGGTACCCAAGTAACCCTTCACCAAATGAATCAAAGTCGCAAAATACCTAAAGAAGACAAAATTGTAAGGGTAGATAATAACATAATAACTTTGCTAAGTACCCTATATGGGTCTTATCTCCTGTTATGTTATCAACGCCAGCAGTGTTTTGGAATTTTCTGAAAACTATGTCTTGAGCATATTTATGTTATGAAAGTCTACTTACGATTCCACATTATTTCCTGGTGACCCCGGATCTGTATCAGTCATCTTTTGACAAGGGTAAAAATTGTGGCAGTTATAGGTTAACAGTCATATTGACATAACAAATTTTCAAAAATTAGGTAGTCATTTGTTACGGATTGCTTCCGACAATGAACAACGCTTAATGATTACTAGAAAAATAATATCTAATTTTTATAAGACATAGGCAATAACAATTTTAGGATATGAGAAATAGTAATATGGAAATAACTACATAAAATATAGAGATTTTTGCACACAATTTTGTAGTCATTCTAGATATTATTGAAAGAATCTGTTGACCCATTTAATTAATAACAAAATAATTTTTTTCAGAACTCGCCTTCGTTTCTCGTCTTCGGCAGAGCCCGCACGGCCCCTTCAGGTAGGCACCTCCTGATTGAAATTTCCCACGACGCTAACGCCAACCAACATCCAAGAGAATCTCTTGAAACAAAGAACGTGTGAGCCGTAATCGAATCTCGTGCGCGTCAAAGATCTCGCATCTGCCGAACGGAATTTAAATACGAACCGAAGTCGTCGAGATTTCGCATCCCTTAAGAAGTTTGCGACGCACATTTGCAATGAGAGCGACGACGCCTCCACCGACGCATCCGGTGACGTCGTCCGGAAACGTATTCCCACCATCACCATTTTTTTCTTCTCAAAGCGATATCTTTATTGCGTCACACTTTCATGACTTGTGGGTGGGTACTTATTTTGGGTATAGCGCGACGTAAAACCGCTTCGAAGCAATACTTTTATGGGGCGAAAAGTTTGCGGGCCCGAACCAAATTTCGCATTACGCAATTTTCTGCTTCGATATATCGAACCAATAACCGGCGGTGGTTTGCTGAATAGAAAAGCGAGATTGGCGGAGTTGCCGAAATTCGATAATAAAATTATTTTTTGTTGGGTTTTTGCTGCTTTATAAATTTTTTCGCGCCGGCCATTCTTTCAAATAGGTGGCAATTCACTCGTGTTCAAGTGCTAAAATCCCGATTCGTTAATCGAATTTATGCAGGCGGAATCGCGGGCCATGCTTCACCCAAATTTTCGCCCCCTTTCGCGACGTGTCCTCTGTTCGGCATTAAGAGGAAATAAATGTATTTTATGAGGTAAGATCCGGGAGAGAAGTTTCATGAATGGTGCTGTGTAATTTATCCGGAATCGAAACCCCATTAACTGAATAGTGGCGGGCGGTCGTCGCCGTTTGGATTTATGCGGCTAAAGCTCGACTTTATTACTGCTAAAATGAAGTTATGCAGTAAACATTCCATCGCCGCCAAATTCAAACGGAAATCATCGAAAGACAAAGTGATGGACGGCCGTTAAATTCCTGGATGCACACCTAATCGCTCGGCCGGATCGGAAGGGAGGAATGCCGCGGGATAAGGCGGAAATCAGGACGGGGGAGAGTTTTGCCGATAATAAATCGGTCTTTAGTGGCACTTAACAAACTGCAGGCGCGATAAATTCGCCGATTTTATTGACTCGAAAAAGTTGGCTGTTTATCCAGACCTCGAGGACTTTGCTAATTAACGTCCAATATCATAAATTGCCGCCCCACGAATGGGACGAAGATCAAAGACCTTCCCCATATTTTTCCAAATGTGCCAGTAATCGATGAGGTCCCACAAAAGCCTCAAGGGCTGAGACTTTTTTAGAGACCACATCGATTACTGACACATTTAGAAAAATAAAAGGAAGGACCTCCGTACCCAGCAAGATTTTTGTTCCTCGGCTCTTGACCCTG
Organism: Schizotus pectinicornis; assembly: GCA_951805265.1. Classification (NCBI taxonomy): domain Eukaryota; kingdom Metazoa; phylum Arthropoda; class Insecta; order Coleoptera; family Pyrochroidae; genus Schizotus; species Schizotus pectinicornis. The sequence goes on from OX638207.1 coordinate 5,481,899, forward strand.
GTCTAGCAGTCTGCGTTACACAACTCAAGATTACTGATGTCGAAGCCGTGCCCTATTTCCTGCTAGTCATGGTACTTTTTAAATCTTGCCCATCAATAATTTTTTCGTTTTCCGGCCCTGGAATTTTTTTTATAAAACTGCGAGAGGGTTTAGAATAAGAGAAAGGCACGTCTCGCGGATGAGGCGGCCCATCCAACTGTAAACATCAAACCAGACGGAAAATAACTGCAAATAGACAAATATGCGCGAGCAAAACCAAAATCTGCCTCTCCTCCGATCCGATCCGCAATTTTTGCATTTTAAATCGAAGGGTTCCGATGCCATCTCTCCCTTAACGCATCTCGGATGTTATCGGGCTCGAATCGGGGCCGCGTATCATCCCGCACGAGCGCAATTTTTTTTGTTTTATCTAAAAGCGCATTGCCAGGTGAGTAGGTCGAGAGAGGTCCGGGATTCGGGGTTGGCGTGTTCGTCCTTTCCGGCGACCGCGAACTGAGAGAGGTCGTGATTTGCAGGAACGCCCGCCCGCCCTGATTAGACTCTGTGACGCCGCCGCCGCAGTTTACGGCTCCAGGAAACGCTCGTTACATTCAAACTGTCACATTCACTACCCCCAGCATAAACTAACGTATCAGTCCCGCATCTTCCTTTATCGTCAAGAGGGGCAAGGCCGGGACCGTCGTAATCGCAACTGTCAAATAAATAACGCAATAATTAACCCGGGAACGCGGCGCGTGTTTAACGTAATTTCGGGACTCGCCCGGGGCGCCCCTGATTAATTTTTGGGCAGCCAAATCACGTCTAGCAAATATTCCCGAAAAAATTTTTTGCAAATATCTTGCAACAAAAAAAATGTGTGAAAGTGGTGAGACCGCAGAAACCCCAGACTTCATATTTAAATCGGACTTGCTAGGTAAAATCCGGAAAATCCTCCAAAAGCGATTTAACCTCACAAAATCCGGGCGATGTTCCGGGAACGCGGAAATACTCACTCAGGAGACGGGTAATATAAAAATACTTATTCGTAATTTCGGCTTCGGCCCCAGAGCAGGGTAGGTCTTGACGTCACCTAAGCCCCGGTTTTGGGCCCTCCAAGGACTCCATCTGCCATCGATGAGTCTCTAAAAGCACCCCAAATTTAATTGCAAAGCAGTCGACGTCAATAATTAAGTTGGATCATCATTTTTCTTTACTTGTAGATTTTTTTTACTAAATTTGTTCTTTTATAACGCTTTAATCTTTTTTTCTTTAAAACTTCAATTAAACGCCTTTTACTTAATGATTGGTGGAAATTTTGATTTGCTGGTGAGCGGGCGTGCAGCCGGGGCGAGATAGCGCAAACCAGTTCGTTAAATGAAAATTTTTCTTGCTTCTCGCCAGTTACACCTCGAAATCGTTTGGGGTTAAACTGTCTCTGTTTGCGTTCCTCCCTTGCATATTGTTCGAGCTCTCCCCGTGGAAGCAAAAACCCTTGAGCCCTTTCTTGTGCGCAGTTGCCCAACGCAAAAACAGATGTCGGTATTATCGCTGCAGAACGAAGGGCTTAATTAAATATTCAAAATTCCGCGCAACTACTCCTCTGCATAAACATCGTTATTTCGAATTAATTAACAGGAATCCACGTAGACGTTTCACAATCAACAATTTCAGCTAATTTTATTGTTACGGCCGGAACTGCAACCAATGGCGTGACGTTCTTCATGCGAGTTTAATTGAAAATTAAATTTTAACAAGCACTGGTGCTGGTGAAAATATGGAAGAAGAACTACGGTATTTGAAAATTGCCTCACTCTATTGTCGTTTGACTGGTTCCTGTGCACGTTTGGCGCAATTATCGCGTTTATTGCACTGTACTTGGTTACCTACACGGATGTTGCAGTCATAAAAGTAGAAACACTCGAGCACAACGTAGTTTTGAACAACCATCGCTCTTATGCGAAAGGACACGTTCCTCAAGGCGGACAACAAAAGTTTAGAGACAGGAACGTTGCAAACACGTGATGTTCCAGTCATATCTAATTTTTCCTAATTGAGATTGGCTGATGCAAACTTTATGAACACCAAACGTCTCACTTCCGACAATATACAGGCTGTGGTTTTAACATATACACATTTTGAAAATCATGGATCTATAAGACGTCGCAATAATTTCTGAACGAAGAATATTAAATATTAGAAAAACCCTTATCCTGTCCGCTTCGCCGCCCATGATCTTACTAGTTTCAGTGAAGCTCTTATCCAGTGGCGCACCAAGAATTTGCCCCAATATTTTTCTTTACTTAGAAAATGAATCGAGCTGCTGTCCAGAGATGCAAAATATCTCAAAATTTTCTTAAAAAAATGGAAGACGTCAAGGAAGTGTGAAGGAAGTTTTGCGTATATATTTCAACTCTGTATTTAGGGTCACAGGGGTTGTTCCAATAAATAACTTAATTAAAAATGGGGTCTCTGTGTCGTTTTGGGGCTGTTGCTCTCGATTCCGACTCGGTCGTCGTGTCGGTCCCGTCTTTAGAAAAGTTTTGACAAATTTATCAGACAAACGGGATCTAAATTAAAATCTAAATTAATATCAATACCCCCGACGACTTTTAAAACAAAACCGTTAACGAAGATAAATACGGAAACAGAAAACTGAAACAACCCTCGACCCTAGCGCAATTAATTAAAACCTACTTAACGCGAGGTTTGTCTTTTCAAGTTAACATCGGGACGGGTTTTAAAAAGTCCAATCAACAAACTACCCCTACAGAAAACTTTAAAGAGTTTCATGTAAATTTTTTCTTAATTCTCCTGACGATAATAAATCAAAATTGTAAAGTAGCTCTTGATGATATTAAACGATAACACAGTCGCGTCCTAAACAAGCCGTCCGCGTGTTGATCAAACAAACAAAGTATCTTAACGCTTAACGACGCGATTTTGCCTTTCCTGCAATTAGGCCCGTTTCCGGAAAACTTCCGGCTTAATTCTAAGATGAATTTTAATTAGTCTCGCAATCAACCCCAACGGAAAGATATTTAATTCGGGACGGGTTGCCGAATATCCAGGTGAGTGCCGAACAAATGAGCGAAATTGTTATTAATTCCGTTTGTACCCGGGGGCGAGACGCTAACTTTCCACCAAGTTGGCTGACAAAGCGAGCTTTAATCGTTTTGCACAGCAGTGAGGTAGTTCGATGAGACAGGCAGTAGGTACGCGGTGTTGACGTCGCCAACCCAGATTTGAGCCTTGTCTACCCTCCAAAAATTACCCCGGGCATGCAGTGGCAAAGTTGTCGTCGCAAATCCAGATTTGAGCCTTGTCTCCGCTCATACCAAAAATCACCCCGGGCGTGCAAGAGCAAATAAACAAATAAACGGCCGCATTAAAGAGCTTTTAACGCAATTGAATTTGGAAGTAAAAATTACGGTAAAGCTTAATGAGAACAATTAATTTTTAATTGGGCTTTCAAAATTGTGATAAAGTAGCGTGTTGCAGTGTTAGAACTACGTCCAAACTTCTTTTTACTAATAGTACAAATTTACTATATTCTTTTGTTTATACTATTTTGTTTTACTATATCTTTTGTTTCCTCTCTTTTGTTTTAAAATGACGTCAATAAATTAGTTAATTACCCTTTTGGTTGCGTTTCTGGAAGGGAGGTTGCAGTGTCGGTAACGCTTCAAGTTTCGAATTGCGCGAGTGGCAATTTGGGTTTCAAAATAAAATTTGAGGATCTCCGAATGAGCGACTTAATGGTCGAAATTTGTTGGTCCTTTGGGCCGGGCGGGTTCTCCTTCGATGTTAACAATGCGCAATCAGTGCCATGCGAACCCCCACGTCCGCAATACCAGTCTCGTTTCGTCTTTATAAAAACACTCGTTCTCCCGAGGAACATAAAATTGACGACCAACGTCTTCCTTAGTCTGCAATCTCGTACAGCATTGACTGGGTATAAACGGGACGCGCGGCAAATATGGGACACATGCGGCAACCAACATCTGCCTCTCACTCGACACATCAACGCGACACGGCAAATAATGAAACGTGCCGATTGTCAGGCGACTCCTTCGGGACAACGGTATATCGCTACAAAGGCACGTCTATTTCTCTACATCCGCACCATCCAGAAACGCCATTGATATGTAGGGAACGGCGCGTGCATGTTTCTCTCTCGATGAAACTGCGCTTTTCCAACAGTTTCCGGCCCGGCGATCCCGCCACGAGAACGCAAAATGCGAGATTTTGTCATAAATATTTCTTGGGTCTCCCCAGCTTCTCCTTTATTACAAGTCAATTTCACCAGAAACTCGGCCACCCCGCTACTCCCAAAAATTTGCCAGAGCGCCAAATTTCACAATATCAACGTCATCACTCCCCAATAGTTTAAACGGTCTATTGACATGAAGCTATAGAGTTGAATTGTCAATCGAGCGAACACAATAGATGACCGAACCGGGAAACCTGGCAAAATTTTATTTGCAGCTAACTAACTACTTGTGACAAAATTGGCTGGTCACAATTTTTTCCCTGTTGGACATCTGATGGACACGAGTTCATTCGCCTGTGGTCAAATATCGCAAGACGAACGAAGTGAATGACGGACTAGATGAATAATAGTTTGCGTCTCTGGGCTGTAATATGCGCTTCATCTGCACGTGCGATAATTGATGATGGTAATGCTTGAACGTCACCCGTATATCACCGAGGATGCCGTTCGGACCCCCGAAAGCGCCCACCACCTTCAATTATGCCGCGACACCGAGACGGCAAGTTCGATTTTGGGTCATCGTAAGTCATCAATTACGACAATTGGCAGGATCAAATAGAGGAAGGAGGAAAGCAAATCGTACATTACCGAGTTTAATGGCACTATCTGTGCATCCTGCGGGGTCGCCAAATCTATTTTGTTTATTTGCAAATAGTACAAGGGGAGGTGAGGTACACTATCTGGTTCAAAACTTATGCTTATCTGCAAAAATTTTGATAAAATCCTTCACAATGTCAAAAATGTTCAAACCAAGTGAAGGTCATAATATAAAAATTCATCAAAAATTAAAAAATATAGTTACGAAAAAGGTGAAGGTAAAGAGGTAAAGTGGTAACTACTTTTTGTTTCCTAGCTAAAAATTAAAAAAATTCTAAAGTCTAAGTTCGAAGCGTTTTTCTTTATGTCTTTGTCCCTCCTGTGCATTTTGTTAACCTCTGCAATGCGGAGCTGTTGAAGAAAGGAGCGTCCAAAAGTAGCGTTAATGGATGATCAGGTGCAGTTCCACACATTTTCTCGGTGTCGTGTTAATGATGGGAGAAAATGAGGATTAAAAAAATGATGCCGACGAGCGTTCTGCCTGTTTGTTTCAGGCGGCACAAGAAAATTACCGAGGTTGACGTAAACTACCCTTATCTCGGCCGCGAAAATGATTGATGAATTTCGCAAAGTTTCACGCACTTAGAAGGTTTTTATGACGAAAGAATTCGTCGACGAGCAGGCGATTGCCAACACGCCAGACTCGAACAATTTCAATTACAGTTCTTGTCTCGTATACAACAACGCGCTGTATCAAACGCAGAAGCGGGCAACTGGCAAACGTCTAGGTGAAGAGACGCTTCTGAGATAATTTGATTATAATTTTAGTTTAAAATAACTTTAGAGAGGCTCGAGTTTAGGACTTGCAAGCAAACTGTCTTTTAACTCCAAAGCTCTCTTCGTAGCTACTCTATTTTGTTAAGGATGCTGATACCTTCAGAAAGCAAGACGGCACACTTTAGAACCAGGCTGAAAGGGGCGCTGCGAAACCGACAAAGATTTCGAGAGACCTTAGAAAGAATAATAAAACTTTTCAATTTTTGATGCATCACGTAACTAATTCTACAAATTTTTTTCCAATAAATCTCAATGTAATCGAAAACTTCTTCGACTATTTTGCTTAAAGCTCATAATTAAAAGCGCTTTGCTCAAAAACTCGCAGTTTGCATTAATTAACCGTAATCATTGTAGTTGTTGAATAGCGAGCACCGACCCGCATCAACATTTAAAAAAAAAAGAATTAATTATTATCGGACAACAATGTACCGATAGCGCCATAAATCATTGACTGGCTGTAGTAAATGACCAATTGAATTTCGAGGCCCACTAACAATTAATCAGGGTAATAAACATCCCTGCAACAAACTGTTTTGGTAGAACAGCAACCAAAACAACCCTCAACACGGACCGATATTGCCAACACCTCGATATCGGCGACGCCCGATTCGCCCGTCGCCTTCGCCAAATGTCGCTAAATCGCCTAATCCCCCAAGAAAATCTTCTTGCTGCACCTGCCCAATTAGAGCTGCACCCCTTAGTTGCATGCTTCCACTTCTTTATGGGTTTGCTTATTTTCTACCCGCATCCAATCAACCGGGAAATATCTAGTTAACGAAATTTATTTTTGCGATTGCCGCCACCACCACTTGGACGAGTCCCAGGGGATCGAATGTTTTAATTAAAATGAAAATTAAGTCCCTCCAAGTCCCGTTGTGGGGTTCAATGCGAAACTCCTCGTTTCGACATGGAGCATTTTCGAAACTAATTCCGACCCGGAGGAATGTTTTATCCTTTAAATTGACCTTGGCTGCCGTTCCGCTGCATTAAGTAATTGGGAAAGTTCGCCCCTGGCGAGATGAGATCAGTGCGCGATAGCGGCGAAACTATTAAACGATATAGTTGGGAAGAAAAGCGGCGGTGTACCTAAGTGAGTTGGGAAATTTAAAGAAAACATCGGAAACAGCGACGGGGATGTTTACGACTCTAAAATATTGAATTGGGTAACTTTTGGAGGGATGAAGTTTTCACGTTGTTGGGATAAATTTATTGATGGATTTTCGGGATATTGGTGCGGCCACAAAGACGACTCAATTGTTTAGCTGTGCTGGGTGTTGGGAGTTGGATTATCTGGTTATTGAAATGTTTCTCAATTAATTACTCCTGAGTCAGTGTTGTCCGTGTTTGTGGAATAATGGGGGTTCTCGAAGAAGTTTGCTGGGCGGTTGTTGTCATCCTCTGTCAGGTTCGAAATTCTTAGATCAATAGCTCAAATACGTCTGACCGGTTTCATCCCAAATCCAATTAACGAAGTGGGAAGGGACAACATTTGCGGTTAGGTCCATCAAATTTGGCTTATTGCATTCCTCACAATTGTATCAACATAATTAAGCAGTTCCCAGAATGGTCCATTCTTTGCTCCACGAAATGGTGCAACGCGATTTTTTGGCCTCTGCAACAAAACGGAATGTTGAAATTTTCAGCGCGATAAGGAATTTAGACTTTAAAACTTAATTAAGCTCGCTAGCTGCCTCTTGCGAGGAAAGCTCTAGATGCTAATTGAGCTCAGTGGAAGGTAAGTCACTATATTGTTGAAGGCGTCAGTAAGTATTCAAAGCAACATAATTAGGTCGTAATTAATTATAGTAGCTTCCACGTTCAAAAATCTATCTTTTTAAAAAGCTTTAGCAAAATAATAAAAAGCTCCAAGATCTTGTGGTTTCTTATGCTTGATAGCTTCTTTGTTGAGTCATTTTATTATGATGTTTGATTTTTCTCTGCTCTTCTCGCTAAAACTCAGTCATTAAGTTTTCCAGTAGTGGCAATTTGAACGTTTTGCTAATAAAATTTTGTCAAAATAACAGATAAGTCAAAATTGATTCCCTGTCCCTGATCAATTTTTTTTTTGCTTCAATTGAAACGTCATTTGGAGCAGTGTCCAATTGTCGCCGTCGAGACGTTGATAAATCAAACCGGTGGCGACGGGCTTCGATAAAGGAACGTCAGGGAAGTGAAATTCCAAATAATAAAAATAGTGCAATGGACGCGAAATGCAGACAAGCAGATCCTGCGACAGCTCAATTGATTGAATTCTTCCTGCTTAAAATGAGGGAACTGAAAATAGGCCGTTTTATTGACATCTCATATAGCGTTATCAGCTATTTTGCGTCAGCTTGCATCCGGACATGGAGACGTGGACAGGAATTTGTTAGGAATTAGTTAGTGGCCGTTCGAAAGTTCTGCGCCAGTTAAAAGCTAGCGTCGTTTAACGCTGGCAAAAAGCAGGAAAGTTTACTACATTTTCCATTCGAGAATAATGAACGAGAGAAAGCTTTAACTGTTATCTACTTACGAGTATTTACTATTACCTACTATTTACTTGTTTATAAAAAAATTATTTAATGTTAGTAATTTTGTTGATTTGTTGCTAAGGGTTCTACGCCAAATATCGTCGCGTCGTTGACAATAAATTAACTTTAATTATCGTTCGAGCAACCAGACATAAGCTATACTATCGAAAATAGTATCTTAACCCTTGTTAATGTTAATATTAAGAAATTCAAATCAACCAGTTTTGGCAAATTTAAAAACATCGTCGCCCTCTTTTTGTTGGCCTCGTTGATAGGATTCTGTGGAAAGGACGCCACTCTGAGCTCATTGTAGGATAAGTGAAATCTGCTGGTTTATCGAGCCACCTGATAGCAGGATTTGTCCGTCCTTGCCCACAATCTCAGCGTAAAGAGCTTTTCAGCCGCACGCATCTTTATTTTTTGAACCTTTGTTTTGTTCGCAATAATTGTAGCTGGTAGCTGCTTATTTGGATTCTTTAATAATTAAACTCTTTAACTAAAATACAGTTAAATATTTTTTTTCAATTTAAGTATCGAAAAAAGTTAATGTTACAGAACCTTTTTACTACTTCTAGTAGTGAAATTGAAGCATTAAAACTATCTTTAGCTTTAGTCTCTACAATTAGTTGTTTATGCAGAATAAAGTGCTGAAGGTCCTAAAAGAGCCATAAAGTTGTGTATACCAAGTGAAAATTGAATAACAGCTTTCCAATCCCCTAAACCTTTTTTCCAAACAGTTTGAGCGACTCTCAACCCTTTAAAGCGTCTTTTCCACCTTTTTCCGGTACAGTTTAAATAATCTAATGGCAGAAGCTGTAGTTGTAATCTTTCGTTTGGCTGCTGATTTCGTCATTGTTAAGCTACGATATTGCAGAGTAGTCGGAGATTGCAACGGAAATTTCCCCGTCCAAAACAAACAACATTATCAAAAGTTGAAACTTCATTTCCCGATTCCCCTGAGCAAATATGAATAAGGAAATGCAAGTTTTGTCGCGAGATCCGAAACAAAACATCGAGGATAGTGCGCCGCGACGCTGATGACAACTTATAAAACTCGAAGATGATTTGGCGACGACCCCGTCCCGTTCGCTATTCGCAGTGAATATAGACGCCCGTAAATTTCCAACGTCGAATTTATATTCTGATTGCTCGCTCCCGTTCTATTAAAAGTTTAGAAATTTCTGATAAATTCCCGACGACGACACAGATGGCGTCTCTCAATTGCGCAACGCTATTGCTGGCGTTACCGCGATTCGGGACGTTCAGGCGGCGATTACCGGACGTTTAACGTACGACCGTAAATTATAGCGAAAACCGGCCGGATAAGCGGAAAAGCCCCATTTTTATTATGTTGATTATAACAAACAAAAAATATTTATTAGCGTTTAGGCTCCGAAACGCTGTTAGAATCATAAATCAACCGGATCATTACGACTCGAAAGAAGAACGCGGGGCAACAGAAATAAAGTTGAAAACTGGGTTTTGTGCAAACACAATCAATCCCGAGCCAGTCCTGTATCGAATTGTCGTTTCCCATATTTGATCGACGTGTCGTTGTCGATTTTAATTGGGTACGAGTCGTGACAATTATCGAATTGCCTGCGGATCATTTAAAAATGCATCAAATCTGAGAGCTTTTCGATAATTCAGGGAGTGAAAATGCAAATTTCGGTCTTACTTCCAGTCTGTTAGGTTAGACAATGATGTTCAACGAGAAATTCAAGGGACAAAAATCAACAGGGCTGCGCGCAATTATTTAAATACCCTGCAACCCCGGCCATCGCGCGTTAATTATTAACCCTCATTTATATTTAAATGGGGGCGAAGATGGCGGGTTATCCGCCCGACCCCTGTTTCGCCAAAACGAGGCTAATCGTTACGAGAGCCCGGAGCGCTCCTCCAGAAGAATTCCGGAAAATCGGAACCCACCTGGAGGCCGCGGCACTGTTTTGGATATTTGCAAGTGATTCGGTAATTTGAAATTAAATTAGAAAAAAAATTATTTATTTCAGTTTCAAAAGTATGCCTACTGAAAAGTTAAATAATATTATTGTTTATAATACCTACAGTGAATTTAAAAAACAAAGTTGCAGAACAATTTTTTCTTACGTGTGGCTACAATGTAGCAACCCTATTGATTGCTCTGGCCCCAACTCATCACTGCCCGCGGCAGCTACGCTGCAGTGAAATTTAGTTACTCATTTTTAGCGTGCATATCCTTAAAATTGGTATTAAAAGTAAGACTCAAATTGAGTATTCCAGACGCAATAGGAAATTGCGAACTGAATTTCAGCTCAAAAACTTTCGCAACTTCGTACTAATAACGTTATGTGAGCTTTGATGATAAGAGCCTGAATAGATGATTTAGCGCAAAACTTTGATTTTCGTTTTGTTGCTAGTTCTGTTCATTAGCGATGCGAAAATCGACGTTGGTTGTCCTGAAACTGTTTCGGGGAGTGTAGCGAACTGGAAGCGATGTGAAATTTGTAACGACTCCTAATTGTTTGTAGATTTCCGTTGCCAGGATGATAATGGCACTAGAGGATGTCGTGAGAGCCGGAAAACTGTAGCACTGGAGTTATCGGAAAAGCTTCCGGACTGGTCACAGAAGTGGAAATTGTGCTTGAACTCGGACGTAGCAACGACAGAGATGCGGAATCAATTATTTAGCTTTTGAACATTGTCGCTGACGAGTCTCCCGGGGAACCCCCAATTATAAAGTCGGACATCAAAACTACTAGTATCTAGTCATCTCTTGTTCACGTTAGTTCCCGGAGTCGTATCAGAAGGATGAAGAAGTCCAAAAACGTTGGTACTTAATAGCCGATCGTACCAACAAAAAAGTTACCAGCTAAAGTCACTAGAACACTATAACTAGCCGATCTGGCCCTCTTGATCGACGCCTTAGGGTTATCGCCGGGCGTCGGCGTTATTAGCGCAACAAGGGCGCCTTTGTGCAGCGTCGTTTTTCAGGATGAAGAAAGTTGGAATTTAATCCACTATCGCGGCGTCGGTTTAGCGAAAGTACTCGGCGAAAACTTATAAACAGTGACAGTAAAACTCAAAGTTTACAACACAATATCGTCGCCCGGTAATGGTGGCCTCGTTCGGGCGTTATCTGCAGGTTCCAGCGCTGCCTTGCCGATGCCGAAATAATTCGATTACAATAAATCTAACAATCGGCGGATGGCTGTCAAAAACTTTTTTTATTAACGTTATTGTGTTTAGTTAACAACTCGCCGAAACAAATCAGAGGCGCGGTCCGGTGGCCGATACTAATTCGATTAATGCCGCGATAACCAGGTGAACTTTTAATTTGAATAGTGAGAGCTTTGGCAGCGATCCGATTGAGGTTCGCTTAAATTTCCAATATTCCTTAATTTCGTTTCGCAGTTCATCCGGAGTTAGACGATCCGCGTCTTTGCTCGTCGCCAACTTCAAAAAGAGCAATAAGGCCGCACTTTTGAATCCGCTCTTGGATACTTTGAGAAGCGTTGCGCTTTGATTAAATTTATCTTTCCCACTTACACCATAGAGACGAAATTTCGTTATTTACCCGACTATAATGAGAGTTCACGCTACACATATTGAAGCTTTAAAAGCTAGAGTACTGCACGAAAAAATTTGCGCTTTATTCGCCGCGTAATTTACTTTTATTGTTGGCGCCGTTAAAAGCTCATTTGGAATTTTGCACGGTGCACTTCGCTTGCAAACATAAATCCCGGATAACCCGGACAACGTGGTGGCGCCACCATCGATTTTTTCGGATCAACTTACGAATTCGGGACATGAGCCAGTTGCCGGCTTTATCTGGCGCGCACCTTTAGACCATTTTAAGCCCATTTAGGCTACACGTGTCTCTCATCCTCTGAAGCCGCTATTCACTTCGTCGATCTTTTATTAATACAGCGGTGCCAGACGCCTCTTCTAATGACCGGCGCTCGCCTCGCATATCGAAGAGACACCTAATGGGGGTGAACTTAAGGGTGCAGCTTTAATTGTGAAAAGTTTGGTTGGGGGCTGGCCCCGTACTTTTCCTGCGGACAACAGAAAACGTGAAAGGGCTCTTCGCGCCAAATTGAAAATTAGGACCTAAGCGGGCCGGCACGTTGAATTTAATTTGTAAATGCGAGAATGGGTCGTTACTTTAATTACGGTTCATCAAATTATAAAAAAGCGACGCAATTTTAGCTATTTACCTAATTGTAATTTTACTAATAACGAAAATATTTCGGTTGATTCACTTTAGCTGACTCACCCTGTATATAGTACCAAAACTATCCACATTTCAGGGTAAATTTTTAACTTAAAAGCTTGAGCCTTCTATTAAACTTTTCTACTAAATTTAGATTTTTTGGAAATAATTCTGAACTTTTTTAATGACTCTCCAAAACAATTATTCTTTTCAGTAAAGTACCAAATTTGGCAACTTTTCTAAAGATCTGCTAAAATAAAGGAGTTATGCTACATTTGTAATTATTTTTTTTAAAAGTAGCATAAAGTTTTTCTAAATTTTTCTGAAGTTTGAAATTTTGCTTTGAGTCCCTTGGTCCAACTCTCTGGAGCGTCGAGGCCCATTGTCGTGGAGGGCGGCTGATGGGGGCGCTTGTCCGGCAAAAACTCAAACATTTATCAAGTTCTGCCCCTTTCTGACTAGCGGCGTTAAATTCGCCTTTAAATCGACACTTGGAGATGCAGACGCGAAATCAATATCGACCGCTGTTGGGAGGCTGGAAGCAGAGACGCGTGCCCATTGTAAATTCCCTGCACACTTCCCACTTGCTTATTTTCTTTTCACTGTTTACTCATATGTTCCGCGTAGGTAATCTGATTAAAGCACACTTCCACCTGAAGTTCCCGTGTATCCAGGACGTCTCGCGGGAACAAAACCGTGAAGTTGTTAGCGAACTGCGCCGCAAACAATACTGGTGCGAATAATTTCAACAACAAATTCACCCGGATTTTCTATAATCAATCACTTTTTAATTGCTTGGAGCTTTTCGAACTTCCAACGAGTTTGGGCGTCAGAAAAAAATGCGAATTGAAAATGTCGGAGAGGGGCAATAAAAAGAAATCAGGGCCGATTCACGACGCCGGCATCTTTATGCAAAACGTTCTTTTGATAAAGTGAGAATCGGCTGTCGAATTGTTATTTTAAGCCGGGACTTCATTGTTTGATTGAAGCGAGTTTTGCGACGCTCGGGCAAGAAGAAAAATAACGATCCGACGAAATTACAACTTAAACTGTTTTTATTGTTTATTTCGTGTCGGAAGATGACGCGGAAACGGGACATGAAAACGGGCAATGTTGTTGTATTTTTCGCCTCCTTACTTTCGTTTGAGGCTTTGGGAGTGATTCGTCCTGTTAATTCCGCCTGGCAGGAGCTTAACGAAACGGAACGGAAAAAAATCTGGAACGGTTAAGCAAGATCGGAGCTTGTCGGGTAACTTTCAGTTTTTAAGGGTTCAACCGGGTGAATTCTTCAAATTGTCGCTTCACCATGTAAAAATTCATAAGAAATTATAAAAAAATAAAGTTTTTTCCAAAGAAACTATGATCAGCTCATTCCTGATAGCTTGCAACTATTGTAATTCGACATCTAAAAAGGCTACAAAAACAAAAATACAATTTTTTTATTTTTTTTTGAAGAAACTGTGAACAATTCCAGTCATAAATTTTAGCCTCAGTCGATTGAGACTTTTTCCAGCAAAATAGAATTTGACCTAAACGCTGGAACCGCGGTCTTAATCAGCACCTGGAACCCGGAGCACTATCACCTAACGTGCAAGATTCGATTAGCGAGCAGCTGATTGAAGAGGGCGTTTATTTTATTATTTTCCTCCTCAGTCCGTCCTTCCGTCCTTAATTAGTTTTATATTTGGATTACCAGCCCGGAATCTTAAATAACAATTTGGCTAACTCCTTCTTCGTCCCGGTCCGGATGGTGATGGAAAAAAGTTAATTATATCCCCGGCTCGCTCCGTTGCTTATTGAAGTTGCCCGTCCATCGGAATCGAATTATCGTTATTTGCAGAACTGGTTTCGTTGCCAACCCCGAACGGCAACGTTAATTCCGACCTAATTCACGTCAGGTGCCCGTCGCAATCAATGCCAACTCTTTCCTTCGGACCGCAATTCGTCCCTCGTTAAAAGTATCCCTCTTAATTTTTTTTATTCAATTTTAATCAATTTACGTAATGGGGTCGGCGCCGGGGTAATTTCCGGAAACCCTAACCAAGTGAAATTTTTCATAGCCGGAACTCAACCGACAACAGATCCGGGAACGGTTCCGTGTGATAACTGACGTCGTTGCAATAAAATATAACGGTCTCCTGAGGTCCTTTGCCACCTCCCGCAGAAGCCGTTACGTCTCCATCTGCATCTTGATACCGATCCAACAATGAATAGAGTCACAAAACAAGCACAATAGGGTTGATAACGTTAATTAAATTCTTAACGTTTCGTCCTTTAAGAGACCGAGGACTTAACGAAATCTTTCTTTAGATTGTTGTAATAATGCTTTTGGTGGCTGTTAACTTTTCGATCGTAATAAATAATGGTACGGGAATAGAGAAATGCGCCTTTGTTTGCAAAGTTGGTAATTGCGAATAGTTTGTTAAGAATTAGCGGGTTGTTGGGAGAAGAAGCGGGAGATTTATTATCCGGAATACTTGGACTAGCTGATTACGGAGCTAGACGACGCAGATGGTGCTGCTGTTTTTACTTAGATAGGCACTCGATTTAAGTACATAGTGAATCTGGTGCAAGAGCTCTCATCCTCCTCATTTACATAAGCGAAGTCGGCTAAGTTGACCTAATGCGCAGAAACAAAGAGAATGAACACAAGATGCAAGCAACTTGTCGTCTATCTCAAGTCTCTGGTGATATTCAAAAATATTTAAGGCAAAGAAAAAACTAAGGTTTTAAGAAAATTATCGACCCAATTAAGTTCAAGGTTTGACGGTTATCTAATCAAAAAGAGTTTTATTCCTTTATTAGCTATTGACAGTCAACTTGAAGGTTGTTGATTAAATTTTACTGCCCATTTTTTTTTCTTAAAGTTTTCTAGGGCCCTAAAGGACTAGCACTACATTTTTCTTCTTTTTAGAGATCAGTAGCTAGATTTTGAAAAACTGTAAGATATGTATTTTCAAAAATATAAAAAAAGATTGAATCAACACTTCCATTTGTAACTTTCCAGCACAACTACTTCCTGCATTTGCCCATTAAAAGTTGTACCTTTTTGCATGTGACGCTAAATGTGTATTAATTAAC
The DNA here is from genome assembly GCA_951805265.1 of Schizotus pectinicornis. Taxonomy (NCBI): domain Eukaryota; kingdom Metazoa; phylum Arthropoda; class Insecta; order Coleoptera; family Pyrochroidae; genus Schizotus; species Schizotus pectinicornis. The sequence continues at coordinate 5,497,308 of OX638207.1, forward strand.
ACATAAATAATTAATCATTTCGAATGTTTGTATATAGTGTTGGCGTGCCTCCTGCCTAGATACAGCATTAATTGACCGTTTCCGCTTAGTTAGTAATACCGAATCCAATGATAGGAGAACATGTTCAGCAATTTTTATGAAGACAACAGCCGTTTTTATTGTTTAATCTACAAAGTTGCCTCTATTTTAGGAATTTCTCCACCGTACGATTTTACTGCCCAAACTTCTTTGAATTGTTTGTGCAATAAGTTGAGAATACTTCTAACAATATGTGGAATAATGGGGGAAGCTGTGTATAGTGTCAATTTTCAAACAACCCACTCAAAATATCATTTCACCTTCATAATTCTGTTAACCCTCTACAGCACTTTTTTAATATTTACAACAATAATAATGATGTTGGGTTCTAACTTTTGGAACTTTAAGGCGTGGATGGTTTTCACGCAAGGCATGGAAGCTAACAGCAAGAAGTTGAAGGGTTACGTAAAAAGGAAGACTTTCAGCAGTTTCCTTAAAGACACTTACATCAGAAACATTTTTCTCCACGTGTTGTTTCTTGCTTGTCAAACTGCTTACGTTGGTATTGTCATTTATTTCAGAGGGGTTATTTATACGATTCAAGTAATGGGTATCCACCTTATCATTTGCTTTTATGTCAAAAATTTTTTGCAATTTTTTATTTGCCACATTTTGGCGGAACTACGAGACGGCTATCGAGCCATGAACAGAACCATCAAGTCAACTTTCAATTCAAAACTCATCCAATTAATAGTAAACGCCAAAGAAATTGAGAAAACGTCAACGATTCTGGCGGAAACCGTCGACGCTTTCAACAAAATTTTTGGTTGGGCCCTGATCTCGATAGTGGGCAGCACGATTCCACAAGTACTTTTCTGTTTGGATTTTCTTCTGGCTAAGAAAGCTTTCAAAGCCGAAGGAGGTGTGATAATCTTTCAAATGAATTGCTGCCTGACCGCCTTCACATTCGTGAGTTTTGACAACCAAACATTTGGGAGATAAAGTCAATGGGATTTTTAGGTTTCGGTTATAATGGTGATAATGGCCTGCGACGCGGTCGTTAAGGAAAGCCAAAAAAGCGTCGCCTTGTGCCTGGATTTGACGGCGTTAGCGGGAGAAGACTCGATGGAAGGGAAGCAACTTCAGCATTTGACCAAACACGTCAAGAGCAACGTGGCCTACTTCACTGCCGCCAATTTCTTCGTTATCGGCAAAGGCACCATCCTGGGCATAGCAGAAATCATCACCACTTACTTGATCGTGCTGATACAGTTCAGCGAGCTGGACCAGTAGGCCAGCTCTGGATTCAAATCTGAAGACTAGTATAAGATCCTAATGGGAGAGAGTAAAAAGTAATAGGGAGACTAGCGCAAAAAACAAAGCTAGTTTAAGATAATGAAGAAAGAAATTTAATAAGAAGAATAATGCACAATTTTCTCCAAGCGCGTGACGTCACTACTTGCCGTTATTACTGTCTATCCAGATTGTTTCTAAGTAACTGTTTCAATAAAGATAAAATTTTAGATGACTAGATGAGCTAAAATTGAATTCAAAATCCGCCATTAAATTTTATTATTCAAGCCTTTGAGATGTGCAGATTTCTTCAATAGACTCGCTGACTATCAATTTTTTAATAATAATTTCCTGAAGCGTTCCGGTTAAGCCTTTCCGTCTGGGGCTATTCCCCATAAAGCACGGAATAATGCAGCCCATAAATCGGCCCTGACTGCATTGCGCCTTGCAGTCAGCAAATAACGCAAACCCAGAACTGGCGCCATCAATCTTCCCGAAACCGCTCAGTTATATCCTTGTCACCTTCCTTCCTGTAATCACCCGACAATAATGGCGTTTCTTTGTTGCAGCCCGGCGAGATGCACCGAGTCTCATAACCGCCACGATGCCGCTCCCCTTCCTCCTTCTCGTCATGGTGGCGGCATCGTCCGGAGGTAGACCCCGTTGCGGCGGCATCTACACAGCAGCCAGAGGCATTATCCAGACGCCCTCGTTTCCCAACAACTTTCCGGTCCCCATCAACTGCGAATGGGTGATAGACGCGCAAAATCTCGCCTCCCCCAACACCTCCATCGTGGTGTATTTGACCCAGTTGTTCGTCCACGAAGGTCTCACCTTCACCGAGTATCAAATATACGACAAAACCTATCAATTGGACGGGAGGGTGGTGCATACTGTTAATGAAACGAACGTGGTGAAGGTGCGGTGGGTGCAGTCGTTCCAGAATTTTTTAGTGATAAATTTGAGGCTGGATAGTGTGGATAGTTCTCATTTGAGGGTGCTGGACCGGTTTCTGGACGTTTACGGGTTTAATATTACGTACGAAATTACGCGAGGGGTCGTTAGGGCCGACTCGTGCACTATGATGGACTGTGGATTTACTGGTACTTGCTACGACCATTACACGTGAGTAATACGTTGTGTAATCTTGATAGTGCCTGTCTTAGTAAGGTCGGATCAGCATTAAGCAGCTAACCTACGAAATTATTAACACCCCTATCTCGACCGTTGCGTCTCGATAAGTCGGGGTCTAACTTGCGGACAAGTAACAACTCGTATAATTGGTTGCCTAAGTATGTGGGGCAAACAAGTAATTTACGGAAATTTTCCCCATTAACGCTATTAAACTTACCAATTAAGGCACAATATTACGAATTTAACATTTAGAGACGACTTACCCCCTCCACGTGTCTTTAACCCCAATGTATAATTCATCAAAGAGGAGCAATTCCTTCCCCAATGCAGCCTCATTATACGTTACATACCTCCGGTTAATCTGCATATTCAGTTTCATACATTCCTGTCTCATTCTGAGAGAGTGGTGCATAAGATTATATTTCCGCATCCAGTTTCCTCCTCAACCCTCATGTGTTATTTATTTCAACAGGAGAAGAGATGGAATTCGGTCCAGCAGCTTCTCTCCGGATTGCCGTCATAAGATATTTAATAAGCGGTCCGATATTCCGGTAATGCAATAACTAGATCGGGGTTCAGTTGCTGTTGAAGTGTTTGATGGAACAGGTGCGTTTGATAATGTTGCGGATTATTTTGGTCATTCCGTTAATTGAGAACCAATCAAACTGAGAAGCATCCATCTGTATCGACCGGTTGGCGGGCGATACACAATTTATCTCATCTGGAGCCGCAGCAACACTGCCATAATAAACGCTTCCATTAATAGAGGCAGAAGCGTACAAATTTACGGCGGTTTTTGTCCAATCTACACTACGTAAACAAGGCTACATCTATCGTTGTCAATCCCTATTAATTCGAAACATAAAACCCTTTAATCTGTTCTGCTTGGTTTAAAAGGATTGAAGATAAATGTTTATTTTTGAAAAGACTCACAGTACTTCCAAACACTCCGATTTGGTAAAGAGGTAGGCGCCAAAATCGTGGGGCGAGCAACCCTTTCACGCAACGTGTGAAACCCCCAATTCGCACTCTATCGCCCTGCTTAATTTCATACTTTATTGCGTTTTCAGGAAATTCAGCTGCGAGTGTTTCCCTGGCTATTCCGGTCCTCGATGTTCTTCCGGTCCCAACTCGTTGTGTTCCGTTAACGGCAGCCCCACTTGCAAAAACGGAGGCAATTGCATGTGAGTACAATTACTTTTATTAACCGGAACCCTGCCAGGTTGCCGAATTTCAAATTTACTTACCATTTTTTTTTGTGAACACGGGGGATGATAAAAATTTTAACTCTCGTCACTGTATAATTTAAAACTCGCTGAAACTAGCCTGATGGAGTGTATAAGGTCGTTACGACATCAACCGCCTATAAATAAATCTAAATTACTCGACGGCGAGAAATTCGCCACAAGAACATAAAGAGGAACGTCGGTGGTAAAAACAGGGGCCGTAAATTCCGCGAGAACCACCCATAAGCTAGAAGCACGTATGTAGAACGAACAAAGTTAAATTATTTGTTTTTATCAACCTAGTGCTTTACAAGGATGTTTCGGTTTTATTACGTGGAGGTTGTCGGGTCTTGTTAAGCCCCACCTCATCGGTCTAGATTAACGCGACGATCGTGTCGGAAATTTGTCATTTTTCAACGCTTTTGCATAATTCACCGGAGAGTGATCAATTGTAATTATTGCCAACTGGTTCTATCGTTAAAGCCATTCAAACGCCAAGTCGCGCATAATTGGCCCAACGAAACCTGCAGGACCGAGTCTGCGACATTTTATAATTCTCCCTTTTGCTTTATTTTGCCAAACGTGTTACAATCGTTGAGAGGACGGTTGGTACGAAGATTTAACAGAGAGAGATTAGGTGGACTGATGGATCAGTGGGCAGTGGGCAATTTTAATTGGCTAGGCAATTTTACTACAAAAGTTGCGACACCAAATTTAGGGTAAGTAGACCGAATTTCGCTAATTTGTCTCGTGCAAAGGAATTGCAGATATTCAGTTATCCGATAAATTGTACTCTTTGTGTTTACATCGGAATTTAATGTCATAACAATGAATTATACTCCAACAACATTACAGTACTGGAAAAACAACGTATGTTATGTGTATCAATTCAAATAATAAATAATGCAACGTGATTCTAAATAAATTTGCAATTTGTAGCAGTGCCTGGTTTAACATTGACTTAACATTTTTAGATATCATAAATAATAAATAATATTGTAGCTTTCAATGATTTAAACATTTAACTAGCAATAATGAACAAAGATATAAGATATAAGGTGACCATTTTCCTGGCCGCTACGCTGAACGTCGTTACAACAGGAATTCTTTTTGAGTGCTCCTCGTATAATAGTTTGTTGTTTTTTGAAGTCCAGCTTCCTAGTTGAGCAAAGTTTCGTGGTGCTGAAACCTGAATTTTCCAATTTTTTTTCGTGCTCTGGTCGTTGCCAATTTAATTAGCTGAATTAATGACGAGTCGCTGCCATTTTTTTTTTATCACGGTTAAATGAGTCCCGAGTTTGCTGCCGCCGCCGCATCCAGCCGGACTTCCGTGGCGCCGCCTTCCATAACTCTTCCGCTAATGCAACAATTCCTCTGGCGCGTCCTTAATTGATTACCCACCCTTTCCCGACTCGTGGTTAATTAATTTTTAATTCTTTATTGCTTCCGCTCGGTGCTGTTTTATACAAGAAGAGACGCGGAAAGAAGGGCGTGAACAGGCAGCAGCGACTCCTATAATTTTTTTATTTTTTTGCCAGCCGAACGTTTTACGCTGGAATTGCGAGCTTTGCGGTTGGAAGGCTTTCGAATGTTCGACGAAAAATTTGCATTTGCTTCAAAGTCTTGATCAAGTTACGCGTCGGTTGAAAGTTCAGATTTTATCGAAGTCTTTCGAGTATTTTATTGGTTTAGTTTTATGGAAAGGCGACCGGTTATAAATTTGACTGTATATCATTGTGTTTGTCTGCAATATTAAAACAATAGGCCATATGGAACGACGAAAGAAATTTATGGGCAACTAATAAAACATCCGTCAGACGGAGAAAATTTCTTTTGTGCAGAAACGAAGAGGGCCGAATTAAATTGTAAAATAGTAATGCAACCGGAATACAAAACAGACACCGATAAATTCGACACGGGGAAGAAGAGGGAACGGGCAACACAATAAGCGATTCCTCCAGTGACAAGTCGGATTATCTCGCAACCGCAGATCGACCCACAACAATCGATAAATTCTTCATTCCAACCCGATAAAGGAAGCTGGAGGCTCAAAGGAAGCGGCTAATGGATTTAAAGCCGACACGAAATCTAATTGTTATTGCGGCGAAACCCTTGCCGCCCTTATGCAGGACCGGCTAATCGGACCAATTCGGTTAACAAGCTCTCTTTTTCCAACCCGCAACAAAATTGCTGCTCCCGAGAAAGATTTTCGTGACACCAAACCAAAAGCGCAAATTTGGAACGAAGACTAATTTCAGATTGACCAAGAATAAAGTCTTTGGCTTTGAAAATCACCCTTCAACAAAATCAAGACATCCACCCCAATTATTGAAGGGAAAAATTGGTAGTTAGACCAGCCTCCTTCAGCAATTGGACGTTTTCAAGTATCACTGCAGTGATGCAAGTAGATAAAGAAGGGAGTTTCTGGAGCCTCCTGTCGGCCGAGGAAACATATTTTAATGCTGCAGCAATTTAGCGAAAATAATTTCTCTACAATTTGTTTGTTGTTTTTTTTTGAGAACTTCTCGCCTCAGTAACGCACTAGGGGGCAAATAGTGTTCGGCGCGCCGCAAATTGAGTTTCTGTTCAATCGCCCGCTATATCTATGTAGATGTATCCATCTAAGTTGCATTCTGGTAACGGCAAGCCGGCTAATACATAATGCCGTGTTCTCCCGAATGCAAATGCTGGAGCTGAGCGGATATTGGGTGTCGAAATAGATTAAGGAAGCGCGTTCGTCAGGGACGATGCCGCGGGAAGCGAAAAGCCAAAGCGCCGCGACGCCACCAAAACCACTTAGCGTTACGTCCCAACTAATGGCCGACGTCACCAGCTAGTTAATACGTGTTTGACCGGAACCGCCGTCTGAGATATGACGCAAGTTCAAACATTAACGCCACCGTTTTAAGCGCCGCATCTCCAAACCCCCTCCCGATGACCCCCTAAGAGGCCCCAAATTGTTTTCTTACACGAGTTAAGCAACTTACGCAACGCCGAAATTAATTAAGTTTGTACAGAGGAAAGTGATTTATGAATGGTGGCGAGGTCGCCAGGGAATATCCGATGAATCGATGTTAACTTTACGAAAGCACCAATTAGTTTTCCGGTTTGAGGAGGAAGCGAATAATTGTGCGGGGCTGGGGGATGTTGAGTTTAAGACTAGTTTTGTTCGGTTTGAGTTTTGGGTGGCGTGATAGTAAATCCGATTGGAAGATTAAAGCGATTTCACTATTTCAATTCGCGCTGATTTCCATTTCGGGACCCAGGACGAGTTAATGGGCTGAAACGGCAGTAAAATGCAAAACATTTTCCGTCTCCCGGCTGCGTCTCTCTTCCGTGCGGTTTTTGCAGGAACCCGCAAAAAATTCGGACAGCCAGCTCAATTCTTGCGAATTGAAATTTTGTTTTTAGAGGGAATTGGATTCAGTCTGGAGGTGGCTCTTCTGGACCGCGTTTAGATAAAAGGAACGATTTCCAGGCACGCTTTTCCACAAATGACACTTCGGTAACGCTCCATGCGATGTTTGAAAAACGTAAAGAAACTGGACCTCTTCTAACTCGATCCGTTTTGCTAGCTTAATGGACGATTTGATTTTGACGCTAATTTCTCAAAAATACTCGTAGTTGTAACGGAAATTACTCACCAGATTTGGCCCCCGTAACTTCTATTTCCTCACCTGAAGGACCCGATTTCTGGCAAAGTCGCAGTGTTTCAAGGGGGTTGTCGCAGGCATACGAAGCTGTGGAAAATTATCAATCAGCGAGGGAAGTGCTGAAAATTAATTCAGCGTGAGAAATTATCGCCTACAACTTTTTGCAAACACCGTTTCGTTGGTTGTTTTCCGCTACAGTCACCAGCGAAATGTAAGATACGACTGGTATTTACTTCAGTCGTAAAATTCAGACTCTTGCTTATCCTAACAGTTTAGTTTTGAAGCGTTTAACAGTGGCCGATAGCGCGTCCATTATTTTCGTCGCATCACCGCTTTATTCCGAAGTTATTAGTCTCTAGATATACGCCGGTTGTTACGGCGTTCAATCAGAATTTGATGGGTGATATTTTTCGGGTTTATCGCAAAATCGATGTTGATCACGCTTTTTCCTTACAGACATGTCGGAGTGGCAGCTGTGAAATGCCAGTGCACGAAGGAGTTTACTGGGGACACGTGCCAAACGCCCGCCATCCCCAAAACGGCCGGTGAGTAAACCATCTTTCAGGATTTCCATCAAAGAAATGCCGTCGTCGCTGCTGCCTCTCCCCAATTTCGGCACTAATAAATTTCGATCAGATAAGTTGTTTGTTATTAAATTGGAGCTTTCGGGGCTGTGAGTAAATTGCCGAAATTATCTATTTAAAGAAAGGACAATGGAGACGGGTCCGGGCGGCAAGTTTGGCAAACGAGAAACTCCCAAAACGGCCGTTGTAAATCGACCCTGTAAAATATTTAAAACGCAACCATGGTAATCCCGAAGGACCCAAAGCGCGGATCTGATAAAAGACAATGGATAAAGTTCACAATGGTTCGGACGAGACTGTAATTTCTGATAGCAAGTCAACTAGCGCGTATTTTCTTCCTCTGTCTGAGTCCTTTCTGCTGCATTAATAAGAAAGTGAATTAATTGTCCCCCGAGTGACGTCACCTAATTCCCGACGGGATTAATTCCAGCCAGTGGCGTGTCATTGTCACGATACCGTATTGTTTGTCTCGATTTGTAGCTGTCGGCTTTTTGCCTGAATTATTTATGAATTTTCGCTTTTCAGGTTGCGACACTTGCGTCCTCTCCTGCAGCTTCGACGGCAAGCTCGACAACGCCTGCAAGTGCCAAAGTCCACCTCGTAACACCTCCAACGGTAACGAGATTTTAATATTGCCCGTTTGTTACTACCAGTCGTGACTCTAAACTTAAACTCAGATATTTCACGACCCTCCCCCAACTCCGGCTAGATTGCATAGAGCCGGGAGAGCGCCGTAATGACTGCGACGATTTCAGCGCCCGGCGCCATCGTCATTTTTGACGAATTTCAGCCATTAATTACAAATTTGATTTCAATTCAGTTTCCATTTTATAGAAGTTATTAAATTTTTATTTGAATTTGTTTGCAATAGAATTCCATATTTCAGTATTTATTAAATTTTTATTTGGTAAAAGGCAAAAGTTTCAAATTATGGACTGGTTTTCAGGAATTAATTTTATTGGCCTGGTCAATCCAGCTGTTCCCTATTATTTGGACATCCTCGACCTATTTAAGGGGTTGCATAAATTTTTTTATCTTTGTTTGCTGATGTAACATTTTAAGTTGGTGGCAGTATTATCGGCGAGGCTTTTTCAGGATGCAGGAGACGTGTTCCTGCAACTTTCCCAGCAAAATTGATGCGTCTATTTACGTGACTGTACCTTCGTTCTTGAGATTTTGACAAGTGAAATATTAATGCCCATCCATTTTCCGACTTACGTCAGTTTTGCACGTTGCAACTGCATCTTGTGCAATCTCTCACCAGTTACCCAACGGACCATCTCCGAGTCGCGTTGACAACATAAGCATCTCATTCTAACGGCAACAGAATTGTATGTACGCGGGTCCTCAAATAAGATACAAAAATTATTGCTTCAAGTTTTTTGAATGTGAGCTTTTTTATTGTATTTTGTATCAAAGTGTTAAAAAGGCGGAGCCAAATAAAAATTCTGGGCTCTGGATTTTTTAAGTACCTAAACACCAAGAAGATGTTTACATCAATCAATATAAAGTCGATGGAAATAATATAAGGACAGTAAGAGCAACAATATAAAGACAAATAAATAGCTTTAAAATAATTTTGACTCTCAGCGAGAGCGAGCAAAATCGCATTAAAATCACACCGTAAAGACTGGAGAATTTGTTAGACGAAAGGGCGTGCTGAGGGATGAAATGATATCCTGTCATCCTCTGGTGCCAGCCACAATTACGTCGCCATAAGACGTGACAAAAGAATTTTCTAACTCGTTACGTAACTCGATTTAGCGACGTCGAAATTGAAAGACGTCCTCGCACGACGAAACAATGCAATTCACCTATTGAACTGAGGCGGTCAAGAGTTTCTCGGAAAATATCGCAACGAGCATTTGGCTCTTGCATCAAGTTTCTCCTTTCAGCTTTGGCGTCGTTAAGCGACGCTTTGAATAAAGTTACCGGTCTTCCTGAATATAGTAGAGGAAAAAAGCTCAACTCTGCAGTGAAATAGCTCTGCTTTGTCAAACGTAAAGTTGAGAATTGGCGTCTGTTCCGCAATTAGTAAACGAAACCGACTCTCTTGCCTGCATGGAAACAAGTCGAGAAATACTTTTGCATGAACCAGCGAGATGGCGAACAATGCCGTGGCTTGCAGCAAACTTCGAGCTTAATTTTTGCAGCGGAACTTCAAGTCAGGGCGAGAAAGGAAGCCATTGCCGCACTGAGGATTTTAAGATCCATTAGGAACAATTAAATAGGTTTCATGCTTGTTGACTAAACGAAACTCTTCAGTTGATATTTCTCGTGGCACAGCTTCCATCGAGCTTTCGGCAATACTCTCTCAAGAGCAATATCAATATCAATAATCCTCAAGTTGTGCAAGCGTTATGGCAACATCGTATGTAATCTATTAACAATCCCTCTTGACTTACGATAATTTTAGGAGAGCTTTTAATCACGTGACTCGTCAGCAAACAACTGATAATGTTCGATATAAACTCATTTGTTTAGATTTTAAAAAAAATCCTTTCTGCTACAAACGAGCTGAAATTTCAAAGTCCATCGTTTGCGGGCAAGCACGAGAGCTTTGTGACGATTGTCAGGAATCGCCGGATCCGGCCGTTTCCCTGGACTCCAATATCTTTCCGGCGGCGCGGCTCGGAAGCTTTACGCATAAAACTCGATTTAATTTAATTATTTAATTCGTGCAGACACTTCAAAAGCTCTAATCGGAATTGTCCCTGGAGCTGAAGTTCGGTTTTCGTCCCGTTCTCCGGCCAATTTGACCGTTGGCCGTTTATGTCGGCGCCGGCGTTCAGTCGAGCGTTAAACCCGTGCAAATCTTCCCGAATCGCATTTTTCGATAGCCAGATTGCGTCGAAAACGCCATCACACGTGCCGGTATTACTTTTTAAATCCACTTACATCGGCCTTTGTATGCAATAGAATCTGCAGAGCAATCATTTCAACCGACGAAGCGAACATCTCCGACAAAGCAATGTTTTAAAACATAATGAATTCCATACGAGCGCGCATATTTACTTTCAATTTGGCCGTGTGTTTAACTCCCCGTCTGCCGGTTCTTTTGTGTTAAACGGCCGACTTTTTGCGGACGATTTTCAATTCGGGTCGAAATATCGCCGAACGAAAAAAAAAAAAAAAGTTCGGGGAGGCTGCGTCGCAACGCGCGGATTTATCAGGTTAGATGCGGGAAACTGCGCTCCTCTTCGGCAACATTATTTATTGCATAGACTGGGAATCGTGGCGGTCGCCAAAAAAGCAATGTTTTTGACAAATCGTTTACGTTCCGTGGAAGGGTCTCGCGTTGTCTATTTGTTTCGGAATATAATATTCGCATGCTGCCGCAGGGGACGAAACAGTATTTCAAGTATTAAAGCGTTTTTACGTCGCTTCAACACGTAACTACGACCCTTCTCACATTTCAGGAACGAAATTCGCGGCATTCTTATGTTTCGCTTATCATAGTAAACACAACAATGAAGGGTTGTTAACATCATTGTCTCGCAAAAGTTCAAGCGCTGCGTCGCGACAATACCCACCGACTTCGTCCTAACACTTACAAGGCGCCAAAGAAATCTACGAAGGCCGAAGAGGAAAAATCGTCGAGGTTCTGGACGAGACAGTGATTAGCGGAATTGTTGCGCAACAAGAAGTTTGTTTAGACACCCTCCAGTTTTTTGTCTTTTTATTAGTGGTTTTTATTTGACGAAAATTGACGTAATTGTCGAAACTTCCACGGTGTTAATTTCAATTATTTTGGCGCTTCCTGGATGCGGGCTCGGGATATGAGATACGTCATACTGACAACGGCCGTTAGAGGAGGCCGCGGGATGCGGCCCCCATCCCCTAACCCATCACTATTCCCATTCGTTCCGTTTAATCCAACAAGACGGCGAATTTAACGCGTTAATCGCAATTTACTACCTCGTTTACCCTTCGTCACCGACCTTAATACATAGGTACCTTCAATCTCCGTCCGGAGCAAGCTGCGCGTGTATCAACTTTAATAAAGGTGTTTTGATAGATTTCCCGTCCTTTTTTTTTTGTCGTGTACTCGTCGATTTTTCATAGAACCTTCGGCAGTGTGTCGAAAGTAAATCCGGAGTAAAAAATCGACGGCCATGTGAAAAATTGAGCCATCTAAGACGGATGCTGCGCGTTTGAGTCGTCTCTGAGGAAATCAGAGGGCAGATGGGCCGACCCCGAACGGCCAGACGCGTCTAGACCGCACGACGAAAAAAAAGCCCTTCAGGTTCCGGAACTGCAGTGAATTATGCCCGGATTCGACGAGGAGGTGTTGGAATCGAATTGTTTGGAGAAATTGGGCGAATGTTTAAGGAAATTGGGAGATTTAGGGACGGAAATCTTCCGGCGCGTGAATAATGAATAACGCTTAACTTAAAGCTGCTTCAATTAAGCGAACTTATCAAGGGGAGGTGTTGCTTAGATGGCCAACCCCAACTAATGAATTCCGTTACTGCAATCGAAGGGGGATTAATAACTAGGGGTGTTTTAAGTCCAAAACGAATTTAATTCTATTTTTTTAAACCGTCAATTTTTACGAGGGACCTGAAAAATATCTTCTCTTATTCTAGAACGTGTGGGGTTCACCTGCACCATGCATCTCTCAAATTTGCCCAACCTCAACGGAGGACTTTTAAAGGCGTTTATACAAAATCAGGTGAGTCACTGCGAAATCCCTTTTAAATTTTTTTTTTTGACATATTATTGTAGGTTGGACTTAACACTTTTGTTACAGTTATAGAAAAAATTTATTTGTGTAACCAAATAGCAGAATACAGAATTTCCTCTTTGCTAACATCTATAGCCAGGCGTGGTGTAACCATATTTCTAATAAAAAAAAAATTATTTCTGAAGAAGTAAGACAAAATGGTAGAAATATTTTTCTGTGCCTCTTCCAGACTACACTTCTTGGTTCATCAAAGTTCACAACATTTCATGGAGGTTCTGCAAGAAGTTGCTTAATGAAACAGAAATGGAGAAAATTAGCTGAAAACGTAACATGTAGATTTTTTTCGACTTAGTTACCTACTTGAATGTTAATCGCTCTTTCTGTTGTAATTGGGTCCCTCGGAGTCCCCGAAACAATGCCGCCGGTCGACCTTTCGGGAGAGCGGACTTAGGGTTTTGCGCCCTCGCGGAGAGTAATAGGCATCGGGGATGAAAAAAGGACAAGCAAATCTCCCGGCAAGGCCCTAGACGTTTCCGGACCGTAAGCCCATCCAGCGAGACGTGTTGCGTCGGCATAAAAGGGAATATTCCTTCAAGGCGTGCAGGCGATAAATCCCCCTCTTTCGAATAAAAAATAATATCGTTTCACACGGACCGTTGAGTAGATGTTGTTGGGTGTAATTTAACGGCGGACATTCCGGACGACGCGGCCGCAAGCGCCAGGGACAGTTTCAACTGCTGTTTGGTCTGCGGGAATTGTCCGCAATTTATGGGATCGGCGCCCCGGGGCCCGAACTAATCCCTTCCCTGCTACCTCCCTGATTTATAATCTACGATGGGCCGGGAGGAGTCGGCTTCATTAATTAAAATTTTCGAAGCCACTCCCCGCCCCCACTGACGCCTTCCTTCGTTTCAGGTGCACAGGACGCTCCGGATGAACTACACCAAGGCGGACGACGTCAGCGTCGAGAACATACAGTAAGTTCCACCCCCTCCAGAATTTTTCTTTCTTCGAATTGTTGTGGTTAATGTAAAACACCACACCCCCTCCAGAAGCGAGCAATTTTTTTTTCTTCCAATGGTTGTGGTTAATGCAAAACGCCAGATTTGGATGTCACGTGACAATGGGGTCGCTTTTCTGTTAAAAAAACACAAATTCTGCGGAACCGACAAATTTCGGCCGCGCCTTATTTTTGTCTGCGAATTCCATCAGGGCACGTTTCAGATACTTTCGATCAGGAGCTGACGTGACATTTCACCTATTCGCTGTGCGAAAGGACGAGAAGAGAATCCGGTCGATCCTGAACAGATGGGCCGATCGGGGCTACATCGCCAACTTAACTGTCGCAGACAAGGAATTTGTCTTCGGGCCATTACTGGATCTGCAGGTTAGTCCGAGATAATCCCGAAATACCTGGCAGTTCTCCTGCAAAGCGACAAAGTTAAATTGCATCCTGCATCCCGTCGATAACGAACCCGTCGCTTAGTTCTCGACGTACACTTAATCTGCGCTCCGACAGACGGCCCGGAGCCGACCCTGGATAATGTAAATTTTAATTCCGCTTTTGGTCTCGCGAGATTTTTCTGCGGTTTAAATGAACCGCTAATCCTATTGTAATGATAATATGACGCTTGTATACAATGGAGGAGAAGTCGGGGGTTGTGAATATAAGCAACAATAAGCTTTCACGATAACATTAACGCTCGTGGTGTAAACCGAACGTTAGCCTCGCTTTATGTGTCATTACTGCCAATCAGCGGTACTAAAAGCTTACACTGCCGCGGTTTCGAGCCCCATCAACGGGCTGGCAACGCAATTTTTGAAAGCCTGACAGCCCCCGCTCGCAAGATTTATCTATATAGTCCTCCCCATAGAGCAGCGATACCCGGCTCTAGCAGCTAAGTGCTCCATCTAGCGGCCACAGCGTCTCCTAGACTAGACCAAGAAAAGACTATGTCGAATGAGCTTAGAGGTCGGGTAGGTTGATGTAAATCTGGCGAGAAATACGTTTCCTTTATATCGGGCAATGAAAATGGCCGTAATTTTTTAGTGGGGCGCCGCGACGGATTGCCTAATAAATGGGGTCGCGCTCCGAAAGTTTGGGGAACGCTGCCACAGATACTGGGAGAAGCGCGGAAAAACTGTAAGACGGGGCAATTATGTGTCTTGACGTTATTAAAAACTTCCAGAGCGTGTCCATCAACCAGCCGGGGGTAGTCAGACAGCGGGACGAGTTTATCCTGTCGTGCGTGGCGCGAGGCTCCCCGACGATGTCCTTCCGCTGGTTCAAGGATGGGGTGTTCGTTAACGTAACGGAAGGAACGAGGTAGGTCGCGGATCCGTCTTTCCACGTCATCCTCAGAATGCGTTGCAGCCACAAGTGGAGTCGGCTCATAAAGGACCCGCATTTAGAGGATCAATACACGGCTTTGCTGGGGGTCGAAAGGGCGGACGGTCTCGATGCTGGGACCTTCACGTGCCAGGTCGAGGACTTCGGGATACAGCAGTGCCTCTCCAGGCGGGTCTCCATCAGGGCGGCACCCGTCATCAAGGTCGAGCCTATGAGCCAAACCGTCCGGAAGGTACGGGAATGCGTTGCCACGGCATCGGTCAGAAGGGCTCTCGCAAGGGGACAGAATATTTTGCTATTTGACTTATCCTACGGCCCTTTATCAGCTTGATTCAACAAGAGAAATTTTTTCCCCCAGAAAAAAGTTCTTGTTTCCATATTCCGCATTTTTTTAATGTTCTCTTCTCTCCTCTTTCTAACTTTTACACGTTTCAGTAATCCGTTATTGTTTCTTACTTCAACCCCCACTTTCTTGACCCTCTCTCTCTATTCAAACTATTTCCAAACCTCATCCCTCCTCCTTATTGTCATAAACATCCCTGTATATTATTTGTGCCAATTATGGTATTGGGCAACTTTTTTTAAACACCAAATTTTAATTCTTCCTCCACCCTTATAACGGGGGTTCTTTTAACATCGAGACTTCTCAAAGATCAAAAAAGTAAAACAATTTGGCAGGGCGAAAACTTGACAATCAACTGCATCAGCATCGGGGACGATGCGACCAAGTTCACGTACAGCTGGACCAAGAACAAGGAATTGATCCCGGTGCGGAGCAGCACAGAGAAGTACGAAATCCTCTACCCAGGTGGCAGCATCCTGCAGATCTTCGGAGTAGAAGTGAGGTTTCAAAATTTTGCCCCCGCTTCTTCACTGTAAATTTCCAGAAATCCGTCAAATACTCCTGTTTAGTGCAGGATGAGGCAATATCGACGGAGGTGGCAGTGGCCATAAACGTCGTAGATCCAAATCTGGTGCGAACCTGCCCCTCAAATCCCTACTTGGCAGTGAATTGGCCGGAAACCGCTCCCGACACCGATAGCTTACAAGACTGCCCCAAAGGGTACAACTATCCCGGTTTCATACGCCGCTCCTGTACGCTGAAGGACGGTCTTAATCCAGTATGGCAACAACCCGATTACTCGCAATGCACTTCGGGGCGATTGCATCAAATCGGTTTAGATGTGAGTCAAAATCAATACCTACCCCGACGAATTAACTCGCAGGAAATAATTACATGTAATCCAGTTAAGGGTTTGTGGTCAGAAGAGAATAGTTATCCGGCTATTTGGGTAAACGGTTCATCTCGTTAACTGGATGTTTGTTTTGCAGTTTCAATTGATGCAATTAGGTTACGAGACCGCTACACCTATTCAAATACTGGAGAGTTGTCTGCAATATCTTCTATCCCGATCTAATGATGGTTTATTTCCCGGAGAGGCGACCCGCATCCTGTTGTTGGTGCGGGACGTTATTTCCTACAGCAGGCGTTCCCGTTACATCCCCAGTAACGGCGCCGGGACCGTGTTTGATATTGTCGATAGAGTCCTGATGCGCGGGAATTCCCTCATCGACCAAGAGGTTAGAGGACTTTTCGCAACTGCTTCGAGCCAATCAATAAAGCAATTAAGGGACCCAGCAGCAGTTTTCCGGAAAATCGCAATTTTCAATAATAATCCGCGAGGGCAGCACGTATTTCACCCCCTATAAAAGGCGGTTGCCCCGTCATTTATTTTTTAGAAAATAGCATTTAGTCTGGATCTTGCGGTTGAGTTTAACACAACTTCAGGTTCAGTTCTTGATCGCGAGACATCTGTGGATGGCTGGTGGGTCCTTGATTGGTGGGCTACTTTTTGCGTTTTGGTTGTTTGGGGTCGGGCGAGGCGCTTGGAGGGTTATACAAACAATAGAGGGGATGACGGTTTTAGTTGGTTTGCTAATTTGTCGTTGTTTGCAGCAAGTGAAGCTCCTACAAGAAGTTGTGGGTCAACAAGTGGAAATATCAAGTTCCTTGCTAACCAAAACACTACCCTCGTTTCGCTTATCCCATACAACAATTGAAGTGAGTTTGTTGCTTACCGAAAACAATGGAGAATTGTTGCTCTTTCCTTACAACAAGACGAGGTAGGTGGCTTCCTCGTTAATGAACCACAAGTTAGTTTTGCTAGGGCGTCCAATAAACCCCGAAAATTGGAGAGTTAATGGCCTCTTTGCTAGTTTACAAATCCCGGGTCCTATAACAAATTAGTTGTTTACTATTCGGAGCCCTGATTAGTCCACCCACGTCACAACAATAAATTCCTGGAACGACACGTATATTATTCGAGCATCTAATGATTTTAACCAAGGGAAAATAAAAATAATTTTACATTTACCCTTAACTCTACGAGAAAGAACTGCGGCTGGCAACGCGTTTTGGTGGAGGCGCCGGGAGAATCCCAAAGAACGACATCATCGATCTTACGTATTTATTTCTCGTATTTGTAGAAGTCTAGTTAACATCATTGGCCTCAGTGTGCGGTTCGGCGTTCAGCCGGGCCCCCATAATATCATAAAATTAATATCATAAATATTGATTTAAGACTCTATTGAGAAAGTTTGCTAAAAACGAAGTGCTCTAAAATTTATTGCAATGAGTCAATGCAAACTACAATGAAACTACCCTTGTCACCAAATGAGTCCTGCTCGAGACTTCCATATAGAAGAGTTAATTAAACTTCAAGACCCACGACCTGATAACAGTAATGAACTCCCCGTTTTGACAGCAACAAGAAGTTAGACGTCTAATTTTAAACTACCAGTTAAACAAATCGACTATTAATAAGTGTTACGGTTCGCGCTTACATAAAATTGTTGACAGCGGGAATTCCCCTTTGCCGATGAGGTAATAATTTATGGTAATTTATCTCAATTACCGCATAAAAACTATCGACCTCTAACAATTCCATCAGTATCTGAATTGTTCTCATTGATAATGTCTAAACTCGTAACGCTATGTGCTTTGGCCCTAATTTTGGCCGTCATAAACTCTGCATATTCGCTCAAATGCGCCAGCAATGCCTGTGATACTGTCCGCTGCAAGGGTGTAGGGGAGTGCGGCCCTGGAGAGGTTAAGGCAAAAGGTGGTCACTGTCTGTGCTGCGATCTCTGCAAGAAAGTTGTCGGTATGGAAAACTGTAAATAGATTTGGTTTCAATAATTATCGGCCTTAATTAGGTGAGAACGAGTATTGCGGTTCGGGGAGTCCAATAGCGGGTCCAGTGTCAGATGTGGTGATTTGCGGTCCTGATCTCGTCTGCCACCAAGACGTTTGTACAAAACTCGAAAACCTCGCTGCACAAGAATAGTTTGAGAATAAAAATTAGTTGCCTACACGTCTGAAAATTCAGGAATTAATTTTTACTAAAATAAATGTACCATAATATTGTATTAACAAAAGTAATAACATAATATTTAATAAAAAGAATTTCTAAGCGAGTCAATTTTATTTGCTCTTTCGGTCGTTTTTAGCCCCACCTTACGGCACGGTTTTAAAGCTTTTGGTACTTACTTAAAATATATTCTTCTTCTAACACAAAATGTTTGAAGAATGTAACTTGTTAAACTCCGAATTTAATGATAATACATTTAACCCAAGACCTGGTGGTTAATTAAAATCAGGTTCAACAGTGCCTTTGAAATTCCTGGATATCTCGTATTACCTACGCTACACCGAATCGGGAGTTTCAGGAGGGTTGAAATCTTCTATAGTAGCAATTGAACTTGAAATTCCGCCCAACTTCAAACCAGAGTGGCTGTTCTCCTTGCGATTACAGCCTCTCACTCCTGTCACTCTAGTCTAGTGACTAGCGTAGATTAGAAGAAAAAGCCGCATTTACAAATGCACAACTCCTTATCTAAATCCGTCGTCGTTCCAGCCCCCAAAACTGGACGCCTCTTCGCGCCCGAGTCGACTTGCCGAAACTGAAAGATAAGCCGGCGACGTCGACGCTGGCGGCGGTAATTTACCGGAACTTAACCGCCTTCCTGCCCGTTCGCTCCGTCATAAGACTCAAGTAAGTCCGTCGTTTCCCCCGAACAAAACACCAAACTTTGTTTCAACCGCAGAGACGGAGCCGAAGTTGAGTACGAAGTCATCTCTCAAGTACTCAGATTGTGGACGTCGCAACAGGAAAAGCGCAATTCCCATCAACCCCACGTCATCCTCGACTGGAAACGGGACTCGCAAGAAAACGAATCGCGGGAGGGTTGGAACATGAAATGCGCCACTGCAGAAACCGCCACCTACGCCTACTCGTGGAACACCAGCAGCTGCGTTACTGAAAGCATCAACGCCACTCTGACACGCTGTGTTTGCCCCAACTTGGGCACCTTCGTCCTACTACTGACCACCAACAGCGTCCAAGTAAGCCACGACTCATATGGAGGTTAGCGAAGCGTTATTGAGAATCTCTTTGTCCAACAGGTCGAGAAAGAAGAACCGAAGCCTCGTCGTTACGTGGTTTTGGCTGGTTGCTCGTTATGCTTCTTATCGGCCCTCACCTGCACCATAGTTTTGGCGGCCCACTGGATCCTGAAGCGTTCCAGTATCGTCTTCCTGAAACTTCAATGTTCCGTTTCAATCACTGGAGTAATGTTGACTTTTGTGCTGGCAACAATCGGCGATCCTCCTGAGGTACTTTTAAAAATTTCTATTTAATCGAACTAATTTTAACAAAATTGCAGAAAATGTTCATGAACGTGATGGCCTTCATTGAAATCCTGCTGCTGATGGGGATGTCATCTCACGTTAGCACCCTCTTGATCGTCTACACCGAACTGGTGCAGTTACCCAAATCGGCGACCTCCAAACAAACCGTAATTGGAATAAGTACAGGAGTTCCAGTTATTGCGATTTTCGGCAACCATCTAGCCCATCGCACAATGGATGTGCGATTGAGGTCCTGGTGGTTACTCGCTGGAACTTTAGCGTTTGACATTTTCGTAACGGTAACCACGGTGATTGTGGCACTCTTCCTGTTCCTTTACTTTACTGTTGTGGGAAAACTGCGTCGACTCACCACAGTGCACGAGAAAGACGGCAAAATTCTGCAGAGAAGGTAAATTGATTTGGGTATTGGACAGTTAACTGCAAGAAAGTTTCAGAATTACTCTTCTAAAGAAGTCCGCTTGTATCTTCTTCGCGTTAGTAGTGGTGACTGTCAGCAGCGTCCTCTACGTGAATTTGTCCGAAATTATCTGGTGCCACTACGAGTTTTGCGCCGCCACGATGTTTTTGGTAGGACCCAAAAGTTGAAGTTCAATTTGGAAATTTTGGTACTTTCAGGGACTCGTCATCATAGTGTTTTACGTCGCTAAATCCGACACGGAATTCTACGTCCTCCACGGAAAACTCAAGTCAAAGCCCAAAGATGGGTTCTTCGGCGTAGAGTCTTCTGGGAGCCCACTCAATTGTGAGCATTGAAAGAAAATCGCACGTTTCAAAACCACAATTGACGAAACTCACCGATTTTAGTGAAATTTGTATTTTGGGGCTCCTTCCACCCTCGAATGTAGACAACCCCAAATAAAGACTTGACAAAAATCGGTGTGTTCCGTGGTTTTAAAATTTGGGATTATTTGAAAATACTGCATTCTTTATTTCTAACACACCCCAAAACGATCCTCACCAAGTATCTATCCCCCAAAACTTTGAGGGGTTGCTAATAAATAGCTGTTGTAGTTTTCACCAAAGAGGACGCAGACGTGGAAAGCGAGAGCATTCCGCACCGCCGATCCGAGTCCCAGAACGGTTCGAAATCCATCGAGTGCTTCGCCATGACGGACTCCAAGCCCGGCCTCCCCGAATGCGTCTCTGGCACCATGGAAACCTACATGCACGATGACGCCATCTACAACGACCACCCTCAAACCGCCAACCGCAGCGAAAATTTAGAACGTTACAACCGCAGTCCTCAACTCTACCGCAAAAGCACCACGTTCAAAATCGAAGAAGAACCTCCTCGATGCCGTTCACCGGACATAATAGCCTCTAAAATCTGCACGCAACTCGATCTAGTTGCGTCGCACGCCCCCAGCATCGTTATCACTCCCGAAGAATCAATCAGCCAAATTCTTTCGACCTCAACGCAGGAATGGGTAACGAAAAGAGTGCAGCCCGAAGGCAAAGAGATAGCTACTGTAAGTGAGAAAGTTGAAGCGGAACCGAGGATAGCACCAAGTGATGATAACCTGGACGGGATGTTAGATAGGATTAGTTTGGATTTAGATTATTTGTTGAATAGAAGTGAGGAGATGTGTGCGGCTCCTGCAGGCCACAGCACCGGGAACTTGAGGAAGATTTCGAAAACTCCCGTTTCTAGCGTTATTCAGGAAGTTGAAGAGGAAGGGGAAGACGAAGTTAAAGTTCCGGAGGCTATTACAGATATTTTACGGACGAGTTGTTAGGTTCATGACTGCGAGGGATGTCTATTGTTTCCATGTTAATTGGTAGAGGCGAACAATTTAAGTAGAAAGATGAAAGAGGGTGGTCCAAAATGCGAAAGTCCTACTGAAACATCACCAATAGAGTTAAGAGATATTAAACAGACTGCCACTAGAAATGAAGGCGAGTGAAGAGGTCAGATCGTGAAAACGTCTGCATTTGATAATTTGAGTACACCGACTTCATCGAGATAAAGATCTTCTCCGCATGCGCAAACACTCGCCAGCTCAAGCGCGCCAAATTCAAATATATGAACGAAGTAGTACTCATTTCACTGTTAGGTTGGTAGCGTTAGCTACTTTGTAACTAAGAGTAGGCGGAGCTAACTTCCCGTCGCGCATGCGGAGAAGTCATTTGTGCCTCGATGCTATCGGTGTGTTATCGTCAAGTTCTATCAATGCTTCACCCTACTCGCCTTCATCTATACATCTATCTGTAGTTAGGAAGAGCGTAATAACTGCAATCTTGAGAGTTCCTTATCGTCGCAATCCGCTGAGCGACTATAGGTGCCAAAACCTAGTGTGGCAATAACATTGAAGGAATTTAATAGCGTTTCACGAATCGAAATTGACAAGATTTGGAGTTGACTTTTTGGTGCTAAACATTGGCAAGTGTCAAGTACTAAATCACTGTCGTCACAAGCGTCCATTAACCAAACTCTTTGCGTATGGACCAACGACTGAATTTTGGTTAAGTTAAGAATGTACCTGATGTTTTCGCAGTTGTACCGTTCCACTTGACTCTAAAAAATCCATGTTACAACGAATTAAGCCAACTTTGGGGTAATTAATTGGACTAAGTTTAACAGTGGCGTGCTTACGAAAATAGTTCAAAATCCATTTCAAGCGGCCACTTCAATTAACAATTTTAGTCAAGTAACTGTGATAAGAATATTTACAAATCAACAAAAAACTAATTAGTTTAAGGGATAGGTCAACGTGCCTTATTGTCACACTATTTACGTTTCTGATAGGTGTGTTTGTGTAAAATGATTTGTTTGTGTAAATAAATTTTTCCGCATTTGAGACCGCCCACGTATTACTTATGCTACCTTTATTCTGATTATGTAAGTATAATTTCAATGTAGATAACAAACTAAACGCATGACCTATGCTAGTTACAAAATTAAATCACATCCTCGTATGTAATAAATAACTGGACTAAACCTACAAGCGAATTGAAACAATATCACAATCTGTCAAATATCAAACACCTTATTGTTACCTTATCATCATAATTAAATAGATCTTTCATTGTTCGGCCGCTTCTTCCGAATTGATAATTTCGAACTCACTGTCGCTACTGCTGTTCTTCCTTTCTGCCGGTCGATTAGTAACGACCGGACTGATCATGTGAGCCAAGAAATTTTTACTAGCACTGGCGACGTTCACCAGAGTACTCACTCCTTCAGCGATAAACTCTTTGGATCCGGAATCTAATTGCGTAACGGATGGTATGCTGTAATCTTTAGGGTAAATGTCGTCGTCAGACGAGCTGTCGCCGTTGAAATGGGCAGAGTCGAAACGGATACCCTTGTGGTCAGAATCTGAATCGCTCGAAAGGTCACCGGGGGTGAAAGAAACCGGACTGGGACCGCCCGGCAAGAGGTCGTCCTCGTCCAAACTCGCCCTATCGTCGCCGTCCAAATGAGACGGCATCGAGTTCAGCCCGCTGATCAGGGAGTTGGTCAGTGAGTCTGAAATCAGGCCCCAAATTCAGTCCTCCAGTTTTTATTTAATATCAAGTAAACCGTCCATGCTTGACGTTCTTATCTTGGACACCCTGTATAACAAGTTGTGCCAAAAAATATTTTTTCTTGCATCAGTCTGTGGTGTTATAAAACTTCCGGTCTAACCTCGGAGCGATAATAGATTTAAAAAATGTATGCAAAAAACAAAGCATAAACCCACATGTTGTATGTGTTGTATTGCACCATTCCCGGGGGTCATTACGTCAGAAAATTGATCTATCAAGCGTAAACAGTCCAGTTTATGCCAAACAGATAAAATAAAATTCTATTATCAACTGTTGAGTAAGCAAAAATAGTTATCAATTAACTGAATAGTTATCAATTAACGAGGAGCACACACCCCCTTTAACATAAACAAATACAACAAAGTAGTTGAGATTGGAATTATTATTATCATTCGTGTGGCTTCCAAGAATTCCGACAACAACAAAACATTGTAATCTATATGGTAATAGCTCCTAGTGCTCTTCTGGGAGGTCGACCTAATTCGATAAGACTAAAACTATTTTGTTTACGTTTTTTTTTTCATTTACCTGCAGTTCTATCACTCAACAGACTGTCCAAATCAGGATCTCCTGCCTGGAAGTTCTTGGAGGAGAGAAAAGGCATCAATTCGTGTTCGGCGAGTACTCCTGGAAATTGTCGTTATTATCGTTAGCAAATAAGTTGAAAAAGAAGTCACCTCGGTCTGAACTGATGGCGCGTACGAAACGCTTAAGTTTTGCAATTAGTTCGGGTGGCAGCAACTGGACAATCAGAGGGACGATGAAGAAACTTATTAGCGTGAAGTAGGCGATTACGGGGCCTGACAGGTTCTTGGCAATGAAACTTAGGGCCAAAAACATGAAAGACATGCCGATGCAGAACTGTAAAGAAAAAAAATAAGGATGTTAGAAGAATAATAGGGAGAAATAGCTTTTTTCAAATATCTTTTTGATAGTGAGCTATTTGAACAATCCATAAAAACCGAGAAAAAAATTGACAAGAGGGAGGCAGTAGAGTTGTAATTATTTAAAATTCTGATTGATCGTGTGCTGAAGGTTTGCTCGGTTTTAGTTACCATTAAACACATCCTGAACCAACGACCTCGTGTTAGTTTCACTAACATCTTGGAGACGACCATGTTAATCACTTAGAGGTTTATCAATGAATTAATAGCACTACGTATATAAAGCACTGTCGTAGTTTCAGAGAAGACGAACATACGATTTGCTTGTTCCGACACCAACTATTGGGTAAACAGTTCGGTACACCGCACATTTACACCCTATTCCTATAAAATTGGCTAACAGGTAACAGAGTCCTGTCCCCACCTGCAAAAATAAAAACCGGCAACTTGCAGAATTCCATTCTATTCGACACAATACCCTTCGTACATTTCGGGCAGCTTTTAGTGCTTTTACTTTCACTTTCATTTCTTTACCTGATGTTTTCTTTTCAATTTAAATTTCACGGTTTGTGGGCTTTTTGTGTAATTTGAAATAAACGGTGCTGGCGTGAACTCATGTCATAAAACAAGGAACCAAAGAACATCCAGCTCCAACCATAAAGATATCAGGGGGCACCCAAAACCTGAAAATAATGGCGGGACCTCGGGCAATAAATAATGCAAGGACTTGCCAAGTCAAACAAAATAGTTGCTGAATCAATATTATTACCAAAGGTCCGATGAATTAATAATGAACCCTTGAGAAAAATGGAGGTAACGTGCAAGGTCCGCCAATCTAACAAGTATTCAATTTTTAAAAATCGAGATATGTATGTTATGTAACATTACAGTTATACTATTCAACCCTGTGCCCCTAATTTTATATTTATATCTCCCATGCTGATTGTCGTCTTTTTACAAAAATTCCATTTTCGGCAATTTTGTGGCAGAGTTCTGCTTAGACGTATCAAAAAACCCCTTAAAATTAATAAAAATTATTGGTTCACTAAAGATCACAAACCTCAGTAAAATTATTTTAATCACAGAACACCTTGAGGATGCCAATTTTTTATATTACCATTAATTAAATGCCGCAGCTGACTACATCCTGCCAAAACTGCCAAGGTTCGTATCGCCGCGATCAATGCCAGACTAAGTTCAAGTTCATTGTTTATGTTTATCAATTAGGGTCAGCACAATATGCACCTTGAAAGTTTTGATAGGAAGACTTCAAAAACGACCGGAATATTCAAATAACATGTTTACGATTAAGTAAATCGATAATGATGGCCAAAATGTGGCGTGATCACTTGGCAAGACACCTGCTCAGCGTCAATCATTAGGTAATTTGCTGCTGAACTTAGGCCAAAAAGATGCGTAAGTTAAGTAAGCCAATTGAGTAAGAAAACAGAAATTTCCACAAATTTTCTGTCAACATTATGTTGGCTTTGTTCAATTCACAATAAAAATTTCAATTATGTAGCTGGATTGCCTTAGAAACAAGTGGGTGTTTTCAGCCTAATCGCCTCCTGATTGGTCAATCAATTTCTGAAGAAAGAGTTCATATGGGGCAGTTTTGTTACTAAAACTGAATAATTATGTAATGAATTTATGTATGTAAATATGGATTATAATAATATTCAACATTTTCCTGTGACGTCATGGTTTCAAATTAATAATGTTAACAATGGCATTCAAAAAAGACTTATCGGTCGTCATGTAGATAAACCTCGAGGGAATGCGTCGCAATTTGAATATCTTATCACCCACGTGTTTCTAGGACCTCAACTGCGTCAGTCAGCTGAAAAGTGAGGTTATGAGTCACCGCATTGTTTACAAATTACGGAAAAGAAGGCGCGTGCGTTGGGACCATAAACAAGCCCCAAGGCCTCCTTCGCGAATCCCAACAAAAAAATTGAATGTCATCCTCCCCAACGTGGAAATTTTGGAGGCAACGTTGCCAGACGGGCTAAAATCGTCACGTTCCGCAATAGTTACTAACGGATGAGGGGCTGTCCTTGCGGAGCGCCTTCAGACTTAGGACGACGTCGACGATGTCGTTGCGCAGCTCGTCGAAGGCCTCCAAGTGTTGGGTCTCGACCACCACAGCCTGGGTGGCGTCAAGACAGAAATCGGCAACGTAGCCGGCCAGAGCGAGCAGGAAGATAACCCCAAAAAGCCTCAACTCCAACTGGATCACCAGCCTGCAATGACAAAGTGCAATTAAAAATAGCCCGTCGTGTCGGTATTTACGCGTCTCACCAAAACAAAAAGTTAAGTACCAAAAAGACGGTCAACGTCAACGTCGCATCTTCCCAACTCAAGACTTTGTAAGCCAGCTCGCAGTAGGCGTCGCACTTGGTGACTTCGCGCTTTTCCTCCGCTGACTGCTTCCTGGCGAAGAGGCCCCGCAATTCGCGCACTTTGCCGACGAGGAAATCCATGATTTCGCTGTTGTGACGAAATTGTTTATGGCGATGTCAAATGGCACATAAAGGAGCAGAGGACGAACTGCGTTCGCGATGGTCGATGCAGATTTTTTCGGTAAACAATTATTATTGTTTATTGCCGGAAAAGTGGATCGATATCGTGAGGAACTGCGCGCATTTTTAGCACTAACGACGTGACGTGAAAACAACGTGATTGAGTTTTGTTGCTTGTTTGATGGTTTTAAAACAGGAATCGGGTCCGGTCGGCTCACGCGACTTGCGCCATCCATGTGCTTCGGGCAGCGAAAGGCATGGGTGGAGAGTGGGCGGGGGCACCAGGTCTTCGACGAAACGCAACAGAGCGGACTCGCCCTCGAGACCACTTAAATTTTTCAGAATCGCTTAAAACCACCGGTTCTTGTTGTGATCTAAAAAGGAAGAAGTTGCCGAAATACTGTCTCATCAGTCACATTATTTGAAAATGAAACACTCGAATCGCTGGTTTGACTGATTTGGCAACATTGTAGATTGACATAAGTCATTTAGTGCCGGCGTTCGGGTCGGTTCGGTAAAGCTCGATGCCTTTACCGGACCGACCTGAACGCCGGCACTAAATGACTTATGGCAGTCTACAATGTTGCCACATCACCCAAAAAAAGTATCGATGACGCCACGAATGTATATTAAAAAAAATGTATGATCATTGTAACAAATAATTATGTAGTTACAGAGCTTTGTCTAAAACTAATAATAAAGGTTTCGGCATAGAAATACCTTAGTTTTGAACACCGCAAAATGGATCAAGTCAATTGGCACATGCAGAAATCATTGAAAAAGACCCAAAAATCTTATTCAAATCTCTCACGTTTTCAACACTTTCAAATGGATTTTTATTTTTGGACCAGGAAGTTAGGGCATTTTAAAAAATTTAATAGAAATTATGTAGATGTCCCAGTAAGTTGTTAAAATTAGTGAAAACTATGGGAACAAATATAATGTACACCAAATTAAACCATACAACCCTTGCACTGCCCACCAAAAAATTTAATGAGCATCAAAAAATCGAAATAAAACCCAATTTATTATACATCAGAAAATGAGAACATAATATGAAGCGCCGTTTGGGCCAAAATACAATGTTCTACCATATATATACTATTTGATAACTATAAGAAAAATTTGCAACATATAAACTTTTTCTGCCTCGATATAAATAATTCTTGTTGCGATATATAGAATTTTCGGGTTACATGGAACGTCGCAATATAATGAGGGCGCTGTCATCTACGTGTAGG
This sequence comes from Schizotus pectinicornis, assembly GCA_951805265.1. Lineage (NCBI taxonomy): Eukaryota > Metazoa > Arthropoda > Insecta > Coleoptera > Pyrochroidae > Schizotus > Schizotus pectinicornis. The sequence goes on from OX638207.1 coordinate 5,525,139, forward strand.
GTGTTGTCAATACACGCAAACTTGTGTTGGCAACCATGTGTCTTACCATCATTTGCTTTGTTGGTTACCGCCTTTAGTTAATTAATTGTTAGATGTCAGAGACTTAACCTCGAAATCGAAAAAAAGACGCCAAGCAAGTGTTACCCTGTGCTTACAGCAATACAGCCACAGCGTTTCAGCTTCTATCTACAGTGATATGATGTGATGTGCTCGATGTGCCATGTAAGTATCTTCGTAACGTTCATATAAAGTAGCGGGGGGTTGTAAATAATGTGAAAACAAAACACCTTTGATGTTTCATTTAACATTTTCAGTAAAAATGAATGGTTCATCAGGACAACAATCTGCTACCCCCGCCGATTTGAAGAATGTTGTTTCAGAAATACTACAAAGCGATGAATTTTGCAATCAGTTGCGTCGGTCCATTGAGAGGGCATCTACCAATACAGTTTCACATAACTCCTCAGCTCCAGCTCAACGAATTCCCGTGGCAACACCTTCCGAGGAGTTACGAAGATTGTTTCCGTCCATAAGACATTCGAATAATAACGAAATAGTCAACAGAAACGCTTCTATTAGGGTAGGTGCAAATCATGTTTCTGAAAGACCAAGAAAACGCAAACATGGTGGGAAAACGCAATTGCCGGATTTTAAACGAGAAGTTATTCTTATTGACAAACCAGAAGTTACGAGAACATTAAATGGGCGTCAAAAAGGCGCAGCTTATGCGAATGGTATATATATTATTGTATTTGTTTATATAAATATGTAATTTTACATTTCTAGGTTATGCTGTATCTGCAGCAACGTTTCAAAAAAAATGGGTCGAAAAAGACATTTTGGAATATATTGAAAATTTATTTGTAGAAAAGCTACATGGTATAAAATTTGAAATTTTGGTTCCAATTGGTGGAACTTTGGTTAGACCAAATCTACCACAAGGTACTGCTATTGATGGTACTATTATGTGTCATTTGTTTGCTCAAAAAATTGTATATGTCAGAACTTTGCGGGAAACAGACGGTGAGCCTGAATCAGGTGACTTTGGTGAGAATTCAAACCACACATTTGAAAAATCAATCAATGAGAATCATGTGCTTGCTGGTAACGAGCCTTTAAGTAAAAATGAGGTTGAAGTTGATATTGATCAATGTCATTCAAGTGCCCAAGTCAGTGATGAAGCTGATTTAATAGAACAAGCTTTTGAAAATGACACTATAGCTGCAATAACGAGGAGCTTGGAGGAACAAAATGAGGAAACTATAATTGACGTTTTGAGACAATTGCATAATAGAATCGATCCTGAAACAACTTCGCACTTCAATATTTACAGGGAGGATATCTTCAACTGCTGTGTTCGTGCTTTACGAAGAAATAGTTTTTCGCCTTTAAATAAAATTTCTGTATTGTTTACCGATATTGACGATGTTTCGGAAGGCGCAGTGGATATGGGAGGACCCACCAGGGAAATGTTTAGGTTACTCCTGAAGTATTTAGCAAACAGCACGTTATTTGAAGGCTCGAAACATTGCAAAAATATTACACTTTGTAATGAACACTTAGAATCTAAACATTACTATGAAGCTGGTCGAATAATAGCATTATCATTAATACACGGTGGGCCCAGTCCTCAGTTTTTTTCCGAAACTTTGTTTAATTACCTTATTAATGGTGTTGAAGCCACTAAGCCGTGTGTAGATGAAATCATGAACAGTGAAATAAGAAGCGAATTAGAAAGCATTAGAAATGCACCTGATTTGCCTGAACTTCAACTTGCAATATGGAATAGTACATTTATGGCCATTGCTGGATTTGGTACTGGAACCAGTTTTGACAAGAAAGATGCAATTTTGGAAAGCAAGAATGAATCTTATTTATATTTCATTATTGTTTTAATATCTACTTTTGATTTTGTAGGTGCGACAAAATATTACTTAATTCACCGTGCAATGCCAGCCCTAGAACAATTTAAAGAAGGCCTAAACACATTGGGGCTTTTGGATAAATTGAAGGTTTTCATTGCAGAATTTAAAGATTTAATGTGCTATACCAACTCTAAACTAACGGCTGACCAAGTTTCGTTCACTTTCAAAGTGAAATTAAGTGAAATTGGAAGCAACAGGCGAAATATTGAAAGCAGGATACTCGCTTTTTGGAACGATTTTTTGTTGGACTCCCAAGGTGAAAATTATAAAGTAAACTCAAAATTATTTGTTAAGGGTTTGATATTCTTTTAGAAAGAGAGACGCAAGCTAGCTTAGAGGACGTCTTATGCTTTGCTACAGCTTCCGAAAAGATACCACCTCTAGGCTTTGAAAATCAACCTCAATTAGAATTTCTGCATGATGAAGAATTTCTGTGGCCAAAAGCAAATACTTGTGTACCTATTTTGTATTTGCCGATTTCGTACAAGAGTAACGAATATGAAAAATTTAGAAACAACATGGATTATGCAATACTGAATGGCATGCAATTTGGATTTGCATAAATAACTTTTCTTTTATCTTTTTGTTGAATATTATAGTTTTATATTAATAGTATTGTTATTTTGTTGCATTTTGTTTGTTTACATGTATTGAAAATAAATAACGTCAATGCGTGGAAAAGTTAAATTCTATTCCTCTAGATAATCACATGTTTTCAATAATACGTTTAACAGTTAAGTAATGTGTTATTCCATAATTGTTGTCATCTAATAGAGGATCAGGTACTGCATTCTCAAATTCAGCTAATTGTCGAGGAGTCAGTATTATATCAGATACTGGAACCACCACGTTATTTTCAGTTTCCAAGGTCGGAAGTGGCCCATTTTCATCTAGGCCATACAGCTCTTCGTTTTCTAGGTAATTTGAATCTTCATTCAGTAAATAATTGCAACCCTCTATATAACTCGTATTCCACAATTGCATAGGACTTTGTGATCCCATAGTGCTCAACTTATGGAAGTTCCACTGGTTAACAAATTCTTGTAATGAACGTTCTATTCGTGGCAAGTAGACATAATGTAAGCAAAATAAATCAGTTTCGCTTTGTTCATCCAATAAATTTTCTTCCTCCATAAACCAAAACAACTGTTTAAATTGTTTTGAAACAACTCTGTTCACTTCTGACCACAATCGTTCGATTCTTTGATTATGAACACTTCTCCCAGTAATAAAACTTCCTCTATTGAGCCCTCTATTTGTAATCATGAAATTAGCCACTTTTACATTTTCGGTCCCTCGATCTGCACGTACTCTGCTGGGCAATCCATATTTTGTAGTCGCTTTTTCGAACAATGATAAAACCGTATTAGCTTTATTATTGTTCTTACACTCCAAATAAATAATTAGACGGCTATACCCATCAATGCAGCCATGGAATACAAAACGGAAATTAACCAATTTATGATTAGAATCCATATGCCTAGAAAGTAAGAAAATATTTATCAAGCACGACTATTATTATTAATTAATATGACATGGGACGCCGTTTTACTTTTTAATGAAAAATGTAACCACATAAATTTGCCTTAATTCTATTTTTTTTTTCAATTTATTTTTGCAAATATATAAATTTTCTTTTCATTCAAGACTTGGTGTGTTAATCATTCAAGATAATTATTTGTGAAACAGAGCCAAATCTGATCAATAAAAATGTCTTCATTAGAATGTAAAACAGCTCGTCATATAAACTTACCACAAATAATTTGATCCTTTTACGCGATAAATCCTTCTCGCTATGGTTTTTCTTTTTCTTATCGCCCTTCCTGCAGGATCTAATACGTTCAGGTGTTCGCGAACTCTCCATCTTGGTACATTGCATTTTTTTGCTCTCAACGCTCCTAAAACGTACACTTCACCAGCACCAGGGGTTAGCCTTAAAACTTCTTGAATGGTAGCTTTTAGTTCCTCATCATTTATGAATTGCTCTTTTAAATTAAATGTTTCTCTATATCTGAATAAAGATCTTCTGGATATTCCTAACATATAACTAATATCTGTCCATGTAGAGCCCCCATTTCGCAAAAGAGAAATTTGTTCTGCATTTACGCTGACTTTTGGCCTGCCAACACGACCACTTCTTATATGTGCTGGTACAAAACTTGTGTATTGGGATACATTACTTGGTCTATCTACAAAATTAAAGTAAAAATTTAAGTAATTAATTGTAGTATATTATACAGTTGTGCCAAAAATGGAAAGAACGACCCCTATAAATAACATTTTAAATTTTACACGATAATAGTGACCATAGACTGGGGTGGTTATTTTTGCCAAGACGTCGCAAGAACATCAATATTATTTATTACTGCTTAGTGGTTGTAATCTATGGCGGTTGTCATAAAAACTTTTCATCCTGCTACGTTTGGTTTCACGTGGGCAAAACTTACTATCATTCCTTCAGTTTTTGGTATACAATCGTACTCATTTGTCATGCAAAATTAAACCTTTGCTGAGATTTTTTTTTACAACTTTTAGTTAGGCACTTACGCACTTACCTTCAAACAATGCTTCTAATTTGGAATGCAAATTCCATACCATAGTCTGTATATTATTAAGTTTATCTTGTATTTCATTTTCAACATTGGCTGACAATGCATTTAACACAAAACAATGGTTCTCAAGTATTAATATGCATTCCTCCACTAGCCTTATGTCTAAATCAAATTGCCGACGGTAGCATCGATCATAATCATTAATTAATTCTTCAAAATATTCCGCAATATTCATACTGGTTGCACAAACTGATCAAAATGTAATTTATATACTAACCAAATTTTATGACTTTTAGGTTAGATTGCACTAAAGGCCAGTCTACAATGCCGTTTTTATTACATTTACTAATTTCAAATCGGTAATCTTTGATCCATAGTCGGAAGTCCTGAATTATGATTTTCATTGTCGTGGCAATGGCACTTTCATTCAACACAATTTTTTACATTAATGTGTCATATTTAGGTTTTCTCAATACAAGGGACTAACCAGTTCACAAGTGTTCTAATTGATCAGTCTTTTCCTAGTCCTATTGAACGAACTCCAAAGAAAAGTTGTATGGTCTAGATGAAAATGGGCCACTTTCGACCTTAGAAACTGAAAATATCGTGGTGGTTCCAGTATCTGATATAATACTGACTTCTCGACAGTTAGCTGAATTTGAAAATGCAGTGCCTGATCCTCTATTAGATGACAACAATTATGGAATAACACATTACTTAACTGTTAAACGTATTATTGAAAACATGTGATTATCTAGAGGAATAGAATTTAACTTTTCCACGCATTGACGTTATTTATTTTCAATACATGTAAACAAACAAAATGCAGCAAAATAACAATACTATTAATATAAAACTATAATATTCAACAAAAAGATAAAAGAAAAGTTATTTATGCAAATCCAAATTGCATGCCATTCAGTATTGCATAATCCATGTTGTTTCTAAATTTTTCATATTCGTTACTCTTGTACGAAATCGGCAAATACAAAATAGGTACACAAGTATTTGCTTTTGGCCACAGAAATTCTTCATCATGCAGAAATTCTAATTGAGGTTGATTTTCAAAGCCTAGAGGTGGTATCTTTTCGGAAGCTGTAGCAAAGCATAAGACGTCCTCTAAGCTAGCTTGCGTCTCTCTTTCTAAAAGAATATCAAACCCTTAACAAATAATTTTGAGTTTACTTTATAATTTTCACCTTGGGAGTCCAACAAAAAATCGTTCCAAAAAGCGAGTATCCTGCTTTCAATATTTCGCCTGTTGCTTCCAATTTCACTTAATTTCACTTTGAAAGTGAACGAAACTTGGTCAGCCGTTAGTTTAGAGTTGGTATAGCACATTAAATCTTTAAATTCTGCAATAAAAACCTTCAATTTATCCAACAGCCCCAATGTGTTTAGGCCTTCTTTAAATTGTTCTAGGGCTGGCATTGCTCCTCGGAAGGTGTTGCCACGGGAATTCGTTGAGCTGGAGCTGAGGAGTTATGTGAAACTGTATTGGTAGATGCCCTCTCAATGGACCGACGCAACTGATTGCAAAATTCATCGCTTTGTAGTATTTCTGAAACAACATTCTTCAAATCGGCGGGGGTAGCAGATTGTTGTCCTGATGAACCATTCATTTTTACTGAAAATGTTAAATGAAACATCAAAGGTGTTTTGTTTTCACATTATTTACAACCCCCCGCTACTTTATATGAACGTTACGAAGATACTTACATGGCACATCGAGCACATCACATCATATCACTGTAGATAGAAGCTGAAACGCTGTGGCTGTATTGCTGTAAGCACAGGGTAACACTTGCTTGGCGTCTTTTTTTCGATTTCGAGGTTAAGTCTCTGACATCTAACAATTAATTAACTAAAGGCGGTAACCAACAAAGCAAATGATGGTAAGACACATGGTTGCCAACACAAGTTTGCGTGTATTGACAACACCCTACACGTAGATGACAGCGCCCTCATTATATTGCGACGTTCCATGTAACCCGAAAATTCTATATATCGCAACAAGAATTATTTATATCGAGGCAGAAAAAGTTTATATGTTGCAAATTTTTCTTATAGTTATCAAATAGTATATATATGGTAGAACATTGTATTTTGGCCCAAACGGCGCTTCATAACATCACCACTAAAATAACTATGCTTCGTATTGTTTTACCATTGCTTACATTTTAAATTCTATATGTCTATCAATTTTACTAAATGTTCACTAAGTTTAGAACGCTCAAGTTACGCGTCCGTGCTGTACATAATAAATATTCGCGCTATCCATTTATATTTAGTGATTCTGAAAAAAACTATTTGTGCGTCAAATAATTATTCTATTACTCCAAAAATGAAATATGCTCGCGCATCTCTTCCTGCCGCTTGCGCTTCCAGACAAGAGGCACGCGAAAAAAGTTTTGTACAAGGTCAGTTCAGGGCCCTGTAATTTTTTTTTAAAGCACGATTAGAAATTACCACTAAAAGAAGTTTTACGTTTTACATAATGCAAGTCAATTACAGCAAAGCATTTATATATTACGGAAATCAATATCTTTTTTTGTGCAAACCACTTCTATTTTTACTCTTATTTTCCTTGCCCTAGCACATCTACATCTATAATTTTGCATAAAATTATTTACCATTTGCACAACATTTCATGGCTTGTGTAGTTTTGATCAACAAATAGTATTTTTAACTGCTAAATAATATAAGACACTGTCGAAAATTAAATATCTGAGTATTATGTTAGAATTAAATGCGGAATAAAATTTGGTGAACATTTAGTATTTATGGTCAACAAAAGTTATTTTGGCGAACAAAATATATAAGAAGCCAGCATTATGTCAATATTTGGTTGTCGCTTTAAGATTATGTAATTTCTTAATCTTGGTGAGCATTTAGTATTTTTGGGAAATAAAAGTATTTTTTTGTATGAAAATATTGGATAAATTTGGTAGACTATGAATATGTACACCCGGGGATGATCTGTAAATTAAACTCTTAAATCGCTGGTTTGGTTGATTTGGCAACATTGTAGACTGGTCTGGTAAGATTGAAGGGACCGAACTGACTCAATGTTGCCAAATCAGCTAAACCAGCGATTCAAGAGTCTCATTTACACATCATCCGGATTATTTCAAAATAAAAAATTTGAATCGCTAGTTTGACTGATTTGGCAACATTGTAGACTGCATAGGTCATTTAGTGCCGGCGTTCGAGTTGGTTCGGTAAAACTGGGTGCCTTCGATCTTACCAGATCTTGCTATGCAGTCTACAATGTTGCCAAATCAGTCAAACCAGCGATTCAAGTGTTTCATTTTCAAATAATCCGGGTGTACACTTTTAGAAGGAGACATGGGAAAAAGAACAATAATATATTTATAGTTACGCTACTGTTGGGTTCTCGCCTGTTTGTACACCCATACCACAGCCATAGTACAAGTCCATTTACAACCATTTTCGTCTCTTTTTGTTTCATTACCACTCTTATCGAGATAAGGAGTAACATTGAATTTAGTTTTACTGAAGTGTATTCATATCTCTGGCAGTTGGGCGAGTCAGTAGTGGGATCCTGGAAAAAGCGATTGCGACCGAGTCGCTTCTAAGCAACCAAAAACGGTTGCTTTGGATAGATATCAGCCGAGTCGCAATAGATGTCCATCGGTTAAACAGAGAGTTCCGAGAGGCTATCGCATTTTTTGGTGTGCCGAAGGTGCATCCCTATGAATGGCATTGGTAGATGACGGCTTAGGGGCTGGATTTTCAAATATTTTCAGGTACAAGTGGAAGGGTTATAGCCTCCGGCACCCAAGTTTACCTGTTTTTGGTAGAAATTATTTCTACAAGTCGGAAGGTGCTGCTTTAAAAGCGATTCTTCAGGATACTGCATATTTATCGTTATTTGGAGATTAACAAGGATTTTTTAAATAATCTTTATCTTGTTGTTCATAATATGTACCAATATTATTACTTTTGTAGGTAAAAAATAACAATTTTCATTTCCGAAACCACTTTTAAATAATCTCTAGATTATTTGAATTTTTTCTTCAAAACGTGCTTGCAAATTTTACAAAATCTTAATCTCGACAAACATTTTAATTATTTCCTTAAATAAACGTTATATCCCAGTCAACTTGAACATTTGTAATTACATTCAGAAAAAATATCTGTAAACAAAAGTCCTGGGTACAATCGTACCATAAAGTATGTTTCTATACAAAATAATATCCTCCACAAATTTTGTTACATTTATAATAATTTGTTGGATTCATAATATACAGTAGCTTATATTCTAACTCTGTCAGATTGAAACGCAAGTTTGAATCCATACGCATATCTCAATTTTTGTATACGGAGTGTCCCGGAATAACTGTTACAAACTTGAGAGGCGGATATAAAATCAAAAAATTAAACGGCTTTTCTTAATAAACATGTTCTCGAAAACGGTTGATAACGGAGGAAGAGTTCTTGAAAATTGTCGTAACTCTTGACTCTTATCATCAATTTTTCCGAATGTTTGCACATGTACTACTGAATTAAGTTATCATGTATCGTTGTTATCCATTTTGATGAAAATCGCACGACACCGAAAAGTAGCCAATAGAAAAATAGAATTCGATGTCGTTTCTATGACAATGTAAAAATTTCCTGAAATTTTTTTTTCTGGAAATTTTATTCTTATGCATGTTCCACTGGGGCTAATTAATACGTTTTAGAAATGCATTCGAAAAAATTTCCGGAAATAATCAATGCACTAGGAATATTATAAGTGACAATTTTTAGTGTGTTAAAGTCCACGAGGTTTACGTTCACGATACTTAGGTTAGGTAGTTTGAAAACTTTTCACCTTAACAAATTGCTGAAAAATGATTGGTTTCGCATTTTTGAAAAGATCCTTCCCTAAACCCCTTCCCTTCAAAGCGACCGAAATCGTAAAGATAGCGACTCGATCGCAATTACTTTTTCCAGGATCCCACTACAGCTCTTTAACGCAGTTACTTCTTGGTATTCCATCTAATTAACGGAATCTGCTCAACAGCAAATAAACGATGCTTATGACGCTGAATCAGTAATTGTTTACAACTACATGTTCCGATTCCGCGGATTAAAATAAAAATAGCTAATCTAATCATTCGAGGACGCTCCTCACCAATGACCCAATTGCAAATTCGCAACTAATGATAACCAAGAACACCAAGCAATATTAGCAACAGCATCAATCATGCGCCCACATTTTACATAATTTACAACGCTATGAAGGGTTCCGCCCTGCTCTCAACTAAATTAATTTGATAACGTTCCCCACACACGAAAGATCTACCTTTATGCATTAGGTAAAAACCCTTTGATTACCAGCGCCAGTAACTTTACCACTAGCGGGCCGTAAAACTACACCTCGCCATCCGCGGGTGTAAACTTTTGCTTCTGGCTTTCAACACAAAAACCTATTATCTGAACTCAAAGAAACTTAATTATTGCTTTACCAAATCGTGGTAGTTTACTTTTAGGTCTTTAACTCTCAGAGCATAGACCTAAAATATGAATCGCTGGCTCCAGATTTTCGAGTACAAACCTTTTTGAAAAACTAGAAAGGTGTGGTTAAAAAAAAATCAAAAATACGTAGGTAAATATAAAATTTTATTGGAAGTAAAATACATTTGTTAAATTTTATTACTGAAAAGGATTTTTCAAAAAAAAGAAAAAGTACACGTTACAATAATTAATAAGTATGTAAATCAAGTAACACCTTTATTTTTACCCAAACTCCTCAACTGCTTAACGAACCCGTCATTTGGCCGTATACAATTTCTCGCATTTTTTACAATATCATAAGCATCAACAAAACTATAATGGTGAACTAAAATTAAGTAACCTATCACTACGGAGGCCGAACGACTAACTCCGGCGTTGCAATGCACCAAAACATTCGAACGTCTCTCCTTGGTCGCATATTCAATGAAATCAACGCACTCCCTCAGCACATCTTCAACTAAGTTAGTTTCAAGTATATCCAAGCATTGTACAAACTTATAAACTACGTCGTCGTTTTGCACGGGGGCTTCCACCCCAACACTCAAAACGCAACCGATCCGGTAGTCCGTCAAAATTTTACAATCACAACAATCTTGCGCGCCTAAAAACACGCCTTCCACGACTTCCGCAGGGACGTCATCCGGCTTTGTGTCCACGACAAACCCGCATTGTTGGCCGGGAACCTCAACACACCCGCCTTGAGGGCTTTCTTGAAATTTCCGACCATCCGGAAGGGTAAACGTGGTCGTGGTTGGGCGTAAAAGGCGTCTTTTGGTTTGCAAGGCGGTCAAAAAACTCATCAGTGAAAAAATTAAATGCTATTAATTAATAACTCTAAACTACTAATTTACTACAAATGAAACAAAAGAAATGGGTTTAGTTGCGCGATCCGGAGCGACTTCTGGATTTGCTGCGGTGGTTGCTGGGAGAACGGGACCGTGACCTGGAACGCTCTTTGGAAATATCTCTGGACTTGGAGCGTTTCGGCGAGTGCGAGCGCGATCTGTCGTTGGACTTCTTCCGGGAATTCGACCTGGACCTGTCGTCCAGGGACTTCTTGCGCGAGTTTGAGCGCGATCTCGACTTGGTGTCGCGCGGTTGCTTGGGACTTGCCGATCTGGAGCGGCTCTTGGACCTGGAGCTGCGCTTGGAACGACTGCGCGATCTAGAACGTCTTTGTCCCGACCTACTACGCGACCGACTGCGGCTGCTGTAAGACCCTGAGCGCCGGCTACTGCGCTTTTTGTCTTCAACCAACTTGATCTTTCTGCCGTTTAACTCGGTATTGTCTAGCTTCTCGATAGCGTTCTTTAGGTCGGAAAAAGAGGCAAACTCGACAACGCCCTCGTTACGGTGCTGCTTGTGGGCGTCGGCGTAAGTGACTTCGCCGGCTTGGCGCATGTAATCTTTGAGGTCCTGCCAGCTAATACGCGACGAAAGGTTTTCCACTATCAGGCGATAGTTGGTTCTGGTTGGGGGGCCGTAGCGTTCATGGGAGCGGTGATCGGTGCGGCTGGACCATTGGTCTCGACCTCGGGGTGTCCCTCGGGCCCTTTCGACAGTCACACGCTCCCCTAAAAGTTTTTTACCGTTTAATTCATATACAGCATCGTCGGCATCGCGATAATCATCAAATTCAACAAACCCGTAACCGTTCTTGATGAGCACGTCCCGCATTCTGCCGTAGCCCCTGAAAAACCGCTCTAAGTCCCGTTCGGTAGTCCCGTACGGCAACCCGCCAACATACACCCTTGACCCTACCATCGCCGCTCTTTCTCAAAGCCCCGTCTTCAACCTCGCCCTGTCCCCGGCTGAATATTCCACTTCGCAAAGATACAACCCGTACGCCGGCACTGTCTTAATGCAATCGTTCCACGTGCGATGCGACGGCACTTCTAGCATCAACTTTAACTCGCTACTCGACACTTTACCTTGTGCTACAGCAATCAACGATGCGACCATGCGCCGGACCTGGCGAAAGAAAAACAACTTGTTTACAACAAATACCTTAAACAACGCTCGGATCGGAGGCCATTTTGAAACGTTTCCCTCCAGTCCACCCGGCTGCTTTGAGGTTATGAAACGTGTCCAGCGATAAAAACCGACAATTATGGCAACAAACTACACAATTTTAGACAATCGGGATATTTACGTGAAATTTGTTGAAATTGGCACGGGAGTTTTCCAACTTTTCGGGCTGCAAACGACTTGTGCACCGGAAATAACGATAACAGCAACGGAAAGATCAAAGTCTGCGGAAATCACGAAATTTATAGAGAGGGGAGGAGCGGACCGGAGGGAGGCGTCGCCAAGCAGATATGCCAACCTGACCACCTCAAAACCAATTCAAATTAAAGCCAAAACTGAACTTAATTAAAAGTCCAAAACCCTCAATGTTATGTAATTTAAAGCAATAGTTTATAATTAGCATTTCTATGTGACCGTAAATGCCACTTTAATTTGAAAAAATTTATACATAGAGACGCAGATGCGCCTCAATGTTGGCAGCGCCGAATACAATAAGCGCGCAAAATTTAAATTCGGATTATATAGTCACCCATCGCCCAGGAAAAACCCATCCAGTTGAGGCGGAAAATGCCTCAGAAGATACAAATACGCTCCACTTTTTGAAAATGGTTTTAGTAGCAAGGGATACTAAAATTAAGTAAAAAAAACAGTCTGTCTCTCTGGACTAATAAGCAAAAATTTAACATTTTAGTTCAATGAGCTTTAAATAGACACAATCATTATATCTTGATTGACCAGCCCTAATCTCCCGCAATCTTCATGCTTCCAGTTTTACATTAATTAGAAATATAAAAATCTTGGAACATTACCTGCCGAAAAACGAACCCCGTTCCTTGAATATAAATGTCGTAAAATCGATAGTTATTAATGTCCTTATCAACGCAAGTAGGCCAACTGTAAGGACTATAAGTTAGAGGTCTACCGTCGCAAATCTCCAGTCTCTGGACGACCCTTCGGGTCATTTTATCAGGGAAGAAGCTTCCTCTTCCCATAAAAGTTCTAAAGTCGTGCTGGCCCATAAACAATTGCGCTACTTTCCTCATTTCCTCAACATCAAAAGTGTTTGTACTAAAAGATTTCATGATTATAAAAACTAAAGAATTTTAATTTGGTCCTTACCATAGAAACAAACATCGCTCGAATTCCTCAATGGGGATTAAATCAAGATGCGTGGGCATGTTTAGTGCTTCCGATTTAATCACGGCTAATCTATAAAGATAGGTGCGAGAAATTGCGTTCCACCTGCAATGGAAGTCTTCCGGAGCTAAATAAGTGCGCAGTATTTGTATGGGAACTCCTCCTCTGCTGAAGCATTTGTTTAAACTGGAGGTTATACAGTGTGGGTCATAAGGTTCCCCGTTGGGTCGAGAAAGGTCCACGTGCATTGTGGTATTTAAAGCGTTTACCCCCGCGTCGGTTCTACAATAAAGAATGTAAATAAAAATTTAATAAGTTGAGTCATCTTTACCGGCTTGATAATACAATTATGGGCTCATTTGTAGGATGTAGTAGTTTTAGGGCTGTTTCTATACGGCCTTGTACTGTTGAAGGATCGTCTGCGCGAGGAAATTTTCCGCTAACTTGTCTCTGGCAACCCCTAAAAAAATTGTTCAACATAGGGGCTAAAATTGTTAAATAATTTACAGAAATGTTTTTCCTAAATATGCAACGTGTAAAAGATAACGACGTAGAGTCATTTTTTAGAATACCTAGCCGGCAATTTATTTTTAAAGTTTGCTTCTCAAAGTACATGCCGAAAGTAAGGTTAGGTTACTTTGTGAGGTTATGTAGCAACAATGCCGCATGTTAAAAAAAATAGGATATATTTTAACTTTTAATACGAAATTATAGCGAAACTACAACGAACAAAACAAGATTAATTAAAGTAATAATAAAACTAGTCGCTTTCAGCGGAATCTTCTTCAGCGCTAGAAGCAGCAGAACTAGCTTCACTTTCAGACCCTTTCTTGTTCTTTTTCTTCTTGTGATCATCATCGCCACTTCCGCCCTTCCTCTTGTTGGTTTTCTTCTTTTTACCGGAATCGCTGTCGCTGTCAGATCCTTTCTTGCCATTTTTCTTTTTGTTGTCATCTTCACTACTGCTATCATCCTCAACAAATTCCTTACTTTTGAAAGAACCTGATTTCGGGGTGATGGTAGGACTAGCCCTCTTTTTGCTGCTTGACGGCTTTTCACTCTTCTTTTCGGTTTTCTTTTCAGAGGGTTCAGATTTCGACCCGCCTGACGCCTCATATTCTTTCATTGCCTTAGTGTAATCCTCTTTGGCTTTGACGGCCTTCTGTTCCCATTTAGACTTGTCCTTGAGTTCCTTCCACATTTCGCCACCCTTCTTCGCGATTTCCGTTACTTTGATGCCGGGATTGGCGGATTTGATGCTTTCGCGAGTGTCGTTCAGCCATAACATGAAGGCCGTGCTGGGGCGCTTGGGACGGTTGCTGTCTTTGACCTTCTTCTCGCGACGTTTGCGGGGTTTCTCGGAAACTGTTTTCGGTTTCTTCTCCTTTTTCTCTTTCTTTTCTTTCTTCGGCTTCTTCTTGTCTTTATCCTTGGACTCTGCGCCTAAAAATTTGTTTTTTAAGAACACTTCAAATTTTAGGGGATGGATTTTAGGGCTTAAATTGCGTTTGTTACCTTTGTTATCCCTGCGCAAAACTTTGTTCATGTTTTTGATATTCTGACTTCAATTTCGCTTCAGAAGAAATCGATTTTAACCATTAACAAGAAAAATTGCAATTGTTTTAAAAATGGCGGCAAAGCAACTTGATTCATAATATTTTTGGGAAGGGGCGCCCAAAAGTTAAATTCACCCCAAATTGGAAGCCCGCGACGCATAACACTAATCTTATGCAGAATTACGATTTATTCTTAAATTTAGTTAGTTGTAACATGAAAGAGCCATCCCGCCAATTATCCTAACCTCAAAACAGTTGACAAACCTTTATTGGCACTTCGCAGCATCTTGTTCATGTCGTACAGCTATCTGACTCAATTGCACTTCTCTAGTCTTTGTACAATTACGAGTAGTTCAAGACACAAAAATACTATGAATGTAATAAAACTGAAGAAAAATTTTAAAGAGTTTAAAAAATGGCGGTTGGACTTGAAGCAACGTGCGTTCAATGGCAACTAGCGCCCTCTCATTTGACAAATTGTACTAATTCTTGCTTAATTGTACTGCCACGTCAAAACTTTTGCAACAAAACATATATTATCGAAATTTCGATAATGAAAAATCGAAATATCGAAAAATTAATTTAATTTTAATTAAGTTTTAACGAGATTTTTCATACTAGGCGTTCTCAATACCGAGAGGGCAATAATTACTTTGTTGTAATAATTGTAATTGATAATTTGATGTAGCAACGTGGTCATTTTAAAATTTTTCTCAATTTCCATCAATTGAGGTAAAAAAACGAAAATATTGAAATTTTCGATATCAATTTTATGACTTACTCTTGTAAATTTCTGTCCAATTAATAGTGGTTTAAGAGTTTTTTTTTTTTTAATTAACAATAAGCGATATTGCACTATTTGCCCATCTGTAACTAATTGCTCACTTCCACCTGGTTAAAATGATACCTCTATTGTTAAAATTTTTTCTCAAAAATTAGAGGGTTTTAGTAAATTTTCACTTTACGCAAATATTTTTTTTAAATACGTTTGACTACTTTGCTTGTCACTGACCTGAACCCTTTTCGTCATCATCATCTGATGAACTACTGGGGCTAGAATCAAACTCTTCGGCAACATCACTTTCTTCTTTGCCGGGCGTGAAATCTTCGTCAGTGCTTTCATCATCACTTGGATTATCATCGTCCTCATCCCTTTCCTGAGCCTCCGCTTTCACCCTCTCCAAATACGCATCAGGAGCCGCTTCATTATCGGAATCACCGAAATCTTCATTATGAAGTGCTTTATCCTGCAACGTCTCAATAAATCAACTGAAATCACCCTCAACCAATAACCTTACGTTTTTGCCTCTATTCTTAATATTCAACTTTTTAGCAGTGATAAAATCAAAGAGTTTGTTGTACTCCTCTTTCTCGATACTGCTGAACGTGTGAACAGTCCCTGATTTGAGTTCAATTTCGAAATCAAACGACCTAGTGCTGCCACCTCCCCGAGCGAAATTCACAGAACTGACTTCCTCAAAACGAATATGGATTGGCGGCTTATGTACGTACATAAATCCCCTCTCTAGAGGATACAAATAACCGGCAGCAGCTTTGAAAGAACAACCAACAGCGGGAGTGCCTGAATGCCTACAAACCCCACAATAAATCAAAGAGTTAGGAAAAAATATTTTTTTTGTACCCCACAAACCCCCCAGGGCCTGTCAATTTTCGGTTGATGATCGCCTTCATCACTTTACCCAAAACTTCGTATGTTGGTCCGGAAATTTCCTTCTCTAGCTTACCGTCGTACTTTTCCTTGAGTTCCTCGCTAAAAATTACCCAGAATAGCGTAAACAAAAATTGTTCATTAAAAAAAATTCTTACTCGGTAAGGGGCAGTTCAATTGAAGTCTCGTCGTCTTGGCCGAAGAGCAGGACAAGGAAATGGTAGCGAGTCTGTCCCTGTTTGATTGGAGGATCCAAGCTTACCACGAAAAACATCTGACGGTTATCTTTGTGGGGCAGCACAAACAACCGCAGGACGGTCGACATCGGAATCTTGTAGTCGAAAGTTTTTCCATGCAGTTGGAAGAACGTTTGGAACATTTTGATGTCGTAACGACCACTGAAAATATAATTGTATTTGATTTTGCTACTCAACTTAATTCCATAAAAAAAATTTAATTGCAAAGACCAACGCCTTGGTTCCAAAAAAATTGTTTTGATTTTGCCAGTCAACTTAATGCAATCAAAAAATTTGAATCAAGTTCAACGCCTTGATTCCAAAAAAATTGGTCAAAATTTACAAAAAATGAGAGGTAAACTAAAAATGTTCGCCACCTTTCGTTTGGTGTCTTTAAGTTTTGAATAATATTGAATTAAATTAACAATTTTCAAACGCAATAATTTGACGAAAGTCCAGTGGCACCGCGCTAAATTGGGATTTACTAGTAAAAGCAAATTTTGTTCAAAATAAAAATTGTTAATGGTACAAACCGCGGAGTAAGACACTGGATCTCTCTGAAAATAGCAATAGCATCTCCAGAAACGCTGATGACGCTAGCTTTCTTCATAACTTGCTGCTGGAACGCCTCAACCGGATCCACGTCCCCAGCTAACTCGTTTGAGGGGATAAAAAATCGCATTTCCATTAAACTAACAGGAGCATCGTCATTCTTGAAACAAAATAAAATTAGTTGTAAAATCTCTCATTAAATGAGTTTTCTGTACCTGATGAAACTCCATGGTAATCTCGTTCTTTCCGGCAGTACACTGCGACACGTGGTTGAGAGGTATTTCGAAAGCACTGTGAGAGCCCACATCAAAACTGAGAACTGACCCATTGAATTTGGCAGTACCCCAATTCCAGCCCTTGAGACTCAACTCTTTCTCCAACACGTCTATTTTGTAGTTGCTCGAAAAAAATTTGGCGATTCGTTCCTTTTCCGAGTCCTTGAAGCCCACGAACCTGTGCAAAGTTCCGTTTTTCAGGAATATCCGGATGCCGCAACTGCCGGCGAAATTCTGGAAATTGACCACGTCGAAGTCGGAGGACTGTACCTGCTCCACTTTGCCCGTTTTGCTGTTTTTAAATATTATACTTTGGTCGGTCATTTTCAGTTTGCCTGCGGTCTAAGAGAGGTTATGTTGACAATTGTTTTGCGAACGTCAATTGGGGCTTACCATGCAACCCTTCACTTCCGCAGAAATGTCGGAATACTCCAGAAAGTCCATTTTCGGCTTGGAGTCCCCAATTTTGACCAATTTTAAGAAACTTAGTCAGCCACAAACTTTCAGCGCGAAATGTGATGGAAACTAAAAATGTCAATTGTCAAAGTGCAAATTAGTGCGCACGTGCAGAGCGATAAAATTTTGACAGCGGAGGCGACCACTGCGCTTTACGCGGCGAAAATGTGAGTCAATATATCCAGAGCCGGGCTAAGGAACAAACTAAAACTTAAAAAAGAAACTTGCAGATTTCTGGAGTTTACGACAGCAATTACAAATTTGCTTCAATATTCTTGGTTTTTAGTTTAAAAAAATACAGTAGGTACTGTAACCACTTATGTTTCTGTTCAGTACCCTCACCTAGTTAGATAGTTTAGTTTTTTCTTTTTTACCGTTAGTTGGTTGCATTTTTTAGTTTAGTTTAGTATACGAAAAAATAGTTTGATTGGGGTCGTATTTAACAGTCTACCAAATTTACCCAATATTTTCATACAAAAAAATACTTTTATTTCCCAAAAATACTAAATGCTCACCAAAATTAAGAAAATACATAATCTTAAAGCGACAACTAACTATTGACATAATGCTGGCCTCTTATATATTTTGTTTGCCAAAATAACTTTTGTTGACCATAAATATTAAATGTTCACCAAATTTTATTCCGCATTTAATTCTAAGTAAATAATTTTATGCAAAATTATAGATGTACCTAGATGTGCTAGGGCAAGAAAAATAAGAGTAAAAATAGAAGTGGTTTGCACAAAAAAATATATTGATTTCCGTAATATATAAATGCTTTGCTGTAATTGGCTTGCATTATGTAAAACGTAAAACTTTTTTTAGTGGTAATCTCTAATCGTGCTTTTAAAAAAAAATTACAAGGCCCTGAACTGACCTGGTACAAAACTTTTTTCGCGTGCCTCTTGTCTGGAAGCGCAAGCGGCAAGGAGAGATGTGCGAGCATATTTCATTTTTGGAGTAATAGAATAATTATTTGACGCACAAATAGTTTTTTTGAGAAACACTAAATATAAATAGATACCGCGAATATTTATTATGTACAGCACGGACGCATAACTTGAGCGTTCTAAATTTTGTGAACATTTAGTAAAATTGATAGGCATATAGAATTTAAAATGTAAGCAATGGTAAAACAATACGCAGCATAGTTATTTTAGTGGTGATGTTCTCATTTTCTGATGTATAATAATTTGGGTTTTATTTAGATTTTTTGATGCTCATTAAATTTTCTGGTGGACAGTGCAAGGGATGTAGGTATAGTTTAATTTGGTGTACATTATATTTCTTCCCGTTTGATTGTATGCCCGCCATCGCGTTCATAATTTTTTCCAGGGTAGGGCCCACGTGACATGGTGAAGAGTGGTGGTCAGGAAGCATCCATCCTACACTTCTCTTTCGACCCTTAGCACAAGTCATACACCTCTCTTACAACCCTTGCAAGGGACAGTCGCTAGTCCAATTGATCTAAGGTCTTTCTAGTTTGTGCAAAACCTTTCACGGTTCCAGAGCACCCCTTTTTCAAGCACCCGAAGCCGACTACACTATGCAAGAAAAGAGAAAAGATCTGAAACAGCATTTAACAAGTTCACAAAATGCTTCTTCTCCACTTTTTACTTTATTAGTTATATTTTATTTACGTTCCTGTTTGACATCTTTAATTAATTCTCTTCTTTATTACGAGGAGTTTGTATTATACCTATTGCATCAACTTCTTCAGTGATTCCGTGTATCTTGTCATGTTCGAAAGCTTGAGCCTTTTCAAATTCACAATAGCTGCATAAAAAAGTGGTCTTATACTCTTGTGATTCTTGTAGGTGCTCTTGTGGTGAACCTTAAACTCTCTTTTTAGTTGTCTCAAGTTCAAGCTAACAAAATTCAATTTAGAATTACTTTAAAAAATAACTTTTCAACGGCTCTAATTCTAACTCAGAACCAAGATCAGAAATAAAGACAATTTTCCAATAGTTATCCATCAGGTATTACTTGCAAAAAAAAATTGAGTAATAAAATAAAAATTAGACATTTCAGCATTCATTGCAACGAGTCGCATCAATCATTTGCGCCGGTGCACGTTCGCAATGCACCGCAATTAAGGTCCAAGACCTTTAGACCTTTCTCACTGAAAAAAAGTCGCAGGTTGATGACTTTTTTACCACCGCCGCTCAAATGACAGTTCTCCTCCCGAAGCGCCGTTCGATCCCCCGCCACTGCACTCCGCCATCGACCAATCATCGGCCTGGCTCCGGGCACGTGACCAGCGACTTGTTTATTTTGAGCATCAGCATCTCGCCAGTCGAAGAACCAAAGCAATCGGGATTTGGTCGCGATAAAGTGTGTTACGAAAGCGAGGCATTCGGGCGTGTTTTCAACCAAAACCCGTCGGTAATTCACCAAAAAAACCAGTGACAGTTAGTGTAAACCCCCCATTTCCGCCCCCAATCAGTGCGCGACCGTTTTCCATGTGAACTGGCAAAAATTTCACTGCTCCACTTGGCCGTTTTGTATGTAGTTTTTAAAATGCTGGGCGTCTTCAAGCGGCGTTGGAAACCTAAAAGGTAAGTGAACGATAGTTGTTGGGGGTTATTTTTGTGGCGGCCTTGTCGCACCGATGTGGTTAATGTCTCAAAAATAGATCGGTTCGGTTAGACGGTTAGGTGAATTTTGGAGGAATCCAGAATCGCGACGGCCGTGGAAATGCCGTTTTGACAGTAGCCTACTTCGTTAATTCGTCCACGGCCCGATTTGGGGTGAATCGGGGATTTGTTGACAAGGTATTGATCCGAGGAGGCGCTGATCCCCCCCCACGCGAGCTCAGCTGTTCGGATGTTGATACGTTATCGATCCCGTGCCCTAACCTCAAATCCGGGCCCGGTCTTCAAAACCGGACGAAGTTAAATTACATCGCGTCTCTTAAAGCTTTCATAATCCGTGCCCAATCACCGACAGATTCCCCGTGATTATTGCCCAATTACAGGAGCCCCGTTAATTCGCGGCGAGAATTTTCGAAAATTGGTGGAATTTTCGCCGAATCGGCGAACCAGGTCATGATTAACGCATTAACGACGAGAGGACGCAGTGCCGGCGTCAGGGGCGGCTATTTCCAAACGCCAATCTAGGGGGTGAAGCGTGACGTCACGTTACGACCGAAATTTAAACTTTGTACGGCAAAATCAGGGTCGCCTGAAGTGTCAACTTTTAACAAAACAAAATCGCGGTCTCTTGATTACATAAGTATTTACATTTTTGTAAGAAGAATTGAAGAAACAAAGATAAAAAAAATAAAAAAGATAAAGAATGCAATATTTAAGAAGAATCGATTGAACCAAAACGATTATTGTTAATTTGAAAAATTAAGTAAAACTTTTGTAATTAGGCGCTTACTTTAAAAAGTAGGGTACCCAGTTAATTTTGCTTTAAAATACCATTAACGGCACCATTACCTAAGTAGTTTGGTTATTAGTTTATTTATGTTCATGCCTTAATGGAAAAATAATTTCTTCCGAAATCTTATCTCCATATTAAGGCTGGCGGAAGGAGTTGAGTAGGTCAGTTTCCGCCCAGATTTTAAATTAGTTAGATCACCAAAAATATACAAAATTAGCGTCACAATGTCACATGGACGCCAGCCTAACGAACATTTGAAACCGAAAACAAAATTTTATAGCCGATTAACACCTAAATCGGGCGCTATAGCAACATTTTCAGGTTTGGTAAACTCCTGGGAATTCCATCATAACATAAAAACTATTGCAGGTAACCAATTTCCAAGAATAGAAACTTGTTGCCAAATAAATTGCAAATAATTTAACGGCGGCCAAATGTAAATAATCGCTTTATTTTAGACGTGCGATCAAACGCAATTTGATCAATTTGCAACACCTGGGTATAAATTATTACAAATTAAATTGAAAAAAATGGAATAACTTATTATTCTCTCAGGTTTTTACTTTGTAACCGTACTAGTTTTGAAGTTCTATGTTGAAAATTAACGCCGTTGTGACGGAATTACGAAGCCGTGTTTTCGCCTAACAGAAGTTGCAACTTTTTATTTATCATATTCTTCAATCAGCCAAGTCGTTTGTTACTCGATCCTTAGCAGAGACAAAGGAAGTCAGTTCAGTACTTCACCACCATGTTTCCGTGGTCTTCTTACTTTGCTCATCAGTAAAATAACTTATTTGGCCAGTATTTTTATGTTCAGTATTTTTATTATAATGAACAGCAAAAATTGATGAAATACCATTATACAATAGCCGGCAATAAATTTGTAAAGGGAGTGTCTACATAACTCCTGCACTTGTTTTTGTTAAATGTTTAACCTGGCGCGAATTACTACATAACCGTCGCGTTTGTTTTTATAATAATAATAATAAGTGGTCTTTATTAGCCCAAAGAGATCCCATACAGGCTAAAAGGGGCGAAGTCTAGCAAAGCTATTCAATTTTTATTTTTTTTTGTTCAATGTTTACCTGTCGCCCTTGGTGGCTTCACGTACGGTTTCCAATTATTATTGACTTTATTGCAATTCGAACTGTTATTGTGAAGAACTACTTTTGGCTTCATTGGTAACGTTAGAACTGGAGCGATACCGGCACCTGGGGCGTCCTCCGGTTTATTGTCTTTGCGCGGCGAGGGGTCGTTCTCCCCGAATTAGCCACGTTCCGTGTCCAATCAGTAAACGATTTGTCGATGGAAAACGGCGCATTCCAAGACAAATTCCGTCAGTTCGATAAATCACAGGACCAGACGGGAAGCAATATTTTACTCATCATCATTATCATCACAGCTTCTCTCTCGCCAGGATTGTGTTGTGTGTACTGTGGTCGTTCAACACGAAACTCTTTGGATTGGAAATCGTGCCTTCACAATAATGCCCGCGTTCTCAACAACATTTCATTGTGGACATCCATTATTGAGTTAAAAACGTAAAAGGCCTCGTAGGCGCGCTTATGGACACAACATGTCGAAGTTATGCAACGTGAACAAAGTGAATAGCGTCTCCTACGCACTTTCGACATAGCGCAACAACGGACTCGAAGACTCTCTTGATCAATTGATCTACATACAAGTAACGTTAAACAGTAGTTCGATAGCCACGTGGATTTGGGGAGCTAAAATAAACTTATTTATCGTACAGGGAAGATTGTTTGTTTGTTGCGGCGATTAAAGTTTCAAAGTGTCGTTGTAGTTCTTTTGATATCTATTTGTTATCGGTGGCAGTCGACAAGTTGTTGTCAACAAAAAAAAAATGTTTACCAAACCCAAACTCGATTTAAAAACTATTTACCAACAAATTGACGTCGTCAGCTGATTTCCGAAAAATTCCAAACTGTCGTTAGCCAAGAGAACTAAAGGGGCCAGTACACGGCGTGTGGAGTGCCACGCCTGGAGTGTGGAGTGCCACTCCACACGCCGTGTACTGGGGCTGGCGCGGCAACCTTGACGTGGCGTGCCTCGATCGGTGGATAGGCGGTAAAATCTCCACACTTCAAAGGAAACGCGCCAGCCGCAGAGTGGGGGCAGCTTGGGTAGACGTGATCTGCGGCCGTACATTTTTATTTTTATTATTGAGAATTCGATTATTATAAAACTTACATAGACCAACTTTTGTTCTTCGACCCCATCCACCACCGTTTTCTTTTTTTTTTTTGTAACAAAACATCACTGTTCAACCAAATATAACAAGCTGCTGCGCAACCGAGCATCCGTTCTTGACGTCTAGACATTTTAAAATGACGCCTAGACATTTTAAAAATTTAAAAACCCCGAGATTTATTTCTACGCGAGTTTACGCCCCAGGCGGCGCAAAGATTGTCACGCCAGCCCCAGTACACGGCGTGTGGAGTGGCACTCCACACTCCACACGCCAGGCGCGTCACTCCACACGCCGTGTACTGGCCCCTTAATGAGACAACTAGAAAGGAGCGTTCGGCTTTTATCGGAGGTTGTTTTTAAATAGCTGCTAATTCTGACGGATCTCCCCCCGTCCCCCGGTCCCTATGCTGAATATGGTGCAACGGCCTTTAAACAAATGCCATTTGTTTGGTATTTTGATAAGTTGAGCGTCACTTCCTGGACCACGAACCGGAGGAGAGCCCCCGTTTCAAAATTAAATTTTTGAGGCTTCTATGGTAGCGGCGTCGTGGTGGTGGTGGGTAGTTTTTCGGTGAAAACTTCCTCTTTGAGTCTCTGCACGCCTCAGTTGCCTGCGGCATGTGAAGAGGAAAGGAAGGTCATCACTCCACCGTGGCTGTGGTGTTTTCTAGTTGCCGAGTCAGGTATTTTAAAAATAGTAGCGAATGCAAGCGGGATATTTCACTTTTGCTCGAAATTCACTTGGCCAACGGCCATGTGTTTCATTAAATTTCGCCTGGCTATGCGGTGAGTCAGGAGGCCGGTGTAATTTGGGATCGAAACCTGGAGCAGCACCTCTATGTGCGTAATGAAAGGCTGTAATGGTGATTGGGGGGCTTTTTAGTAGCGGGTTTTATGGGACGCACCCAGCATTAAACAAAGCGATCGGTTATTAGTGCCAGCTTAGGAAAACTTCCTGCCTTTTGAGTGGCACAGGTGAGGCGCGTTGGGTTGGGTGACAAGTTGTGGGGGTACTTTGAAACCGGATCCGGACACGGCGCATCTGCGCCAACGCCTCAAGACCGATTTTGCAAAGCTCGACGTGAAGCAGAGCGATTTTTGCGATCAACCGACATCTTGAAGTTGAATAAAAATAGTACCCCTCACTTCAATTCAAGATTTCTATTCTTGGAGTCGGGATGGTTGGCTAATTTGTTTTCACGAAAACTTTTACGTTTCTTTCGATGGAACACCAAGGTCAGGTGTCCCACAATGAGGCGATTAGGGAGTTCCAGAACTTGCAGGAACTGGCAGGAATGAAAGCGGGGACGTTTCATCTTTTGGACATTGTATCTACTGTTATCGAAGACAGACGTGATGGGTACAGTGTTTGTTGCTAGATTAGTAGTGCCAGTGGCAGAACTGAAGCTCTATCAGAGCACTCTCTACATTTGTACGTAATTGTATTAAGGGTAAGAAGCTACCAAAAAATCATGAGCTTTCAACAATGAAATGAAGCATAGGTCTGGAAGGATAGAAAGATTTTACCCGACTGAAGTCTTCTTCTTTTTTTAGGCATGGTGCCTGTGGGTTGACATATCAACCGGAAACTGTTGTAATTTCCATCGAAGGAGTAATTGGGTCGTTGGAGTAGTTAGCAATTAGGCCGATTGAAACGTATAAAATTAAAATGTTTGATAAACGAAATGCGGGAATTTGATCATGAGGGCAATAATTAAGTAATTACCCACTTAAATGTGGAACTAATCGATTTAAGGACTTAACGGTCTTAATCATCGTCTAGCCAACAGACACGCTGATCACGCAATCCGGGTTTTCTTCATTTCCTCTCAGGTATAGGCTTCTCAACGAATCAATTTGACAATAATCAAAATGTCAACTGAAACTTTTTTGCTAGTGTTTCTATAGTTACTTTTCCCAAATAAAAGCTAAAGACTAAAGACTCAACAGCGAGTGATTCTAATGTAGGTAATTATTATATGGAACAAATATAATTAACACCAAATTAAACCATACATCGCTTGCACTGTCTACCAGAAAATTTAATGAGCGTCAAAAAATTTAAATGAAACCCAAATATTATACATCAGAAAATGAGAACATTACCACTAAAAGAACTATGGTGCGTATTGTTTTACCATTGCTTACATTTTAAATTCTATATGTCTGTCAATTTTACTAAATGTTCACCAAATTTAGAACGCTCAAGTTACGCGTCCGTGCTGTACTACATAATAAATATTCGCGCTATCCATTTATATTTAGTGTTTCTCAAAAAAACTATTTGTGCGTCAAATAATTATTCTATACTCCAAAAATGAAATATGCTCGCGCATCTCTCCTTGCCGCTTGCGCTTCCAGACAAGAGACACGCGAAAAAAGTTTTGTACAAGGTCAGTTCAGGGCCCTGTAATTTTTTTTAAAGCACGATTAGAAATTACCACTAAAAGAAGTTTTACGTTTTACATAATGCAAGCCAATTACAACAAGGCATTTATATATTTCGGAAATCAATATCTCTTTTTGTGCAAACCACTTCTATTTTTACTCTTATTTTCCTTGCCCTAGCACATCTACATCTATAATTTTGCATAAAATTATTTACCATTTGCACAACATTTTATTGCTTGTGTATTTTTGATCAACAAATAGTATTTTTAACTGCTAAATAATATAAGACACTGTCGAAAATTAAATATCTGGGTATTATGTTAGAATTAAATGCGGAATAAAATTTGGTGACTGGTAGACTGTTAAATGCGACCCATTATTATAATAGATGGTGTCGGAATGAAAATTGGGAGGATAAAATTGGATGGTGCCTGCACAAATAGGAACTTGTTCCATCAAATAGTGAAGAGTCCCGAACAACTGCTCCCACATTTACCCTATTTTGGTACCTTTTAGTGAAAGTGTCCATGTAAGCCAAAGTTTTGCTTCTATCGAATTTGGCACAACCAATTATTTTTATTGCCAGTCATTGGTAGGACAACCAGTTACGTTAGCGAAGAGAAAAAAAATCTAAATTTCACTTTCTCGCACACTTAAAATTCCACAATTTTTCCCAAAAACAACTTCCTCTTGCGTTTTTATCATCCATCATTAAACGTGCGAACCGTTCGCAGATGGTGGCCAGTACACCTTCTTTCTCTCCCTCTTATTAAAAATTGATTGCGACTTCAATCATTTATTGATCGTCGAGTACCGTAACGGCGAGCCGGTTCGGATCTCGTCTCCTTATTGGGAAAAGTGATCATAAATCTGCACGGTAGCCGGGATGCAATTCAATTGTTTCGGTTTGTCCAGCTGCTCCACATAAATTACGGGAGTTGTCCATTCATGTCTTCGGCCATTCTGATTACGCCGACGGACTTTTTAACCCCGATCGGCGGCCGGCCGGTTTTCCAAACGGGCTGGCACCGTGGGCAGATGGACATTTAAACCCAACGCAACGCCATCGAGACGTGAAGGCGCAAACAGACCGGCGCGTCACGCGATGCGACTCGCTCAATCGCTTCGCTACAGCGAATCGACTCAAAGAGTTTTAGCAACTGAAACACAACCCTTCAATAAAATTTATATTTTTGGTTAACTCAAAGCAGGACGTTGCGGGTCACCTGAAGAAACGTTTTATGGAGAGGACGAGCTTGTTTTAGCTGTGCTGGCGTTCTTGTTGATTGACACAGCTTCTTGAGGTGGCACATTTTTTGCTCGCTTATCAGAAGACGGGCGATAACGTTTTAGTGTAGTCAGTAGACTACCAGCCAAGGAATTATTTTTTCCTGGAACTAATAATTTGGATTGGACGTTTGCACGTTGGACTAACCCCGTTGGTCGGGTCATCACTTGGAAGGATTCCAAATATCGATTGCGCTAATGGAGTGAGTTGGAAGGGTGGCCGGAGCAGCTGGTGCCGATCCTGGATCGGTGTCATCATCTCGATACCATGCGCTGCACGCGGTTATAGATAGAACAATGCAGAATGAGGCACTCACCATCAACCCACTTACATTGTGGAAGGTTCTGTGAATGGTGCGAACCAAATTTCCGCAATTAACACTCGAACAATCGGACCATCATGATCTATTTGGGTCTTTAATGACATTATTCATCCCATCTGCCGCAACATTATCATGAGATGCGGTTTTCTAATAAATTCGACTTTCTCTGAATCTCGTGCCGAAAAAGCGCACATTTGCTCGAAAGTTCGCGTTTTTTTTTCTTCCTAATTAATTAGTGACAAATGAAAGTGGTCGACGACATGGATTTGGTTGCGTTTGTTAAGTAATCTAATCGATGACTGTCTGGATTGGTTTGAAATGAAGATTTCGTCCCACACTACAACTTTCTCGGCTATAAACCAGCCACGTCTTTACCTTGACTGATAAATGTTGTACGGTTAAAGTTATGACAAGATAACATGAATGGTTGTGATTAATTGGGGATATGCACGAATTGGTCGATGATAACGTTGAGAATTATGGCTTGGGAAGTGGGACGTGCTGTGCATTTTAATCGGGAGGCCAAGTCGCCTATGAAATTTGATACAGTTTATAAAGAACTGGCGAGACTATTCGGTAATGTTCTAAACAGGCGATTTCTCTTCTTGGATAACTATTGGCACCTTGGCGTCAGGTGCCTTGACCCGCTCCCCAATTAGCGAATGTTGCCTCCACGTTTTAGCCAGAAAAGTTTTATTCCCTCTCTACTCGGTCAACCCTTCCATTGCCCGTTTTCCAACTCGTTTTATAAGCAAATCATCATCCATTTTTCTCTTTCCATTATTTATTAACTCGACCTTTCAGTAATATTTCCTTTATTAGGCAGGAGAATTCCTTCCGTGTCCTTGATATTTATTAAGTCCCAGGCTACTTTTTTTGCACGCTGCATATTTTTTATTTTAAACGCAAAGTTTACAACAAGGAATCACTGGCTTGATAACCGAAGCGATTAACATGGAACAAAGGCGCCAACGATTGCGCCCACAAAATAAGATTTGACCCACCCGTTGGATAAGAAATGCTATGGCGCCAATTGATGGCTAAAATGTGATTGTCGTGGGATTCGTTCGGAATGGGTTCTTTGGTCCTTCTGAAATTTGTTGAGTTCCATGTTTTGGACATCTGTATGGTTGGGCGCCACCATGACATTTGTAAATACCGCGCATATGGCGTTAAACCATTTAATGCGTCGAAAAAAGTCTTAAGTTAAGTGACCTGCGTTTTTTACATAGACAACATTTTTCATACTTTAAACGTCTCACATTTTTGTCTTTTGTTTTTGGTAAAGCCGCAGTGGGGGAGAACGTCGGAAACTCCTCCTGTAAATAAAGTAGAGCAATCCGTCTTATCACGTCCACCAACACTAACCACTTCCTTTAGATCCAACGAACAATAGGGAGATAAGAGTACTGAAATATGTAATGAATCCAGCGTTACCAACCTAATTCGACGTGCATCAGATTAACATTAAAAAGGGAAACAGCCTGGGAAACGGAAATTACCAATTTTTTTCCTGTATTTTTTTACCGGTCACTTTCGTAATTTGGTTAGTCAATTGTGCGCCAAATTTGGCCGGAATGCTTGATTTATTTTTGAAACAATAGCGACAGTCGTGCCAACTGTCGTCACGATTTCGTCTTCGGCACATAGCGCTGTAATTTTTACCCCTTGAACCAGCTGGAATTGCGCAGCTTCGTTGACACTTTCAGCAGTTTGGCGAGGTGCTCGTTTATTTTTAGAAAGGGCGACAGTGACAGTGGCACGAAGGTCATGAAGACCTGTTCGGAACGGGTCTTCAATGTCAACCACTGCAGTTCCGTGGTGGTTTTTGATGGCGGTGAAGACCTGTAAAGGTTGCGCACTTGGTGAAGGTTAATCGGATTCGGGAGTTTGGTCGTGAAATCCGATCTCAAATTTGACTTTTGTTTTGGTCCTTCGACTCGCGTTTACCACCTGAGCTGAACGGTTGACGACAATGAGTGCAATCGCGTTGGCATTCACAAATCAGCAACGTTATGCGGTGTGGCCCACATGTTGACTCGGTGACTCAGTGTCCACGGACTTAGTTCCACTTCGAAAGTGGCAGCGAGGAGAGCTTGGAGGTCGCTGAACTCTAAGCCTCGTTGCCAGACAGCGTGACGCCTCCACTTCTACAACACCACGAACATCGCGAAAAAACCTATATAGGTGTCCGTTATTCATCATTTCACCTATTTTTATCCTCGATGCCGACATCACGAGGTGACGCTGGCCTAAGTGAGAGAAGGCGAGGACGCTTGTTACACCTGACAAGATGACGACCGCCTTTCTATGACTTGCCCAAATATAGGGTCGCGTTTTTGCAACACTTTTTTTATGGAGCGCGATTCGGCGATTGTCCAAAGATGGTGAGCTGGTGGTGTGAGATCTTGCCAACACTTTCATGGCTAGTCGCGAACCGCGAAATAGCGGTTCGTTCCCTTTTCTTGACGCACAAATTCCGATTTGTTTTCAGTGATAACAACAATAAAATTTCAAGGCTATTTTCAAATTCACAACATGTCGCCTGATTTAGTCGTCATAGTTCACTCGGAGCGGCGCATTCGAATTTCTTCCACATGGCAGCGCGGTCATAAATAGACGCGTGCACCGTTGCAAGGAAACAGTGCACTACGTCTAGACCACTCCGAATTCGATAACGGGGCCGCTAACACCCACTCGAACGCCGTTCACACCCAATTTTTACCGGGCCAAACGCCAATCAATCACCCGGACCACCAAAAGCGTCCCTCAAACTCCTGCAACGTCAATTCTTTCTTCGCCACCAGCAGCAAAGTTACACCAACAACCAACTTTGCTCTCGCTGAGTTTAGCTATTTTTTTCAGAACTTTAAAAGAGTTGTTGCGAATTTTGCGAAACATACGCGGGGGGCTCCAGTCGCGCCGTGCGGGACGCCGCGCCGATAATCTCTCGCGTTTCAGAAACGTAAAACTGGCTGAGATGCGAGACGAAGGGTTTTATTGAGTGCTAATTGCTTTACGTGTCTGCCAATAACCGATACCCTAAATAAATGAAGGCTTGGCCATCGGAGCGTGCGATCTATCCGACAGGTTCTCATAGGAATGGCGGCGCAATGGATACCGCGAACGGCTATTAAGTTACTCGATTCCTTTATTTTCAGGGGCGCACGTCTCTTTGATATCATCAGGTATGCAGTCGGGCCCCTTCGGAACAGTTTTACCAATAATAAAACATGGATGCAACCGAACAACGACAACGAAATGACCGTGTCGAGTCGTAAGTCTTGGGGAAACGTGAGGTGGTTAGTATTCAAGTGGACGAAACGTCAAGGAGTTTGTTGTCGGAGACGCTATTTCTCTTGGTGAACGTGGCCGAGATGAGATACGGCTCCCACCTACCATCAACAATTTGATTAGACGCAATTCTCAAAATCCCACGTTGTCATCGGCTTCTATTTGGTCTAACAAACGCCCATGCGGCTCTAAGGTAAATATTTGCGGAATGGCGTCTTGCTCAAGTGGGTTTTTTTCGAGGCTCGATGAGTGATGGTGGCTCAACGATCCTGTATACGGGTGGTGCGGAAATGGTAGCATTGTTCGAAGAAGATTGGATGGGAGATAGGCTAATTATGATAGGGAGACAAAAGAAAAGTGAGCCAAATAAGGCCACACGTACGCGACCCTTGGCGGAAGTCGTTTATAAATGCAAATAAGCCGTAAAGAACGCACGTTTCCATCTATTACCGAACTTTTATGTCGCAAGGGGTTAAAATAGACGCGTGAAATCGTCATTTGGGGGAATTAGCCGGAGACGACAACGACGTGGAACTGAAGAACGTCGGGAATTTCGAGTAGCAGGATTATGTCACAAGAAATGCCTTACCTGAAGCGTCATTTGTAGCTCCCGCTTCCTTAATCGCCCCCTAACGCCAGCTAGATTTGATCATCTTTCAATATAATACATAACTACTTC
Source organism: Schizotus pectinicornis (assembly GCA_951805265.1). NCBI lineage: Eukaryota > Metazoa > Arthropoda > Insecta > Coleoptera > Pyrochroidae > Schizotus > Schizotus pectinicornis. Next base: position 5,556,623 of record OX638207.1, read on the forward strand.
TGAATATTGGAAGATAGTATGGATGGTAGTAGCTAACGTGAGCCTCAGTGATGACGTCTTAAACTCTACGTCAAAAGAAGGGAAAAAATGATTCTGCTGGACCAATGAGATTTAGTGAGACCCACTTCTGAATACTGGAAGATAGCATAGAAGATACAGATAGTTTTCTTATAGGAAAACTTAGCCTAGCTTTCATAATTTACGAACATTGCTGGTATGCTGGCGCATTTCAACCTATATAGATGATTTACACAAATATTGAGGGCATTGAAAAATTTCCCGCTAATACCTTCAATAATTGACATCATAACACAGATTATCTCCATGCGATTCGACATATGTCACATACGAAAACAAGCAGCTGGCCCACATCTGGTACATCTTTGGGTTCGTCTAGTTGCAACTAAAGTTTCTTGATTTACATCTTCCGCGATGCCGCGTATGATAATTGAAGACAAAATATGTAGTTGTGAATTATAGCGAACATAACCTCAACCATCAGACGTTTCTGGAACTACAAGTTTTAATGTTCTTTTTGCACCATAAGGTTGGTTTTTGTTTTGCAGACCTGTCGGCATTAAAATTTGGTTCTTCAACATGTTATCGGAACTGACTTGACCTTGATCGCAGCTTGGAAAGATTCCTTTCTAATCCCCCAACCCTGTCTTGGAAGCTTATGCTCGGTAGTTGACGTGATATTGAAAAATGGATTCAGACAATGTTCCATTACAGCGGGCTTGGTTTTGAGATATACAGATAGAGAGATTTATAGAGTCTCGTTTTTAGAGTGGGCGCGTGAGGTGCACCTACTTCTTTCCTGTCGACTACCAGTTTAGGCCTCAATTCTTTTTCCTACTCGATTTTGAGTAAAATGTCAGCTGACACCACCACCTAGTTTTACGGTTGTGCTGAAAGCTTGACACTAGTATTCGCGATGGTCTTCGAACCGTAAATAACTTTTACTCTCGCCGGCGATGTCTTCAGCCTATGATTCAAGAGTTGTAGACCATCGTGCGGATCGGATAAAAATCGCGGATGTTTAATTCATGTAGATTGCGTGGTTCTCCGCTTCACCATGGAAATTCAACTCAGTCACGGTACGTTTAAAATTTATAAATTCATATTTGTCTGGAAACGGACCGAAGATTCCGGACGAGCTCGTCGAAGAAGAGAAAGTTAAACGAGGAAAAAAACCTTTCAATTCTTTGGCGTCTCGCAATTCAAAATATGTCGGGAACGATGATCAAAGAGACGAGGCACAGGTGCAATTCTGATGGTGCTTCAACTCTCATTCATCGCTCTTTTTTGTAGCTGCACAGGCTCCGACGAGAGAGAAAGGCCCCGAAAAGGTGACAAGATAAATGCCTCGCTTCTACGCACTTTGGGAGATGTACTGGAAACGTGGAGCTTCGGACGATCCAGCATCAGTCTTCGGAGAAAACTCGAAAAATCTCATCAATCAAGTATCGATTACGTCCTGACAAATGACCGCGTATTGTGCCGGAGCAAAACGTGACTTCCCACGACCTCCACCTTCGCGATGTCTAACAAATAACGAGTTTCGCCACTGGATACGCGGTCTTACGAGAATATGGCCTGGAATTACGCGAATTCGACCATACGATTCTTTCGGTTCGAGTTGCTTCTCCTCAACATCCTCCAGGTTCAATTACAACTCTTGGATCGATAAGAGGTCTATGTGGGTCAATCACTAATTTCGTCCCTTTTCACCGCTGCAGGAGCGGAAGCTCTGCTTTAATCTGAATCAATAACACTCGGAGATGTTTGTTTGGTTTCGGGACTTCAGTCGGATAAAGGAGACACCGCCACAAACAAATGATCCATCGATGAATCGGTATTGTCTTTTTGGACCCGTCTTCTCGGAATGGCACAAACGCTTCGAGATTGTAATAATAATGAAGTGTTCACTTTACCACGCGTTCTTGTTTGTTTAGCCGCGGATTTAGATGTGGAAGTGCTGCGCGCCATATGTCCAAGGTGATGAAAACGGAAATAACAAAAACACTTACTCGCACTAAATTTAGGAAGAAAAGTGGCAGCTGTGGGGTGACGAAGGTGGATTTTTTGCTATGCAGTGGTTGGTTCCCCCTTTTCACGTCATTGCAGATTATCATGTCGAACGAGCGACAGGAATTTACCAGTCATCACCCTCCGTCGTATAATTAACCAGCGGCGACAAATTCGCCGATTGCTCAAGTGTCTTGGGGTCTTTGTTGCTCAGCCAAAGGGTTAATTTTTCACCATCACGCAATGAGAGTAACGAGTCCATTTTCTATTTGTAGAAAATGTCTTCATATCGATCATCTAAATTTAAGTCGTGGAAGCGACACATGTAACCCAAATTACTTACGTGGAAGCGACCAGGCGGAATACCACACGCGTGCTGATGATGATGTTGTCTTCTTCGTCGAAAAGAAAGGCGCGGAGGACATGTGCCGGCGGGGCCATATAGGGACGCGGCGAGAGCAGGGCCGGACTCGAAAGAAACTCTTCTGACTCGACCGCGATTCACCCTTCAATCGCTAATTTTGATGATATTTTGCCATTGCTACGATCCAGCCTTCAATCGTTAACTTCCATGGTCCTTTTTCATTGCCACGATCCACCCTTCAATAGTTAAATCCGACGATCCTATGCCATTCCCATGATAGATCATGATGACTCAACGATTGAAGGGTAGACCCTTCAATCTACCACCTATTGGATAAGAAGTCTATCCCTAAATCGTCGCATTGGTCGCTTGGCAGACCAGGATCAGCGCCTGCAACGTTTATGGTGATGGGGTTCCAGAGCTCTTGGTCATGGTACACGACCGCCGTCGCGTCTGTCGCTCTTCCTATGTTATTTGCACAAACCGTTATACGTGCATACGCAAAAATTAAGACGTAAGATAACGACCGCTGTTAAATATTGATGAAGCGCATGCATCTCTGACTGCACTTAACATCGATCACCTGCCCGTCAGCGCGTTCACCGGAACGCGCCCTTACAGCAATTACCCGTAATCGTCCGTGGAGCAAGACCGAAAAACAAAAGTACCAACGAAGAGAACGAACGCTTGATTGGACGCGTGTTGTTCGAAACGCCATCCTAAATTGATTATATCCGACATTGGACAGGTGTTGTTGTTCATTAAGAGCACGACGGTATGTGGAGGAGTCACCTGTTGGATCGATCAAGCAATGATATTTTTTGGATCCCACATCCAGGATGGATAATTGGCAACGCGTCGTTTTTCTTTTCCGGACCTAACAGCTGCCCGACTTGATTGGATGGAGCTGATGATCCGGATCAGGTCTTCGGTGCTTTCCCAACAACTAATCGACATGTCGCTAATTGAATGGGTCTACGATGTAGACGTTAACCTTTTCGGTTTGTTTTTGCCTTTTACGCTTCAAATAGATTAGAAAGTAACGAGCGATAATGATACGTGTGTACGCTTGTAGAGCGAGTGTCTTTGGGAAGGAACATGTGTGTGGCCGTGTTGCACGGCACAGGGACGGGTCCCCTAGAATCTCAGCCCTAACGCAACCTTCCCGGTACCTTCTTCAAAGAAACAATTGCAACTGGACGGAACCAACCTACGCACCCCTTTCGAGATTGGAGCTACCCCGCATCACGCCCTCTTCGCTGAACTTGAGTGACATACAGGAACTTCCTGGGAGTATGAAACAAGTTAGTCAGAAGCGGCATAACTTGATGTTGACGTCTTCTGACGTTGTTGCCTCATACCGGCTCGTTTTCCTGATTTACTGATCCGGCCCACAATACCTTAACTCTTCCGACCAACTGAATGGCATAACGTTGGAACATAATGGCTGGCTTGTCTTGCGAACAACACAATAAAAATGTATCTCGAAATCGCTATTCCAGACGTTTCCTGTGCAATTACCAGTCGACTTCCTCGTTGGGACCGTGCGCTTGGTTGTTCGACTGTTGATTTTTTCTTGGTTCGTTGGCATTTCAACTCCAGCTAACTATGTAACTCGGCAGCTTTGATGGGTGGTAATTGATAATTGCGCAATTGTCTCGTGCGAGATTCGAGCGTCTATTAGAGGCGAAGCGCTAAAGACCAGATTATTTGGGCAAGAATTCAGCGAGACCGTGACAAGACGTCAGACGACGGTCGAAGACGCAATTGACACTTCTTGGTTCTTCAAAGACGCTAATCGATTTGGTTCCACCATCGTCTAGAAACTTGTCCGAAAACCAGGAACCAAGTGCTGGGATCGTCGATAAATTTTTTTTTAGCATCTTGAGATTACTTCTGTTTTAGTATCAATCTTGAAGCCAAGAAATTGTCTGATCCTCTCCGCCAATGGATCAAAGATATATCTATCTCTTTGAACTGTTGAATTTGGAATTGTGCGCAGGATTCCAGTACTGGCTGAAACGTGAGGTGTCTTCATCAATCATCTTCCACGAGAGGGTACGTTTGTCCCATTTCTTTGAAGGTTTTGATTTGGAACAGTAGAAGATCCCAGTGCTGACTGATGATTGAAACTTAAACAGGGTGTCTTCCTGAAGATTCAACATGAGCGTTGTTTTGTTGCTGAATATGCCTCTTTTGTGATTTCGGCGCTTATTGGGCAGCAATTGTAACGCTGTTAGACGTGTCCACCTACTATACGGAATGGATATCTAGTTAATCTCGCGATTCTGCGAATTGATAGTATATTTATTACTGCTACGTGGAAGTTAAATGTTGGATTGTTTTTGTTTTGTTTCTACCTCTTTGGTTTTATGCAGCTCACGTTATCTAACTACGGCATCTGTGAAACAAGTTATGAAACATTTATTTACTTAACACAGTCCAGCATTAGTTATGCAGGAGGTGACAATCTAACGATCGTCCTCCAAATTCTGCCGAGACTCCTCGACGACATAGATTGTCAGCCAGTCAAGCGAGTTGAACACCTGTACCGGGATTATGCAGATAAGATTGCAGGAAGACCTACGTACTTGGCAGATAACACTTTTAATAGTAGACCGTAGCACATAAGCACCTGTAATAACTAGGTATGAATATTACGACCTAAAGGAATCTGCGTGTGTCGACTTTATCTCCAAGACTTGGTTCTTTGATGCGAGTATTCCCGGGGCTTTTTCAGGTGCGGGTGTCCGAAAATTGATGATTTCCTGGATACTCCGTCGGCACTTTGTCGTCGGTCCTGCACTCACCTATATTTAAAGCGACGTGCGTAATATGCGTCGGAATGCGTCCTGGAAATAGCGACGGATCGACGGTGATGGATGCGAGAAGATGGCGCTGGTACGACGGCCTCGGACGATGGAAGAACAGGTGCCTTCAGTCCGTTCCGACAGGACGACGACCCGTAAGCCCATAACGTCTTCGCGGATCACGGCCAATTGTCACGAGCTATCTATGATCCATCGCTTCCTTGTTGCACGGATTTCGGATGGTCACGCTCTCGATGGGCCCGAAACCGACCCCGGCCAACTGGTTTGAGAAGGTTGTTTCCATCTCCTCGTCCCGAATTTCGGGGAAGTCCTTCAAAATCCACGTTCGACTTTGCTTTACCACTCTAAACAATGTACACTTATCAATGATTATTGTTTCGGATTATAGTGATAATTTTAACTACAATTAATCTTTGAAAGACGACAAGTTGTAATTAACCTATGAAACGGACAGCGTGTCGAATTACGGCCAACCCTCGAACGATTCAAGAATGCGGCCATCCCACTTCTGGCGTTCGACAACTTCTGTTTTTGGTCCATGACTACTTAATGGAGTCCCCGATCTCTTCAAGAGCCACTTTATGACCAACTCCCTAACGATCGAACAATGGAAGCCTCTGCATCCCCGACTTACCGTTTCGATTAATTCGATACCTGGAGTGGAGTCGAGGAGGCCGTAGGCGTGGAAACCGCCTACCAGTCTTGTGTTCGTATCGCGGGCTTGGCGGCCTGTGATCCAGTATGTGCCGCGAACATGCAAACGATTTATCACCCATGGGATATCTTTAGGTGCTCCAACGTGATTCGGCGAACGTGACGTGCCCTAATCCACAAATAAACGTCACGACGGCGTTGCATAATACAGAATTACCGACCATTCAGCCATTAGTTCCGTTTGATGGCCGATGTAATTGCAACCATCTAAGCGATATCGAACCTTCATCTAACCATCACCAACAGCACAGGTGTCTTGAGAAAACTTGATAATCCTCCTTCCCTTTGTTACATCGCGCTAATCTGCTAAGGCTTATTGACGGTTCTTATCCATCATTAAGTGCGAAATTTTTCTTCCATCGTACACACCTACGTGCGGTGTCTTACGATATCAAATATTTAAATGATTGGCTATGTAATTAAAGGGTGGTGAAGGTCTAAGCCTTCGATTGTTGTTTTACGAAAATTCAATAAATGGCAATTTCTTGGATCTGCAGGCCATTTAGCTGTAGAAACGTGTATTTGCTTCCGCCATTTGTATTATGAACGTTTCGTGCCAATTACCGGACCTCCCTTGGCACCGGCAGGGTAAGAATCCTGAAAGCAACATGACGCGCTTTTCAATTAACATTAAAACACCACCCTCGCTCTTCTTTCATTCAATGCCTTTTACATCTTCCTTTTATAATCACGAAACTCGCCTTCCCACTCGTGGCACCGGCATTATGTCACTATTGTGACCTAATCAGCCATGTCACGTCACCCCCTTGCACGAGGTCCATAAGCCCCCGTCTTTGATGTCGCGGACGCCGCAAAAGCATCAGCATGAGTCACGGGGAATTGACGAATTTTTTACTGGCAAAGAGGAAGGCGATCGGGCAGGTCGTATGACCGGAACGACGTAAACTTAACCAGCCGTCGGATGATGGGAGGAAACAAAGAGTCGTCGTCAGAGTGGAGAGATGTCCTTCAAAACGAAACGGTGGAGAGTCGTCAAGGGCCGACAGGTCTCCAGGTTTGTTAGGAGGTGAATTGTAAATACTACAACTTGTAGTAGGGGTGAAAGGAATAGAAGGGTTAGTCAGTTCTAGTTCTGATGGAAGGATGTTGCGAAACTGTCCAGTGGAGGGAGCTTAGTTAGGAATTGGTCTTGTTGTCTTTGGCGGGTTGAGTTCTCCTGGCTGCCGCTGGCATTCCTTCGTGACGGACCGTGTCCGTCTGGAGGAATGCGCTTAATAAGTGTGAAATGGCGTCGGGGTGGGCGTCGTGCCAACGAAAACCCGCGACAGACAGGATGGCGATATCCGGTCGTTCTTGCGGTGCTTATCATCTAGACGTGGGCCAGAGCGACGGCGGGCCTGCTAATTATCGGGGGCCTCCCGAAATATTTTAAACACTATTTATAATTAATGTTACGCGGCCTTACCAGATACCTACCAGCGGCTGCCGTGTCGGCAATTAAGACGACCAAAATAAATACGTGGAAATTTATTATGTGCCTTCAGGTTCGTTTCATCTTCTTATCTAATTGGCCTGGTGGTTGGGCAGGATTATGGATGGGACGGCCGGCGAGACCTGCGAGGCAAGTGCAGCAACGACGATGGATGCTTCCACTTTTTTAACAACCCGCAGACTCTCGCTCCGGCTGTTCACTGTCGTTTCACGACGGGTCCCCTGGTGGCGCCATCCACAGTCGGCTTCCTTCTTTCCCCTAATTTTGCGTAACTTACATTAAAAAAACCTATTGCTCTTGGACTTCCTATAGTTGCTTCGAAATCCGTAACTGCCCCAGACGCACCCCACTGCTGGAAGGGCAGTCTGGTTGAAAGTTTAACGACCCTTATTGCTGCTAAAAGAACACTGTAAGCAGTTACAAAGGTTTTAGGTTTGAAGGGAGGCAGGTTGGTGGATTGTTTTTGGTCCCCCCTGGTCCTCGACAGTCGCTCCGTTGTTTCTCTAATGATCCAGCCGTAGTATTCATCTAATTACTTGGCGGTCTCAATAATTACCTCTAATTAGCGCAGGCATTAATTCAAGCCTCTCAACTTAACGACGATTCGATACTTCAGCTGCGTTTCCTCGACACGTTACGCATAAATAAACACCACTAAATGTTAAAGCGTCAATTAATATTCCTATAAACGTCGTTTTTATCGATAAAACGACTAATAACGGTTTACATCAGTTTGTCGCAATTCATCGCTGAAGTAATCACGTTCCGCCCTTCGGCACGCATTCGATTCCGCTATAGTTTCTGGGTTTCCTCCCCAATGACGTCACGAAACTTGCCCTGTTGTTATGTTATGCAAATTGTTCATGCGTTAGGGCAATGAATCATCTGAAAACACGTCACTTCTTTCCCTTAGATTACACATTCCCTGTTTTGCCCGGGGGCTCTTATCGAAGCGGGTCCAGGTGACTATACAATGTATTTTTGCAAGTGTTGTAGGTGACGTTGTGATTTACGTCGCGGTAAGTGTAATTGGTTCCTGAAAAGCAATTACCAGCAGCAGATTGGGTAACGAGCTTTGTGCAGATTTATTACTCGCCATTCCTTTCGAGAAAATCTCCAGGAATGCCGCACCAACGTCGTTTTCTCGGGATGGAACTATCGGAAAAATGGCTGTAATATGAAAATGCTAACGGTGCGAAGATCCCGAGGAAATAGCGATAGTTAATGAGGTCTATTACAGGCGATCTTGCTCATCATAGAACGACGGTGCATGACCTATGAACTCGTAAACTCGTTGATTGGAAGTTAAGGTGTTAGTTCCCAATTGAGACGTTATTGTGTCTGTGTTAATATAGCAATCAAATCCAGAATTTCTTTCCGACCACCAAACCACCATTGTCGACATCTTAAATCCTCTTGACCACCCAGGGTACTACGGCGTTCTACGAATAAAGCCATTAGCATGTCTTGGAGGCGACCAATGACCCATCAGGTGAGATGAGGAAGAACTTCTCATGGGTTCGAGGACAGAAACAGGCGTCAATAACCATTGAAACAACATATTTTTACTAACAATCAACTAGAAGGATCAACCCTCCAGTCTCTTTCTCTATAGTTCTGTTGTCGAACGTGGACTGTATTCTTGTGAGGTAACCCCTGGCTGGGCAGTGTCCTTTGCATTGCGCTTTGGCCTGTAATTGGTTGCCTGTGGGGTCGATTGTTCTGCAGACGCGGAGGCCATCGGGGGCCGTGTGGGATGGCAACGTGTAATTTCTCGGATTACTCAAATTGCACCGACGGTCATGAATCAGTTTTGCCTTTTTGTGGAGATATATCGATTCGTGTCTGGCCTTGGCGCTTGTTTACACCGGATGCAGCGGTCGGGGTTCTCGAGCTTCGCCGGGGGAAAAATTGATTTCTCGCCATCACCATGGAAAGAACAGAAAAAAAATCAACGTTCAGCTAGATTTGTGTAACATCCGATTCGTTCTAGTGGCGTTACCAGCTATGCGTGCCATCTCCTGTCCATAAGAAACTAATTGGATCCAAATCTGGCGGAGCATTAAAGATCGATCGCCATGACGCTATCCGGAGTTTCTCATGTCAATTTCTGATTGTTCTTGGTGATGGCGCTGTTATGTGGCAAAGCGAGATCTCTTCGATATGAGTTACGTGAAATTAATTCGTAATAATGGCGCGGCGGCTTCTCCTCTCGTGACTCATTCTCGTGGCGGATCGATCTAATTGCAGGTACCTATTCGAGTCCACTACAACAATCATCTAGCGCTGTTTGTGGGTTTTGAGGAACAGCCAAGTCATTGGCTTGCGGTCGGTCGTTACTGTTACCATTACCGTCAATCCTGAGCCTTATTAAACCGAAGCTTATAGTTACTTAGCGGCTTCGAGCCGCTCCGCTGACCACCAGATTGAAGCAACAGACAACCATTGATAAAAGGAGCGGCCGACCGGACAGGTAGGACCCACGTTGAACTTGAACTCCTTCGATTTCGACCCAAGTTTGCCACCGTCCAAATAGGAACTCGATCCAGAATGAAAAGGAAATTGCCGGTCGACAGTCCTCGGGAGCTATTGAAACACTCGGTCGTTGACGCTAGGTCTCCAGAGATGTGAGAACTGGATTCTGATCTACTAAGTTCTCTGGCCCTTTCGATCGTGGAAGATGGTTGCAACTGTCGGAATTTCGAGACTCGGGCTGGCAATTTTCTTAATTGATCCAGTCGATCTTGGCATCCTTTGTACGTGCCGCGTCAAGTAATTCCATCGTTTACCTTTCGAATTGTTCCTCGTCTCATCCGTCATCCTGCCAACGACTCCTCAAAGTTTCTGCGACGGTCTAACACCCCTTTATTTAGTGCATCACAAATCCCGGATCCCCAGGATTTTCCAAATTGCTGCACGTGAGTAGCGCCTTTCCGCGCGGGGTGCCTCCCTATAATTCTCTCGAGTATCACCTCGCGACACCTACACCCACCTCGATTTATTTGACGTTCAATCTGATTATAATTTTCGATAATCTCGTTGTGAATAAACAAGGAGATAGTGACGCGTCGGGTTTGACCATTACCATGGGATTGTGCGAGGACTATAACCGCGCTCCACTGACAGAACGGCTTTAACGAGGCGTTACCGTGCAGATAACAATGTGAAATGAACGCAATTACAAGACGATGATATAAATATGAGGCTGACGGCATGCCGACTCGATAAACAATGGGATCGGGTGAATAGAGGACCTGCATAAATCGCGGTTTAGGTGTTCCGAGTTCATTGTTCCTTTATTACTGCTGTGACATCAGGGTGGGCCAATTCTAGAGACACTTCCGTCAACAATCAATCCCGACTTACGAGATTTCCGCTGCTGACACTTGCCAATCGCGAAAAGTTCAAATTACAGCAAATTACTTAAAACAGGCGCCAAACTTGTCGAGGCGATGCTCGTCAACGACCCTACAAATTGGGGTTGTGAAAAATTGCAGTTGCCGGAACTAGAAGGTTTTTTCGAAAGGGGCAGTTACTCGAGCCTTGTTGCTTTAATTAAACCTTAGTACTACAAGCATTAAGTAAATGCGAGGATCCATCGTTAATTCCCGCCATACTTTACTTGTACACGCAAACTGCATTAGTTTGCTTTCAGGAATGCAACTATGCAACCTTTGCATTGTCTATATCCAACTTGCACACCTGCTTTGCAACGCGTTCCCGACCGTTTCGTCTCGCACACTTGTTCTACTCGCGAACCAATTAATCGACGGATTATGCAACTATTCAGCGACTGTTACATCAGTCAATTACGACATACCAAACAAAGTTGAAAAAATCTGACGGTTGATCTTGTTGCAGGTCTGCCAACGTCTCTCGAATTCCGGGCGCCGACACCAACTCACTGGATGGCGATAAGGAGAAGCCCTCGCGTTTGGGTCCTTCCGTCCGCCAAGTTCACCCCGTTTGCGATGAAAAAGCCCATCTCATCGGTTACGAAAAGCCGGACCTGTCGCCAACCGACGGCAGTCCTCCACCCTATCCGAAGCGCGCCAGTTTAGATTCGAACCCTAGTCCGACACAGTGCTACCCTCTAGCGCCCAATATCTGCGTGGAAGCCGGCAGGATTCAGTTCATACGACAGGAAGGAGAGGGCGGACAACAGCCGCCAGAGGGCCTGCCTACCCCGCCCGTCACACCGAGACCCTGCGGAAGGGTGACTGTAACGAGGGGGCAGCAAACCGACGCGGGGGAAGCGGCGTTCGGCGAAATCAAGGTAGGGGGCGCTCGCTGACGGTTTCGATGCTAACTCGAGGAATGCAAGAACGGGGACAATCCGATCAAATTTCATTAGAGAGGCGGTCATAGAGCAAATTGCTGGACGTTATTGGCAACTTGTTAGTTTCATTAATTCTGCAACGTCGAGCTATCTAGTTTGACATTGTCGAATGAGTATTATCGCGAAAAGGGGAAAATTAACAATAATTGAATGATAGCAACTGTGGGGTTTAGAAGTTTTGTGGTTGCATGCAGGCGAGGGAACTGGTAACTTAAAAAATGGCCCATCACTGCCTAAATCCGTCCTTAGACTTCTTAGGTCCTTTAATCCTGTGTCTGAGGCCTTGCCCTGCTGTTCCGTAATCCCGAATTCCATAACACTCACTTTTATCAGGAAATGCATCGATCTGGCTTTCGGTCAGCTTAGGGTCTTCGCTTTCGCTCGCCTCCATTGCGGATTACGCCGCCTCTTCGGCATTCAATGCCTCCGACTACCTGCCAGAATGTTGTTTGGGGCAATTGCCGGCATCACTGTCGCTTTCGTTGTTGCGCCGAGAATTCCTGCTGGCACGCAGAAAAAGCGGCACAAAGGCACAATTATCCTCGACTGGAATTGTTAAATTTCGATCCCGAAATTGTTTTTTGGTTGAGCGGTTAATAATATGGAAAACAGGCCGCGTTCTTGTGTTTTCCTCGTGTTTCGGGACGTAATTTAATAATTTGTATGCCACCCTTAAAAACACACCCTCACTCGTCGGGGCTTCACGCGAGAATCTAAAAATTGAGTTTTACGTCGTACAAGTTCACGCCAATGCGAGGCAATACTCTTCGAGTTTAATTCAATGGGCCAATTTTGACGCCGTTATTAGCGTTCTAAATTAGATCAAGGCCAATTTTCCGGACTTTTGTCACCCCCTAAATTGCGAACCCTATCGACGGGGTGCACAATCAAGCGGCTGGCAAGAAACTCTCTTCGTTATATCGCATTGTTTTCGATCGTTAGAGAAATTTTCGGTTAACTAGGTGGGTGCAGTTGAGGCGGTCGAGAAAAATTGTTCTCCCGTACCTGGGACCATAACTCATCGGGAACGGCGATCTGAAACTAACAGATGTAAAAAATCATCTTTCCGCTCGCTTAGGCTTCAAAACGGCTCCTTCGTCGAGGCCATTACGTATAAATCTCTGTATTTTTCTTCGGTTTCTGTTCGTTGTACGGGGAGGACTTTGTGTGCACCCGCACGCCATTGGGTTTATGTGCCGAGTTCCATTAAGACCGTTGCGCTAATGATACCGATAAATAACGAGTGTGTGCCAAGTTACCTATAAGCGGGAAAGTGAAAACGAGCCGGAGCAGATGTTGGAGATTTTCTTTTCGTCAAGACGGAATCACAACTGGCCAATTTTGTTTGGGAACAAATATAATGTACACCAAATTAAACTATACATCCCTTGTAATGTCCACCAGAAAATTTAATGAGCATCAAAAAATCTAAATGAAACCCAAATTATTATACATCAGAAAATGAGAACATCACCACTAAAATAACTATGCTGCGTATTGTTTTACTATTGCTTACATTATTATAAATTTTATATGTCAATCAATTTTCCTAATTGTTCACCAAATTTAGGACGCTCAAGTTACGCGTCCGTGCTGTACATAATAAATATTCGCGCTATCCATTTATATTTAATGTCTCTCAAAAAAGCTATTTGTGCGTCAAATAATTATTCTATTACTCCAAAAATGAAATATGCTCGCGCATCTCTCCTTGCCGCTTGCGCTTCCAGACAAGAGGCACGCGAAAAAAGTTTTGTACAAGGTCAGTTCAGGGCCTTGTAATTTTTTTTTAAAAGCACGATTAGAAATTACCATTAAAAGAAGTTTTACGCTTTACATAATGCAAGCCAATTACAGCAAAGTATTTATATATTACGGAAATCAATATTTTTTTTTGTGCAAACCACTTCTATTTTTACTCTTATTTTCCTTGCCCTAGCACATCTACATCTATAATTTTGCATAAAATTATTTACCATTTGCACAACATTTTATTGCTTGTGTATTTTTGATCAACAAATAGTATTTTTAACTGGTAAATAATATAAGACACTGTCGAAAATTAAATATCTGGGTATTATGTTAGAATTAAATTCGGAATAAAATTTAGTGAACATTTATGGTCAACAAAAGTTATTTTGACAAACAAAATATATAAGAGACCAGCATTATGTCAATATTTGGTTGTCGCTTTAAGATTATGTATTTTCTTAATTTTGGTGAGCATTTAGTATTTTTGGGAAATGAAAGTATTTTTTTGTATGAAAATATTGGGTAAATTTGGTAGACTGTTAAATACGACCCATTTTGTTTTGCAGAAATATGGGGATTGTCTCAGTTATCAGTTATGTCCGCCCCTAGAAAAATTGCGGGTCACTTACATTAACTATTTGTTATTGGACTTCAAACGAATGAGGATTGTAATTTTCTAGCTATGAGTGATTGATAAGCTGATTGTGCAATTAAGGGTTGCGAAGTGTTTTTCGTTTCAATCAGATGACAGGATGGCTGGAACTCTTGGAATCAACTGGTGACACTTTGAAAAACAAACTGGGGAAGAAGGGTGAAACAGGCAAGAAATGGAATTTAGTTTTACTAATTTCAGTTTTTCATCTTCCGAGCCGAGGCTTTCTTCCAATTAGTGATTCTGAAGGTTCATTGATGCCTTTCTAGATCTGTATCGACTGCCAAGATGGCAATATCGCCTTCCAATGTCTTGTCATATATGTAAAGGAAGCATGATAAGTATTTAAAAATGTGGAAATCGGGCATCAAAATGAGTTTAGGAGCTGTACTTTTGAACCAACGCAAAATGGTAGAGGCGCCGGGAGAACTTACACTTCGATTAGCTTGCTGCTAAATTCCTGCTGACTTTTTGACTTTTACAAGAACTGTTTTGGTACCTGTAAGGAATGTCAAACGAGGCCCAATTCCTTAAACTGAATGTTTTCCACATCCTGTTAAAATGCTGTTGAGGTGAATAGCAGGCGATTTTTTGCTTTTGCCACTAATTACGTCATAGCGACATTTTCCGTTAAAAATTCCTTCAAAATTTTTCCTGCCCAACTGGTTGGTGTTGGTAATGCAAAAGTGGAATCGTCGGGATTCTCGTTAAAATCTCCGGACGGACAAAAAACTCTGCATGCATTCTTCATGTGCGTTTCGCAGTTCTTTCTCGAACCTCATGCGTGACGGGAATGGAGTTATGGAAAAATTCATTAAAAGCGCAATTAGAGCAATTGGAATAGCTGCGAGTTCCACTCTCAGGTGTCAGTTGCAGGATAGCAGTTGGTCTCAAAAATTACAATTCCTGCTGTCCGCAACGACTTACAAGATTACGTTTGGTGGGGGAGCCAGACGAAATTTAGTTCTTTTGTGTGTTTTCTCGATATCGGCGATTGAAAACAGTGATTTATGTTGCGTCCGCCGAAGAAATATCATCTCAATTACGAGGAGTGGAGGCCGGAAAATCTATAAAACGTTATTAATTCTGTGGGAAATCATCGGTGTTTATCTTCGTTGTTTAGTGGGTCGATTTCGCATGTATGAATCGCCTCCGGGAGGATTAACGAAATCTAGTGTGAAAACGTCCATTTTCCGGAGTATTGGCCGGCGCTGCCCCGCCACGCATAAATTTACATTTCAAACAATATTGCTTTGTTTATTTGAAAACGAGGGGGGGTCGTAAACGCGCTTTTAATGAAACTAATAAATTTAGTGACGGTCTATCGGGTCGCATGTCGGACTCGTCTGTTGTTTGTGGCGTTCCGGGCGCCGGATTCTATGATTTATTTTAATCGCGTCTGTTTGTTTCGACGCTGGGATCGCCATGAAGAAAATCAATCAAGAGCAAATCCTAATAACTCGCGCTACGCCTCGACGTTATCAGTTTTTCCAGTTGGATACGTTTTGTTAAAGGGGCGACATCGCACGCTTCCATTGACAACGTATTCCTATAAATTTCGTTCGCGAGACGACGGTTTCACTTCGCCCAACAATGGGGAGGAGGCATCAAAAGACAGACGTATTCATCACGCGATTTTTTTCCTTTGGCGACGAACAGCCGATGGGTTTAGTGCCAATTTGCGATTAAACTGGGAAATCGGGCCATCGGCGTGAATCATGACCGATTTGGCCGGAGGGGGCGCGAACTGTCAAAATCACGGCCATAGCGCCCCGCGCGTGAGGGTGGACAATAGCAGATTCTTAAAGTCAATTTTGTTCGTTCAAATTGGCCATTCGAAATGTGATGAAGAAAATGTAAAAATATTAGAAAAAAGTTGAAGATAGTAAAAGAACAAAATTTTTGCAAAATTGCCTCGTTTAAACCCAACAGCTACGAGGCTGCGAGATAAGTTTTTACTTCGAGATTTGAGAATTTTTGTTTTGGTATCTTCTTCCCCCCTTCAATGTATCAGCCATGATTTTCTGTAACAGACCCGGATTTTGCCTCTTGAGCAACGGAGAAATGATGGCATTAATTTTTAAGCCGCTTTTAATGGCCATCAGGAGATCCATTCAAAGACAGTTCCGGCAAACGGAAAGTGCACGGCTTCAGTTACGTGTTCCCTCTCTGCGTCTCGGTGACACTCTTTAATTTGAAAAAGCTTTTAGTAACTGCGCGATTACGGCCGATTAATGTCGGATTCGATTAATTAGCGTTCCACTTCTTGGTTCGTGTCCGAGATTGGAGCTGAATTTTTTTCTTGGGTTAATGCAAACGGTTTTTTATTTGCAGAAATCGCTGGAACATCGAATACAGGACCTGGAAATCGCCCTGGAAACCGCCCAGAAAAACGAACTACGCGATAAACAAACGATCGCCAAGCTGCAGAAGCAGTTCGCTAGGGTGAGATACTTTTGCCGTTTTTCTAGGTGGAGTGGGCTCGATTTGAGCCGGTAGATTAGGGGAGGAATCGCCAAAATGGGATCATTAGGTGCACGAATTAAAACTATTCCTTAACGAAGACAGAGCTGTATTAGAGCTTTTAGCAAATGTAGCAATTTAGGAACCAACGACCACAAGAGCTTCAGAGTTGTATTAGAGCTTTTAGCAAATGTAGCAAAATTAGATTTTAGGAACCAACAACTACAAGACGTTACAAACTGAAATGTATTTTTGATCGCCTTGGATAGAAATTTACTTCAACCCCTATCAATTTTTGTACAATAAACGAGACGTATTAGAAGGGTCGTCACTCAAACGTCAAATGGAAGGAAAAAACGAACCCAAAAATTCCAACCGAGACCTCTGACATTGCAGCGGTTTCAGGGAGTTCTGCATGACAATAGTGGTAATTTGAAGGTGGCAAAGGTGCCCGGACTTGATATCGAAGTAACTTGTCGATAAATTAGAGCGCATACTTAAAAGAGTTGTTGGACCGAAATTGAAATTTAACGACTTTTGTAAGCCGTCATTGCAAATTACAAGACTCAATACAAGTTTTTCTTATCAAAGCAGTTTTGCAACGCTGAAAGCGCCCCCAACTTTCCTTATTAAACTTCTAAAGCAACATCATTTTCCTATATCCATGCAACAATGTCGCCGCCAAATAAAGTATTAAAACAAGCCCTCATTGCGCAACATGCAGCTATCTCGAGCAAAAAATTTCGAACAATCTTGTCGAAACCTTAATTAATTCCGAGAGTCGACCGCGTAATCCTCTTTGAAGTCGCCACCCAAAATAGCCGTCATCCCGTCCATATTTCAGCGCGTTTTGCAGAAATCCCTTGATTAATCGCCGTTCGTCCTTAATAATTTCGGATATCGGCGCAAAGACATTCCGCCGACGACGACGTCCTCCTTCATTAATTCATTTGGTAACGTCTTCGGGTCGGGGGCTGACAAGTTGATAGAAAGTGCGGCGCCGGCCGTCTACCCCTTTATCACTTTTCACTGTATAACGACGCCGTTGAATTTTTTTCGACGCCACCGATAACAGCCAAAGTTGCCGAGTCGCCACAACGACGGATGGCAGTTTCGCGAAAACATTTTTTCGGACAACAACAGAGGGAGCATCTAATTTATTTGTTTGGACCAGTTTCGCTTCCGGGATAATTTCCGACTCCGACCACAATTTTTTCGCTATTTATACCAAGCAGGTGAAACGGAACAAAGTTGAGCTGAAGCCGGGAATTAACATTTCAGTAAAAGCGCCAAAAGATGCACGCTGCAATCAGCTACGACACGACGGTTCGGCGGCGTCTCTCTCTCGCTTGGATTTTGGAATCTCGCGATAACTTGGACGTGCTTGTCATTTTCGGCAACTGACACCATCTGAGTTATTTATAAGTGTTTTGAGCGCATGCAAGCTTGCGGGACTCGGAAGTCGTTGTCGTTCTCCAGGTGCGAGAGAGACGGTCGATAGAGCGTGATGTTGTAGCTCATCGCAACGTGCATCTTTCGACATTTTTAGGGCTTGGTGGAATTCGGTAAAAAAAATTTCTATTGGCGCAGCGCCAACGTTCCTAAATAACTTGTCGAATACCAATCGAGGAAATTTTAGGCGGAGCCCTAAAGTTTAAATTTTGAGATGGGTTTATTATTAGTTATTGTCGAAATTCGCAGAAGTGTTATCGCTCGACGGTAACGAACTAAATTAGGGACCCCGCATTAAAGTTGGGCTTCCGCCGATGGCTGTCTGGATTGGGCCGTAAAACTATGATCTCGCCTGTGCCCGTAAAACGGCTCTGGAAGTATTTTCGCGATTTTAAGGCGGTCCGCTCTTTAATTTACGACGGTGCGCCAGGAGCCCCGGGGAGGCCGCCGATTGAGCACAAACGTAATCTCGTTCATGCAGCCCGGAATTTGGCAAACACAACTGACATTACCCAATAAAAACCTCCCGTCGTCATAAATTTCGCGATATCGAAGTAAAACGCCCGTTCCGCACCAAGCCTCAATTGAGGTAACAATCGGGATCGATACAGGAACGTGGCAAATGCAAAAGCAGTGTCCAAACCGCCCCGAATCATTAAGGCTGTTGCCATTACGTTCGTTACCGGTTGATCGATAGATGGAGCAACTTGTTTCCGGACGATTTACCGAAAACGGTCGCTCGAGGCGGCGCCTTTGTTATTTACACATAACAATCTATAGCACGTAATATCCGTCGGAGGGCCGGATCGGTGCGAAGAAGAAAATTGATGTATATTCATGATGCGGGAGGCTGCGAGACGCTGAACTCTGGCGCCGGGTCACGACTCAGCCGTCGCGGCGCTCCGGGGCAAGGAGGGACGCGAGGTTAATGCCGAACGTACGTGCACCTTGGTTGCGGTGAAAGTGGCTTCATTCACCCGGACTCTTCATCTTCATCCCACCACGTAATAAAGTTGGCGTTGAGCCACTCGTGCTCATTTCCAAGTTCGCGCCGTAAATTCATCGGCGGCGTAGGCAATACGCAAAACCAATCGAGCAGAATCGGGACAAGCACCCCCTCGTAATAAGATAAATGGGAATGTGGCGGCATTGTCGAGGTGGTTTTTACAGGTCGTGTAACCGACACCGCATCCAAACTAAATCACTTTAACAGCCGCCCCTGGATGCCTCACGATATTGTTACGAGTCAACGAGAGGGCCACTCGATCTTTATTTATCCAGAAAGACCACTCGCACCGAACGAAATAAGTAAATATCGAAAAGGGTTGGTCCGACTCCACCGCACTTCTTTCTATTGACACTGCGCCCCCCACAATCCCACCCCAGCAGGAGCAACATTCTCGAAGAGGTAGCGCAGTTGAACGTGCCAAGTAAAAATTAGAAACTCAAGAACAATATTATTAGGCCAAGCAGGTGATGGACGAATCTTCTGAGGATTCAGGGGGTGTTGAGACTGAAACGGGCGAATTTTTGGTCGTCGTCGGTATTAGCCAATTTCCAGGTGTTGATTGTGTTTCTCGACGGCGCGGCGCTTGTGGGCGCGTCGTGACGCCCGCTCGCCGTTAATGAGCGATTTTCGCGATTGATCATCGTCGTCGTCCGTTCGTCTGTCTGATGGAAGGACTCGCGTTCGCAAATGGCGCCTTTAATTTCCGCTGTGGCTCGTCATTTTTCATTCCGATTTAATTACGTTCGTTGCGTATCTGTCGCAGCGCCGCGTCCCAATACAGCCGCACTTAGCTCATTATCAAGTGTACAGTGCGTTCATCATTGACGCTGAATGGCTCTCACAAACAGCATTAATTAACGTCTCAGTCTTCCGAAACGTAATTTAATTTCTCATGTCTGCGAACTTTAATGGAATCTGAGAGCGAGAGAGCGGAGGTAAACCCGACCGACATTGCTGCCACGTATTAGACGCCGCAACACAACCAGATACAGATACAATGAAGAACCTGGACGGTTCGATTCGGGAACAGGGACGTTGCAGATGAATTGTTTTTCAGAGGAAGCGGTTTTTGTTTGTTATGCGAAATTGCCGCTGAAACGTTACGGTTTTTGGCAATGTTTTATGACATCAGAAGTGGGATTACTGGATAGCGGCGGCTATCGGATTGTGCGAAGCACCCGTCAACCGCAAACCCGAACTTCACGTAACTGCAAGGACTCCATAAGAACTTTAAAGAATCACCAAATCAATAGTTAGACATGCTATATCGTACTATGAAGACTAATGATTGTGGTTGTGAAGGCAAAGTTCTTCGGGGACTCGTCGATTTTTGAGGAACTTGGAGAGAGCGGGTTGAGGTATAAATATCAAAGAGTTGGGGCATTTTCGGAACCGAAGAGCAGACTTACTGTCTGCTTGAGTCGCGATTCGGCGCCGCTTCACATTCGTCACTTGTTAACTTTATGAGGTTCTCTAGTGCTGCGACAGCATCGGTTGGAGCTTTGGAAAAGCTCGGCGTGCCTAATTTGATATTACCCGGCAAAAATCCTGAGCATCTCTCGGCGCGACATTAGCCTCGCCGCATATAAATTACAATAATTAACCGCGGTACACAAATTACATTAATTAAGATAAATGGACGTCGAAAGAATCCGCGTTGGCATGTACCCTTCCACCTCGGTCTTTAGTTGGGTCGCAGGAACGAGACGCCGACGCCGATTCCTAACTTCTTTATGTTGATTGAAATAATTTCGACGCTGATGCTAATTTCGTCTTCCATCATTCACTCCACCTGCGTAGCTTTATAGAAAGCGGTCCGAAAGTAATTGAATTTCGTGCAATGACAGCGAACTGGATGGATGGTAAAACTTGTAAATTCCGGGCTATCGGCCGGCACGCAACTCGTAAAATGGGGTGAATTTTTCTATGAAGCCAACTATTTTCGCCGGCATTATTTACGGCCGGGTGGAGAACTACGATGAAAAATCGTCACGCAGGTGGTCTATATCAAAAAGTGACAGTAATGCGGGAAATTATGCGACGGCAGTCATAAAAACAAAGTTATATTGGGCCAGTTGCACAATTCTTTCGAAGCGGCGACGACCAAGCTTTCCTTAGCTCGCAGGAAGGGCAAAGTTTCAACCCTAACCGGTTTTACCAGCCCGCGAGCGACATCGGATTTCACCCCTTTCGCCATAGAACACATTTTTGGACACCAGTTTTTTTAAGCAAAACTTTCGTGGCTGCGGTAGCGTAAAATTGCTCGTGGCCCGAAGCAAAGGGTAACGAAAAGTGAAACGCTCTGCTAGAGATCGAGCGTGAGCGGGACGCACCGCAGTCTATTGCTAGTGTCTAGCGCCACGGGTCACTTTTCAATCCGCCATCATTCGGCGCAGTGTTGTAATGAACAATTTTCTGTCACTTTTGCGGTGTCTGGAAGAATAAAACGATTGAATGGTGGAAAACAACCACATGTAAAGTATGTAAATCGTCGGACGGGCCTCAAAAGGGATGGGAATCGGGGACAAAAAATGGCTGATTGGAAATGACTGTGTGTGTTAATAACTATCATTTAATGCTCTGTGTGTCAATTAAATTTTGAAAGCTTTTGCCGCGAGGTATCGAAGCATAATTAACGGCGTTGAATAACCTTTGACATCCAGTTTGCTGGCACAACAATAAATGTTGGGTGTTGGGAAAACGCGTGTCATCATCCAGTGAAAGAAATTGAATGGTGCGCGCCTCGAAATTAACAGTTATTGCCTACTGAAAGTTTCTACGAGCATAAAAGCGATTCAGAAATTAGGCATCGCTCGTTAAAACTCCGACTACAACAAATTATTAAAGCTCGACTAAACCCGCCGGCTGAACATAAATTTGATAATAATCGACACTACACACTTCCGTTTTGGATTCGGAGCAATTACTGCCGTTTTTGTCGCCACCACCCGCCATTTCGCATGGTTAACGCCAGTTTAATTAGTCTGCAACAGAAGGTGGATTTAATACCGTCATAAACTGTTCCGACGAGACGTTTTTTTTTTTAGGTAAACCTGCCACCGCGCAACACAACGTCCAATTACTTTTCACCTTCCAACCCTTCTCAATTATTCAATTGTAGTAATATTTTTACGTTTCGTCGAAATCCCGACATGGCGAATATTCATACGGAGAGGGATTAATAGCAATTAGAGATGACCACAGGCCTGTGTTTTGGAGAGTGCTCGGACTTGTTTTACCCTACGTGGGGGAGAACCCCGACCGGCCCGCCCCCACGTCAATTCCAGAATTAAAAGGATCGAAGGGAAGCATGTTAAATACAGTCCAGACATTAGTGTATTATGTCGGGACGGGGGCGGCGGGTTTTTCGGCCAAAGCCAGATTTTCAGCCGTCCAAATTGGCTTTTTAATAACAGCAAACACGGCCGGCCATGTCAGCCCTGCTACGCACACAATCGCAAGAGTCCCCGGATTACTCCCCCTGACGGACAGCCCCAAAGTCTTCACCGCTGAAACTGAGAAACGCGACCCTGAAATTTGTCCGCAACGCATTAAAAGGACTTCAATTTCTGATGTACTAACGCCAACTTTTGTTGTTGTTTTGTAAGGCTGCCACAGTACTCCTCTCTAGTGACGGTGTTAATAATACATTGAAAGAAAACGTCAGTTTATCAAGTATTTGTGATTCACTTAAGAAGAAAAAAGTGGATGTTTGATGGGTTGTTTTTATCGATTTTAGGTTCTGCTGTTATATGTGCGTCAATTTATCATTACGTTGCGTTAGCTTTCCAATCTCCAATTACTCTATGCAGCAGGTCAGATCCATTAATTAAGTCTTAAAATTAGTTGTGGTTATTGTTGCGGCACACAATACAATGGTTTCCTATTGTTGGGTCCTATCGTAAAGTCATGAGCTAACCTCAAATTATGCATAACGATAGTTCCGAAAAGAATATTAATGCCTATTGAAGCGGTAACAGTGCGCAATTTTGCAATGGAGATCTGGAGAATATCCACTTGTCAATTATATACCGACTAATTATCGTTTTAATGTATGCACACCGTGTAAATGAGGCTTATCCGGCAATTTGCCATTGGCCATTGTGAACGTCGAACTATCGCGTTCTAAATAGATAAATTTCAATAGGCAATCGTTAAGCAAAAACGCCGATAATGGACTAATCAAACGGCTGTTAGTTAAGTGGGTCAACCCACCCCCCATAACGCCGCTCTTTGTCGGCAGTATCTAGATAATTGGCGCTGTTAATCGATGTATGATTAAATGATGGTATCAGTGCATAAATTTTTGGACCAAGAAAAATTTACAAACTACGGTGCAAGTTACTTATACAGGGTAAGCCATTAAGAAGCGTTGAATGAGCGTATGAGCGGTTCCAACTCGAACCGAAGAGCAAGTCTAACACTTTTGACGCCACTGACAGTGATCAACCGTCAAACAAATGGAAGTAAATTTTGATCAATATGGCGAGACGGTGCGCTAACGTTATCATTCGAGCAGGACTGCGGCCCATGGTAGTAGCTGTGGTAGTAGAAGGTGGTTCCGGAAGAATTTTGAGAGTTTCAAGAAATGCCAATGGACGATATGCTTGAAAAAGGTAGACAATGCAAGTATCGGAATGGGGGATGAGGATCGATCTGGAGCTTCTCTGGCAGCCCTCGCGTGTCAGCTGACGCGCGCTCCTCGCGATTATTAGCCGACTTCGTGAATTATCAAGTGCAGTGCAGCAACAGCGGAACTTATGAATAATGAACAGAAGACGCGTTAGTGCTCCTGGTGCGGATACGTTTGGAATAAGGCGCGTCTAGGTTAGGTTAATTGGTCGGAAGAGAGCTCTGTGCTTATTTAAAACACCGGCCCCGCAGATGAAACGACTATTACTCAAGATTTAAGAGCCGCCATTCCTTTGGGAAATCTCTGTTACCGGCGGTGGCGGCGCTCCCCCACAGCGCCGCCACCATTCGTCACACGACACTCGCAACTTGCACAAGAATCCGATACGGCCAAACTATAAAACGATACAGTATCGCGGCAATCGTAACGTTAGCAGGAATCCGGAGGGAGATGATTGTGCCAACGTAATAAGTCCGGGGACGTTTTTAAGAAGGAAGCCCTAGTCGAGCAGGAAATGAAAATGTTGAGACGCAGCTGGGTGTCGTTTTCAGGGTTGTTCCGGGAGGTGTAATTCAAGATTTTCGTCTTCGCTTCGAGTTCATCACGGGACATTTGCATTTTTCTTGCTACCGGGAGGAAGGATAATTAATTCCGACACGGAATTAGTTTTGAGTAATTGAATTGGTCTATGTTGCGCGTCTGCTGAACGTGCGGCAAGGGATAATTCGGCGGGTGACGCGGCAGGTTTGCACCCCCCGAATTGCACACCTCGCCAACGTCCCTGGAGCACCCAGATAGCCGGGTTGTCCGCGTTTTGGATATGGGCCTCCTAAATGCGGTAACCTTGTGTCGTTTATTTTCGCACAAAGCAACTTTACTCCACCCCAGGGGTCGATCGCCACTGAAATACGACTAGCAGCGAATTACTTAAAATAGCAACGAGACTATATTGGGAGTATTTTGAAATACCACGTATACCTAGAGAATTTAAGCCCAAAAAGTAGCATTAATTATTGTTAAACACAAAAAGTCCAATTTAAAGAGCGTTGTGGGCGCCCTCACGTGAGTTCTCGCGGTAGCTTGACGAGATTTCTCTCCTTAATGAAAAATTAGGCGCGCCCGTAAAAATCTGAGCAAATGTCAGATGAGCAATCAGGGCGTCGTCGCTTGTTAAATTTTATGCGGAAGCGGAACTTTCGACAAATCCACCACCACGCACGCTCCTCTTAATTCCTGGCGACTTTTCGACGGGACTCCGATCCATAGTCGCAGGAAATGGGTCGACGCGGTTTTTGGCCATCCTTTCCTCCCCGCACGACGTCTCACCCATTCTCTTGCCAAATCTCCGTCGTTTGCTCGCTATCCAGGATCGTTTTATTTTATTGCACCGCTGCCATGTTGCGCCACTGCCGCGGAACGCGGTTTTGATGCCGAATTAAAGCTTTATGGCCGGATAAAAAACCTGCCGTTTCGAAAATGTTGCGGGGTGGGCCGCGTTATTGACAAATTTACAGGGGAGGCGAATTTCAGGTGTAAACACCAATTTGGCGAGGGGTTTTTATTGGATCGACTTTGAAGACATTCAATTTGTAGCCAGCGACACTGAGGCGCCATCGGGGCCAATTCGCCCCGTTCCTGTCAATAGATTCGAGCCTCCAAACTGGGTCATAGAGAAGCTTCCATCCACAAGAATTGAAATTGGCCGCCCTTTCACGTTATTTTTGAAACTATTTTAGGTTTCAGATTAACTTTTTAAATCCCACCCCATTAACAACCTTCATGAGTTAGGTAGTTAATTGGTTAAGTAATGAAAGTCTTCTCTAGTTATCTAAAAGGGAAAATCTCACCTATTTATAAGAAATTATTTCTTCATTTTTTGACAAAAGTTCTTTGTTCCAGGTAAGTTCCGGTTATCTTAGGACGCCCCTCACGTTTCACAGGTAAGTGTTGCGTGACTTCTTCGTGCCCCACATGTGTCTCTATGTCGGTCCCTAGTCGCCAATTGAGCGTTGTCTGCGGACATTGTTGGCACCTCGCCGTTTCGTCGGAAAAGCGCGCAAGGGTTGTTTATTGCTCGGCAAACGTTTCATGGCGGATTTACGGTTCCAGATAACAACAATGAGTACTATCCGTTGTAGTAAGTAGTAAAGCGTAGCGCGCTTGCGTCGCCCCCGGAGGGGTTACGCGAAGTACGCGGCTGACGCGGCACGTTCAACCACCACTCGTTCCGAGGGTGTTTTACAAGAAGAGTGCGCGTCCGCTCCCGAACGACCATCGCTTTTTTATCAATCGGCGAACGATTCGATGGGACGAAATCGACGGTTGCGGCCGAGCGTCGTTTTCTTTTGAATGATCGCCGCGGTAGTTTCGGTGGTTGTTTTGCCGGCGAGGGGGTAGGTCGCATGATGTGGGGTTGTTTTGTAATAGTATATTTATGCGCTGATACATTTTAATGAGTGAGACTTTGTTTTCCCCGATGTCCAATAAATTTCGGTGATATTGCTGGTGGTTGTGTGGGGTTGTGGGGAGATTCGGGGTTGATGACGTGCCACCTACCTTGATCACTGGCTGGAGACTTGTGGTATTTTTTTTATGGTTTTTTGTGGTTAATTAAGTGGGACGGCGGGACTGTTGGGAGCGCGCGTGTGGGGGTGCCGAGGACGGTGGAAGGCCTGGCCACATGAATGGGATCCACTTTAACCAAAGCGAGTCGTGTAAGTTTCATGTAATGTTGTTTTGTAATTACTTAAAAATCGCGATACTGGGCACGGCACCAATTCAATTTACCTCGCTCTAGTGTTCCTCATTAACTAATTGAGCTAATTTTTGGTGCTTTTATACTTTTCTGGATACCAGAACGTGTCCTATCTTTTTCCATCTACCAGAATTTTAATAACGCTTTTTTTGTGATGGTCGATAACAACCAATTTTTGTTTCTTAACAATCTTGAAGCTTGAAGAAATTTTACCTCGTTTCTCGAGATTAAGATACCAACTATTTTTCTTCCATTTTTATGGTACGCCACTGCTAACTTTTTTTGTTATGTAAAATTGACACTTTTTCTTTTTGTTATGTCATGATGACATTTTTTTAACCGGGTCTGCTGTGATTTGCCAGCCGCAGCGATTGCGGCCGAAATTGACGCCTTGGACCTCGGTCGAAAAAAGCACGGGGGACTTCAATTATCCCGCTTTATTTATGTACATGCACACCACTGTCCAAACAAAGCACTGACGCGAAGTAAATTAAATTCCTCCGGCGTCCGGACAATAAACAACGACAACGGCATATCAATGGTAGATGGCGCGACATTAGCCCGGACGGCATACAGGAGACATTAACATTCCGGGTGTGAGCCGCATCCTCTGCAGTGGCTGTAGCGATTACGGCCCGGAGATCCCGAGGGATCACGGATTTGTGCGCAAATATCGCATGCTGGAAAGTGGATTTATCCGCACTGATGAAAACAATTGATAGTGTGTGCGCGGGGGTGGTGGATCGTTTGGCTTTTACCGGGTTGAGGGGGGGCGGAGGGTCTTTTTGTCTCGATGAGCGATTAAATGTTTGCATGGAACGTGCCACTTTTTTGCTCCATTCATGTGAAACGGACCTTAATCGATAACGTGACGTTGCCCGGTTCGATGCGGGTAAAGGTCGCATATCATCCCTCAGCGTCCACGAAACGTCGTCAGCGAAGGCGAGAGTTTTCTCACGACCAGAGAAGGACTTTTTGCATAAATTCCATCAGCGGTTTCAATGAGCTAAGTTTTCAAGAAAAGGTTTTCAGAACTGCTGCAAATTTTCTTTGTGGGAGTTATTAAGCGCAGCTGTTGCGATAAGTAGTTGTTCTTGTGCAGAGGAGGCGTGCCGGTTTTCATCAATAAGACGCATATTTTCCGATAGTCATTAGGCACTTTTCCAGAAATTTTCATTCTTAAAAAAGTTCGAGGGTCAATGCCAAACTTCTGTGACGCCACTGAAAATTCTTGAATCGATTCCACAGTGATGGTAGACGAACAGACGTAATGACAAACTGTCTGCCAAAAATACACTTCCATTACTTAAATTAAATTGAGACCCCCGAAGTTCTGAGAGAAAACAAAAATATGGAAATCTGCGTCCGGCTCAACAGAACAAGCATGGATGTGTTCTACAGCACTGACAGCTGTCGGGCTTTAAATAAGAATACAAGATGTAAGTTGCGATTACGAAAGGGTTGCAGACCATTGACAATCAGTTTAGAAGATTACGTACGTTTACTTTTTGTTTTTCCAACGCTCCGCAGCTTTGCTGCGGCCTGATTTGGAAATAGTTGGCAGTAGAAAGGCAGAGTTGGTCGAAAAAAATTGTTTAAGTGCAGTGAGGTTTAAAATTGAGCAGCATCAATATTAACGTTTACTGCCGTTTAAGATGTATAAAAAGACGATAGTGTTGTCGGGAGGAAAGTTTATTTTTCTGCAATAAAATCCCAACTAATTGCGAAACCGTCTTCCCATAAATACATTGGAGAGTGTGTAGGCAGAATGAGGCCCACAAGAATCCATTTGTCGACACTAAAATCTTAATGACCATTTTCTATTGCTGTCGGAAACCTGCAACTGTGCCCGTTGATTGCGCACAAGATCCACATGTTATTAGGCACATTCCGATAAATTATTGCGGAAATTTCAGATTCCTGTTAAGCCGGCATCGTGTTCGTTTGAAACACACAATTGCGGAAATAGATATTGTTTGTGTTTACTGTGCGTTCGGTTGGAACGTTTCCAAATGGTCCAATGCAGACGAAACCGGACAAAGACGTTTTCGACCCGATAAAAATTGCATCAAAGAATTTCAGCACAACGGCCGATTGACGGCGTGTAACGCGACATTACCCCCGAAAAAATCTTACCGTCAATCGGTCCGTTTCGGTTGACCTGGAGGTCGACGACGTTTCGTCGTGTCCGAATGCGGTAGAATTTCATTAATTAAGCCGCCCGGTCGGGAATTTAACTTTAATTTCGTTGCCGTCTGACGGAATTATTTATTTGCCGGAATTGCGGGGTTAATTCGGAATTACCCTCCGCGTAGGGGTGGCTGTTATTAGTAAAACATCCCGTGAAACGAGTTCGATTAACAATTTAACAAGCGGCTGCGGCGTCCGACGGTTGATGCGAAATGGTGGATGCGCCGGGCGAATCGCTAACGTGCGAGGCCGCCAGGGATGTGGAAGGAACGTCCTGGGTTTTCTTCTGGAAGCGCCCTTTATGAACTGATAGACCATAATATGTATGCTACAACATCAATGAGTGGAATAATTCGCGTCAAGGTTCTTTTTTGTTGTAAAGAAAACGTTACGAAGAGTTTGCGTGTTTAACTTCACAAGCACAGCAGTTTTCAGCAGAGTGAGAAAGGGAGGTACGTAAGGGATGTTGACCATAACTGTTTTTTCGTTCTTTTTATAGCAAAACTTTTTTGTCTCAGTAGCGTGAAATCGTCCAATGTTGAAGCATGCGTAACAAAGAACGAAACGCCTTCCGCTTCTCATCGGTGAAGTGAAGGCATCCCTACTAACTGACTCATTTGGTCCATAAGGACCATTTGTATTCACCTTGTCAGTTCTTGTAAGATCATGAGACCATTAATAATAATTATATCGTAATTATTGGTCTTGCCAACCCTTAACATTTTCTGCCTCTATAATTGATCCAGCCTTCTCCTTCCAGAGTAGATTGGGAAAAGCGAGTCTTGTAACCCCTCCCTCCTCCAAACTAACACTTTGTTGCTCTTCCCCCAGAAAATGAATCTTCCAAGTGCTAAGAATCGTTCATCAAGAATTTTTTCGCTCCAGATTCGTGATGGTTTATGTGTATCGCGACTGGCCGCTTAAGGGCGTCGTGGATGATGCACCGCCCTTACGCATCCGGGATATAAACGACTGGAAATTACGTAGGGCGCGTTTTCTCGGAATTAATGTTGAGAGTTGAGCGGCCCATTTGTAACGAAAATTTAATGCGTCTCGGAGGTGTTTAACGCGACTTACAGCCCTCGTGTGTGTCGTAGCGCCAAGAGTCGTTTCTCGCACTTTCAACACTTTGTCCCGTTTGTTGTTGTTGCTCTATTGTTGTAGACAATTAATTTAGCGACTGGGCACGAAAACGTTTGTACGCTTTCAGCCAATTAGCTTGTATAGAGCTGAACGTTTGACTCCTGCTGGTTTCCATTCACGACGGCCTGGCCGTAATTAAATTGGCGTCTAGACCGAAAGGATTCCGTCTCTCATCCATCATCGCGCTGTTAAAGCCTCCGATCCGGAGTCTCGCAACCACCGCCGCGAAAAGATCGCGCGAAATTTATGCGGAGCAAGGGTGAGACAAAGGGTGGTAATCAATAGAGACGTGACTCCCTCGCCACTCATTGATTTTAAACTTTGGAATAGCGGCGAAGCTCACCTGTCGTCGGAGATGGGGGCTTGACGGCTGGCGAGAACGGCGGTCGACGTCGAAGAGCTTTTCAGTACATCAATAGTTTCGGCACTTTGCGCCAGACTTGCGGCCTCCGGCCCGGCTCGTTTCAACTTGAAATAAGTTCTCATAAATGAAGCGAAATGACCGTAGGTCCGCCACCAAGTGGCCACGTTTTGAACTAACGATCTTAAAGAACGCACGGTTTTGCAGCGCCTTTGAAAATTACAAATTTTGTCGGCAAAATAGGAGATAAGTCAATTATTTTAAGAAGGTCGATCAATGACATAAAGACGAAGACCGCTATGAAGTTATATTTCTAAAATAATATTCGAAAATACCGAATTTATTGCCATTAAAAATAGTAATTTTTTTGGCATAGCAAAAAAACAAAATTTCTTTGAAATGCCAGAAAAGTAAAATTGGGCATTGTAGCGGTCTAGACACATTCTTCTAGTACCCAAAAAGTTTTATGCCATACATTTGTGAACTATATTAAACGTGCAGTTTGGAATACTGCAGACCTCTAAAACGACCAATTTTAATTATTTTTATTTATTTATTTTTTATTCATAGAATCACGTTGATGGGATTATAATTTGAGTCCAGATTGTTATTTCGTCCAGTTGGGCGACCCGATTTGCCACTTACTAAGTAGTTGCACTGGTTGTGGAAGCTGAGACTAGCTGCCGATCATTTCAGAGATGTCGCGAGTTACCCGAGTGGATTAGAGAAAGTGCGATATGCCGAAATAACTAGTCGTTTGCGAGGACTGTTATGAATTTGATTTGCATGTTTAAGTCGGTTGGGTCTCTTAGGTGGCGAGTTTCACATGAAAACTACGTAGAGTTCCAACCAGTTTCGCTACTTGTTTCGCAGTTACATTATGCATGCGAGGCGAGAACGTTAAAGGTGATAATACTAGATGAAATTGCCGGCAATTTGCGGAGATCCTTCGAAAACACTTAGTGCTCCTTTCTCGCAATACTTACCCAAAGAGACCAAAATGTATCTTTTATAGGACTCTAGAGCTGAATGGGGTTGAGTGCGCGAACTTGGAAAGATAGTGGTAGAGGCTTGTACGCCGCCACTAATGGAGGGATCAAATAACCTCTTTTCGCTGCTAAGCATCAATTATGAGCAACAAAGGAACTTAGGTTATCCAAGAATCAACAGTTCAGAATTTGTAACCATCATTTATAGCGTCACTGTTTTCTCTTCCAGCACAATCCTTCAGATTTTTGCCGATTTACAAAGTCATTTAGTTGTTATAGCGTTAGCGAATTCCATTTTGCAATTTTTTTACGTTTTGATAGGAGTATAAGCTTGAAGCTCGCGAAGACAGGTCGACCCTCCAGATAAACTAAGCGGCCTTAGCCAACCGACAGTGCTGTTGCGACTTCCACCCCTTCGTAGTTTCAAGAGTTAGGTAGAATTACGATTAGAGAGGATGTAATTTTTTTGCATCCCCTATTCGTATGTGACTGGCTGCTTCTATTTAAGCCTTACCAAAGTACCAAAGCACCTTTTGCCGCCGCCACTTTTTGTTTCAAATCGCAGAGCACGCTTCAGCCGAAGCTTGGCAAGCTTAACGAAATATTTCTGCTAAATACCTCAAGATAAAACGCGGCACTAATGCAATTTCTTACCCCAGTGCTTATTGCGATGGCTTACCGCCGTTCCCCTTACGCCAGTAATTCCTCATCATTTTAGTGCGTCGCTATCTGCGATATAAACATAAATAACGACGACCTTAATGCACTTCCGGCTCTGCAGGAAGCGAAGGGACATTTTTGAGAGTTCTGATGAGGTAATGCAGCGGCGCGAAATATGAAAGCCCTTTTATATCTGGCGGCCCTTCCCCGTACAGATGTTAATGTGTTTGCCGCATCAATCACGCATTTTTAAGAGCAACGCCGGCCATTTATGCGTATGTACCATTCGTCTCCGTAACTTCGAGCAAATGGGGGACGAGATGGGGAGCGAGAGATGCCAATTACCGCGATAGGCGCAATTAGACCGGATCTTGAAGCCTTCCAACTTCCATAAAGCAAACTGACAGGGACAGAAGACAAAATTTAGTTTTACTGCGACTACCGAGAAAAAAATTATGCCTCAATTTTTGAATGGCGCAGCGTAACTGAGAGAGGCGTTTACAAAAGCGCCAATCCGAAGTCGCCACATCAAGAGCGTTTAAAAAAATCTTGAACTGAGAAGAAGGCAAAGATATAAAATAAAAAAGACAACGAATTTAATTTTTTTTTAGTCGCCAAGATAGTGACTGGTCAAGCGTGACCAACCATCAATTTTATTCTCATGTTATAAAAATGAGAAATAATAATAAAACGAGAAAATCCTTTCAGTAACTAGGTTGGGTCGGAGCGTTCTGCAACGACCTCTGGAGGGTGGGGTGGTCAAGGTGATTACTTTCGATGGTTAATTGTTGAGGGTGCAGAGTGGACATTAATTTTGGCGGCGGCTGTGTCGCGCTACCTGATGTTCGGCGAACCTGGGGGTTGGCTGAAATCCGCCCTTCTGCTCGGAGGACGGCAGAAATTTCGTAGGAATGCTGTCGGCGGAAGCGGGAGCGTTTGAAGTTACGTCTGGAACACGCATAAATGTCAATATGCCGGCGAAATTGTCCAATGTTTACGGAAATACGAGGAGCGAACGTTCTCTCGCTTTTCCACTCCCCATCGCCCGTATCCAAACAAATAACAGAGTACCCAAGTAAGTCGGATTTGAAAGTAGCTCCCGGTTATTTACATAGCAATCATAAAAATAATCCCGTCGCGGAATATAATACGTTAATACCCTCCCTGAACTGGCGGACTCTAATCGGGGGGATTGAGGAATCAATCTAGTGAGGTCGAGGGAGCGTCGTCTCCCCCGCAACTCGGGAGGTATCGCACATGGCCGTGCCCTGCATGATGATAAAGCAAAAGTTTCCTAATAGCTCGGATCGTCGAAATAATGGAGTTAGCACCGATGATGGCAACAAGACTCGCGATTCACTTTTCGACTTGATCAAATTCGATCCGAGGGTAGCGACGATGTTATCAATGGACGGTTGGAGGAGCGGCTGCGATAGAAGCCGCGGCAGCCATTGTGGTAGGTCTTCGAAATTGAATTTGTCAATCAAGGGCGGATGGTATGGACGTGACCGTTCCGGCCCGGAAAGATGGAGACGTGACCGGAATCTGGACGATTCCGCGTTCGGGACGCAGTTACGTCAGCCGGGCCTCGTCTCGTTCACCGGACACGTACGTCGCTGATTTAATATTGTGTTTACGTCGGCGGGGGCTGTCAACACCTCTCGGACCTATCCAATCCGATTTGGCGGGGACGCGACACCCGCCAAAGACATGGGCTCATCTTGCCAGGAAGAAACTCCTGAAACTCATTCTATACTTCTACAATATGGATTTCATCAACGAATAGTAGTAAGGGTAGTTTCTTGATAAGTTGGCGTGAGGTCATATTTTTCTAATGCCAGCACCCTATGATGTAAAACTTCTAGGGAGGGAGGTGTAGGGTACCTACATAAGATTTTGTTGGCTAGGTCGTTCACTAGATTTGATAGAGTTTGATAGACATTAGCACTGCAATCTGCAATATTTTATCAAAATCTTAACGATTGTTCGTCCAAATGGACGTCAGTCTATTTAGCACTGGGATTCCCGACAAAACGTTTCGACCGCGTCGCTTCCAAAGCGACCGAAAAGCTTCAATGTCGACCGAGTTGACTTGTATTTCTATCGGTTAAACAGAAAGTACCGCTTTTTTTGGTCGCTTTGGAAGCGACGCAGTCGAAACGCTTTGTGCAGGACGTCTGTTAAGTCAGGAAAGATTCTACTGCTGCAATTTTGAAGGATTTTGGGGCACTTGCCGAGTGTTTGCTTGTGAACCCCCGGCCACCTTTACGATAAGTGACGGAATCACGCCAAGGAAGCAAATAACGGAACATCAACAGCCTCAAGAGCGGAAGTTAAGTTAAAGCAAACTCGCGGGGTGGCGAAATTGGGGATCAAGGCCGCTTTAATTACATTTTAATTTCCCCCCCGCTCCCCCTGAAATTCGCGAGTGTCCCGCCCCTCGTCTGTCATTAAAACTGCATCAAAACTAAAAACTTCCTGGCCCTTAGGAGACAAAGCCCCCGAAGTCCTTTGATGAATTTCGGCGATTTTTTCTTTGGGAGTTCGTTTCGTTGTGTCGCCCCGGTTCACGCATCGTTAATCCCGTAGGCCGCGGCAACTAAAATTCGGGAAGTGCAGTAATTGCTTAGTTTCTCCCGACAATTACGTTCATTAAGTCTAATGCTATTGTTCGCAAGTCCAATTTAAACTTCCCTCCTCTCGAGGAAGGTATCTTCGGGAGAGCTCATAATCCCTTTGTTGCCCTGCCGGGTCTCACCTCCCCCGCGCGCGCGCTACTCGTTATCGGGCTGAAGTCGCAATTTTTTCCTTCCCTTTCATCGGCATTGTTAGGGGAACACAAAGCGAAATTGGCGGACTCAATCAGTTGCCGGTCAAAAAGGTTCGGGAAATTTGCAAGATTTCGTCCAATTATCTCAAGTTCTGGTGCTGGAGAGATTTGATGGTCCTGGGAGATAAGGCGGCGCGGTCGCGATTTTTTCACGTGGCCGGTCCCTGCACACGTGTAGACGTCGCGACCGGAAGTCGAAGTGCGAAACGTACCTACACCCCGGAAATTCCGGCGGGTGGGTCTTTTATGCGGGAATTGGTAAAAATATCTCTCTGGTCGTGATTGTCCTCGGCCTGGTTCCACGCATGAATAATTCCTGCGTAAAACAGCGGAAGCGCGAGGAAAAAAACAAAGGACTTTGCGCGAACCAAAGGGTGCTGTTGCATCCCCCGACTCCCCGTTGTTTTCGGCGGCTCCAGTAAAAGATTGGAGCGAAATCCTTGATCATTTCGCGTTGAGAGATTAGCGGCAGTGGGAAAGTTTAGAGCCGGCCCTGCTCGAACTTTATGCACCAGTAGCAATAGACGAAATCACTGTTCCTGATGGCGGCACTTTACAGTGCTTGCCTCGGTTATTAACCCAACCTAATCCTGATTTACTGTTACGGTTAATAAAAAAAAAAAAAATGCGTTGTTTCTTAAATCAATTCATAATCCTGCAGAGCAGAGAGTGTCGACATCTTTCGATGTAGATTATGGTAATTAGGACGGCTCTCCTGCGATTGTTGCTTCGTTAATAAAATATGTAGTAAAGCCCACACGTTGTAACGACGAAATTGAAACTTTCGCTTGTCTCTTGTAATGGGGCACCGCCCCTCGACTGAATTATGAAACTGAACCAAAGTGGCGCCGTTACCGCGTGAGTTACGTGAAAAGGGTATCGTGTCGTGGGAAGTAAAGCTCGGCCAGGACGATTAAGATAAACTACTTTTTTTATCGGAAATAAGGCGAGATTGCCATGAAAATTGGAGCTTTGTTTAAAGTTTCGCAAGGACGACGGTAAAATATACCCCAACTGCCCCAGCGACCTCGATACCCAAAAGAAAAGCGGCGATGGCCTGTCTTCGTGAGCTTAATCGTTGATTGAGATATGCTTAATGCTATCGAAATGAATGTTCAAGCGTTTTTGGACATTTAGTTGTTTCGTCACAGGCAGCAGACGGGAAGATGGGCAGGTCTACCACCTGAACCTCAAAAAATTGCTGGCGTCTGAAGTTTTGATGGAGCGCCTGATCCTATCTAGTCTTGGAAGATGGGCTGGTCTGCCACCTCAACCTCAAAGAGTTGCTGGAGTCTGGTCTAAGCTTTGATGGAGCGTCCGATCCTATCTGGCCTTTCCTCGTCCTCTCCTTCCATGGCAACACGCGATCCATAACGCCAGTCCTGCCCTGATAGATAATCGTGACATCATCTCATACGTTTATGCGCGTGAACACCCGCCTATAAATAAAACACGAGCCACGAAGAAAGGAAACAGGTAGCTAAGACTTCTTCCCCAACGACCGTCGATTCCGAATGCGGAAATTCTACATCACCTACCCGCAGTGCAAATGCTCCAAGAATAAAGCGAACAACGCCACCAGGAAGAGATTTAGTGGAAGTGGTGAATAGATTCCAACGGCTGCAGAGGAGTTACGGTCAGGTTCGAACTAACGTTTTTCCCCCATTCCCGACCCATACATGAATATAAAGCGATAGCCTTGACTCTTAAGTATGGTCGTTCTCTTATTCGCCTTTAAACACTTCAGTTAATGATGGATGATTTTGAACAGTTAGTCTAATTGAATTGGTCATCTAGTTGGCCTGAACCAACTATTGTACTTGAGGTCTTGAAAGATCTCTTGTTGAGTTGCACGACGTTAATTAATCTTTAATGGCTCCTTACATTAGTTGGAAGATTTATTCTTGGTTGCGATTTTTTCGGTAGTTGTTGGGTCGTTAGTGGTGGCTGGGGGCGCGTCTGGTCGGCTTAGGGGGTGCGTCGCACCCACCTTGGAGACAATAAACCGTGAATGAAGTCGAGGGGCCCGACCCGTTTGTCTTGGATTAATCCCGCATTACTCGATTTTTTGTGCCCGTCGTCCAGGGGTTGTCGGTCTTGTAATCTGGCTGAAAGGCCCTCCTCGCTGCACGGTAGACCGGCGTCGAGGACGGATATTGTGCGGCCGCCGCCGACAACCGCCCCCGTCCGTTGTCGACGAGAGCGCCCTTTGTGTCGTCCGTCTGTCACGGTCAG
The DNA here is from genome assembly GCA_951805265.1 of Schizotus pectinicornis. Lineage (NCBI taxonomy): Eukaryota > Metazoa > Arthropoda > Insecta > Coleoptera > Pyrochroidae > Schizotus > Schizotus pectinicornis. Next base: position 5,593,476 of record OX638207.1, read on the forward strand.
TCCCCCCACGGGAACCTTATCTGATGTGTTATACTTGTCGCAATATCGCAGTTATTAGCGGCGCTGTCGGAACCCCTCCGTCCGTTGCAGCACACAGTATCGCTTTTTATTGGATAAATAATTGGGGGATGATTTACGGATGTTTGACGGGTTATATGTTTCTGTGACATGACGGACGATGTGATAACAGTTTTTCCGCCCCTCGCAACACCGGCGGTTATATTGAAAAATTATCAGCGTGAGCTGACCGAAGAGCGGGGAGGACGCTGCACGGCGCTCCGGACCCTTTATTTTTTCGCAAGTTGCAACTCTTAACCAGCGAAGAATTTTGTACTATTTCAGAAGAAGTAAAATTAAGATCTATTTGCCTCCTGGAATTTTATTATAACTCGTCTGGAGTTGCTATTGAATAGATTCGTGGACTCGCCCAGTGTCTCGTGGTTTGAATGTGAAGGTCCAAGTGAGGGTCTAAGATTTGGTGCTGACTTTGAATACTGTCTTTAATTCCACAGGGGTCGTCCCTGATAATTAATTTTTTACTCGCCCCTAATTCGCTACTTTTGATTGGCAAACGTCAGCAGTCCGACGAGGCCTGATCAATAATTGCCCCCCATCCATCACCGACATGAACTAAACGCGATTAAACAGAGTCCTCCAACATTTGACACAACGCGTCTCCACCAGGCGTTAACTCACAATCATCATTTAGTGCCTGAATCAATCAATGGCCGAAAGCGCGAAACACACGAGCCAATTCTTCCGCCAACAACTGTACGAGACTTGAATCGCGCCGGAATTAATCAACTCCAAAATGGCGGCGTCGAATCACTTGGATGTTGTTTGAAGGGTGGCCTCTTCAAGTGGTGTCGAACGGAAATTGTTTAATTAGTTTTAATTAGCGACACTAAAACTGTTTTACGATACTGCGTCACCCGAGGGCGGATTTTATCGCGGGCTATCCGCTCGAGATGCCCGCTAGTGTGCACGCCTTTATGTAAGTACGCGTTATAAATTATAATGGTCGGGTTGTAAATTATGCTTTCTAAAGGATTGTGTCCGTTGCCTTATTTAACGTTGTAGCGTTATGACGCCGTAAAGCGCTGATCTAAAATAATATATTAGGCATCTAGTGAATGGATTAAGTGGCTGAAATTGTTCAATAACTTCAAAGAACTGCCTCGTTGTGTACGGTGGCCGTCGCGGATTTACCGCTTTCGTTAAAGCTAACGGCAATGTTAGGGCCCGGTCGTCACTTCGCCTCCTAGGCGGAATTTACGGCTTCTTCGTTACCAGCGAGGAACTGACGAGAAGTTTAATGCGCGGCCCGGAAGAGCAATTGAGGACGAGTCCGGGGCCAAAAGCCGAACGAAGCCGGCAAACCGACCCGAGAAGAAAACCTCTCTTAATTCCGGAAGTAAGGCTTCCAACATTTTAGCGTACCTACCCCTACTTCTGCATGGCAGCACCAAAAAGGGTAAAATTTGCAGTAATTTCATGTTGACATCGATCTCGTAGCAGTAGCTGAGCTTTGCCTGAAGTGGTTTGCCCAAAATCGTTTGTGGCCCGCTGGGGTGTTTTCTAAAAATACGGTTTGAAAGGTTGCAACTCCTGCGAGACATCGTTAACCTTAGAAAATGTCACGTGATTAGCGGCGCCCCATCCGCCGCACTTGTCCGAAAATAGCTCGCGCTACCGACCCAAATTGGGCTTGAGACTTACGTGGGGCCCTTTGACCGAATGCAGCCCTGTTCGAGTCACAGGCGAGCGATTCGGTTTATCAACATATTAATATAATCCTTTGGTGCGAACTGTTCGAGCGTTAACTGCGGAGCATCCGAACAATAAACGATGCCAATCAATACGCCGCCGGTGGGCCGGATGGAGGCCAGAGAGGGCTCCGGGCGGAAATTAAGGCCCTTTCCTCGTTTACGAAGTCGACGATGCCGCTCCTGTCGATTCTACGTCTTGCTTGTTGCCGCGCGCGGCATTAAGGGATTACGCGAGGAGAATTAACGTTGTTATTGGCAATAAGTGAATGAGTGAAGGAAATCTCCGAAATTGGGGCCGGCATGAAAGCGCCCGCCCGGACCATAAAGCGCTTATTAAGGACTCCTTTGTTATTTATTTCCGTCCGGATCGGGGGCACAATGCGAACTTTCGAAGTCGCGGAATTAAGTTCGAAGCGAACGGATAAATTGGATATAAACTTCCGAAGAAGGGAAATATTAAGATGAGCGGACCGAAAACAATTAAGTTACAGGTGCCCCCCCGAAACTCCAGAAAGAGAACGACGAAGAGGGTGGCAACGATAGATTTTTGAATTTTTTTCGAAACTTTTACAGTTACTGAAAATCAAAATTGGGGACTTTTTCGTGTCGGGGTGGGTCACCTGTTGGCGCGTTAGGACCAGCTGTGCCAAATTTTTTATCAGCGGCCTTCTTCATCAATTGACGTTGTTTGTTTAGTTAGCATTCGGAATTTTCGCTCCGAAGCCAATTAAGCTGTACCCGTCCGATCTGCGCTGCCTGCACGCAAGGGCTTGATTGTCGGTTTTGTGTTAATTAAATCAATGAGAGAGGCCGCGCGTTTCGATGGTCGCGTTGTTACTAATACTTCACGACATGGTGATCGTGTTACAACAGTTGTTGTGGTTGTTGTTGTTGTTGTTTTCCGCCTGCCGTCTGGCCATTTTGTTCTGAAGAGGTCTTCGAGTGCAGACACGCCGGAAAATATCCTCTCACCGCCAATGGCGTTTTCCAGTTTTAAATACCAGCACGTGTACGGAGAAGTGCGTAATTTGACGTGTACTTAATTGACTTATTAATAGTAGTCGAGCCGGAGGAATTTTTGATAAGTGGAGCACAAGTGTGCGGATGTGGGGATCATAATTTCTAAAAAGGTTCTGATTGTTTTTTTTTTTTTGATTTGTTACAGAGGGAATCTGCTCAGAGGGATGCTGACCGAGAACGGCGCCTTCGCGCAGATAGCGAGTCTAGGGCTAAACAAGCCCTTCAAGAGGCTGCCCGGTGCAGGTCTAGACTCAAACTTCTCACGAACGAATTTGCCAGGTAAGTTTAATGTAAAAGCTTTCAAGCGACGACGTCACATTCATGAGGGTTCTCAGCTTCACTTCAAGCCAGCTCCTTTTTAGAAGCAAAGAACTTTTTTTCCGCCGCCTACGCTGCTAAAAGTTCTTTACCTAGGTTCGCGAAGACAACAACGCAACTCCACTTTAGAGACAGCGAATCTTGTTAAAGTGCCTCGTTCTTCTGCTTCAATTCTCCTTAAAGAGCTTTTGAAAAAAGTCGAATCAATTTTACCTACAAAGTTTCTCGAAGGACCAACCAGCGTACCTAGCAATTTACAAAATGGCGGAGTTAAGCAGGTATGACAGCTGTGTTGCTGCTAGAGGGCAATTTTATACAAAAAGCTAGAGAGAAACGGGTTTTGGAAAAATGGTGGAGGCGCCGGGTGAGTGTCATTTCCAACCAACTGACACTCTCTTGCCGATCATTACCTCGAAGAAGACTGACAAGTGACAAGAGCGCCAATTTAACATTACGCAATTCCGCTACGAAAGTAAAGTTCTGAAGTTGATGTTGAGAGATGATTTTCGCTCCTGGGGGCGACTAGGAGCCCGCTTCGACAAAAGAGGCCAGAAATCCGCGAATTTAAATAAATTTTCTCGCAGACTGCCTTTTAGCGACGTCTTTTCCCCGTTTCCTTCTGTGTTCGGTCATACCATTAGAGGGAACGGCATTCCTCCATCGTCCTTTTGTCCGAGAGAATCGTCGAAACTGCCGTAAGGACTCACGATCCGCCACGGTAGCCTAATAAGATAAGACCGTTTAGAATACACGTCGACTCAAATATTTGCTTTCGCTTTCGCTGTACAAATGCGGGGAGATGAGATAAGCCGGACGTGTTCCTTCGAGAAGAAAGAAAACTTCCCTTTCGCCCGCGTCTATCGGACTGTGTAAATCAAATTAGATAAACAAATGTAAAGGCCGAAGGGTGCCGGGATTAAAACTCAAAAACATCGGGACAAATGGGGCGGGGACTTCGGCAAAGAGATAATCTCTCGAGTTGTAGTTTAATTGAATCAACGACGACGAACCGTTTCGGGAACTGGAAAAGTTCCGGCGAGATTTGCGTAGAAGGCCGATTTTTCAGGGGCGCACTGAGCCAATCGATGCTTTCACCGTCGCCGCAGCTCTTGATGTTCCCCCTCAAATGTCGGGGTCCTTTGTCAACACTCGTATCAAATGTCAACGTGACAGGCGGAAATTAACAAGTGCACTGCTGTGCCCAAGATTCGTCGCGGTAAATAGTGCCCATCACGCTGGGATTGTCGAGGAGAACAAAGAGCGTCGTGGCGAAACACTGACGGGAATGGAGAGGAGCGCCGGCCCGGAACCTCGCCAACTCCACAAAGGGTTCAAACTCAAAACAGTAGTGGGATCCTCGAAAAAGCGATAGCGATCGAGTCGCTATCTTTACGATATCGGTCGCTTTGGAGGGAAGGGGTTTAGGGGAGGATCTTTTCAAAAATGCGAAACCAATCACTTTTCAGCAATTTGTTAAAGTAAAAAGTTTTCAAACTACCTAACCTAAGTATCATGAACGTAAACCTCGTGGGCTTTAACACACTAAAAATTGTCACTTATAATATTCCTAGTGCATTGATTATTTCCGGAAATTTTTTCGAATGCATTTCTAAAACGTATTAATTAGCCCGAGTGGAATATGCATGAGAATAAAATTTCCGGAAAAAAAAAATCAGGAAATTTTTATACTGTCATAGAAACGACACCGAATTCTGTTTTTCTATTAGCTACTTTTCAGTGTCGTGCGATTTTCATCAAAATGGATACCAACGATACATGATAACTTAATTCGGTAGTACATGTGCAAACATTTGGAAAAATTGATCATAAGAGTCAAGAGTTACGACAATATTCAAGAACTCTTCCTCCGTTATCAACCGTTTTCGAGAACATGTTTATTAAGAAAAGCCGTTTTATTTTCTGATTTTATATCCGCCTCTCAAGTTTGTAACAGTTATTCCGGGACACTCTGTATACAAAAATTGAGATATGCGTATGGATTCCAACTTGCGTTTCAATCTAACAGAGTTAGAATATAAGCTACTGTAAATTATGAATCCAACAAATTATTATAAATGTAACAAAATTTGTGGAAGATATTATTTTGGTATAGAAACATACTTTATTGTACGATTGTACCTAGCACTTTTGTTTACAAATATTTTATTGAATGTCCAAGTTGACTGGGATACAACGTTTATTCAAGGAATAATTAACATGTTTGTCGAGATTAAGATTTTGTAAATATTGCAAGCACGTTTTGAAGAAGAAATTCAAATAATCTAGAGATCATTTAAAAGTGGTTTCGGAAATGAAAATTGTTATTTTTTACCTACAAAAGTAATAATTTTGGTACATATTATGAACAACAAGATAAAGATTATTTAAAAAACCCTTGTTAATCTCCAAATAACGATAAATATGCACTATCCTGAAGAATCGCTTTTAAAGCAGCACCTTCCGACTTGTAGAAATGATTTCTACCAAAAACAGGTAAACTTGGGTATCGGAGGCCACCCTTCCACTTGTACCTGAAAATATCTGAAAATCCAGCCCCTAAGCCGTCATCTACCAATGCCATTTATAGGGATGCACCTTCGGAACACCAAAAAAGCGATAGCCTCTTGGAACTCTCTGTTTAACCGATGGAAATCCATAGCGACTCGGCTGATATCTAGCCAAAGCAACCGTTTTCGGTCGCTTAGAAGCGACTCGATCGCTATCGCTTTTTCGAGGATCCCACTACAGGGTTCGGTTTGGCAACGTTCGTTTCCTGGTCGCGAAGCCCTCGTCTCCTCCTACGCAATTTCAGTTGTTTTTCTGCTACTCGTTATTTCGTTAATTTCCAGCAAAGGGTTAAAATCAAGGCAGGCTCGGTTTGACAACTTTCGCTGGCCGCTAGGCCCTCGTCTCATCCTACGCAGTCCCGGTTCCCGGTTGTTTTTGTGCCACTCGTTATTTTGTTAATTTCGAGCATAAAATCTGAATTAATCTCGTTCCTCTTCATTTCGGGACAAAATTAATTACGTTGTGCGTGCGTGGGGGGCGAAAAATTCGCGTCTCTATACACTCGCGACTGACGTTGCTTTATTAACCAAACACGCTTTAATTAAACCGTTTAATTGGAAAGCTTTAGGAGAAGAAGCTCCGAAACTCTCCCATTCTTGGTGGCGAAGAGCCAAATAAAAAAATGTGTCCAATTTACATCGTCCCGGAATTAATTCGGTCCGCCGCCAAAAAAAAACTGCCACCGTTAAAAAAACAATCATCCCTGCCAAGAGTCGGAACATCGACGGCGGACCCCGGAGGAAGGGAGGCGGCGGCTCCGAAAGCCATTTTCCGCATTTTCCGGCGGATTTACATCAATTCTCCTCTAAACGAGTCACACAGTAACCCAAAGAACGGTCGTGTGCATCAAATAAAGGACGAACGCCGGCGCTAAAAAGTCTTTATGTCCGACGTAAAAAACAAAAACGTTATAAAACAAAATAAAGTCGAACTGAACTGGGGAGGGTGTCGGGGGGGAGGAGGGGGCGAAAGTGAAAACTGTAATAATCCCCGCGGGGCGGCGTGCACGCATATTTAGACAGAACGGCGGAAGAGGAGGATGATGTTTATTTTAGTTTGGAAAGTCGCGGGGCGGCGGACGATTGTCGAGGACTAATAGGATTTGGGACCGCCGCCCCCGAGGCTGAGTTGTAGCCGAGTTTCCGGGTGCTCAAGCTTGGGAAAGGACCGAACTGGGGCCCGACTCACGCGATAATCTACAGCTTGCGGTAGATTTCTCCATTGGCGTCCAAAATCTTTTTTGGAAGACCAACCAACTCTTGTTGATTTTATTTCGACAAACGTCGATGTTAATTTTTGCATTTATAGGTTCTTTCCTCAACTCCTAAACTTAATCATGTTCTTTGCGACCAAAGCTACTGTGGTTAAGATAGTTTTGTGGATCGGGAGTATTGAGTCCGCTGCAAGTTTGAGTCCATTACCAACTGAATCCTAAGAGACCTGATTAAAACCGACCCCAAACTGTTTGCTTGTTACCACCAACTTCCCCAATTTCCGCCCAAATCTGTCTTGCAGACGACACTCGATTTTCCCAAATGGTTTATATTTTGCAACGACGGCCGTCACCCGCCGCCACCTATTGAATTATTGAAACGTCGACAACTGCCACAAACCGTGTGTTTGCGTGCAACAAACCCGCAATTGATTAATATCGAGGTGGATCCGAACACCGGAACTGCATTCATCACAAACCGCCGATTCCAACAACCAGACACCCTCAAAATTGTTTCCAAACAACAAAACTACCCACCTACAATACCTATGCGAAATGTTACTTATGAAAATCCTCCCCGACACCGCACCACTACGTATAGGGGGTGGCGCAAGTACAAATTGACGACGTAACTTGTTTTGGCGTCGGAATAAGATAACTGCGTTAGAGTAAGCTGTGTTCGGGGGCGCTTCCGTTTATTAGTTGAAGTTGCTGTCGAAATTACTTCGTTTCCGATAGTATCGCTGTCAAGTTTACCCAGGGCGTTTGTGCGTGTGAGGAAAGGGGAGCGAGACACACGCGTGAATCATTCAGTTTGGCGAAGGATTTCGTCGGGATTAAATTTGAAGGGAACGTGACGGTTCCGGAGGGAGGTTGGAGCAATGTTGTTAAATTAACGCTCTTAAGTTGGTCGAATTTCAGAATGACGAGGCAACGAGGCCGGAGTCATTGCCGAGCAAATTAGCGGCGATTATGCGTCAAATTCTGATGTTCGTAGAACATCTTGCGTCACTAACTTCAGCGACTTGGTCTTTAGAGTAAATTTCAACGTCGTGGCGGCGCGCCTCGCGGCCCCATCTTCCTGTCCCGAGAAGGAGGACCACGTGGGTAATTGCACGGGACGAAGCGCGACGCAAGATAAAAACAAAACGGCAGCTGGAGAAGTGAAACGCTTTCGAGCAGTTTTGGCGGATGCGCCGGGTGAATCTTGATATCCGCGACGGAAGTAATTCGGTGTTCAATCAAAAACCATAAACGTACTCAACCGATACTTCGTTCACATTTGATGCAAAACGAACAAATAGGCAATGAGAACACGAACTTTTTTTAGTTGTGGCGTCGGTGTCATAATTAATGGATATCTAGAGTTATAACCAATGGTGGTGACATTAGTCAATAATTTTTTAAGTTATTTATTGTAGGTATTTTATCAGAAGCTTAACCATTGAGTCATAAATCAATTTTTTAAATTACATTAAAATTGAGGATGTGCTGCTATCTATGTCAATAGCTGTCAAAGTTTAGAGTAGTATAGCAGTGATGGTTCTGGCGCAAAATTCTCTGTTATTTCTTAAGGAGGTTCAAGTTAGCGTCAAGATCACATGTATGTACATGGTGTTGCCTACCCGCTAGGGGCGGTGTTTAGAAGCTGTTTAAAGTTGCTAGAAGCTATTTAGAGCTCTAGAATCTGTTTAGAGCGCTTCTACTTTTAGGCATGTCTTATTATTATTTTAATCCCTGAAGATTTCAACTTGAAGTAGAGCCGCCTCTTGGCCCTCTTTGAGCTGGATTCGCCGTCCATGTGACTTGACCTCCTTCATGTGACTCTTCCGCCTCCCACATTTAACAGCTAGAGACATTATCGGCGACGTAAACATGGTTTTATGCTTCCTGTAACAGAAGTCGCGTTCAAAGTGGTTCTCGCACTCCGGCCACCCGCCAGATGTCAGCGCGCCCGTTATCCAAACACGTCTTCCTTAATGAGTTAATTCCTCATCTCGGCCAGTCACTCAATAATAACAATGTCGAATAAAATCGAGCATCGACGGCACAAGGGGCCGTAAAAGTGCCAGTTGCGGCACCATCTGTCGGTAATGCTCTCCGGAATCAGCAGCTACAAGGGTCGGGGAGCTTCTTATTAAGTTCCCGACCCTTGGCGGAGGTCGCATTTGTCAACGATTTCAGCAATCGCGAATCGGAATTGGTCGCGATCGAAGAAGGTGCAAATAAATAATTCCGACAAGTAAACGAGAGACTCACAATAGGACTATTTCCGGGGCGGATGGAGGAAATTACGTTATTTACTTTTTCCCGACGTATATCTATATACGAAAGAGACCATTTAAATTTCAAATATTTACATTTCGCGAGGCTGGCGAATTCCGGCCGGGATTATTGCGAGGTTCCTGAAGGATCAATAGGTCCTGTCGAAGGTGAAAGTGGGAAACGTCAACGGAGCGGGAAATCGCTTCCTCGATTTCCGGTTGAGTAAAAACCCAGCAGATGATTGTTTAGAATCTCCAGTTATATGGAGACGTTTTGTCGGGGAAACGAGGGAAGAGTTTTCAATTAAAGCCTCTATCCCTGGATACGGCGATGATTTAAAGTGGTCCCGCGCCACCCTCGAGTTTTATGAACCCAATATGTACTAAATCATCCGCATATTGCCCGGATAAGGATAGTTTACTGGGCGATATCCTTGCGATGCTGCGGCCGCCGGAAATGGCGATAACGCCACCGCGCGTCAGTATCCGCCAAAATTCGCAATTAAAATTGCCTCGGAACTCGATTAAACCGAATCAGGGACGGAGGAGGACAAAAGGACGTCGAGTGCTCCACTCAACTCCTGAAGTGGACTAAGGAAGCGCTTGGCTGCTTCCAAACAACAAGACGAGAGGCGCAAGGAAACCGAGAGTCCTTGACGGAGTGACGTTGTCAGTTTGAGAGACGTCTTCGGTCCTGTCATTGCTTAAATTTTATTTTGTTTCGTGTGCCTCAATTAAGGGCGGTTTTGCTGTTGCAGGATGGAAGAAACTGTACGGGCAATGCTGGGATACAAGAAACAAGTCGAGCAACTTCGCCAGGAGAAGAACGCGTTAACGCTAGCTTTCGAGGTAAGTTCGCAAAAATTGTTCTTGATGGCCGCATCGTAAAGTGTCGTTATGGGGGAAAGGGATTGGGGAGGGGGCCGAATTGCGATTTGGGGTAAGGGCGATTTTACGTAGAATGACAAGTAATTTGGGGAGTTATGGGTGAATAAAAAAGTTTTCTTCCGAGCCACCTACGCACTTGTATGAGGCGTTACCGGACTTTATTGCGTTTTTCCACTTAGGCAGAAGCGCAGAATGCAAGTGAAAGCACAAGAAAATTGATGGACTCAAAAGCGGCCGGCTTGGTGGCCGTTCAATCAATCAATAAAAGTGTCTACGATTTTTTCCTATTTAACAATCATTTATTAATCACATTTGTTGCTAACTCGAGGTTACTTTTAAACGTTTGTGCAAGAATCGATGGTGGCGCCATCTATTAGGCGTAGTTGTACGCTGCAACTGTTGCGGCAACTGTTGTCGCGACTGTTGCAGCGTCTAAACGCGTCGATGGATTCCTTCGGCATAAAAACCGCCATAAAGCTCGGTATTTACATTTTCACGTGCCATTCATAAAAGAGCCACATTCCCCAGGTGCAAATTTGATGGAATTTCAACTAATAACTCCCGCCGTGTGTGATACATAAAGCTTTATTGCTGCTTGCGTTCGAGCCTATAAATGGAACTTTATAGTCCCTTTGTTAGAGTTGCCAAACTGCCATTTGTTACTGACGTTAAATTATGAACACCTGCCCATACTGCCATCATCCTTGCCCATTGTGTCTTTCATTCCGAAAATTACTTTTATTATTAGGTAACACTCATTTTTAGGTCATTAATTTTCTTTTTGTTGTCTCGACGCTAAGATTGAACAAGCATCTCTGTTTTCTGTCATAACTACTAATAAACCCTTCCGCAGTGTCCCTAATTCGCGTTTAATCGCTTCGAACACTAAGACCACCAGGTTCCGGCAATTTATCGGCGAAAGCGCGTCTGGCGCCGTCTCCAAATTGACTCGGGCGCCATCCAGGCCCATGCAGATGAAGTATTAACCCCCGAATCTACCGTCCACCGTTTAATCAACGGGACCCTTACAAGGGCGCAATTAACTCCTTATAAATAGTGCGTCCCCCCCTCTTTCGCGTACATATCTATTAAGGTCCTGAATAGCTGTTCGGTAATAGCGGAGCATTAAACCGCTATTGCCGGGTATTTAAGGGAGGACGGCGCGTCTCGACCGTCGCGGCCTCCCCCCATGACTTGAATTACCGACAGGGGGACGGCTGGGACGAACGTGACTTTGCAGGAAAATTTTGCATTACTTTCCCTGCACCTACTCGCCGAATTGATTTGTGGCAGGACACGAGGCCGACAACGTGACGGCAATTACGCCGAGGGTTGGCGCCACTGTTGCCGGGAAACACGGAAAAATTAACGGGTGAAGAAAACAACACGAAATTTGGCAAATGCAAAAATTTGAACTTCGAACGTGTATAATTGGTTGCCTACGTTCAGGTTGGGCTATCTACTGATTTTGGATTCTTAATAATTTGATACGCCTAAACAGTGTTAAATGAAACGATAGATGATGTTTATAGCGACCCAAACCTTCTGACGTTATTGTGGATAGCTGTAGGGGTGGCGTAGAAAACTGCAACCCCTGTTTCTGTTCATTTTCAATTTGTAGTGCTACTTTTTGGTTGTCTCGCTATTATTCACGTTGGTTGTGTTCTAACTGTTACGGTTTTTTGCCAAACACTTGTCAAGTAATCACCAATGGTGAGGTGGAATGTCCACTGGTAGATGAACGATTGTTCTATGTCAAATTGCTGTTCTTATCGTGTGCCGTATGGGCAAGCCCCGTTCGAACGAGGAGGTTTGAACGGTAACTGACGGCTGACCGAGGCCGTGAGGTGCCGTTTTGCTTGAATAAAATCGCGTTTGTCGCCTCGCAGCCCCGCAAACCGGAACGACGAGATCATCGTCCCACTTTTCGTCTTAATTAAATGCGAGATTGCATCCCCGCGACGTAAAATCCGCCATGTTTTCGGTAAACAAGCGAAATTATTGCCGAAATATTAAAGAAGATGAGGCCGTAAACAGCGGGCGAATCGGGTCAGTTTTCGCCGAGATGACAGCCCAAAATGAGCAACATCCATTCTCGAAATTAAGGGGTGGTTCCTCCTTTGGATCAAGAAATAGATAGAGAGAGCGGGGGCGACTGTTTAGTATCCGCCGTTTCGTCATTATGGTCGACGATGTGACGAAATTTTAAGATTGATCGCTGTTGCGATGGACGCGATGCATTACTCTTCATTTAACGGCTCCTAATTGACGGCTTCGTGCGGAAAGTACTTAGTCATAGAGTTGATGATTATCTGCTCGAAATTTCAACCCCCACTTAGGGGTGGCGAAGGAAACAGGCACCAGCCCTCGCAGCAACGGAACGCCATCTTACCTTGCTCAAAATTTATAGAAATTAACTTTCGCGTTTCGTCACTAGGGTTGTAGACCGAGTGGTAGTTTTCAAAGGAAAGAGAGGGTTTCTTCAGTTTGAGCTTCGGTCACTTTCAGTAAAGTATTTCTCATACTACCACCACTATAAACTGGATGAAGAACTGTTTGGGAGCAATGAGTTATTCGAAATTGTATTACTGGTTGCGTTTTGCGATCATATAAATGGGATGAGACACCGTTTGGAAGGGTTGAATTGTTGGAAGTTGTATTGCTGGTTGCGTTTTCCGAAAATTCTGCCCCCTTGGTAACCTTGGGACCTTTTAGTGCAGCTGAGGCGGAACGCGCTCTCCCGCTTATCCCCCGGCCCTAATGACTGCTGTTATTTTTTAATCAGCGCCCCCGAGCGAATGAATTGGGGAAGCCCCTCTCGCTAATTATTGCTTTTTTTTAATTCCACAAAAGTCGAAACCCATTACGGCCCCCTGAGCCGCGCTTATTCATACCATAAATATTGAATCTCCGACTAAATATTTGCTTTCAATTACCCGCCACTGCTTTATTTAGACCCCGGTCGCTACCGGCTCAAACCGAAGCTCCTTTCACGGCAGATTAGCGAACTTAATTACTTATTTAAAGTCTCTTTTCACTTTCCTCGTTGCGAATTAACGCGACCGGAGTTTTCCGGTAGCGAGATCGATCGGACAGAAATCCGGGTGATGGGATTTTATTTTCGGGGGAGGGACCGACTCGACGACGGCTCCTTGAAGAAAAGGAGGCAAATGAGGCGCATAAACCGAGTTAGCCGTAACAAGGTTGTGTGTAGTGCCGGTGAGGGACGGCGATACGCATTAATAAAAAGATGTCGGGAAGGGGGCGAACGCGGAGGGTTTCACCCCTTGTTTGCATGAAACCGCAGCCGAACCGTCCCCTCTGGCCCCGCTGCCCACCTCCCCGGGCCGAATTACATTATTACCGATACACGGCGGGATTTGGGACGGATTAATTGGCGGGATTTCAAGATTGCGGCAGATGAGTGATGGGCACTGACTTTGAAGGGCACCCCGCCAGATTACTTAAATCAAGAGGCCGAAGCTTCGAACTCTCCTCGGGGGCGTAGGTCAGTTTTGAGACCTCCCCCGAGTTGAAATCGAAATTAATAGGACGCGATCCTCCTCTTCAAGCCCAACAACCCCTTTGTTAGATTCAGCTTAAACCTCCCCGCTTTAGCGCATGAAGGAGACTCCTTCCTGAGGTATTCCGCAATACGATGTATAGTAACTGTGCAAGTACTATGGAGCTTAACTACTTATGTGTCTATAGTAAGTACCAAATCGATGGTTAGTTGTAAGTAGTAATAGAAGGGTTTTTATCTGCTGGGGGTCGGCCGGGGGTGGTCTTGTCCAGGTCGACTTTGGCAAGTGATGGCGCATAATTCGGCGGGTTGATCGGGCCGACCGCTGCCCGTCCCTCGACTTCTGCGTGTCCCTGAATATTCACGAGTTAAGGTCCCGAAAGTTGCGCCCCCGACGCCACCCGTGTCTCGCAACACGCCCGGTAATGCGAGTTTAAATTGTAAATTGCCGTCGTGTTGGCAACTATTCGGCTAAAACTCGCATCTCCGTTGATTAGTCGCGGCCGTAACAGCGCTGCGTCCGCATTAATTCGCGTACAAAAAGTGCCGTCGCACGCAACGCGGAAACGATGTGAACACACCATTAATCCGGGGGTGCGCACACACACGCGCACAACATTACTTCCGCTATCTCGTACTCGAACAATTAAACTCGAGTTGTTTGGCCGAGATGATGAACGTCACGGTTGGGTTGCGGCAAGGGCAATGATAGGGAAGTAACGGTTACAATAAGGACGCGACTCCCGAACTTCCAGATTTAACGCTCCCAGCTAAGTGTCCAACATTTTTTATTTCCATCCTTTATCCCAAGAACTTGCAACATTTGGGGAAGCAGCTGGGTGCTGCCCGGAGAGCGTCTTGTTTGCCCTAGCTACTGACTCGCACCAGTCAATTTTTCTACAGCTTCCTCCTAAGTACACATTTCATCGTCAGTACTGTATAGTTGTAGATGTTTCCTCGTTGCCTCTTCGAACCCGGAATTATCCCGCGGTTTTGCGCTAATCCCCGGAAGTGTGTCTAATACGTGGCGTATATTCCAATAAACATATAGCTGCGCCTCTGGATAAGCCCCGCGTTACGCGCTAATACCCCGGTGTCGTGTTTGGACTGTTTCAGATGTTCGGGTATTAACTGCACCAAAGTATGCACAGGGGCGCGATGTGGGGGTCTAATGAGGGGAGACCATGTGTGTTTGTGCATGATTCGGTCGTGTTTCCCGTACCGGTAACGGGGAAGCCCCCACCGAATCGATATCGAGACGACCGCCGGTCCGGCCGAGTTTCGGGGGTTGCACCTCCGAAATCCTCCCTTTTCGTGTTTGCATGGTCCTTAATCTGGCGCGGTATCGTTATCGGGTGTTGTGTCAGACCCCGGGCGATCCGGTGACTCAGGTCGCGAACACCACGGTATCAGCCAAGTTCCAACGGCAAGTGGCGCCACCACTACCAACTAGTCCCCAGTCGATAGGCCCGGTGTGAAAGACAACTTAGCCGCAGCTGATAACAATTTGTTTTCTCACAACCCTACCGTTCCCACCCTGCAGCTTTCACCACTCCTTTCAACCACCAATTTTTTTCTTCCTGCTTTTGTTCCTCTACTCCTGCTTTGTCTTTTATCTTTCCTAAGAAAATTTACTGTTAAAAGTAAGAAATGAAATTGCTACTATCGAAGTGGAGACTGATTGAACTTGCAAAATGTATTTTAAGTTGCCTAAATACGCGGGGCATATGGTGGGTTTCTTTGTAAAATGTATTTTGGGTTGCCTAACACGCGGGGCATTTGCTGGGTTTTGACAAGGGTCAAAGTGTGTTCGAAAATTATCCGTTTGTTCGCCTCGCTCGACCTCATCCTGATTGATGGTTCAAGCTGCAACAAAGGAAGCAACTGACGCGTCGTTAATGTCGACGAGGCGTTTTTATTTTCGATTTAACGACTTTCAGTTGTGACGAGGCCCGTTTTACTGACCCTTAATTGGACGGATCAGTGTTAAATCGCCGTTTTTACGCCGAAATCGGTGACCCAAAGATCACCAAGTTCATGCCGACTTTCTTCGCAATGAAGCGAAGAACTTACTTTTAGTTCCAGATGACTTTTTGGCGACCCGTGAAAGTTATGGAGGTTTCTTTTTTGCAGAACCGGTGCCAACAATACCAGACCACGATCAGCCGTCTCAACAATGAAATCTCGACGCTGCGCCAACAACTGGTGCACGTAGGAAACGAATCTAATCCCGAGGAGATCTTGCAGGCCCACGCCGCCGCCCTCCACCGCCATGCCGAAGAGTCCCGCAAACAGTACGAACGTTGTCTGGACGACGTCGCCAACCAGGTCGTCAGAGCCTTGTTAGCGCAAAAAGTAACTTTTCGTTGATATTCGGGAGTGTTGTCAATTATTTTTTTGTTGATTCGACAGGGCTTACGCGAAGAAGTCGGCGTTCTCAACGGAAGGATACACGAGCTGGAATCGCAAAATCGAGCCTTAACTTCCATGCTCGTTCACCAGTTGCGAGGAGACACCCCCGCCCCCTCGTCGTCCGATACAGAAACCGCCACCAAACCATCCACTCCCGACGACGGCAACGTCGCCTCGTCGCCCGCCGTCAACGAAACCGTCGACTTCAGACATTGCAATTCGTTCAATTCGGAAGTGTTGGAGGAGAGTCCGCGCGATAACGAAGTGGCGATTTCCTATTTCGACAAGCGATTGTCGGCAACTTCCGAAATTTTAGGTACATTTCTGTTAGTTAAGGCGATCCGTTCGGGGGTGATGACGTGCTGAATTTGCAGATACGAGATTGTCGCTGGAAGACAAAAAAAGACACCAAGTGTTGACGAAGCTATGGACGGAACTGAAGGGGACAGAAGTGACGCCTAAGAAGCTGCTGGAAGCCCTCAGTGCGGTCGATTCGGCGCTCTGGGTGCCGCCGCAGAGGCCCGTCTCGCTCAATCTGCATCTACCCATCCTGCAAGCGGCCAAGTATCGCAGGAGCAGACCCGTTCTCGGTTAGTCTAGAACTAAAAACAATTGAAATTTTTTTTTTTTCGTATCTCTCGAATGATCAAAATTTCAGCGCAAAGCAGTTCGAAGAGTGAAGAGGAGACGACCGGCAACGAGTCTCCTGAAAGCGGAAACCGCGACGAAGGTTACTCGACTATGTCCTCGGATGTCCAGGCCGATTTGACTAGAGGCTCGGGCGAAGCCATCCCCAACCGCGGTCTCGAAGACCTCAAAGAAGCCACCGACGAGACTGACATCGCCGAAACGCGCCTTCTCGTTACCGACAATAAAGATCCCGATATTCTCTACATTCCCTTCAACCTACTCAATCTCAAGCCGAGGTAACCAGTTGCTCGGTCTCTTAATTGTTCCATCGTAACTTTTTCACTTTTTCAGAAATAGTTATCCTCCCGGCAAAGACATGTTGCCCTTCCAGCACATTATGAGGAGTTTTTCCGACTCGCACCTTTGCATCAAAATAACGACAGCGCCAAGTCCTTGCTACAGTTTCAGCTCGCCAATCTCCAGCAGCCCATCGATTTTTCTCCTCGACATCACCGAGAGCAACCCGTTGAGGAGAGCAAGGGCCACCAGCACTCTATGGGGTAAGGCGACTTGTTAGAGGCTCGCCAGCAATTTTTTTTACAATAGACCACATTAAAAATTCAGAGCGCAAGCGCTATTCGGGGAGGAAGACAACCACATGTTGTGGCTTCCATCTGTCAAAATCCTATGAGATCTAGTGAACTGCGCATGCTCCCAAGAACCTACCTAATTTACAAATTACTGGTGAAAGGGGAAATTGCATAATAAAATGTTTATGATTGTTATTGGTCTTTAGGTAACGCAAATTTGGAATTCTGTGATGACAAGGCGTCGCCGCTGTCCTGGTCGAGCGCTGCCGAAGAGCGTCTGGAGTGCACCACGTGGGACGCCGAATACATCCAACAGTGGTTGCGTCTCGACGAGACCAGATCGGCGCTCCAACAACAACACCGAGACATGTTAGAACTCGAATACGACCGTGCCGAACTCGAAGATTGGAGTTTGAGTCTTTCCAACGACGATCTCCGCGAACAATTCAAACGAATGGAAGCGCTCACGCCCGGTCAAATATCGATATCGACGTTGCCCAGCATTCAGGAGAACAACGCTCTGGAATTAGAGGAGGACTCCAACGAGTGTCTCTGGAACGATTCCAGTTACATGATGGACAAGGAGGGTCGGGAACTGGTGACGTTGCTGATGGACAATTCGGCCGGACACAACGAGAAGCCGTGGCCGTACGCGGTCATGAGCCAAATCTCGCCCGATAACAGCTGGTCGAGCGGCTCGGATTGCTGCAATTCCCACGAGCCGGAGACCTGCTCGAAGAGGTCGTCGGCGGCCCTGAGCGGCTGCAGTGATGACACCGGGGAACTGCCGGCGGTAGGGACCGATTTTACGAGGGACTTTTACAGGTAAGAACAATTAAGAGCTAATTCAGTCCCAGCCGGACGATTGTGGGTCGTTCACAACCAAAGCTGGTGTTAAATATGAATCCTTTCGGCTATAACTGTGGTTTCTTTTGTTTAGATTGGTGAAGTTCGAGAGCACCAAGAGCCTTGCATCCACGTCTTCCAGAAGCCTCGGCGGCGCCCTTAGCGAAAACGGGGACCACCGCGAGGCGGCGCTGCACAACGTCCTGACGTTCATCGCCGAACAACAAAAATACGTAAATTCCCGCGAGCACAAGGACTGTTCGTCGCGTCCCTGTTCCGTGAACGACATAACGAAAGAGTTCAACATTGAGGGACCCCCTCAACGTTTGGGCGATTTAAAAATCTGCGACAGCGACACTTGTCTTATTAAAACCGATTCCCCCAAATCCGACATAGACGAGAACTACGTCACTTTAAAACAATTGTGCAAAGAATACACGTTAAACGAACAGAACAGTCTGAAAGACGAGATTAAGCAGAATATCGCGTACGCGGACGAAGTGTGTTTAGTGACGCCCCTCGACGTTGAAAGTGAGAACTGTTCGAATATCTGCGAGCGACCCGTCGATATTTGTAGCAGTATCAGCGTCGAGATAGCATCGACGGACTATCAGAGCGATTTGGCCGATAGCGTGATCGAAATTAAAGAAAGTGATCTAACCAAATCTAGTGATACGACATGCAGTGATACTTCGGGGAACAATTGCGAATCGCTGACGACGTCGAGCGTCAGCACGCCGGACACTGTCGTCTCGAAGATACCGCGGAGGAAACAGAACGTTTCGAAAATACCCGTCAGTCCGGCGAAGAAACTGGAGAATAGTCAAGAAACGAAATTGCCAAAGAGTAAAATTCCGCACAAGAGGACGAAAACGACGGGATTACAAAAGGAGAAGATCGTCAAGGTGAAACAGGATGTTCAACAGCCGCAACATGTGATCACTTCGGAACGGTTGCCTCAATGCTCGTCGGGGGTTATTAGCAATATTATCGATGGACCTCCGCATAGGGCGGTCAGTTTTCACGAGAGGGCGACTTCCAAGGATGTTATCGACGAGTTGAATCGGATGATTAAAAACGGTGATGAGTGTGCCAGTAGTCAGGAACAGGGGGAAGGGGGCGGCGGAACCCCCCGACTGGATCAAGGATGCAAGCCGACGGGGTGGGTGCATGTCGAGAGGGACATCGACTTAACCGACCCGAAGGTGAGGGGGGGCTTTGGTCCTGTTTAAGAAAAGAAAAAATTACCATCCACTCTTTTCTATTGAGTGTTGGTGGTGTTACAGTTTCCTGTAAATCATCTACTACAAAGTTGTTCAGAGAAATTATGTTAAGTATTTCGATGATTTTTTATCTGTGATTAATTGCTCAGATGCCGGTATTACAGTTTCCTTTAGGTAGTTAGCCAGAAAGTTATTCAAACAACATCAATCTGATCTAAAGTGTTGAAATAATTTCCTATCTAGAATTAAGAAGTATAACTCCTACTAAGTAAATTAATAGTGCCCTTTCAAGTTCTGAAATTATACGAACGTTTCAGGCTATTCTCATCTTAGATGCCGGTAATACAGTTTTCTTTCCGAAGACTTCTGTAGTGAATTAAAAACTTAATGTAAGGCGCGAAATAAGGTTCTGTTGAGCACCCAATACATCTTGTCGGTATTGCAGGTTCCGCTAAACGTATTTAATGAGATATATTTAATGGTTTTCCAGGCGAGAGCCAATTTGCTGGACGTGATGATGGCGTCTGTCTCTAGTGATTCTTCTCCGACGTCGTCGTGTGGCGGTAGCGTCGCCAGTGATTCCACCGAAGACCCTCCCGATTACGGTCATCTGCACAGAATTCACAGATTCCACCGACAGAAGAAAGGTATTAGTGGCTTCGTTGTTCAAGTAGCACCATTACTCCTCGATTAGTATCTAAAGTAGAACCTTTTTGGTTTGTAATTTTTTACCATTGCGTTGTTCATTTCTTCACCACCAACCCGCATGTAGTTGCTTGTTTAAGTAGACACTGCCTAGAAAAAATTTCACTACACCATAATGACCAATAAGTTTGAGTCCCGAACATTTATTTGTCCGTTCAGCTGAATGAACTCGTTATCAAAACCTGCAAAATTTGGTCATTTTTTAAAATTCCCTTGAATGAACAGAACCTATCGAAAAAGTTACATAATTCTTACCATAATTCCTTATGTATAGTTCGTAGTTTTAGTAATCAATACTAATTGAACAATTTGTTGCTATTATTTTACTTGTGAGCGGCCCAACGCCGCTGTTTTGCTGGCGCCAGTGGCGCACGTTTCCTCGGTAGTCGCTGCTGCCGGAGCGAGAGAGTTGTGTTGGCCGCTCTGTTCAGGGGTTTGTTTACTGTTCGGTTTGAGTTGACGATCAGTAAACAGATCCCTCTTCAGCTGAGCGTACTGTACAAATGTTGGGGATTTCAAGCTTCGACCTCGGCACCCTGCACGCCCATCACGGAGACGGCGGTCTGATCTTACCCCATCAATGCTTCCAGCCAATGCGGCCCGGCCGGAATTGGCGGTGGTGAGGGCGTCGCTGGCAACAGCGCGCCCTACTATCATCGGCCGTTCGGACTTCTTCGTCCGTTACGGAGAAAAGGAAATGGAGGCGGTGGCCAGTTTCGATTTTCTCGACGAATTCAGCACGACGAGCGGCTCTGTGAGTTGTTCGATAGACGAGAGTATGGAAGAGGAGTTCAAGACGAGCGACGAACGAATGGTCCAGTTGAAAGTCAGCCAAGTTTGAGCGGAGGCTCGAATCTCAGTCACTAATTTATTCGATTTTTAATTTTATATACGTCGTATTTATTGTGTATATGTAAATTACATTATTTATACCCGGAGAGTAGCAGCATTTTTGTTTCGACAATGTAAAGACAAATAACTTTGATTAAGTGCGTTTAGTGTAGAGCGAGCTTAGCTGATAAGACTGTAAATAACACTAATCAACCGTATTTTTCCTAAAATCAAACTTAATTGTTTTAGTTCTTTTCCAAGCGGAACGAATTATGTGTGGTACAGTCAAATGTACTTTTGTGATATACTATAATTATAAAATTTATTCAGCAAAATTGGTGTTACTATATTATCGTAAGTATACAACCCACCAGACATCTTGTGTAACTTTGGCCTACAAATTGTGATGGTTTCATTGCACAAAACTTTATTTTTCTAACCGGTTCTTTTTTCCAAATCTCCAGATGATGTGTGCAATATACCCGTTTCGAATTTTACGTTTATCTCTACCGGTCACCAAAAGCAATCCCTAGATCAGTGTAGACTACTACAATGTTGAAACTGTATAAACTGTGTGTAGAGTGTATTTTTATATAGGGTACTTATTTATATTTAGTACAAAATCTAGACCATAAATACATTATTATGATGACGTTGGTTTTATTTTCACGCAGGGATTCCCCATCAACTTACAAACTACGCCATTTCTGTTTTTCCCCAATTGCGCGCCGAATTATGCTTAATACACTTGAAAGTTTTACTCTAAATTATTATCGTGTAAACATCGTTTAAACCTTACCTTGAGAATTAAATTAAATCAAAAATGCTTAATGTGTTGCCTACCGAAAGAATTTAATTGTTGCGCAGTTTCAATCATTTTCGCAAAGCGGGGAAGCCCACGTGCACTATTTTAAATATAAAAGCAGTTCAGTCTCAGTCCAGGGGAGTCTCCAATTTGGTGTTCTAGTAGTCAAAAGTAAATTAAGTGATTGTGAAACATGATTTATTGGCTAAAATTTGTCGCAATCGACGAATTTTCTATTATATTTTGGATATTTGGCCTATTATTTTTTTATGTTTGTGAGAAATTTTCGAAGAACAACCAAAAGACCGAATTAATTCCAAAAAGTGTTAACTATCACTTTACCCGAAAGTGCAATTACGAGTGCGGATTTTGCTTTCACACCGCAAAAACCTCCTTTATGCACGAACTGGAGAAGGCCAAGGAGGGTCTGAGAATGCTGAAAATAGCTGGTAAGTACTTGCTTCTTCTTCTCATGAAATCATAATTTAATCAGGGCAACACCGTCTCAATTTCTAGAAGATAACTGTGGCATTTTGTCATTTTAAAAAAGCACTTTTGATGCCTAGTGTGGACACCCTTATTTAAAGAAAAACTAATGTGACACCTTTGGTCACTAAGAAAGTACTTTGTATCTATTTGCAAGTTTCTAAATTTTCAAAATATTTTATATTTACAAGTTTTGTGTGCAACAATGTATTGCAATAATTCTTCTCGTGCGGTCATTAATTTTTTAATAGTTAATAAATCATTATGGAAATGTTAGGAAAAATCATTGTGAATACTTTGTTGCATTCAAAAATATATTTTTATACTCACTACTACCGGTACTCAGTTCTACTTTCAAATAATATATTCAAGCATGAGTTATTGTTTTAAGTTTAAATATTTATGAACCATTTTATCGCTACTTTATTGTGTCTAGTGGAATGCACTGAGAAAGAGTAAGTGATACGTGCATAATAGATAATTTAGAGACGCTAACAAACGCACATTTTATTTATTCATGCTGAATAGTATCCGGAATTTAATTTACTGGTTAACTAACGCTGTTGAGGTGACCAAGAGAGTGAGGAAGAAGGTCTTGGAAGCTACATAATCAAATAAAGAAACTTAATTTTTGGGTCTGCAGGCATGGAAAAAATCAACTTCAGTGGTGGCGAGCCGTTCCTGCCCCAGCGCGGCAACCACCTAGGCGAGATGGTGAAATTCTGCAAGAAAAACCTGCAACTCCCCTCCGTCACTATCGTTTCCAACGGCTCGCTAATCACAGAGAAGTGGTTCAAGAATTTTGGCGAATACGTGGACATCATGGCCATTTCCTGCGATTCCTTCAACGAAGACACCAACAAGGTGAGCAACACAACTTTAATACCAAAATTACCAAATATTTTCCTTCAGGCGATTGGACGGGGTCAAGGCAATAACAAGAACCACATAGAACAGTTAATGAGAGTGAGGAGATGGTGCGAAGAAAATCGAGTACTTTTCAAAATCAACACTGTCGTCAACACGTACAATTTCGATGAGGATATGGCGGAGAACATCCAGAAAATCAACCCAGTTCGGTAATTCCTCCAGTTCGATTCGAACGCCCTCTATGTTGAGTTTTCAGGTGGAAAGTGTTCCAGTGCCTGTTGCTCGAAGGCGAAAACGCCGGACCTGACGCTCTGAGGAACGCAGAACGTTTCTACATTGATGATGATAGTTTTGATAATTTTTTAGAAAGGCACAAGAGCGTCACTTGTTTAGTTCCCGAGTCAAACAAGAAAATGCAAAACAGTTACCTAATTGTAGACGAATACGTAAGCAATTTTCTTAATTTAATAAATTGTTGATTTTTCTTCTTTTTTAGATGAGATTCTTGGATTGCACGTCCGGCTCAAAGGTTCCTTCCAAGTCAATTTTGGACGTGGGGGTTGAAAACGCCCTGAAATTTTCCGGCTTCGACGAAGCCATGTTTAAAAAGCGGGGAGGCTTCTACAAGTGGTCCAAAGAAGCCGAAAAGTTGTCGTGGTAGCATTGTTAGAACCCCAGTATTATGTTAGAATAGTTTTATTAATACAATTTTAAGTCAAAGACAACAAGTGTTTATTGATATTATTTACACTAACAAAATTTCACTAATCAACCTACTCAATATTACACTGATTTGAAGGCGATTGAACCCGTTTTCGACTTGTTGGCATTAGTCTCTTTCCGCCAATCAACCCCCCTAACTTGGGTGTTCCTTGAAAATTATTGTTATTAAAACAGTACAGAATCTCTACCTTCAAAATTGGACAAATATTATAGGACCGGTTATCCGGCAATTGCGTAAATACAATTTATTTAAATTAGAAATTACAAAGTAAAAGTTATTACAAAACAACAAACTGCGATAATTGCTCAAAAATGATGAATCAACCAGTAAAAAATCTCAGCCAGCAAAATCGCGCCATCTTTGGCCTGAAAACGATAATCAGAGTGTAAATAGGGGCTCTATCGGACCTAGAATTACAAACAATCGATAGCTTAACGGTGGATCTTAAGATAAGCGTCTTCAAATAACTCCAATTCGTGCGCTATATAATTCGCCTTGTTCCTCAACACTTTCGCTCTTCCGCCAGCGTTCTCCAACGTTGCCACTTCCGTTTCCAACCCCCTGAACTGCGCATTCATATCTCTGGTAGCCTTATCGACCACCTCGCACAATCTCGCAAAAGTCGTGCTCAATTCCTGCTGTACTTGATGGCTGCAATTGGCCGACGTCAGATCCACGATCATTTTCAATTTTCTGGTCGCATGATTGACGTATTGCTTCTTGAACAACTTCTCTTTGGCTTTGTTGGTCCACGTGAGGCGTTCGTAGAGATAAAGGCAGCTGTAGACGGCGCCGGTGACGGCGATGACGCGCCATCCGACCGTTTTGAAGAGGAAACCGGCGACCAGCAGACAACCCATGGTGCCCTGAGAAGTGGCACCCATTATGGCCAAACGCGATATTATCGACCAATCGTCGACGGACGGCGTGTTGTAGATGAGGCGACCGTCGAACTGGTCCACGGGAGTGGAAGGGATGACCGAGCTGTGCGGGCTGTCGCGTTTGTTTTTCAAGGCGAGGAAGGTGGCGCCGCTGCCGGCGAACCTCTGGATCAGGGTGGTGATTCCCCAAGAAAATCTGCACGGGAAAAAAAAATTAGGTTCGGCCATCCCGGTCCCCCACATTTAACAAAAAAAAAAAAAAAAAAACAACATTAGCCACGGCGCGCGTCGTGGTTAACGTTGTTTCTTCCAAAATGACTAAACGCCGGCTTGCCACTAAAAGGCTTAAAATACGAACAAAACACCTTGGATGTCACTGACAGTTGTCAACTGTCAAACGCGCCCAACTGTAAATTTCGACAAATTTGCGTTCAACGGGAAAAAAATTAACGTTTAATGTGGAACGGCAGTTACCTAAACTCTAAATCCTCGTGAAAGTCGGCGCAAAGATTGTCGCAGTTGAGCCTGTAGAGGATCTCGAACGGCTGCCTCCTCGGCAGAATGATGTTGAAGCCGTCCGAAGGCATCAAGCCCTCCATCCTCTCGGTCATTTCTCTTTGGCTGGCTTCCATGTTCATGGCGAGAGCGGTGGAGAGTCTCGCTCTGAGGTTCGAACCTAAACCGGTCTCGACGTGCAAATGCAACTCTTTCTTGTAGACGTTCAACACCAGCGGTTCGGAGTGGAAAGGCAAATTGAATTCGTCGACTAAACCGCTCAATCTCCTTATTTCTTCGTTTAGAGCCTTCGAGACGCGCTGCTCGACATCCTCGACCATCTGGCGGATCTTCTGCTTCATCTCTTGCGTTATTATAATCAACTGTTCTTCGGTGTAATTGATTCTGTCGGTAACTTCCTTCTTTCGCTGCAACTTGGTCTCTTTCAGTCTCTGGGCGTCGTTGAAAACGTTGTCTAAGATTTCGCGTAATTCGCTGTAATTATTCGCATTTTTTTTTCCAACTGGCTAGAAAAAAAATTTCAAAACTCACTTTGCTATGTATTTGCCGCGTTGCGAGTGCTGGTCGAATTTCGTTTTAACGGCCGATTTAGAGATGCACTCTTCGAATTTCCTTTCAAAATCCTGAAACTCGAAGTATCTGGTTTGGAAACCGTCGGTTAGGGGCGTCGAAACGGGCTGACCCTGTTCGGCCAGACGGGCCTGAAGCGCTTCTTTGGCCGAAATGAAGAAAATTCGCTCTTCGGCTTCTTTGGACGAACAGACTTTCAGCTCTTTGACCAGAAAATCCACGGCGCGCTCCTGGTGCTGCCTCCGGACCTGAGCGGAACAGAAAAAGTATGAATAGGGCGAGTGGCTTGAATGAGCACGAGTTTTGTGTAATCGCAATCGCAGCCAACTCACCTCTTCCTGCTCATTGCAAAGCTTACATAAAAAAATTCTAATTAAACAATGGAATGATTCAAAGGTTTTCATGGAAAGAAGACTTAAAAAGCGACTAAACCATTTAACTGTGAGAATGGTAACGATCACGTATTTTCCACCTGAAGGCTAAATCTACTTCTCAAAAACTGTTAATTAGATGATAAATGTGCAATGTGCAACCTAATTAACATTTTTTGACCAACCCGTCAACCACGTGACTCTTAAACACGATCTGATGAGCTACAAAATATTTTGGTCGCCACTGACAGTTGCTAACCGTCAAATGCCAAAGAAATAAAAGTAAGTTTTGATCAAAACGGCGACAGACGATACGCTGGCGTCACATTCAATCACTCTGAATGACTCCGTATACAAAATGTGAGAATTCAATATACAGGGTGATTGACGTAAGGCCGTGCATTAGAAGTTTTTCAACTTGCAGTTGGATTAAAAAATATTTCAAGTCCTCCAGCTACACAACTAACTGTACTTTATGATTTGCTTAATGATACAGGGTGGGATAGATTACTGTAACCACTCCTGCGCCTCAACGAGTGGCTGCTGTTCACAAAATGGGAACTTAAAACAATAAGCGATGCAATGCAAACAAAATTGAGGTGTTGCCAAACTGGGTGCTCCCAACCACCACCTACCTGGTCCAAAAACTCGGGTTCTGAGGCGGACGCGTCCCATCGATTGTTCAGGATGAAAATGTTGGGTTTTGAAAGTCGCGTCGACACCTTATGAAAGAAGTTTTTCTCCTGAAAGCAATAACGTGAAACCTTGAAACGCCCCCTACCGGCGATAACAGTACCGTAACCATTAGGGTTGATTCGGCGTTTGCCACCAAAACGAAAACGTCAGCATCCAAACAGTGTTTGTCTATCCATTCGTCGAGGTTGGGAGTGACGTCGACTCCCGGTGAATCGACGAAAACCACGTCGTCTCTCAACAGGAGGCAGCGGTTTCGCGGCCAGTACACCCGCACCAGTTGAGATTCGTTGAGTTTTTCTTTGCAGAGGGCGTGGGCGAGCTGACCTACGGACTCGACGGCGCAATGGTCGGACGAACCTTCCAACACCAAGTAGGGCTCGTCAGTGGGGGAGCCCTCCACCTTTGGGAAATAATTCAACAATTACCGCCATTTCCCGGAAAATTTCTCCCTTATGGGGGTTAAAAAAAAAGTATCGCAAAATACGTTACTCACTTGCAGGAAACAGTTGGTGGTGTGGCCGATGCCGCTCGGTAGAATCTTGTCGCGCAACATGGCGTTAATTACGGAGCTTTTCCCGTTGGACGTGCGGCCGAAAAACGCGACTTTCATGTGATCTCGGCTGAGGACGTCGCGGATCCCGTGAACTTTCCCCACAAACTCCTCGGTCTTCTTAACTTGGGCGGAATCGACGATTTCGGGCAACCGGTCGATTTCTACAACAACAACAATATTGTCGTTGTCACAACTAATTAGAATAGGTACCGTGCATGTACTCGACGGCATCTTTGACGTAATCCTCGATTTCGCCAAAAATATCATTGATCTTCTTCTTGGCTTTCACGAAGATCTGCAAAGGGGAGTTATCAGTCGATTGGCGGGCGGTCCTGGGGTCGACCATGCCGGCGGCCATGGGGGCCCGATTGTGCGGACCATCCCCGGACATCAAAGAAATTGTGCGATTTATGTAAG
This sequence comes from Schizotus pectinicornis, assembly GCA_951805265.1. Taxonomy (NCBI): domain Eukaryota; kingdom Metazoa; phylum Arthropoda; class Insecta; order Coleoptera; family Pyrochroidae; genus Schizotus; species Schizotus pectinicornis. The sequence goes on from OX638207.1 coordinate 5,621,165, forward strand.
CAGCCATTTAACGGGAGTGCTAGGGTGGATTCGCTTTACATCTACCATGCGTCTATCAGCAACTGAAACAAAACGAAATCATGAAACAGAGAAGCGGAAAAATTGTTCTTAACAATAATTGGGACGATCACGAGTCGTTTAAGTGGCAAAAAGCGACATGCGACGAATTCGCCGTGTTTACAGTGTAACAATTAAAACCTGCTCGTTTTTGGGCATCCTCCTCCAGTGGCTCAGAGCGGGCCTAACCTAGAATGATGACAACAAGGAACTGAGCAGCAGTGACGGAACTGCCGCAATTTGTTCCCAATACGTACCTAAGTCGCATTAAACTATAGAGAGGCGTATATTGGGGGTCCAAAAATAAACAAATAGATAAAAATACAGAAGCACTTGGCTCTTAAAAAATGTCAATACAAATGTCCCGGAACTCAATTGTTTCGCTTCGAATTTGTCTGGGAAATTGTTACTATTCTTTAAATTGACACTTACTTCAACAATTATCTCGCATTTTACTATTTATTGATTACGTAATGCTTAGTTTGGAAATGTTAAAGCACGAGTTCGCCTGACACTTGACGTTTCGTCATCTGGTTGGGGCCCATTTAGGGGATTCCATTGGGATTTTGATGGTAGTTGCGCGACTATTGGCATTACTGGTAGCAAACAACAGAAGAATTTCTACTAAATTTGGTGAAATCAACCAGAAAATTCAACCGTCCGCTTACTGAGAACAATTTAAATTTAGTAAATTAGCTAAAATTTTAGTATATTGGACAATTATATTGGTAGCTTTCTGGTGGATTTAATAAATTTTAATTTGCTGTCTAGTGGAATTTGATTCTCAACTATTGGCAATACTGTCTGTCAATTGTTTAAAAAAAATTTAAATAAAATTAGTTAAATGCATAGTTTAGCTGCAATTTACGTTATGCGGAAGAGAGCTAAAGTAGAAGTTTAAGTTTAAAAGTCTCAGTAAAGTACTCACTCTCCACTTTACACCTGCAAAAGTATTTTGATTTGAGTTGCTGTTATCATTTATTGGTCTACAGTTAAAGAAAGTGGTAATCTGTACATCTTATAACAACAACAACAACAAATATTATTGTTGCCAAAAAGTACGTTTATTTTAATAGATGGGAAAATGATGCACCATTTACTGTGAACTGACCTTTATCGATATTATATGGATCTTCCTTCAACCCGCACCTTCTCGTGTTTTCCTTCTTTGTTGTTTGGCACCAAAGAGCAAACTGTTACAACTGTCATTTGTGAATTATCGGTTTCCCTTTTTTCGGTAAATACTTATAAATTCCTCCCATTTCACCCATTGCCCTTGTTCCAACCCATAGTCCCGTGAAAGCGCCAAAAATTGGGTTCAATTAGAGCCATCAGCGCCGTCAATAACTGCTATTTTCGACCTAACCTCGAAAATCGCGTCAACGGCGCAAATTCTCGCTATTTCGCCAAAAATTCCAACTATCGTTGACCAACACCCCCCAATTACCCTAATCTCCCGTTTGCGTAGCGACATAATCGAATTTGAGGGTTTAAATCGATTTCCGGTGATTGCAGATATTTGACGAGATGAGCGACCCAGAGCCCGAGACAGCGCCGGAAATGACCCCCCACGACTTGGAGAAGATCGAGGAGGCGAAGTTAAAAGCGAAATACGCCGGAGGCCCGACCGGCCCCAATCCTCGCATCATGGGCGGTCACTCCGCGTTTTTGCAGAAACGTCTGGCTAAAGGTCAGAAGTTCTTTGATTCTGGCGACTACCAAATGGCGAAGCAGAAAATGGGAAACGTCAATAATAAACCGCCGCTGAAAACGGCAGGATCCGGCCCTGTTCCGGCTTTTACTACCGGGGAAGCCATACCCACTCCAGAAACGGTTCCTGCCCGGAAAACTTCCATAATTCAGCCGTCAAAGTTCACACCTAATGTAAGCTAGTTTTTAAGTGTTTGTTTTTTTATGATTTTGTCATGTAGATATTGTTGGCGATCTATTTTATGGAATCATTTGAATTTTTGCCGGGCAGCCTATGTAGTTTCGACCTAGTATTAACCCCTTAATGTTGGTGAATTTATGTTGTTACTTATTCGCTAATGTGTACCTTCTCTGATCGCAACCCGAGCCCTTAATGTACTCAATAAATTGCACTTTTCACACCCAGTGTCTTATGTGAAAACACTACTTACTCCACATTCCCGAATATAGTTTGTAAAATATCTGGACTAGATAATAAAATTGTTATACTTTCGTTCTGCATTTTTCGTTGCTTTTTCCCCTAATTCTTCTGCAGCCGCTCTCTTGGTCTATCTTCGCTAGTTGCTGTACAGAACAGAGTGGGTTCGCGGTACCGCAACCCGCTTAGCCCTGTAGCTTTCCGACCCGCTTTCTGTTTGATGTTGCCGCTATGGCTACATTTTCGGTCACTGTATCTTTGTCAACAGGTGAAGTACCGAAGTATGTCAGAGGGAAGCGTGGATTTTAAAAAACTTCGTTAGTACGATCCTTACGTTCCTGGTGGGCTGATGCTTCATATAACTATCTATTTTAACTGTAAATGTATTCAGCACCTTTAACCTACATAATAAGACGTTTTCGTTTTAGTCGTGTTTGATTTATGGGGTCTGTACAACGCAGAAGTTGGCAAGTTATAGCGCCATCTTACAACAAACGTTAGAACTTGAATCCAAAATCCTAGCACACCGAAATCGGTGACTTTTCCGCATGCGCAAGCTCCGCCCACTCAAGCCCGCGAAATTCAAATATATAACCAAAGTAGTACTAATTTCACTGTTAGGTTGGTAGAACTGCTTAGCTGGTAACTAAAAATAGGCGAGCTACCTTCCTGTCGCGCATGCGGAGAAGCAATTTGTGTCGTTACGAGCCTACGTCATTGGGAAATTACCATTTTTTTTTTTATAAAGTTAGCTTTAACTCAAATGGATAATTAACTAAATTCATAAACTTCGACGCGTGTGTTGCCGGCTTTGGCGCCTCGTTAGACTCATTTTAATAATTCTAAAATCTATTGATTTTGTACTTTAAAATCAAATTGCTTTAAACAGACATATATATATATATATATATATATATATATATATATATATATATAGTAGTAAGCTCCAACTGGGCTAATTATTCATAAGGGAGTCGATTGAGGCCACGTCCTCGGGGCAAATAATTGATGAAGATCCGCCGTCCGCCTTCATAGGGACCGATGTCACCCGGCAGGATCAATCAAAAAGCCAATGTTTTATTGACGATCTCCCCTGTAAACTGGCTCTACGCGCATAATAAAAAATTCACGCCATTTACGAAACGCCGGCAGTTCTAATCCGGCGAGAAATGTGCGGAAGTTCCGGCCAATTTCTCCCCTGAATAAATGCCACTTAGGGTTGTCAGAAGAGACGAAGTTTTCACGCCCTATTCCCGAATTCCTCCCATAGGAAAACCGTCAAAGGTCGCCGGCTCAAAACGCGACAACAAAGTTTCGTCGATCGGCTACACAACGTTTCCGATCACAAACAGGTAAGATGAACGTCAACGTTTGTCAAAATTTTCAGTGAGTTCGGCGAATCGAAGTTTAGGTCTTTTGTGGCGATTTACAGGAAACTTCCGACGTTGGCGGCCAAGAACAGGTCCGGGGCCACTGAAATTCACCCGCATCTGCTGAGGAGCAACACCTATGTGGTTCTTGAACCATTGGTGCTCAAGAAGCAGCGGGGCGGCCAAAATGCGCAAGAGGGGCTCCGTTAACGCCATCATCTTGAAACTGTACAAGATGTCCAAGTGTAAATTTAAGAGACAGTCGCTGCGGGGTAGTTAGATCAATAGTTTGCCGTTTTTATGGTCACATCAAGGAAACCCGTTAAATTTTGCAGCTTAATTACAATTTTTTCAATATTTCAATAGAACATAATGATCATGTAGGGTAGAGTCTCTGATTTAGGTCTTTCTGTCACTTGAGCAGTGGCATTATTGAAACTTTTTTTGTTCTAAAATAGCAACAATTAGGTAGCTAAATCCAGCTGTTTTTCCAATATTCTCCACAAATTATGTTGATTTCTATTTTGAATAAAAAAATTAAACAAAAATACAACGTTTGGGCCCAAGCGAAAATTCCTCTTTCTGTTCATGTAACATGCAATTTCTCATTTTTGCCTTTTAAAATTGAAAGAAAGTAATTATTTGCTTCAATAAAATTTAGATTAGGAAAATTAACAGTAAATTCCGAACTAAAATCTATTTAATGCTAAGTACAGGGTAACTGGGAAAGTTGTCTCTTGACTTCAAAAGCGATCACTCCTAACGCGGCACCTACATTTAAGCTCTCTACGTCGTTGCTCAGGGGGATGTTTAGGCGAACCCCGTCATGTTTCGCGGCTACCTCATAAGACCTTTGACTGATCCCTTGAGTTTCGCCCCCTATGATTAAAACTATATGTTTTGGAACCTTAAAATTGATCCCGTAATACGGTAAAACCGGCATACTTTGCAAAATTTCCCCTAAATTCGCCTCGTTCGCTTCATCACTAGTGACAACTTTGTTATCAGCTATATAAATATTTACGTTGTGTTGTTCAAATTGTTCTTCGAAATTGTCCCATTCGAAATTTTTGTGAATTTGCAATTTGAAATGAGCACCGACAGCACTTCGCAACACTTTCGAGTCCCAAAGATGCACACAACCTGTGAAAAAATTAATCAAAAAAATAACTACGTAAGTGTGGAAAAACCGCAAACCTTTAGTTAAAATAACTTTTTCACACCCAAGTCCGGCGCAAATTCGCAAAATCGCCCCCAAGTTTCCTGGCTCTCGCACGTTATCACAGATAATTGTAACTGGAAGACTCTTCGGTGATGGTTTGAATGCTTCCACGTCAGGAGTTTTGAAGATTCCTGAAATTTGTACAGTTGAATCCAAAATTCTCAGATTAAAATTTACCGATGATTCCGGGCGTCGTGGTTAAACTGGACCACATCTGCATTTCGTTGTAAGGCATTTTGTAGAGTTGCACTCCAAATTTCGGCAGGAATCCCCTCAAATCGTTCAGATCATCTTTGCGGCTGAACAGGATGTATTTGAGATCACAACCAGAAACTAAACCGTCTTTGATCAACCGCTTTCCTTCCAACATGATCAAGTCTTTCTTTTCCTTCTCCTTCTTTGACTTAATTTCCGCCAAAATTGTTCTAAAATTACACAATCAAAAACGAGCAACTCAAACTGGAAAACTTACCCAACCCTCTGGTCATTATTTGCCATTTTCGTATAAACAAAGTTACCCTCACCATCAATAACTGTCTCCAACATGTCGGTAGAGGGCTTCGTTTTTTGGTAGGTGGCCACGAGGGGCTTTTGCGGCTTAATCCTGAACTTGACAGGACCTTCGGATTTCGCTAGTTTCTCTTTAGGGTCACCCCAATTAATCTTCCCCTTTACGTACTCAGTTTTCAGCGGCGTCTTCCTTTCTAGCACCTCCGGTTTCGGCTTTCTCTTAACTTTGTCGTCCACTTCGTCATATTCTTCTGCGGAATACACCTTGACAGGTCTGCGGTGGGTCCATCGTGAATAAAAACGCACCTGCAGCACGAGGAATTTGTTGGCAGACAAGCCATTTAAAGTGTTTCTCATCAAATTGTTCATTTTTGCTCGAGATTTTTAAATTTAACACGAGTTCCAAGAGCCGGTTTTTTGAGGTTATGTTGATTGACGTTTCTGTCATTAAACCCGGCCGGTAACTCTCGCGGCAGTTTTCTGTCCTTATTTCTACACTTGTAAGAGGAAGATGCAGCATTAGGGCATTTCGACTATGAGCAACGGGGCAAGTGTTTCAATCGACAGAGGCGTAACATGCAGGAGGGCTATTACGTAAAATAAAAAATACCAAAAAAAATCGAGAAACTCCCATAATTACGTCATGGTTTTCTGCGTAAGCTGCTAATATTATTGGTTAATCCTTAAAAATAAAAAAAAAATTGATTCGTCGAAGTTGCACATTTAACTATGTGTCAGTGTCAATTTTTGTTATGGCCTTTGGAGTTGTTAAATTAAGCAAAAAACAAAGAAATATACTCAGCATAATCTTCCTTTCTCTCAATGCCATTCAAATGACCGCAGGTCTGTCAATGGTGATTCTTGCAGGGTACATCTACCTAGCAGTGGCCCCAGTTCTGTATTCAGAAAGGGCCGAAATTAGTTTTGTGTTCATCGTAGTGGGACTGTCCGGCCTAACGACCCTTTGCAACTACGCTTTTGGGCTCAAAATTAACTGGAAATGCATGAACCACTCCCACAAGTACCCGAAACCCCCGTTACGTCACCCCTTTAAATTAAGTTTTCAGGAAGAGTACTCGGAGTTTGATTTTTGCTTGGACTTGCGTATCTTTTTACTTACTGGTCTGTCTGTTGATCATCGCAAACTCCGGAAGGAAAGTCTACAAACACGTAATAAGAACAATGAAACATTCGTTACAACTCGGAATGCACAACTACCTAAAAGACAAATCGTGGAAGGTAACGATAGACGAAATCCAATTTGGTCTTCAATGTTGCGGGATAACGTCTTGGAAAGATTGGCACGAAGTTGCGTGGTTAAATAAACAACAAGTCAACGAAAAATCCGAGATTGTCGAGCAGTAACTAACACAATCACACCCTTAAATTAACAATCACCAGAGTTAAAATTCTAGGTTGAAAAAAACCAACGGTCTTTACCCGGTGACACCTTGGAGTTGTTGCCGCATCAATTTCCCTCTGCAATGCCTCCACGACCCCTTACAACAAGACAAATCGCGACAAGTTTGGGTCGACCAACCCGCTTTAGCAGCAGAATCCTTGAACACACAAGGATGTCTTCCGCAACTTCGCTCGCCGATCCATACAGCTTTCGTTATTTTTATTCTTTTAGTAGCGCTAATTTTTGTAGCCCAGGTAAAATTCTGTTGCGTTTTTTAACAATTTGTTATTGCCAAATTTAGGTGGTAATTGCTCTAGTTTCGAGACTGTTGTACACGTCATGTCGTAACGCGTTGTTGCTCAACGATCCTGAAGGTGTAGCGCCTGGTTGGATATTCGGGAGAGGAGATTGCGGCTACGCTCGAGGCAAAAACTTGATAGAAATTATGGAGGTACGGACGTTGCTGAAAATTTCGCAATTAAACTGTGATTTTAGGAGGATCGCGGAGGTAATCAAGAACCCGAAGAGCAGCTAAGTTAGAAGATCGACCATTTTTTATATTTATTGTAATAAGGCGTGTATACATAAGCAGAAGAATTATTTACGAAATTGTTTTTAATTCCACCTATAAATAAGTTGGCAGGGGGAGGGACCCGCCAATTTTTAATAGTTACGCCCGATTCCTGATAAACCCAAAGCAATTTGAAGACATAATGGATCAAAGCGCAGGCGCGAATTAGCGAGATAATCACATGTTCTGGCTTCCATCTCCCATACCGTGAGGTCTACTGCACTGCGCATGCTCTATTTACCTATTTTGAATGAAAATTGGGCACGTTACCTCGATTGCCAAGTGATCAGCGGGTGTCTAAAGGAAGAACAATTGCTGGAGTTACACAAGTTTATTGGAAAATTTTGTAATGTGCTCCACAGTAAATTTGCATAAAGTAGTTGTAAAATCTGTACCAAATAATTTATTAACTTACGTGTTTAATACAAATGAAAAGAGTGATTAACATTCGAGATATACGTGTAAAGTAAAAAGATTTAACATCTAAAAGAAATTAAAATAACAATACATAAGTTACTGAACGATTTAATACTATTTTTTTTTCTAGTGACGCTATATTACACATTTTTGTTTAAATCATATGGAGCACAACAGAGAAGTTACAATCTACGAGATTAATTATATTAATATGTATAATAATTTCAGTTTCCGTCACTTACGTTAGCTCATGCGCGCATCAACTAGTCTTCAACCTAAAGCTGCAACAGAACAATAAAAAGGTTTCATCCTTAGGGAATTGCGGGAAACTTACCTGCAATACCCGCGATGGCTTCTGAAGCTGAATGTTTAACGTCAACATCGGCATCAATGTTAAGTTTATCGAGAACCGGTTTCACCTGAGGCTGAATCGCCGCTTGGTCCAGCTGTGGGGCGATCTTCTGCAGCGTTTTCGCGACATTAAACCTCACATTGGCCACTTTATCATTCGCCATACTCAAAACGGTCGGCAACAACAACCGCGTCGTAATATCGCTACCGCAAGCTTCGGCTAGTACATTGATGCAAAACAAACAAGTCATCCTGTATAAATAATTCTGATCGCGCGACATCGCTAACACTTTCGGAATTATCGTGGTCTCAGCCCATTCGGCGCCGAATTGGTCGACCAACTTCCTCAAATTGAGAGTGGCCGCCTCCCGAATAGCAAAAACGTGATCCATCAGCCAAGTCATGCATAAAGCGTTGAGTTTCTCGTCAAAGAATTCCCGGCCCAATTGACCGGCCAATAACGGCATGTATTCAATAATAGCAGATCGCACCCGCCATTTTGAATCTTCAGCTAACTCGACAATAGCGGGCAGCAAAGACTGCGACAACTGTTGAATACCAATGACCTCATTGACGCAATCCAAGTTCGAGATAATATTCAATCTAACTTCGGGACATTCATCTTTCAGTTGTGTCAAAAACAGCGGCAGCAGGTGCTCAATGGTGTTGTGTCTGCCCAGAATCGGACTCAAACCCATAATAACAGAAGCAAGCGCGGATTTGACGTGCTGGTTCGGATCAGCAACCAACTCTTTGATGCAAGGGAGAATGTTGTTCATTATGATGTTTTCCTGGTGGGCCTTGTCCAAGTTTTGACAGAAATCTTTAACTTTGTTGGCGGCGGCAGCGCGCACCTCCGCCTCCGTGTCCTTCAAAAGACTCTGGAAAGCCGGGACGAGGTCGGTTCGGGTGATGTCGGGCCCGACGGCTTTCTGTAGGTCCGTGAACTTGTCGGCCATCATGTAGCGGACGCGCCACGAAGTGTCGCCTAACGTTCAAAGACTTAAGTCGAGAGGACGGGGGCCAACTAGACGACGCTTACCTGTGCAGTTACGTACGGTGGGCATCACGAACATCTCGATATCTTCTTGCGGGAACAGCGAGGCGAAGCTGACGCACGCTTCCACGGCGAGCAGCCGCACCGAATCCTGCAAAGAGCACACATTTTTTTTCAAAAGTCCCATAATTGTTAGTTTAAATAAAATGAAGACTCGAACAGTAAATACAAAAATCAGTCACTTTTTACTCATATGCCGAGTCTTTGAATGAAAACCGTCGGCGTCTGAAAGCGTATTTCTAAGAGTTAAAAATTTGGCAAAAATAAACCATAAGTGACATTTAAATTTCAGCCCTCAACGCGTTTTCGCAATGACAGCTTTACGGACTGTTTACTGAGTGCCTTTGTGACTACCCACCACTTCTGTTTATGGTAATCCGTTACCTTCACTGGAGCTTATACTTACTTGAAAGTAACTCTATTAAGCCATAAATAACCAAAGCGTTTGAGCGTCATTTGACTGCTTGAATCAATTTCCAAGATTTAATTTTCCGAAAATTCCGAAAAATTGCTTTTAATGAAAAGACTAATAATTTGTATACAATATGGTGGAGTCACCCGTTTTATGAATTTTATGACTAGCAAGTCTGTTTTCCGTATTTTGTTCAAACTGTACATCAATGCTAAAAGGCGCATGCGCTTCAAATAGTAAAAAACAACCCAGCACTGGGATCCCCGACAAAGCGTTTCGACCGCGTCGCTTTGTCGGGGATCCCAGTGCTGATCCCTTTTGGCCTACCTGTTCGTCTTGGGTCAAGCTCAAAAACATGGGAATCAAGTCGGTCTTGAGATATTCCAATTCTACAACCTGAGCCAATTCGCCCAGTTTCGTGGCGGCCGCTCTCCGCACCATTGGCGTGTCATCCTGGCACAGGGCCCGAAAATGCGACCTCAAATCGGCCTTCATTGGGGCAGACACCCGAGGGTAACACACCTATTTAAAATAAAAAAAAAGTTAATAAAAAAAATTGCCTTCCGCCCCCTTAAAAACTCGTACAGAAAACAATCCGCACGCCGATGTGCGTGACGTGAACCAGTCTCCGGCGGCCAATCTTTGAACTAACGGTAGGAAATGGCTTTCTAGATCTGAAGGACTGTGTTGTTGCGCCACTGCCCTCAACGAGTCTACCGCCTTATCTCTGACGACAGTTTCCTCGACTGTCGCTAAACTTTCCAGTGGCGGCAGGAGACAGTAAGCGTATTCGGGCCCCCCAACTAACGTAATAAAACTGCCAAGTTGTTCGGCGAGCGCCAGCAACACCTCGTCTTCATCGTAAATAGTTTCGGTCAGAAACGGGATTAGTTCGGAGCGGGTCCGCTCCACCCCGAGGGCCAGGGCTATTGTTGACAGTTTCTTGATGGAATTGAGCCGCAACTGCAACAAAAACCAATCAATCTCGCCGGTCCCTTTAAGCTAATCAACAAGAAACGAGGCAATTATTGGGAGGGCGAAGACCGCCAATTTGCGAATCGAATTAATTAAATTGGTTTTGGTGAGGTCACTTTGGTGCGGGCGGTTTTGTTGGGGTTGCGGAAAAGGCGGCGGATGGGGACGGTGATTGGGGGTTGGGACGGTTGCTTACTTGAACGTCTTCATTTTTAAGTTCGTCGATTAGGACGGCGATAGGATACAAAGAATCGTCGCCCGCTGAATCGCTGGCTGCCATTGTAGACCCAAGTCCGGTTGAAAGCGCCGATACCGTCGTCTTTGTGTCTTGTATGGCACTTTATGTTACACACCTGTTGAAATTGGGGTTGTTTAATGGGTTAGGGGAAGGCTGGAAGCGTTTCCGCCTTGAATTTTGCGAAAACTTACAAATTTTAAATTCGTTGTCAAACGCCACACGACTTTTCTCGCTGTTTCTTGGTTTTCCTGTGAGACGGCGCTGCGGGCGAGCATCATTGATGGCGGCGCTAACGGCGCCAAGCTCAAAATAGATCCAGTGGCGTGCGATCCCGGCAAGCATTATTTTATAAATTACTACCGATTAAAAGGGGAGACTGAAGAGATTCATCTTACTACCATTGGATCCCCAAAATCCCCATAAAAAGCAACAACCCTCGTGTAGCGTAATGCTATGTTTATTACAACTAGAATCATTAATATTAATAAGACAAAGTGATGTAGGAAGTAGAGCAGATAAACTCGCGAGGTCAAGAACGGTATATAGGTCAAAGAAGTTTCTGGAGTTGACCTTGTTAGCTTAAAATCAATGTTTTGTTCAATTTGGGTAATTTTTTTTAAAAGTGGTGGGAGAAATTTTTCTTAACTTTGACCTGCCCCTCGTGCTTTTAACGATAGAATAGGAAGAAATCGATTATTTAGTCGCGAATTTTGAAAATGTTGATAAAGTTCAATGGGTCTGTTTGATCAAAACCCGTCAGTATTTGCTTCTTTGTTGAATGAAAAATAAAAAAATATATATTGTATGAAATGTGGTTTATTTGTGGAACTGCAATCAACTACTGCTTTCAATCATGTTAAAAAATCTAAATAAAGTACTATTGTATTGTCACATTCGCTTTGCCTTAATCCTTGACAACAGGTAGATGTCACAAAAAGCATAAAAATAAGTCTTTTACCAATCAAGCACAATACAGTATATTTTACATGATTGACATTCATACATAATCGCAAAAGCGATACCTAAAATAGTTTCAATAATAATTATATTAACTAACTATATTAGCAGAAAACAACCATCTCTCAATTTCAATCAATTGTACAGCACAGTACTCCAATAGCTTGTTGCAGATCTCCAAACACAAGAAATGATTTTAATGAACATGTTTTGAGAGTTGAATCTTTATGGAGTAAAAAAAAAATGAAAAACATGTTAATTAAAATTTGTGTTAAATTATAGACAATAAGTTAATAATATAAATTTATTTGATAATACAGCATGACAAACGGGAATGTTCACGAGACTGAAATAGCCAATACACCAGAAAAACCTTATTAAATCACTTGCGCTCCGCTGTTTGTCAAATAAAAACCTATGCTCAGAACGGATGGCGAAACCGAAATCGTAAACGTGAATTACAATAATGAAACATAACCGAATAGTAAACAATAAAAAGTCGAGCTGGGCTCATAAAAGATGGTCTATGATGCACAGGAAACCTACCATATGTTACAAATAAAATCGGTCCAGTAGCTACAAAACAGTGGAAAACTAACTACCTACAACTAAAACAGGCCCAAAATAAATAGAGAGAAAAAGTGAAATAAAACACTGATAAGTGGAGTGCTAGTGTAACGCCAAGTGTACTGTTTGTCCCCCATACGATTGCCTAGTAAAAAAAGTAAGTAAACATACGTTGAACGAAATTTATTAAGAGTATGTTGACAAACAGTAAAGGTGACAGTTGTAATTGCAACATATGGTAAAGTAACACGGACAGTTCCAGTACAAGCAGTCACTTGCGCAACTGCATCAAAACGAAACACTTCACTTAACGGTTGGCATTCTTGAGTTGGTTTGAGAGCCAATCGAGCCCCTCGTATAGACCATCCCCGCTAGTCGCACAGGTGGCCTGGATGTACCAGTTGCGATTCCTCAACGAGTGCAGTCCCAACTTGTCTGTAATCTCGGCGGCGTTCATCGCGTTGGGCAGATCCTGCTTGTTCGCGAAAATCAACAGGACGGCATCTCTCAGCTCGTCCTCGGCCAACATGCGCATCAGCTCGTCCTTCGCCTCCCCGATACGCTCCCTATCGTTGCTGTCCACTACGAAGATTAGGCCCTGCATTCAAACCACACGGTCACCTCGAACCGATCGCGGCGCGAACAAAACGTACCTGCGTGTTTTGGAAGTAGTGTCTCCACAACGGCCGGATTTTGTCCTGACCGCCCACATCCCACACTGTGAAGCTGATGTTCTTATATTCTACGGTTTCGACGTTGAATCCTGCAAAAAAAATAATCACATGGCAACTCTCCACAAGGCATTTTAGGAGCCCCGAAGATCAATGAAAAGGGGGGCGCTTTTCATTCATCCCCACACACACATTCATTTAAAACGGGGAGTGACAGGTGCAGAATCCCTATACAAGTCTCCCAGAATCACTATTCTTAATTGCCATAATTGTCTTGTGAACGCGTTCTTTATACTATTTTTTCTACTTTGGACTAATTTAAAATGGATCGTATTTAACAGTCTACCAAATTTACCCAATATTTTCATACAAAAAAATACTTTTATTTCCCAAAAATACTAAATGCTCACCAAAATTAAGAAAATACATAGTCTTAAAGCGACAACCAAATATCGACATAATGCTGGCCTCTTATATATTTTGTTCGCCAAAATAACTTTCGTTGACCATAAATACTAAATGTTCACCAAATTTTATTCCGCATTTAATTCTAACATAATACCCAGATATTTAATTTTCGACAGTGTCTTATATTATTTAGCAGTTAAAAATACTATTTGTTGTTCAAAAATACACAAGCAGTAAAATGTTGTGCAAATGGTAAATAATTTTAAGCAAAATTTTAGATGTAGATGTGCTAGGGCAAGGAAAAAAAGAGTACAAATAGCAGTGGTTTGCACAAAAAGAGATATTGATTTCCGTATTATATAAATGCTTTGCTGTAATTGGCTTGTATTATGTAAAACGTAAAACTTCTTTTAGTGGTAATTTCTAATCGTGCTTTAAAAAAAAAATTACAGAGCCCTGAACTGACCTTGTACAAAACTTTTTTTGCGTGCCTCTTGTCTGGAAGCGCAAGCGGCAAGGAGAGATGCGCGAGCATATTTCATTTTTGGAGTAATAGAATAATTATTTGACGCACAAATAGTTTTTTTGAGAAACACTAAATATAAATGGATAGCGCCAATATTTATCATGTACAGCACGGACGCGTAACTTGAACGTTCTAAATTTGGTAAACATTTAGTAAAATTGATAGACATATAGAATTTAAAATGTAAGCAATGGTAAAACAATATGCAGCATAGTTATTTTAGTGGTGATATTTTCATTTTCTGATGTATAATAATTTGGGTTTCATTTAGATTTTTTGATGCTCATTAAATTTTCTGGTGGACAGTGCAAGGGATGTATAGTTTAATTTGGTGTACATTATATTCGTTCCCATTTAAAATAAAAATTTGGGGGAATTTGGTCGTGGTTGGTACCACCAAGATTAGGTAAATGTCAGATTCGAAATTACTTCATTTTGACGTTTATTTAATGTTTTAATGATTGTAGATATTCATATTTGTTCTGAGGAGACTAAAAAGTTGAATTACGGAATTCACGTCAACAACTAATTTATGAGGTTTGCTTTCCCTATCGCCGTTTTCTTGACGTGAAACAGACCGTGACATGCGCCAAATCTCATGGTTTTTCCTACACGTCACTGCGTTAAAGGAAAACATTTAATTTCCGTCAAAACGTCACGAGGTGGACGTATCTTTTGTTTTAACCCCGAATCAAGCATAAAACAACCGCAACTCAACTGGAAGTGATCATCAACCAATCAGCGACAGTGGAGAAAGTGAGACTTGGCAACGTTGCACAACCGTCTGATTCGCCCATCCACTCAACTAGACACACAAAAGTAAATTAAGGGCTTATCTCTTCATTTGTCAATAAAAGTGATAATCCACAGCGATAATGTAAACCCTATTGTCCAAAAAAAAAACTCACAGAGAACATTATTAACACAAGTCAAAGCCTACTGCTTGACGGCGCCAAATTTAAACGTCAACTTGACAGTTGAAGTGTCAAAAATAGTTGTGGAAGTTTATCAATTTATGCAACACTTATTGAAACAACGGTTATGGATGGCGGCAATTGCGATAAAATGTTAATGAGGGGAAAGTATTTACATGAATGGTGGCTATAATTAATTTAGGTTATGTTTCTAAGGTGACTTGACTTAAGTAGTGGGGTGGGGGTTGACTTACCAATAGTTGGGATTGTCGTAACAATTTCTCCTAATTTTAGTTTATATAAAATTGTGGTTTTACCAGCAGCATCTAATCCTACCATCAGTATCCTCATTTCTTTCTTGCCGAAAAGGCCTTTGAACAGGTTCGCAAACATATTTCCCATTGTGACTGCTTTACAATGTTAACCTGAAAACAAACAAGACGTTAAAGTTACAGTCGTAAAACCGGGAAACTTTGCTGGAATTTTCGGGATATAATTAGAACAAAGACTCATACAGTGCGACAACTTGAGGTTATTAATCTTTAAATAAATTGACATATTGATTTGGAAACATCCCACCAAACTGGAGCTTTGGGATCCCGGTTGCGATTACGGGATGCTAAGGGTCGGGGGATGCTAAGTTAACCCTGATGATGACTGAAACAATTGAACCCGTTGACGTTGAATCACTTGAACCCGAAACGCCGACTTGACTTGTTGTCACAGAGCTGTGGCAACTCCGGGAATTCCGCTGGAAAAACAACGCCAAATGCGCAATTATCCCTCCGCAACCCTCGCGTATCGCCGAAACATCCCCGGTCCTTCCCCAACCACGACACGTACCTTTTTGAAAAACGACACGCCACACTTTGAGAAACGCTACCACATTCACAATCCTCCCAAAAGTTGTCGAATGTCAATATGGCGGATTCGGAAGAGATTCGTACTTCATGCCACGTCTCGGGCGAGCCTCCACGCGATTGGCTACCACCAACCACATGACCTAACACTACCAATCAAAACAAACTAACCTGCCTCGTCAAGCGACTCGTTTCCCAACGAAATCCGGGCGTTTAGAGCAAATTTCCTCGATTCCCGGTTTATCCCAGTCGTGCCGGTTATGCCATACCCGAATTCACCGTTCGATAGCGAGTTCGATGCGGAAATCCTGCTGAAATTGGGCGACGAACACGAGCCAACTGTCACTTCGGTGAGTCAACTCGATTCTTGTGGGTGGCAGCACTGGTGCGAAGCGCGCTATTTCCAGATTCAAAACCGGGAACTGGAGAGGATTCTGGAATGGCTGTGTCGCGCTCCCAAAATCACCTGCTACAGAGTCAACACGTTGAAAGGTGACGCGGAAATGCTGCGAAAGCAACTGCAAACTCAAATTATCGAGGTAATTGACGGCGAAAGCCGGACCTGGAATTGCACATTCGACCCCGTTACTCAGCGATGTGCTTTCAAGTTTAGTCATCGTAAAATTAGATCATCGCTTTGCTATGAGTGGAATTGACGGCGTTGAATAATCAATTCCCGATCTGGAGCGGGGGAAGAATCACCGCGGGCGAAGGGAGGCCTGGCAAATTGCGTAATTGCCCAGGGCCGGACTGGGAACTAGGGCGTTGTTCAGTAAATTTCACACTTTTTGTAGGTTTTAGGTGACAACTGCTTGGAAGTGGAAGAACACCCCGTGGTCCGTGATGCAATTATTATAAAAAATTGGGGGAATCACCCGCCAGTGCTGCCAATTCATGACAAAGAGGTCATCGTCGATACCACTTGCGCTGCAGCAATTTTAAGGGGCGCCCATATTTATGCCCCTGGCGTTATGGCAATGATGACAAGTAAAATTTTAATTCGTACATAGTTGAGTTTTTCTGCAAAGAAACATAGTAGCGGGATATTTGAAACAACCTTCTTTGGTTGGTTACTTGTTCCAAGATTTTGATATATTGTCCCAATTGAACAATTTTCCTAATTAATAAAGTGTCCCGTTGCAGGAAAATTATTTAGAATTTAGAAAAAGAACAACACAAATTGACAAGATATTTTCAGACACCCACACAGGTGACTGCGTGAGCATCTACGCGGACGCCTCCAAGAAATGCAAAAAGGGCCTCCAAACCCGCTACGATTTTCCAAAAATATTTCTCGGCAACGGGCTGGTTCGAATGACACGTCCCCAGTTATTTTGCCAGACCCCCCCAAAAACGTCAGTACCTCCTCCCCATTTCAATTCCGTAATAAAACTGGATACTGTTTTCAGGGGAGTTGCCGTGCAAGTAACGGAAACACTGTCCAATTGTCCGCCCCTCGGAGACGATTTCCTCCCCAAAGGTATCGCTTTATTGCAAAATTTGCCGTCGATTGTTTGCGTGCACGTGCTGGACCCCCAGCCCGGTGACGTCATTCTCGACATGTGCGCTTCACCCGGTAATAAAACCACCCACATATCCGCGTTAATGCAAAACCAGGTGCTCGCTCTTTACTCTATTTAATTATAGTACTTATGTTTGGGCTCGCAGGGGAAACTGGTGGCGGTGGATAAAACTCCAGCAAAAATCGACCAATTGAGGCGGCGTTGCCACGATTTCGGGGCGGAAGTTGAAGTGATTCAGGCAAATTCCACCAAAATTCTTAACAGTAATTCGACGTTTTCGGGGGGCAGTTTCGATAGAATCCTGCTGGACGCCCCCTGCAGCGCCTTGGGAAACCGACCCCAGCTCGCCAACAACATTTCTGCAAAAGTTTTGAGGTCCTACGTGCCGCTACAGAGGAAGTTGTTTCATAGTGTAGGTGCACTATTACGTATTAGTTTACTGTAGAATTAATATTGGTGCCCCATAAAACACTACTGACAAGCGAGTAGCACCTTAAGAACGCCACTGACATTTGTCAAGCGTCAAATGGGTGTCCAAAGGAAATAAATGAAGGCGAGACGATACGCTGACGTCACGTTAAATCATTTTGGATGAGTCTGTATATACTCACTCCGCCCAAGTGTTTATCTATAGCTATGAAACCTTTGAGTTTTGGATACAATAAAATAATGTCGTTCTAAAATCTTCTCAAAATCCTGGAGTCAATAAATAAAATATCTCGAGTCACCATTTTGAACCATTTCTTGAACAATTCTCTTTTGTATAGGCTGTGGAGTTGTTGAAAGAAGGCGGTGTCCTGATCTACAGCACCTGCACGATAACTCTGGCAGAAAACGAGGGAATGGTCGCGTGGGCGTTGCGAACTTTCAAGTGTTTGAAGCTGCTGCCTTCTGAGCCTCTCCTGGGTGGTTCTGGACTCCGTGGAAGCGACCTGAGTGCGGAACAACTGGAGAAAGTGCAACGTTTCGGCCCCGATCAAGATCTGATCGGTTTTTTTATTGCCAAATTTACAAAATGCAATCAATAAATTAATTAACAGCGAATCTTTCGTTAATTGACCCGAACCCGCATACAGGCACGTCGATGAAATAATGGGGAATGTTGGTTATCACCCTTAACGTTTCCAGGTAGTATTTACACTCCCTGAAATTAAGAAAAACATTTTTTAGATGGCGAAAATATCGTTTCAGTACTAACTTGGGGGTGAAGTAAACGGCTACGTCGATGAATTGGTTGTTTTGGCCGGTGGTTCCCGGAATTTCGCCAATGTTAGGGTTAACTGTAAATTCAGCGGTACTCGTCGTTTTGTAAATTTCCAATCGTACAATTCCTCCTGTTAAATTGTAAATTGAGAGTAACATTTTTTGAGTGTTAAAGAGGAGGACGTGGCCGAACTTGAGATAGGACGGTTTCACTTCGATGTGGGGATAGTGTAAGTTTAAAGAAAGTCTGACACTCTGCAAAAAGCTTATGAACTTCACATTTAAACGGCGTCACTACTATTAAAATCACAACTGCGCATGCGCTGTACACATAATCAAAGCAAAATAAAACCTGTTCTGGGACTCCCTTCTGTTGAATAAACAACTTTCTGTTTATTTGGCAAAAATAGTCGTTATCTTCAATGATGGGAACTTCAGGTGCATCCAGTTTTTCTTGATAAATAAACTCAGCAAAAGACATTAGATCCGAGTAGCTCACGTGACAATTAACAGCTACCTTGGGGATGAAATCGATGTAGAAAAGCGAACCCGACGCCAATGCTTAACTGCGACAATTATAGTCATCCAGAATGATGGAACGTGACCTCAGCGTACCGCCTCGCCATGAAAAACAAACCTTTTGTTTCTTTCAGACATGCATTGACAACTGTCAGTGGTGTCCAAGGTGTTTTGGTTGGGTACAGATATTGAGTAAGCGCCACGTTCAGTCATTTTCGATAACCCTGCGCATATCTATAGAAAAAAAAAAAACTTAAAATATCGCGCACCTTGACACATTGTTTTCTTCTAAGCTCCACGAATTTGGGGTCGCAAACCAAATTGTCCGACGTTCTTACTTCAATTATGCTGAAAGGTTCGTCTACATTCATAGAAAAGCGTACGGTGGCGTCGTCATTATTTCTAAAATTGAGGGAGATTTGCGGATCCTCGATCCGTTTCAACAAGATGTCGTTAACAAAAACACTGATAGTATTGTCGGTGGTTGATTCGAGTCTCAGAAGCGGCATTTCCAAAGTTGCCACAACCACTAGCTTAACGAGCTCCGCTTCACTGCCGACTCTTCTCTTGAAGTAACTTTCTTTAAATCTAACGATCAGTGACGAAGCATTATTCAAAAAATTGCGAAATACCTGTCTTCATCCCTTAAGCGCATGTAACCGACCAGGTAGTACCTTAGTACCGTTTTGTGCAGGCTGGATGGAAATTGGTCGACATCCATCGTCAATTTCATTGTTGCGCTCGATTGTTTCTTCAGACAAATTTCTCCAGGTTCCACCTACGCCGAGTTTGAGAATGCACGTAATAAATTTACAACTGTTTAAACCTGTAGGGGAGTTGCGGGTTCTTCTCCAAAATAATCGCGAGTCTGAAACAACTCCAAGATTGGCTCATCCTTCTTCTCTTCGGGCACATCCGCCACTAAGTTAAACGGTCGCAGGTTGCGTGAACTGCAGTTAAACACGTGCCAAGTGAGGTGAACAGGAACAGACGAAACGTTAACGACTTTGATGGTCCTGGTGATGACTCCAGAAGCGTAAGCAATGGTGCCCAACCTGGACCAAAATTAAGAGAAAATTTAGTTAAAACTATTTGGTTTGTTGTCTTCCAAGGAAATAAGTCGTTTAGCTGTACGACGTGTTCCCGCAGGTTCACCCATGTCCAGGAATGATTGACACTATATTAGTTGGTTAAACTGTACTTTAAAGTGGGCTCATCCAGTGTCGTGTTGACAGCAATTGGGAACTCTAACGGCAACCCTACGACAACCACTAACAAATTGAAGCAGAACGGGGTGAGATCGTTGATTTCCACAATGATTTCCTCCAAATAAATCCCCCAAGTGTTGGAGTAAACTTGTAGAGTAACTTCAATGGTTTCGTGTTCGATGAAGTCTCCAGAAGAGGGTTGGGCCGACACTGCAATTCCGTAACCCATCATGCAAGAGGATTCCCAGTATTCCTCTTTAAAACGTGGTTGGATCATTGCCGCAATAACAATCTGAAACTTACGAGGCTTCTTCATTTTTGTCTTTATCAAAAAATCTCTTTTGCAATCCTCTTCCAGACCAAAGTTCGTAGCCTCAACTCCAAACTCTCCTTTCATCACAGATATGTTTTCGATGTAAAATTTTAACGTAACGGGGGTTCTCGCGGGAATTTGACGCAACTCCACTGTTGGATAAGTCAACGCTACCGAATTGCCGGCCAACAATTCTAGTAACTCTTTGCAAGGTTCTTCCACCTCGATGTCGGGCACCGAAGCGCCTTCAAATTCTCCATAGCCCTAAATTAAGATTGTGTGATAGATTAGCTGAGGACATGCGGTAATGGTTCCAAGCGGATGACCTTACCACTCTTTCCTTGTTAAAAACAATTTCGAAAAAAGAACTAAAATCGAGTATCTACGTAAAATTTACTTTTATAAGGTCCCTCCAGTCGTTCCCATTCTCTCTTGGTGGCCAAAGAATTTTGCTGTAACCCTCTTTACGTGGGAGATGAAAATAGAGATTAATGCCGTCCACTGGACAGATGATTTTTAACGAAATTTGCTCCTCATCACCGGTGAAGCAAGGCACGTGAATCTTTTCGTGAATCCCGGGTTCAAGACCGGTAAGTTCCACGTTAACGCTAACGCATTGACCTGAGGTCAAGATTCCTGATTGGGGCCGGAATCGCACCCGGATTTTCGCAGCGTCCTTTCCAACTGGCTTCAAGAAGTAGAAACATCCGGTTGAAATTCCGACATTGTGAACGTTGATCGTTAAAACAACGGGAACTTCGACGTAAAGCAATTGACGGGGGCACAGAAGAGGTAAATCACAAGTTGGGGTGTAGAGAATAACGTCGATTTTGGATATTTCGTAAGTGACGACGCAAATTGAGTCTATGGCCGGACCCCCCGAGTCCGAAGTTATGAAGAGAACTAGAAGGGAGAGCCAACGAACGGGCTCCTAGTTGAGTTAAAATCGCATGTGTAGAAATTGAGTATTGCTACCTTTGCAAGGACTTTGTAGGTCAATTTGCGCTTTTGACCCCTTTTTCGAAAAGCGCCTCGCCAACGCTTGATGTGGTCACTAACGATATTATTTTCGTTCAACTTCATGTCGGGACTGCACTGAATCTCGACCAGAATCCAATTGAATGTTTTGGTTGTTAAGCTCTCTATCGTGAAGGTTTTGGAAACTTCAATCCCTCTAGGGATGATCCCCAAGTTTAAGTAATGATTCGAGAATTTGGTTTTCGCTATTTCAATCTCGACTTCTTCCACGTTTTCACACTTGCACCGGTGTCTAAAAAATTCTTTTAGAAATTTGCAAAAATGCGCCCAGTAGGTACTGACTCGCAACTTTTCGGATCTTCACCCAATGACGACGGTCGGACGTAGAGTTCTATTTCCATTTGGCAAATGTGGACGTCGGCGCACTTAAGAATAATACAGAACAAATTAGAATCGATCACTTGTTTTCTAGTTCCAATCAAGTGACTTGCTTTCAAGTCCCTATCAAGTGACTCGCTTTCAAGTCCCTATCAAGTGACTCGCTTTCAAGTCTACAATCAAGTGGCTTGCTTTTAAGTCCTTATCAAGTGGCTTGCTTTCAAGTCCCAATCACGTGACTTGTCTTATGACTTTAGAGAAGTTATTAGTTTGTAGTAAGCTGAATTAACCTTTTCGTTGAGTCTCAACCGTCTTAGGTCGTACTCGTCCGGAGTTGTTTCTTCCGGTGGTGCGGCACCGAAACAACAGCAATCTCTCTCAGACTCGGGGATTATTTCGAAATTTTTATCGGGAGGAACGCTGATTATCGGGATGTTCTTAATGTAAAAACTATAAAATATTGTTGAGTGGTGAGCCTAATGTTGAAGTTTATCAAGACTTTAAAAAGATGCTGTAGAGGCCCGGCACATCTGTTGCAGCGTTAATTACAACCAAAAAATCGGTTTCGCTAAAAGGCGCCAAGTAGCTGGTTTTGTTCACAATTTGCACCCAGCTAAGATCCATGAGCTTCTTATCTGTCGCTTCCCTTTTTGTAATTTTCCAACAAAAATTTAAATAGAGAGAACTAAAAACTTTGTTGTAATAATAAAAAAAATTCTTCAACTCTGCAACTAACTTGTTATTAGTAACGGTGAGAATCAACGACACAACTGATTGAGGTTCAGCTGCAATCTTTATGAGGCGATTCTCGTAGCAGAAACTGTTCACGTCTAAATAGGCCTAAAATTATTATTTTGATGGAAATTTCGAAATGTCGCACTTAAATTACGTCAACTCTCAAATTATTGCTGTTGAAAACCACGCAATCTCCGATAATCTCCAACCCTTGATAACTGTTGTTGTCGCATATGAAGAAAACTTTGTTGGCGTGAAGTCCCTCGTGTTCTGGCAGAAACAAAATGTGGATTTCCCCGATGTCTCCGGGACCAATCTCGAAATACGACGGAAAAATCGAGAAAGACTCTTCCTGCAATTCCAGAATCCTGGAACGCCTCTCCTGTAAATACTCAACATAATTCCCCATTATCCTTCAGGGACGGTTACCTCGAATATTTCTTCAAAAAACCATTCGGATTCCGTGGTAATGAAAAACCGGCCTTTTTGCCCCACATTCTCCATAACCAAAGTCATTAGGGAATAGGTGCCCAGCAAACAAGTGCCGCAATCTATGGTAAAATTCAGCGCCTTGGATCTCTTCACATTAAAATGCGTGCTGCCCGGAAACGGCTTCTGGACCGAATCACCCAACGCGTTGTAACAGTAACAAACTAATTTCGGAGGCCTCCTCCTACACAAGATTTTAACAATGCAGTCTTCGGCCCGATAACATTTGAAAGCTATAGCTTGTTCCGTGTTCAAGTTGACTTCCGGTTTATAGGTAAGCAAGAAGTCGGCAAACATTCCGGCCGCCAAACGCGTGGAACCCGCCACCATTTGTAGGGTGAAAGGAGACTCTTTCGGGAAGGGCGCGAAAGTGAAAGCTTGAGTGCACCCAGTGGTGTTCCTCAGTTTGAACTTTCGCTGAAAACAATCCAACTTAACCCGACCGAAGACAACGAATTTTACAGGGGCGTCCGGAATGATTAAACGTCACCGTACCGTTTCACAATATTCATGAAAATTTACTTCCATTTGTTTCCTTTGAACATGCAATTGACGGTTGACAACTGTGAGTGGTGTCCAACTTTTGCTCGCGCACCAGGTCGAGTTTTAAGTTGGGTATGAATATTGCGTTGGCGGCACGTTCAACCATTCTGGACAACCCGTGGCAAAAAACTCAATCACCTTATAGACTTTATTGGCGTCGAAGTTTTCGAAAATTATGTCGCTGGGCTCCGCAGCAAAACTTGCGCATCTCCCTTTTTGCTTCAAACTAAAATTCGAAAGGTAACAATCGTAATTGGTCCAAAGAGCCTTACCCCGTTGGGGTTCGTTTCCGCTTCAACTGTGCGACCTCTTCTTGAGTCTCCTTGATGCTGATCGGAGATCTCGATTTTGGGCATGGCTTTTGGCACGTATGCAAATCGGTGTTGATCCGAAAATCCAAAAATTGGGCAATTTTGTGCGGCAACAAATCGGATTTTTGCAAGAGACCAAAAGTCTCGACCCCTCTGGTATTCAAGTTTTGGAAAATTTGTTGCCTCTTCAGTTTCAATTGTTCCACTAAACACGGTTGCGTCTGAGTTTCGTCGTTGATTATCAGCTGCATGGCGTGTTTCTCCATAATTTCCTTCTCCACTGCTCGCAAGGTCCCCCATTCTTCAGCTCTCTCGTTGGCGTACTTTTCAAAATTTGTTATTCGAAGCAGATGGTTTGGGTAAAGGACTTAGTTACCTTCTCCACGGCCAAAGAACTGTTTTCCACGATAACATTGCCGCTGTCTACAGTGTAAGTCAGAAGGTTGGCGGCGGTGTTAAGAGGAAATTTCTGCGCGCAAACTACGTCTTGGAAGCTCTCCGTGAAAACGTGAAGGATATCATGGTTGAGGTCATTCTCCGGTATTATCGCGATGCGGTCCATGGATGACAAATAACGTCAAAAAATTGACTAATCAAAGAGGACTAGATTCTTGTAAGATCTATATTTTAACCAATTGGAAAATTTCTAAAGTATATTTACAGCTTTTAAGAAAAAATTGACAGTAATTACATAAACTCAATACAAATTTTTGTTTTTTTAAATAAATATCAAGTAAGATAAATGCTTTTTCAACTCACAATAACAAAAATTACCAGCAAACATCTGTTCGCCCAGTATTATGTAAATAAAAAAAAACAACTTATTTTTCAAGTTCCAAATTAGCGTATTCTTCGGGCGACATTTGCGTCATCACCACGTCCCCATTGGGCAGCATTAAGACCACTTTGTGGGTGCCTCCTGCAACGGAACGAAAATCTCAGAAATTTCAGAAAAAAAAAATCGAAACGCCATAATGGTCACCCGTGTCGCCCAACCAGTTTCGGTTACTGTCCAGTTTAAATTAACTAGTCAATTAATTGGTGGACAACGGGTCACCAGTACGACTTTACCACGTACCTGGACTCGGAGGTTCGGCCCTAAGAAGTTGAGCAACCACAGGTTGTTCCTCCGCGATCTCCATCGGTTCCTGCACTTCCATGACGACTTCTTCAGCTTCTTGTTGCGTCTCGTTCTCGTCCTGCATCGTCTCGTTCGTGACCAACAAACATTGTTGCTGTCCGTCGCTGTCTTGAGTTAACAAAATCGTCTGTCCCTTCTCGTTCTGTCCGGCCACCTGATAAACAGTCCCGTCATCTCCCGTTATAAACATCGGACTGTCGGCGGCAGTAGCCAAAGCGAACGTTTGTACACTATTGTCGGCGTCGACGGACTCCTTCGCCACGACAGGTTCTTCTTCGAGGGCCAACGAGGGCATGTTGATGACAGCTTTAGGAGCCGCCGGCGCAATTACCGGGGCGATTAGCAAAGCGGGCTTGGGCGGCGGAGGAATTACTTTTTTAACGGGAGGAAAGCGAGAGACTGGAACTTGAGCGGGTTGTTTTTGTATGAAATGTTTGGGTGGCGGCGACGGATATGTCTTTGTTTTAGTAACGGTAGTGTTACCGATTCTCCTACTGACGCTGTTGGCTTTCGAATAAACGTTTTTAACGGGTGTCGGGTGCATGGGGGCTATATTGAATTTGGATTTTATCGCACTCGCCGGCGTTTTTCTTATAACGTTGGGTTTCGGTGTTACGGTGCGAATGACCGGACTGATGGTAGTTCGCGGTTTCGACGCTACCGCTTGATTGATGACGCGCGGCTGGGTTTTAGCTCGAGGAGTCAACAGAGTTTTTTGGAGAATATTAGAATTAGCGAGGGCGGTGTTAAGGATCGATTGGTTCGATTTTGGCGCAATTATCTCACTGACCACCGGCTTGGGAACAATAGGAGTTATGACAGCGGTAGGCTGGGTTACTACAGGAACCGCAACTGGCTCGTCCGGTTTCAAATCTTCTTCTGTAATATCGGCGGCCGCTAACTTAACGATATTGTCGAGAGTTTCGATGGGAGTATCGATTTTGGGTTCGGACGGTTGCGCTTCCTTGGTGACCGCTTCCGGTTCGGTAATAATCGGCTCTATTTCCGGATCGGGGTATTCCTGGCCAACGACCTTCCCCGTTATGGGATCTAGAACAAACTCCCCCGGAGGGCTCTCCGGTTCAGGCAAAGGCAAATCGGTGGGAAACTCCAACTCTTCTATTCCGTCGTCGCTCTCCTCATCGCCCAAATTCAACTTCTCCTCCTGCTTCTCTTTAGAGACTACTTTAGGAGTTACGGCCAGCGCCTTCGGGGAAACCTCCGTTTTCTTGGTGACTTTAAGATACTCCTTTTTGACGGGCTGTATCGGTTTTACGGTGACTGGCGGCGTAAATCGCGCCACCGCCTTAGGCGGCGTTGCCGCCGCCTCAGACTTGGCCTGCAACACCGCAGTTTTGCCGCTGTCATCTTTTTTGATAATCTTAATTTGCGTGTGGCCGACCCTCGGCCCCACTTTGACCACCGCCTGTCCTCCGCTCGTTGCGATCTTCGACGCTGCCGGGTCCAGTTTGATAATCCCCGACGATTTCGACATTATGTACACGCCCGAACTCAGCGATGGCAATTGTTTTTGACTGATCCGCACCACCCCTTTGGCGTCGGGAATGAGGACGTTGTCGGGAATTTTTTTGCCGACGCCGTTGTTGTATTGAATGATTTTCGCCACGCGCTTCAATGACGGCGCCGGTTCGTCTTCTTCCGTGTCTTCGGATTCACCGGTAAATTTCATTTTTTTCTCGAAAGAATCATCGCTGCCGTCTTCGTCGTCGTAGGGTCTTTTCGTTCCCGACTCCTCGTTATCGGACATGTTGCCGCACCACTGCTTCACTTGGTTCAACGCCTTCTGTTTGCTCGTTCTCTGGGGCCGGCTGGAGGCGCAACAAAAATCAACGCGTCAAATATTTATCAAAATTACGACAATGTTCACTTTGCCCCCTTTCCTAAGCTAGACGACCAGAGACTCGTTCTGACAGCAAAAAAATTTTAAGAAGAAAAAAGCTCTCAAATTTTAGGATATGCAACAAAGTACTATAACTGTTGTGAAATTGGGCATTATGCAAATACAAAAGTCGAAAAAAGATGCTCAAAGTGTAAGAGATTACGTCACACGAGTGCAACTTGTCGAAAAGTGACGTAACGCAAAATTCAAATTAAAGCACGCAAAAACATCTGCGAGCTACAATTGTTGAACGAAAGTTCGGAAATTTCTCATTTAGGTATAAGTGGAAAATTTTGAAGCGTTCATCATCATTCGAAATCAACTCATTTGACAGAAAACTCCCCAAAAAACTGCGCCATCTACCGGAATAATCAGGAATCAACCCAATGCAGCAATGCAATTAAATGCCAGTCTCTATAAAATATCAACAGAACTGCCATAAAGCATTTGTCATTTGATACTACAACAACAAAAATTTGATGTCCCTGGGGGTTAAAAAATTGACCAGTTTTAACAAAATTGTAACTAACCCTCCGGGTGTTGTAATTATGATGGGGGTAGTCGGAGTAGTGGAGCTGCTCAATATGGTTGGTTTCTTCGAAACGATCTTAACGGTAGATCCTGGTTGGCTAAGCCGAGGCCTACCCCTACCTCGGGAAGCCGCTGGCTTTTCCTTTTCCTTCTCCGCCTTGATCCTAGCTTCATAGGACTCGACGAGCGCCTTGCAATTCTCGAGGTGGATCAGAGGCTCCCAAGTTTGTCTAAGTGAAAGAAACACAATCTGGTAAAAAAAAAACAACCAAAAGACCGTTAAGGAAAGGGTAACGACAAGAAAGACCAAATCAACGATTTATTTAACACAGATAGCGTACTAAAACTATATTTATTTGTTATGCTAACTTGATGTTGAAGGCTTTATTATGATACGGGAATTGTGATTAATACAATTTGCTTCAAAATTAGATTTTGATCATTATTTGGCTGATAGATATGCTTTATTTTAAGAAGAAATCTACTTTACCCGCCAAGGAGAAAATTAAAATGCACTAGGCGTGGGCGAATGGCAACTTTTTCGCATTGTGGTCAAGTAGAGTGAAAAAAGGAAATCTACACAATTCTTGTGCAGACGAAGTTTTAACTTTCTAAGTTAAGCAATTCTCTACTTACTCTTCATAGTTCTCCCACTTCACTTGATACTCCCAGTAACGCTTCTTGGGATTGAACCGTTTTGCCACGATTTTCTCAACATTGAACTCTTCCTTGTCGCCTTGATCGGTCCTCACCCCCTTCGTTGGAGCGCAAAAATTAGTAACCAAAAGAACCAAAGAAGGATAAGACACTTACCTGTCCTAAGCTCGCAAATGATTTCCCACTTATTTTATTGAGAAATTTCTGTGTTGCCGAGAGATCATTTTTGGCGTCCTCGCCTTCAACCACGCCTACAATAGAAAAATTAAATTGTAAAAAAAACTTTTAAGAATTTGTACCGTCATCAAGAGCCAGAGGATCTTTTTCGTTTCGAACTTCTTGCAACTTCCCGACTTCTTGAATTTTAGCACTTGCGAGTTTATTGCAGTACTGCAACGTTTTTCCGGCTGTAATCCACGCGCCTTTGTTGGGTTGTGACAGGTTGACCCATTGTTGGTAGATATCCCAGGGAGCCGGTGGCTCTTGCTCCTTCTGTTTGAGGGTTCGCATCTGCTTGTTTTTCCATAAAGTAAAACCCCACACTTGAGGTTCTTCATCTAAACCGCACCGTAGTGTTGTCGCTTCAGTGCATTTGTCCGCGGTCTTGTGTTCCTGGAATTCATCCAGAAAGCAGAACGACTCGTGGCACTTTCCACAAATCAAAACGTCGATTTTCGCAATGTCAGCTTGCGAATCTGTGGAATTAGAAGTGAGTGAGGGGGGCCTGGAGAATCGATTCCTTACCTTTGATCAACTCGAGATCCTTTGAAATATCCAAAGGATCGTTTAACCCCTCTTCCATTGCAGCTCTGAAAAACTAAAATACTACAGTTACGACCGTGGGGGGCATGTTTGGGGGGTTTGGGGCGAAAATGCGTAATTTTCATTGAATTTTTATATTTAGCGCCAGAAAAATATTGTGCAGCATCTGACGTCGCCTTGTTGGAAAATGGCTGGTTCCCTTGACTTCCAAAAGGTTGCACATTTTCGACACCCGCACGTAAATTTTAAAAACAATTATTGACCGGCACCGATATCGACTTCTGGGGATGAATTATCACGATTTTGACCCTTAGGAATATTTATATTACCTTATTTTTTTCTTTTTGATTAATGTTTGACTGAAAGCGTTCCAAACATTGCGACTATACTGCCCCCTAACGGCATACAACCTCAACTATTTCTGGCGGGAAATACCATTGTCGGCAGCCAAACACAGTTTTTGGGAGTTGAGCTTCGACGCCAATTCAACGAGAGTTCCATTAACAATTACTCAATTACTCTCTTTAAAGCCAGTAATTAAATTAAAGATTAATTTTGAAACTTTGACATTTGACATTTCAAACGAACGCAGCGCCATCAATTAGTTTTTCCAAAAATCTTCAGTTTAGTAAAAATTTGGACATTTTAAGATTTTTTAGAATTGCTCAACCCCATTTTAAGTTTTGGCAAATATTTTGTAGCTTTAGTAATAATTATAAAGTAATATTTAAATATCGGCGAGAGCTGACAAAGTGATAAACCCAAAGGCAGCAAAAATACTAGAATACGGAGCATTAAAAATTACTGCTCCATTTGGGAGAAAATAAATCAAAAAGTTAACAAATTATTAATGGGTCCACATTTAGGTAAAATTTAGCAGAAAACTTGATAAGTTCTTAGCGTTGATTTTTACTTTAGTAGATTTTCATTCAATAACTAGTAAAATCAGGATCTCAACTATTGGCAACACTGATTAAATTCTCCCACCAGGGTCGCCAGATTGGGCGATTAATCGCAAATTGGGCGACTTGCGATCTCTACTTTGCGACTAATTTGGGCAAAATGCGATAATCGCAAATTGGGCGATTTTATTATTTGATATGCGATTTTTGGGCGACTTAAAAAATCATTTAAAGAGGCAAAATCGCCACCGGTCCATCTGACTCTCATCTCATCTGTTTTTTATTAGGCCCCTGGCCCCTGCCTCTACCTGCACCAGCAACGCTGAAGGTCGGATTTGTTCCAATTTTCAGGGATGCGCCTGTAAACGTGTCAAAATGAATGAATCAGCAATGAGTTTATTTTATAGAAACAGATGTAGGAGCGAGATGATGGACCGATGGTATTGTCCGTCGTTGGGACTGTTAAGAGTTGTAGTCTGAACATCTGAACTAAAAGCCGTTTACTACATTCGGCAATAAAAGATAAAAGGGTAGGTATCTATAAAGCGGCAGGTATCTATAAAGCGGCAAAAGCTGTAATATTAATAAATTAATATGCCAAACTGCTGGAAATTTCCGACCTTGCACATGTTGTAGGATAGTAGGGTAGGAAAGGGAGAAGAAGGGGTTTTTATTTATTATTACTTAAGTCTTGCCCTTCTTGTTCACTTGACGATTGCAAACTTCGCATTTCGTAATTTCGTATCGCAGAGTAAAGTTTACTTACGCGAATTACACGGTTCCAAAAACAGTCTTTAACTTCATTTGTAGTAATATTGTGCTAGTGATTTTTGCAAAGTTTCATCGATAGTGAAACCGATATTTAAGTTTCGCAATGGAAAAGTACGTTAAATACAAAAAAATGTACAATCCAAAGTGGGAGGCATTGCCTGCATTTAAAGGTAAATAATTGTTTTTAAAAAAATTGTTAGGTACTTAGCCATATATTTCAGGATGGCTTACTGTAGATAACTCTAATGAAGATTTTGCTTACTGCAAAGTATGCCGGAAGTCTCTTCGAGCCCATAAAACTGATTTAACTAGACACTCTGAGAGACCTCTACACAAGTCTAACTTAAATAATCAGAACATTACTATACAGCCGAAAATAAGAAATTTGGGTGTATCTATTGTAAATAAGGAATCGAAAACTGTTGATTTAAGACTAGCATTACATATCGCTGTACATAGTAGCATTAGAACTGTTGACCATCTTTCTGAAATATTAGTAGAATTAGGTAAGGGAAATCAACTACAAGATTTAAAGTGCATTAATTTTAACTGGTAATAGAACTTCTTAAGACCAAAAACTTTATCTAATAACTATTTTTAAAAAACGCTTTAGTTTTTGTGTTAAAATTATTTTAAAATCTTACACAATTTTCTTACACGCCACTGGAAGCAACGTTACCTAGTCAACAAGATTACCTTATGAATTAATTGTATTATTATTGTTTTTTGGTGGAGCATTTCATAAGAGGCTCGTCAATTTGTAGGAGGGAAAAATTATTTTAAAAACTGGTACATAGAAAAAAATTTTGTCTTGATGAGTTCTACCACTGGTTAAAATTAATGTACTTATTTCGCTTACACCCTGTATATATCTATAAAAAGTTATTTAGATTTTATAACATGAACATACTTGTCTATGTTACTTGTGTGCTAGTTTTTTTATATCTTTTATTATAGGTAATAAACATTTTAATAGCAATTTTCTCCCTAAAAATTTTTCGCCTGCGGCGGGCTTTTCTCCTTCCCCCTCCCCTTTCTTTCGCCAATTTCAAAAAACGGCGCTTTTGGGCGACTATCCTTGCGCAGACTCGCGACTCACGAAGACTAACTTCTGGCAACGCTGTCTCCCACCAAATAAATCAAAAAAGCACTAAAATCCCAAGCTAACGTTGTTTGTTGACTTTATTTGTTGTTGTTATTGCGGAACGTGGAAAGTGAACCTAAACACTTACGTTATCGATAGTTTTCGCAAATTGCTGGTTAATTTTTGCTTCAATTCGTGTCACAAGCAACGTCAACACCACAATTCTCACAATTCCATAGCCGACTGGACCAAACAGTTTCCCAAAAATTTGCCAAAAAGCAATTTTTGGGCCAAAATTTGCCTCAATGTCAAGTTCTACTTACCAATACCTTAATTTCGTGCTAATTTAACCTCCAAGAAGAACCTCAAGTTGGGTTTTACCAAATCCCAAAAGTGAGGTTAGAGACGCTGTCAATAATTCCCGATTCTTGGACAAATTGCTGGCAATTAATGATAACAACATGAGTTATGAGTGTACGGCCAAGTCCGTAACCCTCAACGATTTACCCACTATATGCAGAACCTGTTTCGCCAACGAGAATTTGACTTTGATGAAAAACATCTTCATCGACAACTTGGAAGCCACCCAAATACTCGACCACACTGTTTCGCTCCAGGTACCTGAATAATTAGTATAACTCTAGTCTTAATTTCGAATTATAGGTAGAACTCGACGACCCCTTGCCCCAAAGTCTCTGCTCCAGTTGCATAAACGAACTGGTCCGGATTTACGAGTTCAAAAAACAGTGCCACGACAACGACTCCGTGCTCAAATTACTCCTGCAACAGTCGAATCCCGACGAAGGGATTGACGACGGGAAGTTCAGTGAAGAGATCGATGACGCGAAGTTCAATGAAGAAATCGACGACGCGAAGTTCAATGAAGAAATCGACGACGCGAAGTTCAATGAAGAGATTGACGACGCCAAATTCAGTGGAGATGAAAAATTTGCGTGCAACATTGTTGTTGAGGAAGATTGTGAAGATAGCGCCTCATCAGATTCTTCAAATGAAGAAAAATCGGCTAAAAAACAAAAGAAAAGACCTTTGCGCCGAAAAAGGTTAGGTCGAAAGTCTTCGGGTTTCAAGTGTCGGGACTGTTGGCTGTTGTTCACGACTAAAGACTTGCTAAGGGAGCATCGAAGGGACGCAAAACACCAGGAACAGCGCACCCATTCTTGTCAAATTTGTAGCAAAAAGTTCACTAGTAGCAAGTTGCGGCAACACATGCGTTCGCACACGAAAGAAAAGCCGTATCAATGCGAGATTTGTTTGCAGTCGTTCAGTATGAGCGGCAATTTGAAGCGGCACGTGATGACGCATACGGGGGAGCGACCCCACGTGTGCGCGATTTGCGGAAAAGGTTTCATTCAAGCCACTTCGTTGCACAGTCATCGAAAAACTCATTTGGATATTGCGAAGAATTGCGATAAAATCGTTCCGGACAGTAGCGCGAGTGATGGTCCCCAAAAATTCACGTGTAAATTTTGCGGACGCGGCTTCAAGCGCTTGACTCCGTTCAACGCACATTTGGAGAAACACACAACCGACGAGAAAAACACCAAACCTAAAAGCGTAAAGCCCGCGAGTTCCAGGAACGAGAGTCGGGAGCATATCTGCGAAATTTGCAGTCGCGGCTACAAAACCAAACATTTGCTGAAAGCCCATCAGTTGACTCACGGCGAAAAGTCGTTTCTTTGCAGCGATTGCGGTAAAGGTTTCGTTACTAAAGCTGCGTTACAGTCACATCTGAAGGTCCACACCGGCGAAAAGCCGCACACTTGCGTTATTTGTAAAAAATCCTTTGCTCACGTCGGTAGTTTCGATTCTCACATGTTGATCCATTCCGGTCAAAAGCCTCACAGTTGCAAGTTTTGTACGAAATCTTTCACGCAATTGTCGCACTTGACCTACCATATTAGGACCCACAGCGGGGAGAGGCCGTATTCGTGTTCTTATTGCGGCAAAAGGTTCGCGCTAAAGGGCAATTTGACTGTTCACGTGCGCACCCACACCGGCGAAACCCCGTATTTGTGCACGGTGTGCGGAAAGGGCTTCTATGATTCCAGCAGCATGAAGAAACATAGGAGGAATCATAAAGAAGACGCGCTTTATCAACAGGGTCAAGAGGGCGGCAAAGTGGAGGTGCAGATTCAACCCAACTGCAAGGACGTGCCGATACGCGTGCTCGAGATGCAGTTGCAACGCGATTGCAAAGAGGAACCGATACACGTGATCGTGCAAGAGTCCTACCAAATTCCCGTTATTGGTTCCTTGATTTCGCAATCTAATATCACGTGAATATTTATAAAAGCTCGATTGACGAAAATACTTTGTGGTTGAAGTGCAGCGGGTTCTTTTTTTATTCCGCACGATTTTCTCGGGGGTCAATTTTATGTTAAAGCATGCGACAAGATGCGCCACTATTTTCGCTTAATGTTACGCGAGTTATAAATCTTAACATTAACCACGTTTCGATTTTTTCTAACAAAATGACAGGTTTGCTCGCAACTTTGCGACGGCAACGGCAGTCGCAACTTTGCGACAGCAACGGCAGTCGCAACTTTGCGATAGCAACGGCAGTCGTATCTTTGCGACAGCAACGGCAGTTGCAACGTCCAACTTGAAATTGACCCCTTGTCCAAACCAGTGTTGTTAAGGTGGCTATTCGAAAGGCCCAATACGAAGTAATTTTGTTCGTACAAATTTACTCTTCTGGATGCGCTGAAGAAAAAAAGTTGCACAATTGCAAATGAGTATCATACTCAATAAGGACGTGTAAGTATGAGGTTGGCAATAGTTTTAGGAGTAGGAACAAACGAATTCTGACCCTTATTTCATTCTTACGATTTATAGTTCGCGCTGAATTTGTTATGGCTTAAGTACTGTATACATAAATTTTAAAAAAACTGCCGTGTACTATCTTTGGGTTTTAGGTTTTCTTTCAACCCTAAAAAGCTACTTCTCGTAGAATGAAACTTCGGGTGGTTTTGTGAATAATTGACATGACAACTAATTTCGTAAGGACCCCGTGTTACAAGAATGTAAATATAACAATCAAGACGTACTTAAGTAGAGAGTTAAATATTGATTGTAAAGTGATAAAACCAGGTTAGGCTGTAAATACTATTTGCTTCTCCTTAGTACAATATAAGCCAATATATAAGTTTCTCAGTAATGATGTTATCATTGAGTCATCCTCCACACTATTACGCCGCGTTCCTCGCCTTCAGGACACACAACCCATCCACTCCCCATCCACCCAACACGACAACATCCAAGGGTTGGATGGCTAAACACGAATCTGTCCGTAGTTTCTTTCTACACGTCGTACTTTTTGAGTTATGGCGATTGGAAGACTTTGATTTCTATCGATTTGGGCAAGCAATAGGGTTGAAAGAAAAGTCGAAAATATTGAAATTTTTTACATCGATTTTATGACTTATTCTTGTAGATTTTGAACTGCTGAACACGAATCTGACTGTGGTTTCTTTGTACAAGTCGTACTTTTTGAGTTATGACAATTTGAATACTTTGGTCCAAAATTTTTGTCAAAATCGACCAAAATCGCAAATATCAACTTTTTTATTATAAGGAGTAGAATCTTCATTCTTGCACCGTTCGATAGCCTGTGAAATACGGATAAATTTGATGTATCTTGACACGACATAAATGTTTTCGTTCAAAAGCTACAAGCATTTAAAAATTAGATAAAAATAGACTTTGGTGGTTTTTGGAAATTTACAAGAAATCTATCAGTTATAGAGTCAAATTGAGTTCAGATTTGATTTCAGAGTGAGCGATTACACAAGAAAACGTCGACTTTTAAGCCGTTGTAGCAACGATATTGATTTTAGAATTTTTTCGAATTTCTATCGATTGGGGTAGAAAAAAAAAGTCAAAAATATTGAAATTTTTTACATCAATTTTATGATTTATTGTTGTAGATTTTGAACCGCTGAACACGAATCTGGCCGTACTTTCTTTCTACACGTCGTACTTTTTGAGTTATGGCGATTGGAAGACTTTGATTTCTATCGATTTGGGCAAGCAATAGGGTTGAAAGAAAAGTCGAAAATATTGAAATTTTTTACATCAATTTTATAATTTATTCTTGTAGATCTTGAACCGCTAAACACAAATCTGTCCGTAGTTTCTTTCTACACGTCGTACTTTTTGAGTTATGGCGATTGGAAAACTTTGATTTCTATCGATTTGGGCAAGCATTAGGGTTGAAAGAAAAGTCGAAAATATTGAAATTTTTTACATCGATTTTATGACTTATTCTTGTAGATTTTGAACTGCTGAACACGAATCTGACTGTGGTTTCTTTGTACAAGTCGTACTTTTTGAGTTATGACAATTTGAATACTTTGGTCCAAAATTTTTGTCAAAATCGACCAAAATCGCAAATATCAACTTTTTTATTATAAGGAGTAGAATCTTCATTCTTGCACCGTTCGATAGCCTGTGAAATACGGATAAATTTGCTGTATCTTGACACGACATAAATGTTTTCGTTCAAAGCGATTTCTTTCAAGCGTTCAAAGCGAATCTGGCCGTACTTTCTTTCTACACGTCGTACTTTTTGAGTTATGGCGATTGGAAGACTTTGATTTCTATCGATTTGGGCAAGCAATAGGGTTGAAAGAAAAGCCGAAAATATTGAAATTTTTTACATCAATTTTATAATTTATTCTTGTAGATCTTGAACCGCTAAACACAAATCTGTCCGTAGTTTCTTTCTACACGTCGTACTTTTTGAGTTATGGCGATTGGAAAACTTTGATTTCTATCGATTTGGGCAAGCATTAGGGTTGAAAGAAAAGTCGAAAATATTGAAATTTTTTACATCGATTTTATGACTTATTCTTGTAGATTTTGAACTGCTGAACACGAATCTGACTGTGGTTTCTTTGTACAAGTCGTACTTTTTGAGTTATGACAATTTGAATACTTTGGTCCAAAATTTTTGTCAAAATCGACCAAAATCGCAAATATCAACTTTTTTATTATAAGGAGTAGAATCTTCACTCTTGCACCGTTCGATAGCCTGTGAAATACGGATAAATTTGATGTATCTTGACACGACATAAATGTTTCCGTTCAATAGCTACAAGCATTTAAAAATTAGATAAAAATAGACTTTGGTGGTTTTTGGAAATTTACAAGAAATCTATCAGTTATAGAGTCAAATTGAGTTCAGATTTGATTTCAGAGTGAGCGATTACACAAGAAAACGTCGACTTCTAAGCCGTTGTAGCAACGATATTGATTTTAAAATTTTTTCGAATTTCTATCGATTGGGGTAGAAAAAAAAAGTCAAAAATATTGAAATTTTTTACATCAATTTTATGATTTATTCTTGTAGATTTTGAACCGCTGAACACGAATCTGGCCGTACTTTCTTTCTACACGTCGTACTTTTTGAGTTATGGCGATTGGAAGACTTTGATTTCTATCGATTTGGGCAAGCAATAGGGTTGAAAGAAAAGTCGAAAATATTGAAATTTTTTACATCAATTTTATAATTTATTCTTGTAGATCTTGAACCGCTAAACACAAATCTGTCCGTAGTTTCTTTCTACACGTCGTACTTTTTGAGTTATGGCGATTGGAAAACTTTGATTTCTATCGATTTGGGCAAGCATTAGGGTTGAAAGAAAAGTCAAAAATATTGAAATTTTTTACATCGATTATATGACTTATTCTTGTAGATTTTGAACTGCTGAACACGAATCTGACTGTGGTTTCTTTGTACAAGTCGTACTTTTTGAGTTATGACAATTTGAATACTTTGGTCCAAAATTTTTGTCAAAATCGACCAAAATCGCAAATATCAACTTTTTTATTATAAGGAGTAGAATCTTCATTCTTGCACCGTTCGATAGCCTGTGAAATACGGATAAATTTGATGTATCTTGACACGACATAAATGTTTTCGTTCAAAAGCTACAAGCATTTAAAAATTAGATAAAAATAGACTTTGGTGGTTTTTGGAAATTTACAAGAAATCTATCAGTTATAGAGTCAAATTGAGTTCAGATTTGATTTCAGAGTGATCGATTACACAAGAAAACGTCGACTTCTAAGCCGTTGTAGCAACGATATTGATTTTAGAATTTTTTCGAATTTCTATCGATTGGGGTAGAAAAAAAAAGTCGAAAATATTGAAATTTTTTACATCAATTTTATAATTTATTCTTGTAGATCTTGAACCGCTAAACACAAATCTGTCCGTAGTTTCTTTCTACACGTCGTACTTTTTGAGTTATGGCGATTGGAAAACTTTGATTTCTATCGATTTGGGCAAGCATTAGGGTTGAAAGAAAAGTCGAAAATATTGAAATTTTTTACATCGATTTTATGACTTATTCTTGTAGATTTTGAACTGCTGAACACGAATCTGACTGTGGTTTCTTTGTACAAGTCGTACTTTTTGAGTTATGACAATTTGAATACTTTGGTCCAAAATTTTTGTCAAAATCGACCAAAATCGCAAATATCAACTTTTTTATTATAAGGAGTAGAATCTTCATTCTTGCACCGTTCGATAGCCTGTGAAATACGGATAAATTTGATGTATCTTGACACGACATAAATGTTTTCGTTCAAAAGCTACAAGCATTTAAAAATTAGATAAAAATAGACTTTGGTGGTTTTTGGAAATTTACAAGAAATCTATCAGTTATAGAGTCAAATTGAGTTCAGATTTGATTTCAGAGTGATCGATTACACAAGAAAACGTCGACTTCTAAGCCGTTGTAGCAACGATATTGATTTTAGAATTTTTTCGAATTTCTATCGATTGGGGTAGAAAAAAAAAGTCAAAAATATTGAAATTTTTTACATCAATTTTATGATTTATTCTTGTAGATTTTGAACCGCTGAACACGAATCTGGCCGTACTTTCTTTCTACACGTCGTACTTTTTGAGTTATGGCGATTGGAAGACTTTGATTTCTATCGATTTGGGCAAGCAATAGGGTTGAAAGAAAAGTCGAAAATATTGAAATTTTTTACATCAATTTTATAATTTATTCTTGTAGATCTTGAACCGCTAAACACAAATCTGTCCGTAGTTTCTTTCTACACGTCGTACTTTTTGAGTTATGGCGATTGGAAAACTTTGATTTCTATCGATTTGGGCAAGCATTAGGGTTGAAAGAAAAGTCGAAAATATTGAAATTTTTTACATCGATTTTATGACTTATTCTTGTAGATTTTGAACTGCTGAACACGAATCTGACTGTGGTTTCTTTGTACAAGTCGTACTTTTTGAGTTATGACAATTTGAATACTTTGGTCCAAAATTTTTGTCAAAATCGACCAAAATCGCAAATATCAACTTTTTTATTATAAGGAGTAGAATCTTCATTCTTGCACCGTTCGATAGCCTGTGAAATACGGATAAATTTGATGTATCTTGACACGACATAAATGTTTTCGTTCAAAAGCTACAAGCATTTAAAAATTAGATAAAAATAGACTTTGGTGGTTTTTGGAAATTTACAAGAAATCTATCAGTTATAGAGTCAAATTGAGTTCAGATTTGATTTCAGAGTGATCGATTACACAAGAAAACGTCGACTTCTAAGCCGTTGTAGCCACGATATTGATTTTAGAATTTTTTCGAATTTCTATCGATTGGGGTAGAAAAAAAAAGTCGAAAATATTGAAATTTTTTACATCAATTTTATGATTTATTCTTGTAGATTTTGAACCGCTGAACACGAATCTGGCCGTACTTTCTTTCTACACGTCGTACTTTTTGAGTTATGGCGATTGGAAGACTTTGATTTCTATCGATTTGGGCAAGCAATAGGGTTGAAAGAAAAGTCGAAAATATTGAAATTTTTTACATCAATTTTATAATTTATTCTTGTAGATCTTGAACCGCTAAACACAAATCTGTCCGTAGTTTCTTTCTACACGTCGTACTTTTTGAGTTATGGCGATTGGAAAACTTTGATTTCTATCGATTTGGGCAAGCATTAGGGTTGAAAGAAAAGTCGAAAATATTGAAATTTTTTACATCGATTTTATGACTTATTCTTGTAGATTTTGAACTGCTGAACACGAATCTGACTGTGGTTTCTTTGTACAAGTCGTACTTTTTGAGTTATGACAATTTGAATACTTTGGTCCAAAATTTTTGTCAAAATCGACCAAAATCGCAAATATCAACTTTTTTATTATAAGGAGTAGAATCTTCATTCTTGCACCGTTCGATAGCCTGTGAAATACGGATAAATTTGATGTATCTTGACACGACATAAATGTTTTCGTTCAAAAGCTACAAGCATTTAAAAATTAGATAAAAATAGACTTTGGTGGTTTTTGGAAATTTACAAGAAATCTATCAGTTATAGAGTCAAATTGAGTTCAGATTTGATTTCAGAGTGATCGATTACACAAGAAAACGTCGACTTCTAAGCCGTTGTGGCAACGATATTGATTTTAGAATTTTTTCGAATTTCTATCGATTGGGGTAGAAAAAAAAAGTCGAAAATATTGAAATTTTTTACATCAATTTTATGATTTATTCTTGTAGATTTTGAACCGCTGAACACGAATCTGTCCGTAGTTTCTTTCTACACGTCGTACTTTTTGAGTTATGGCGATTGGAAAACTTTGATTTCTATCGATTTGGGCAAGCATTAGGGTTGAAAGAAAAGTCGAAAATATTGAAATTTTTTACATCGATTTTATGACTTATTCTTGTAGATTTTGAACTGCTGAACACGAATCTGACTGTGGTTTCTTTGTACAAGTCGTACTTTTTGAGTTATGACAGTTTGAATACTTTGGTCCAAAATTTTTGTCAAAATCGACCAAAATCGCAAATATCAACTTTTTTATTATAAGGAGTAGAATCTTCATTCTTGCACCGTTCGATAGCCTGTGAAATACGGATAAATTTGATGTATCTTGACACGACATAAATGTTTTCGTTCAAAAGCTACAAGCATTTAAAAATTAGATAAAAATAGACTTTGGTGGTTTTTGGAAATTTACAAGAAATCTATCAGTTATAGAGTCAAATTGCGTTCAGATTTGATTTCAGAGTGATCGATTACACAAGAAAACGTCGACTTCTAAGCCGTTGTAGCAACGATATTGATTTTAGAATTTTTTCGAATTTCTATCGATTGGGGTAGAAAAAAAAAGTCAAAAATATTGAAATTTTTTACATCAATTTTATGATTTATTCTTGTAGATTTTGAACCGCTGAACACGAATCTGGCCGTACTTTCTTTCTACACGTCGTACTTTTTGAGTTATGGCGATTGGAAGACTTTGATTTCTATTGATTTGGGCAAGCAATAGGGTAGAAAAAAAAAGTCAAAAATATTGAAATTTTTTACATCAATTTTATAATTTATTCTTGTAGATTTTGAACCGCTGAACACGAATCTGGCCGTACTTTCTTTCTACACGTCGTACTTTTTGAGTTATGGCGATTGGAAAACTTTGATTTCTATCGATTTGGGCAAGCAATAGGGTAGAAAAAAAAAGTCAAAAATATTGAAATTTTTTACATCAATTTTATAATTTATTCTTGTAGATTTTGAACCGCTAAACACAAATCTGTCCGTAGTTTCTTTCTACACGTCGTACTTTTTGAGTTATGGCGATTGGAAAACTTTGATTTCTATCGATTTGGGCAATCAATAGGGTAGAAAAAAAAAGTCAAAAATATTGAAATTTTTTACATCAATTTTATAATTTATTCTTGTAGATTTTGAACCGCTGAACACGAATCTGGCCGTACTTTCTTTCTACACGTCGTACTTTTTGAGTTATGGCGATTGGAAAACTTTGATTTCTATCGATTTGGGCAAGCATTAGGGTTGAAAGAAAAGTCGAAAATATTGAAATTTTTTACATCAATTTTATAATTTATTCTTGTAGATCTTGAACCGCTAAACACAAATCTGTCCGTAGTTTCTTTCTACACGTCGTACTTTTTGAGTTATGGCGATTGGAAAACTTTGATTTCTATCGATTTGGGCAAGCATTAGGGTTGAAAGAAACGTCGAAAATATTGAAATTTTTTACATCGATTTTATGACTTATTCTTGTAGATTTTGAACTGCTGAACACGAATCTGACTGTGGTTTCTTTGTACAAGTCGTACTTTTTGAGTTATGACAATTTGAATACTTTGGTCCAAAGTTTTTGTCAAAATCGACCAAAATCGCAAATATCAACTTTTTTATTATAAGGAGTAGAATCTTCATTCTTGCACCGTTCGATAGCCTGTGAAATACGGATAAATTTGATGTATCTTGACACGACATAAATGTTTTCGTTCAAAAGCTACAAGCATTTAAAAATTAGATAAAAATAGACTTTGGTGGTTTTTGGAAATTTACAAGAAATCTATCAGTTATAGAGTCAAATTGAGTTCAGATTTGATTTCAGAGTGATCGATTACACAAGAAAACGTCGACTTCTAAGCCGTTGTAGCAACGATATTGATTTTAGAATTTTTTTGAATTTCTATCGATTGGGGTAGAAAAAAAAAGTCGAAAATATTGAAATTTTTTACATCAATTTTATGACTTAATCTTGTAGATCTTGAACCGCTAAACACGAATCTGTCCGTAGTTTCTTTCTACACGTCGTACTTTTTGAGTTATGGCGATTGGAAGACTTTGATTTCTATCGATTTGGGCAAGCAATAGGGTTGAAAGAAAAGTCGAAAATATTGAAATTTTTTACATCAATTTTATAATTTATTCTTGTAGATCTTGAACCGCTAAACACAAATCTGTCCGTAGTTTCTTTCTACACGTCGTACTTTTTGAGTTATGGCGATTGGAAAACTTTGATTTCTATCGATTTGGGCAAGCATTAGGGTTGAAAGAAAAGTCGAAAATATTGAAATTTTTTACATCGATTTTATGACTTATTCTTGTAGATTTTGAACTGCTGAACACGAATCTGACTGGTTTCTTTGTACAAGTCGTACTTTTTGAGTTATGACAATTTGAATACTTTGGTCCAAAATTTTTGTCAAAATCGACCAAAATCGCAAATATCAACTTTTTTATTATAAGGAGTAGAATCTTCATTCTTGCACCGTTCGATAGCCTGTGAAATACGGATAAATTTGATGTATCTTGACACGACATAAATGTTTTCGTTCAAAAGCTACAAGCATTTAAAAATTAGATAAAAATAGACTTTGGTGGTTTTTGGAAATTTACAAGAAATCTATCAGTTATAGAGTCAAATTGAGTTCAGATTTGATTTCAGAGTGATCGATTACACAAGAAAACGTCGACTTCTAAGCCGTTGTAGCAACGATATTGATTTTAGAATTTTTTCGAATTTCTATCGATTGGGGTAGAAAAAAAAAGTCAAAAATATTGAAATTTTTTACATCAATTTTATGATTTATTCTTGTAGATTTTGAACCGCTGAACACGAATCTGGCCGTACTTTCTTTCTACACGTCGTACTTTTTGAGTTATGGCGATTGGAAGACTTTGATTTCTATCGATTTGGGCAAGCAATAGGGTTGAAAGAAAAGTCGAAAATATTGAAATTTTTTACATCAATTTTATAATTTATTCTTGTAGATCTTGAACCGCTAAACACAAATCTGTCCGTAGTTTCTTTCTACACGTCGTACTTTTTGAGTTATGGCGATTGGAAAACTTTGATTTCTATCGATTTGGGCAAGCATTAGGGTTGAAAGAAAAGTCGAAAATATTGAAATTTTTTACATCGATTTTATGACTTATTCGTGTAGATTTTGAACTGCTGAACACGAATCTGACTGTGGTTTCTTTGTACAAGTCGTACTTTTTGAGTTATGACAGTTTGAATACTTTGGTCCAAAATTTTTGTCAAAATCGACCAAAATCGCAAATATCAACTTTTTTATTATAAGGAGTAGAATCTTCATTCTTGCACCGTTCGATAGCCTGTGAAATACGGATAAATTTGATGTATCTTGACACGACATAAATGTTTTCGTTCAAAAGCTACAAGCATTTAAAAATTAGATAAAAATAGACTTTGGTGGTTTTTGGAAATTTACAAGAAATCTATCAGTTATAGAGTCAAATTGAGTTCAGATTTGATTTCAGAGTGATCGATTACACAAGAAAACGTCGACTTCTAAGCCGTTGTAGCAACGATATTGATTTTAGAATTTTTTCGAATTTCTACCGATTGGGGTAGAAAAAAAAAGTCGAAAATATTGAAATTTTTTACATCAATTTTATAATTTATTCTTGTAGATCTTGAACCGCTAAACACAAATCTGTCCGTAGTTTCTTTCTACACGTCGTACTTTTTGAGTTATGGCGATTGGAAAACTTTGATTTCTATCGATTTGGGCAAGCATTAGGGTTGAAAGAAAAGTCGAAAATATTGAAATTTTTTACATCGATTTTATGACTTATTCTTGTAGATTTT
Source organism: Schizotus pectinicornis (assembly GCA_951805265.1). NCBI lineage: Eukaryota > Metazoa > Arthropoda > Insecta > Coleoptera > Pyrochroidae > Schizotus > Schizotus pectinicornis. The sequence goes on from OX638207.1 coordinate 5,665,161, forward strand.
GAACTGCTGAACACGAATCTGACTGTGGTTTCTTTCTACAAGTCGTACTTTTTGAGTTATGACAATTTGAATACTTTGGTCCAAAATTTTTGTCAAAATCGACCAAAATCGCAAATATCAACTTTTTTATTATAAGGAGTAGAATCTTCATTCTTGCACCGTTCGATAGCCTGTGAAATACGGATAAATTTGATGTATCTTGACACGACATAAATGTTTTCGTTCAAAAGCTACAAGCATTTAAAAATTAGATAAAAATAGACTTTGGTGGTTTTTGGAAATTTACAAGAAATCTATCAGTTATAGAGTCAAATTGAGTTCAGATTTGATTTCAGAGTGATCGATTACACAAGAAAACGTCGACTTCTAAGCCGTTGTGGCAACGATATTGATTTTAGAATTTTTTCGAATTTCTATCGATTGGGGTAGAAAAAAAAAGTCGAAAATATTGAAATTTTTTACATCAATTTTATGATTTATTCTTGTAGATTTTGAACCGCTGAACACGAATCTGTCCGTAGTTTCTTTCTACACGTCGTACTTTTTGAGTTATGGCGATTGGAAGACTTTGATTTCTATCGATTTGGGCAAGCATTAGGGTTGAAAGAAAAGTCAAAAATATTGAAATTTTTTACATCGATTATATGACTTATTCTTGTAGATTTTGAACTGCTGAACACGAATCTGACTGTGGTTTCTTTGTACAAGTCGTACTTTTTGAGTTATGACAATTTGAATACTTTGGTCCAAAATTTTTGTCAAAATCGACCAAAATCGCAAATATCAACTTTTTTATTATAAGGAGTAGAATCTTCATTCTTGCACCGTTCGATAGCCTGTGAAATACGGATAAATTTGATGTATCTTGACACGACATAAATGTTTTCGTTCAAAAGCTACAAGCATTTAAAAATTAGATAAAAATAGACTTTGGTGGTTTTTGGAAATTTACAAGAAATCTATCAGTTATAGAGTCAAATTGAGTTCAGATTTGATTTCAGAGTGATCGATTACACAAGAAAACGTCGACTTCTAAGCCGTTGTAGCAACGATATTGATTTTAGAATTTTTTCGAATTTCTATCGATTGGGGTAGAAAAAAAAAGTCAAAAATATTGAACTTTTTTACATCAATTTTATGATTTATTCTTGTAGATTTTGAACCGCTGAACACGAATCTGGCCGTACTTTCTTTCTACACGTCGTACTTTTTGAGTTATGGCGATTGGAAGACTTTGATTTCTATCGATTTGGGCAAGCAATAGGGTTGAAAGAAAAGTCGAAAATATTGAAATTTTTTACAGCAATTTTATAATTTATTCTTGTAGATCTTGAACCGCTGAACACGAATCTGACTGTGGTTTCTTTGTACAAGTCGTACTTTTTGAGTTATGACAATTTGAATACTTTGGTCCCAAAATTTTTGTCAAAATCGACCAAAATCGCAAATATCAACTTTTTTATTATAAGGAGTAGAATCTTCATTCTTGCACCGTTCGATAGCCTGTGAAATACGGATAAATTTGATGTATCTTGACACGACATAAATGTTTCCGTTCAATAGCTACGAGCATTTAAAAATTAGATAAAAATAGACTTTGGTGGTTTTTGGAAATTTACAAGAAATCTATCAGTTATAGAGTCAAATTGAGTTCAGATTTGATTTCAGAGTGAGCGATTACACAAGAAAACGTCGACTTCTAAGCCGTTGTAGCAACGATATTGATTTTAGAATTTTTTCGAATTTCTATCGATTGGGGTAGAAAAAAAAAGTCAAAAATATTGAAATTTTTTACATCAATTTTATGATTTATTCTTGTAGATTTTGAACCGCTGAACACGAATCTGGCCGTACTTTCTTTCTACACGTCGTACTTTTTGAGTTATGGCGATTGGAAGACTTTGATTTCTATCGATTTGGGCAAGCAATAGGGTTGAAAGAAAAGTCGAAAATATTGAAATTTTTTACAGCAATTTTATAATTTATTCTTGTAGATCTTGAACCGCTAAACACAAATCTGTCCGTAATTTCTTTCTACACGTCGTACTTTTTGAGTTATGGCGATTGGAAAACTTTGATTTCTATCGATTTGGGCAAGCATTAGGGTTGAAAGAAAAGTCGAAAATATTGAAATTTTTTACATCGATTTTATGACTTATTCTTGTAGATTTTGAACTGCTGAACACGAATCTGACTGTGGTTTCTTTGTACAAGTCGTACTTTTTGAGTTATGACAATTTGAATACTTTGGTCCAAAATTTTTGTCAAATCGACCAAAATCGCAAATATCAACTTTTTTATTATAAGGAGTAGAATCTTCATTCTTGCACCGTTCGATAGCCTGTGAAATACGGATAAATTTGATGTATCTTGACACGACATAAATGTTTTCGTTCAAAAGCTACAAGCATTTAAAAATTAGATAAAAATAGACTTTGGTGGTTTTTGGAAATTTACAAGAAATCTATCAGTTATAGAGTCAAATTGAGTTCAGATTTGATTTCAGAGTGATCGATTACACAAGAAAACGTCGACTTCTAAGCCGTTGTAGCAACGATATTGATTTTAGAATTTTTTCGAATTTCTATCGATTGGGGTAGAAAAAAAAAGTCAAAAATATTGAAATTTTTTACATCAATTTTATGATTTATTCTTGTAGATTTTGAACCGCTGAACACGAATCTGGCCGTACTTTCTTTCTACACGTCGTACTTTTTGAGTTATGGCGATTGGAAGACTTTGATTTCTATCGATTTGGGCAAGCAATAGGGTTGAAAGAAAAGTCGAAAATATTGAAATTTTTTACATCAATTTTATAATTTATTCTTGTAGATCTTGAACCGCTAAACACAAATCTGTCCGTAGTTTCTTTCTACACGTCGTACTTTTTGAGTTATGGCGATTGGAAAACTTTGATTTCTATCGATTTGGGCAAGCATTAGGGTTGAAAGAAAAGTCGAAAATATTGAAATTTTTTACATCGATTTTATGACTTATTCTTGTAGATTTTGAACTGCTGAACACGAATCTGACTGTGGTTTCTTTGTACAAGTCGTACTTTTTGAGTTATGACAATTTGAATACTTTGGTCCAAAATTTTTGTCAAAATCGACCAAAATCGCAAATATCAACTTTTTTATTATAAGGAGTAGAATCTTCATTCTTGCACCGTTCGATAGCCTGTGAAATACGGATAAATTTGATGTATCTTGACACGACATAAATGTTTTCGTTCAAAAGCTACAAGCATTTAAAAATTAGATAAAAATAGACTTTGGTGGTTTTTGGAAATTTACAAGAAATCTATCAGTTATAGAGTCAAATTGAGTTCAGATTTGATTTCAGAGTGATCGATTACACAAGAAAACGTCGACTTCTAAGCCGTTGTAGCAACGATATTGATTTTAGAATTTTTTCGAATTTCTATCGATTGGGGTAGAAAAAAAAAGTCAAAAATATTGAAATTTTTTACATCAATTTTATGATTTATTCTTGTAGATTTTGAACCGCTGAACACGAATCTGGCCGTACTTTCTTTCTACACGTCGTACTTTTTGAGTTATGGCGATTGGAAGACTTTGATTTCTATCGATTTGGGCAAGCAATAGGGTTGAAAGAAAAGTCGAAAATATTGAAATTTTTTACATCGATTTTATGACTTATTCTTGTAGATTTTGAACTGCTGAACACGAATCTGACTGTGGTTTCTTTGTACAAGTCGTACTTTTTGAGTTATGACAATTTGAATACTTTGGTCCAAAATTTTTGTCAAAATCGACCAAAATCGCAAATATCAACTTTTTTATTATAAGGAGTAGAATCTTCATTCTTGCACCGTTCGATAGCCTGTGAAATACGGATAAATTTGATGTATCTTGACACGACATAAATGTTTTCGTTCAAAAGCTACAAGCATTTAAAAATTAGATAAAAATAGACTTTGGTGGTTTTTGGAAATTTACAAGAAATCTATCAGTTATAGAGTCAAATTGAGTTCAGATTTGATTTCAGAGTGAGCGATTACACAAGAAAACGTCGACTTCTAAGCCGTTGTAGCAACGATATTGATTTTAGAATTTTTTCGAATTTCTATCGATTGGGGTAGAAAAAAAAAGTCAAAAATATTGAAATTTTTTACATCAATTTTATGATTTATTCTTGTAGATTTTGAACCGCTGAACACGAATCTGGCCGTAGTTTCTTTCTACACGTCGTACTTTTTGAGTTATGGCGATTGGAAGACTTTGATTTCTATCGATTTGGGCAAGCAATAGGGTTGAAAAAAAAGTCGAAAATATTGAAATTTTTTACATCGATTTTATGACTTATTCTTGTAGATTTTGAACTGCTGAACACGAATCTGACTGTGGTTTCTTTGTACAAGTCGTACTTTTTGAGTTATGACAATTTGAATACTTTGGTCCAAAATTTTTGTCAAAATCGACCAAAATCGCAAATATCAACTTTTTTATTATAAGGAGTAGAATCTTCATTCTTGCACCGTTCGATAGCCTGTGAAATACGGATAAATTTGATGTATCTTGACACGACATAAATGTTTTCGTTCAAAAGCTACAAGCATTTAAAAATTAGATAAAAATAGACTTTGGTGGTTTTTGGAAATTTACAAGAAATCTATCAGTTATAGAGTCAAATTGAGTTCAGATTTGATTTCAGAGTGAGCGATTACACAAGAAAACGTCGACTTTTAAGCCGTTGTAGCAACGATATTGATTTTAGAATTTTTTCGAATTTCTATCGATTGGGGTAGAAAAAAAAAGTCAAAAATATTGAAATTTTTTACATCAATTTTATAATTTATTCTTGTAGATCTTGAACCGCTAAACACAAATCTGTCCGTAGTTTCTTTCTACACGTCGTACTTTTTGAGTTATGGCGATTGGAAAACTTTGATTTCTATCGATTTGGGCAAGCATTAGGGTTGAAAGAAAAGTCGAAAATATTGAAATTTTTTACATCGATTTTATGACTTATTCTTGTAGATTTTGAACTGCTGAACACGAATCTGATTGTGGTTTCTTTGTACAAGTCGTACTTTTTGAGTTATGACAATTTGAATACTTTGGTCCAAAATTTTTGTCAAAATCGACCAAAATCGCAAATATCAACTTTTTTATTATAAGGAGTAGAATCTTCATTCTTGCACCGTTCGATAGCCTGTGAAATACGGATAAATTTGATGTATCTTGACACGACATAAATGTTTTCGTTCAAAAGCTACAAGCATTTAAAAATTAGATAAAAATAGACTTTGGTGGTTTTTGGAAATTTACAAGAAATCTATCAGTTATAGAGTCAAATTGAGTTCAGATTTGATTTCAGAGTGATCGATTACACAAGAAAACGTCGACTTCTAAGCCGTTGTAGCAACGATATTGATTTTAGAATTTTTTCGAATTTCTATCGATTGGGGTAGAAAAAAAAAGTCGAAAATATTGAAATTTTTTACATCAATTTTATGACTTAATCTTGTAGATCTTGAACCGCTAAACACGAATCTGGCCGTACTTTCTTTCTACACGTCGTACTTTTTGAGTTATGGCGATTGGAAGACTTTGATTTCTATCGATTTGGGCAAGCAATAGGGTTGAAAGAAAAGTCGAAAATATTGAAATTTTTTACATCAATTTTATAATTTATTCTTGTAGATCTTGAACCGCTAAACACAAATCTGTCCGTAGTTTCTTTCTACACGTCGTACTTTTTGAGTTATGGCGATTGGAAAACTTTGATTTCTATCGATTTGGGCAAGCATTAGGGTTGAAAGAAAAGTCGAAAATATTGAAATTTTTTACATCGATTTTATGACTTATTCTTGTAGATTTTGAACTGCTGAACACGAATCTGACTGTGGTTTCTTTGTACAAGTCGTACTTTTTGAGTTATGACAATTTGAATACTTTGGTCCAAAATTTTTGTCAAAATCGACCAAAATCGCAAATATCAACTTTTTTATTATAAGGAGTAGAATCTTCATTCTTGCACCGTTCGATAGCCTGTGAAATACGGATAAATTTGATGTATCTTGACACGACATAAATGTTTTCGTTCAAAAGCTACAAGCATTTAAAAATTAGATAAAAATAGACTTTGGTGGTTTTTGGAAATTTACAAGAAATCTATCAGTTATAGAGTCAAATTGAGTTCAGATTTGATTTCAGAGTGATCGATTACACAAGAAAACGTCGACTTCTAAGCCGTTGTAGCAACGATATTGATTTTAGAATTTTTTCGAATTTCTATCGATTGGGGTAGAAAAAAAAAGTCGAAAATATTGAAATTTTTTACATCAATTTTATGACTTAATCTTGTAGATCTTGAACCGCTAAACACGAATCTGGCCGTACTTTCTTTCTACACGTCGTACTTTTTGAGTTATGGCGATTGGAAGACTTTGATTTCTATCGATTTGGGCAAGCAATAGGGTTGAAAGAAAAGTCGAAAATATTGAAATTTTTTACATCAATTTTATAATTTATTCTTGTAGATCTTGAACCGCTAAACACAAATCTGTCCGTAGTTTCTTTCTACACGTCGTACTTTTTGAGTTATGGCGATTGGAAAACTTTGATTTCTATCGATTTGGGCAAGCATTAGGGTTGAAAGAAAAGTCGAAAATATTGAAATTTTTTACATCGATTTTATGACTTATTCTTGTAGATTTTGAACTGCTGAACACGAATCTGATTGTGGTTTCTTTGTACAAGTCGTACTTTTTGAGTTATGACAATTTGAATACTTTGGTCCAAAATTTTTGTCAAAATCGACCAAAATCGCAAATATCAACTTTTTTATTATAAGGAGTAGAATCTTCATTCTTGCACCGTTCGATAGCCTGTGAAATACGGATAAATTTGATGTATTTTGACACGACATAAATGTTTTCGTTCAAAAGCTACAAGCATTTAAAAATTAGATAAAAATAGACTTTGGTGGTTTTTGGAAATTTACAAGAAATCTATCAGTTATAGAGTCAAATTGAGTTCAGATTTGATTTCAGAGTGATCGATTACACAAGAAAACGTCGACTTCTAAGCCGTTGTAGCAACGATATTGATTTTAGAATTTTTTCGAATTTCTATCGATTGGGGTAGAAAAAAAAAGTCAAAAATATTGAAATTTTTTACATCAATTTTATGATTTATTCTTGTAGATTTTGAACCGCTGAACACGAATCTGGCCGTACTTTCTTTCTACACGTCGTACTTTTTGAGTTATGGCGATTGGAAGACTTTGATTTTTATCGATTTGGGCAAGCAATAGGGTTGAAAGAAAAGTCAAAAATATTGAAATTTTTTACATCAATTTTATAATTTATTCTTGTAGATCTTGAACCGCTAAACACAAATCTGTCCGTAGTTTCTTTCTACACGTCGTACTTTTTGAGTTATGGCGATTGGAAAACTTTGATTTCTATCGATTTGGGCAAGCATTAGGGTTGAAAGAAAAGTCGAAAATATTGAAATTTTTTACATCGATTTTATGACTTATTCTTGTAGATTTTGAACTGCTGAACACGAATCTGACTGTGGTTTCTTTGTACAAGTCGTACTTTTTGAGTTATGACAATTTGAATACTTTGGTCCAAAATTTTTGTCAAAATCGACCAAAATCGCAAATATCAACTTTTTTATTATAAGGAGTAGAATCTTCATTCTTGCACCGTTCGATAGCCTGTGAAATACGGATAAATTTGATGTATCTTGACACGACATAAATGTTTTCGTTCAAAAGCTACAAGCATTTAAAAATTAGATAAAAATAGACTTTGGTGGTTTTTGGAAATTTACAAGAAATCTATCAGTTATAGAGTCAAATTGAGTTCAGATTTGATTTCAGAGTGATCGATTACACAAGAAAACGTCGACTTCTAAGCCGTTGTAGCAACGATATTGATTTTAGAATTTTTTCGAATTTCTATCGATTGGGGTAGAAAAAAAAAGTCAAAAATATTGAAATTTTTTACATCAATTTTATGATTTATTCTTGTAGATTTTGAACCGCTGAACACGAATCTGGCCGTACTTTCTTTCTACACGTCGTACTTTTTGAGTTATGGCGATTGGAAGACTTTGATTTCTATCGATTTGGGCAAGCAATAGGGTTGAAAGAAAAGTCGAAAATATTGAAATTTTTTACATTGATTTTATGACTTATTCTTGTAGATCTTGAACCGCTAAACACAAATCTGGCCGTACTTTCTTTCTACACGTCGTACACTTGGGGTATTTTTTGACTGCGCAAATAGTTTAGACTTAGAATTTTCTTTGGGTTCTTTTTTTACACGGAAGAATAAAAGTGTGAACAGTTTCAACAGTCAGTTTTGAAATTAGATATAATTGCACTTTGTGGCCATTTTACAAAAAATGACACTTAAATAAATACCTTAAAACTAAAAATGTACAATTATGAGTAGGTAACATACATAACAACTATTTGTCTATAATGATGCCTGTTCCAATAAAACTAGAGAACACAGTCGACTCCCTGCGAAGTTTTCAACGACTTTAACAACAATTCAAAAAAATTCATTTATGGCGTGTTCTTAAAAAATGAGATATATAATATAACAACATAACGTATATAGAAGATCCAACATTAATGGTCACACTTGAAATTGCCCTTCTCTTTAAAAAATATTAGCAAAAAACTAACGACCTAATTTTGTAAAAAAAATCAACAATTTCTGTATTATGAGTTAATAGTTTTATTTTTGTGCATTACAAAAAAATCCCATCTGCATCCTTAAAATTTACAATTATTTAAAGCCTTTCATCTAAGCTCAGGACAATTTTAGGGGTGACAATTAATTTTGGACTCTCTGTATAATAAGGCAATTTACAAGGCTAGTTAGCTAAGGCAACTTTTCTTTTTGACGTCTTAAAAATCTGTTTTTTCTCCTTACTGTCATTTTTCGAATGACTTTTACTGATTAGCCTTTTTATCCAACTGGTCTTCTTCTTCTTTCCATTTTCGGACAAAATTTCCACGCTATTGGCGCTGTTGTTGCCAATCAAAGGAGAGTCGGCCATAATGCTTTCACCCTCTGAAGCATTGATGTTGCCCGTACTGTTGAATTTGACGTGATTCAGGGGGCGCGGCGTAGCCAATTCACTTTCGTACAAAGCTGAATGTCTTTGGTTGTCCGATTTGGACCTGAAAAAAGACTTTTTGATTTCGGTTCTCTTCTGGGGCGTCCCGAATACTTTTTGCAGATAAGACGTGCAAATACGCTGGCGCAGGAGCAGCCAACTTTGTTACGTGCTGTACTCTCCCTGACTCTGCCCACAGACCTCTATTATTATTTGTCACTATTCTGTTAAAGTTGGCAACCTTAGCGCAAGACTATTTACCTTTTTGCTTAAATAATAACTACCATATTATGTTAAAAAAAATTCAATTTGACCTTTACAATTTTTTTCTTTACTAATTAAAAAAAAAGACTCATAGCCATAAAAAAACACTTTACCTATTCAGGCCCGCCTCGTCTGCCACCTTTACCCTGGGCCGAGCGACGGCTTTTTTGGGGCATAACGTATTCCGCAGGATCTCCCAAAAGCTCCACCACTGGTTCGATCCCCGGTAGTCCAAAATAAAGACGCCAGTCAATTCCGCCGGCCAATTCTCCACGTGTTTATAAACGCAAGGCACGATTTTTCGTTGCCGTTGCTCTGAAAAAGCCGCAAATGTCGGAATGAGGCCCTCAAAACGCCGAATTCTTACCAATTCCGAAGCTTTGTGCGAACCTCAACAGGAACGTGTTTGCCGAACTTTTCACAAATTCATCTGATATTATGACGACCAGCTTCTCGCATCTCTCAGTTATCAATTTGATTATGGCACTGTTCTGGAGCAAACCGTAACAAACGACATCGCGATCTTTAACGCAAAACTTCAATTGATACTGCTGTTCCATAGTGTCAATGAGTTTTGTCGCAAAATCAATGTCGTCGTCGTGAAAGAGAACGAAAGCGTCATAGTGTTGGGGATCTAACCCTTCGTTGATTCTCGCCACATCGTCGTTCGTCAAAATGTTTTCTTCGTCAATTTGACTGGCGTTGAGGGGTCTAGGGGTGAAGGGTTGCTCATGGAAAATTCTCACGTCCTCCTCTGAAACAATTTTGTTAGTTGTTGTTGGTGAAAGTTTTTGATTGAACACCAATTAAAGATGAAGCGTCGTCAATGACGTCGTAACGGTCAATTTCCCCTACAAACGTTAGTAGTTTGTCTATTGTACTACTGTCTGGATCATTTTCATTCCACAATTGTAGAAGTTTGGAAGTGGGATCAGAATTGGCTTCAATACTCGAAACGTACTCGGTGCTTATTCCACATAATTGTACCAGTCCCAACCAGTAACTGCAATAATTAGTTAGGCCATTTTAGAGGGGATAAGTGGTTCCTTACCAGGGGCGACCACTCTCAGTAAGCTGGAAAACTTCAGGGTTTAAATAGGCGGAAATTAGATTACGAGTTGTTTTTCTTAAAGCTTGTATCGTTATATGGTTGTGTCGTTCAGACGGTTGGGCCATCGTTCTGCTAAAATTACAAAATTAATCCAAAAAGCAAAACATAACCTCAAAACTTACGCAGTTAATGATAGCCAATTTTGGCGATTTGGCGGCCGAAAATGACTAGAGGAACATGTTGTAGGCGTCGAAAGGTGGCAATTTTTCAAATAACACTCTTTAACGGCCCCATCTCAAACCTTTTTAACTATTTAACGTAACTAAAAGAAATTAACTTGAAACGTAACAAACAACGTAGCGCCCATCGCAGCGCGCAGCGCCATCGTCCGGCGCTGTAAAGTTTTAGAAATTCGATTTGAAGGTAGAACTCTACTTGCTTATGCTGATTTCGTGTCTTTTTAGATCTTATTTTTGCTCAAATTTAAAAACAACTAAAATTACTTTCTTACCTGTCGTAGAATAAACAATATTAGTTTATTTCTAGATTCTAGTTGTTTTTACAACACGCTTTTTAATTGCTAGCGCCTCCTATTGACAGATAACTCCAAGCTCTTGATCAACATCTGGCAACCCCGCAAGGGCACCATGTGCTTGCCTTGCCATGCGTTGAACTCATCCATGAAGTTCCAGATCTGCGTGAAGAGGAATTGTTTCAAATTTTTAACTAAATGCAAAGAAAGCCTAAAAAAATACCAATAATCTGTAAATCCCTCGCGCTTTTATACAGGGTGGTACCAACCTGTTTCCAAGCAGGGTGGACAGCCACCTTAAATTACATTCTCCACAAAAACCATGTCTCCAGGCAGAGTCAATAGACCAGATTTTATGAAAAGCCAAAAATATCGATAAAAACGACGAAAAAGATTAATTCCCACTAGGCCTTGAACCTACCTTATAGTGGAGAATGTGTGGTGTAGTCATCTTCGGGTGGCGGGGTGCTCTGAAACCGTGGAAATGGTTTCGCACAAAACTATAATAAACCTTAGACCGACTGACTCGACTGTCCCTTGCAAGGGTTGTAAGAGAAGAGAGTGTGTGAGTGTGCAAAGGTGGAAGAAAGTTCAAGATGGATGCATCCTTCCACCAGCCTTCACCACGTCACGTGGGTTCCACTCTGGGAGAAATTTCAATGCGATCGCAAGCATACAACTAAACTATTGGTTCTTATGGTAAACTAACCTAAAGAAAACAAACTAACTATAAAAAGAAAAAATGAACTAATTTATCTAAGTGAGGGTACCGAACACAAAGCAATGGGTCAACTTCTTCCCTGGACGATAAATTCACAATAAAACTTTCCCTATTGCTAGTAACATAAAAATTGTTTGAAAGACTATTGCTGAAGAGAAGAGGATTGCCAAGAAAATGGGGGATTAAAATTTAAAAAAACTTATAAAAATTAATTAATTTTCGAAGATTAGCCTCGCCGCTTTCAAATCTCGCCCCATCTACAGGGTGTATTGTTGAAAGTTTATAAACCTGTACCCGGCCTTGCAAGGACAACGAGTGTCATTTCGCAAATTCTAGCCGGCTTCCGATAATTACCTGCGTGGTCGCCTCCACCGTCAGATGTCGACGTTTGACATTTCGGCCATTCGGGGTCGTGGCCGCGGGATATGCATCTGGGACCATGGAAGAGTCGGCTAGAGAAATTCCCGGCGGCGCGCCCACGTCGGCACCGCCCACCCACCCACGCTTCATTCATGCGGCCCGGGCCGAACTCCTGCATCCTGCAGGCCGCCCACGCGCTCGTTCTCGTACTCCCTTTCCGGCGGCAGCGCATAAGGACAGGGCGGGAGCGGCCAAGACGCCATTCCTACCGACCATCTCGCTAATGCCATTTCGAAGATGAAGATTCATTCATGACGGGGTGGACGATTTCAATTTTTACAAGTTCCAATGAGGTCGTGACCAGACGACAACCAGAGGGGCGCGTTCGGAGGCGAACGGGGGCCGGCGAGGGATTCCCAACAGCGCAACGCACTTTGCACGTTTAAACTGGATTTTATTTAAATGTGAAGTTAATAAGGGATAACGCGCTTTTAGTTGTGCTGGCGGGAAAGGAGAATCGATGGCAAACAACCCTACGCTATAGCTGGCCGAAAATAGGGGTATGTCGAGAAGAATCAAGGAGTCGAGTTTTCATAGAGGAAAACTCAATATCTGTCGGAATGGAGAATTCGCAGCTTTTCTAATGTGTGGCGGCAGCTGGCAACGTAACTCTCCAGATGATGGTCATTGGCAACGCAAGTCGTAGTGACCGTCCGCAACTGATTTATAGCAATTTACTGTAGTTACTATTTAGATCTCCAAAAGGTCCAATAATTATTTAATTTTAATAGAACTAAGAGGGAGATGCCCCGGGTGAAGTTCCAAGGATGCAAACTGCACAAGAAATGTTATAAACAAACGCGACAAAGTCCCAAATTTTTTTTTCAAAATTTATGATTTAAAAATTTAGAAATTGTACGCTTTTAGGGTTGTGGTTATTTCAAAAATTGTAATTAGTAGTTAACAGTTACAGCGAATTGAATAAAGTTCGGTGATGTTGGAGCTCAACAAATGGCGGAGGCGCCGGGTGAATCGAGCGTTGGTTGAGTTGTGGTCCAGTCAAAGTTCCAGTCAAAATTAAGAAGCTCGTAACATTGACGCTCTACCTATGATTGATAGCTTTGCAAAATTGCGAGGTACTTTGGGCGAGTTAGTTAGAGGGGCGAAATCCTGAGGATGTTAAAATTTTAGCAGGGGCGCGCTGGTGCCGCCGCTGGCTGCCGGTTCGTTGGGGCGACGCCCTTTAATTTTTTGTCCAAACAAAAACGAATGAAGGTGCAAAGGCGAAAACAATGTTGAATACACGTCAATAACGCGCCCACTTCAAACTGCTCCAAACTAAAAGACGTACTGAATTTGAAAAAGGGATTACATGGCTGAGGGTGGGCGCCAATTGTTTTTATAGCGTCGCTGGCGGTCTGAATTATCGATTTTGGAATGTTACCCCTAGTTTGATTGGCATCATTTCGAAATTTGCCCGTGCATGGGCCGATGTCGAGATGGGGTTGTGGGCGCGCTCCTGCTGATCTCAGAGAAAATAAGAGGCGTAATTTTTGTACTGTTATATTTTCTCGACCTTATAAATTTATATATAAAGTACATATTCGTTTTATAAATGTAAACCAAAGAACATTATAAAATTGAATGAATCTCCCTACGATTCGCTTATTTGTGGAATTATAATGTTTAATAATGTTTATTCAAATCAGTAATAATTGTCACCTAGTTAACATTAATTTGCTATCAAAACAATTATCATGAACAATGAAAATTATTAAATATTATAAATGTCGTTTTGTTGTCGTAAAAAACTGCTTGAATGAGAAAACAATCGCGGTAATCGTGTCACTGGGCGCAAATGATTCACCTGTGGGGCCGAGCTCCATCGTCCAAAGAAGTATTGCGTTCGAGATGCACAAGTTCGATATTTTTGTTTCTCCAATTAGTTGCGCCCCCTTCATCGACAAGAGACCCGCGCCGCCAACCGCGAGGAAAGTGCGAAATTCTAAAAAAGCAGCGTAAAAGACCAACGTTTCGCCTTCGAGGTGACGGCGGGCGTGAAAGGGGACGGCGAAGAAAAAAATTTGGCACGATAATCGAAACAAAAAGATCGACGGTTTTTGAGGTGGCGCATTGTGCATCCCTCGGGTTGTTCGAACCCCGAACTAGGGCAGTGTGGCAGGAGTGCGCCGCGTCCTGCTCCCCCCTCGCAGGAGTCAACGTCCGCGCGACCCCGACGCCGCCCCCCGCGCCCCTTTCGCCGACCAATGAACGGGATTTCGCAGTGCAGTTTCCCATTTTTGCTGTTGAACCAGGTTGAGGGAGTCGCAACGTATTTCGGTACGCGGTTATCGGGAGGCGAACGAATCGATGATGGAGGGAGAGCACGACGTCCTGGTTGTACTACGAGGCGTCGCGGCGCGGGGCCACTTGGTGTCTTCGCCCTCCCGGAACCGGGCCGTCCGGGCCCCGCCCCGCCGGTCGTCACTTCGGGAACGGTCCTTTAAACGCTAGTTCACTTGTTTTTTTTTTCTTTTGGCATTTTTTAGTTTACAGGTTTTTTGGCAGTGGTGATTAGATTTTAGAACTTGGCGCGACGGCAATCGCACTTGAGCGTCCTGACAGTCACTCCGACGTCCTACGGCCGTAGGGCTGCACCTGAACAATTCGCGAAACGGTGACGCACCCCCAGACCGACCGCGCGACCTAATCGCGACCATTTCGCTAATTAACCAATTAATCAATAAGTTATCTAATATAGACCTACAGTTCTTCCCACTCGCGTGGAAAGTCTCTTCAATACTCCAAACACCCCTCCCAACCATAATCTATTTTATACAATATAAATCTATGTTGCAATCTTATCACAAACAGACCCGACCGAGTTGTGGGTTACAAAACAGTGTCACCCCCGTAACCCAGTTAGTTAAACATCTCAATATCCTAAACAACTCTGCTTATAAATATTTAATCATCTTTTCCTATGGCCTCGCTAGTGGTTCCTCTTAGAAATAATTAACTTTAAATTGGCTAAGTACTCGTACAATCCACATAATTATAAAAAGTACAAAGCGTTTATATCTAGGGCCCCCGTGCGGCCACGGCGGTAGTTGAGTGAGAGTATTATTTTTATGATTGGCCCAGTCAAATTAGGAAAAACAAGTCAACGCCACAAACGCGGGGCGGCGCGCCAAAAGTCCCGACCATCCACCAACAAAACTATCTGCACCGCCACCCACGCCAGTCTCCCCCTGCCCAAACCTTAAATTCCATTTTTGGAAAATGTCAATTTTTCTAGTCCCATAAATCAAATTCTGCCATATTAAAAGGTTAAAATAACAATTCGAAGAAATAATCTTCTGATAGTGAAGGGTTGAAAAATTTGCCAGATTCGAAAATTTTGGGGTCTCCCTGTTCTGGTGGTGCCCGCAACCTTTCTCGAAGCCAACTTTTTCGTTTGGTGTTCGGCTTCGGGGGCTGTTGGCGCGTCGCCCTTCTGATTTCCGTCTCGTCGCAAAATCGGTTTTTCGTCAAACTTTGTCTAATTTGACCGGACTAGGAGTCCAGTGGCGTACTTAGCGCGCTCCCCGACTCGACTCGCGCGCACAACAAACAACCATCTAAGCGAATAGTTTTATTATTTATTATTTTATAAATAATTTACATGATTAACAGGAGTACCTATACAAACACAATTTGTTTTTTTTTTTTGTTGCATTAGTATTCGTGTAATCATCGCCGGTGGCTTAAAAACCCGTTAAACGAACGTTAATCGAATCGCACCGATCGAGAATCGATTGTCAGCCCTAGTCTAGTCATGTCGTGTCGCTTTTTTTGTAATTTTTTTTTGTTAATTAGACTACGAGACGGTGTGGCAGTCGTCGCCCCGCACAACTCCCAACGCGTGTTTTAAGATCGATGACACTATGGCAAGTAAGTGCGGAGTACGGATTACAAAGTTCACATCCGATATGTGATATTGCGCACCTGCTTATTACTAGAGTCTGCTTTGTGCTTTATGACAAGTGACGTGTGGCAGTCAGTCGGTGTAGCTGTTGGTTCACAGCCTGTCTTCTTCCTCTTCTTCTTCTTCCGCCTCCTCGATGACGCCCTCGTTCTCCTCCTTGTAGCCCGGATGCTCCGAGATGGCGTAGTAGTTGCCGTTGTAGATGACGCCGAGTTCGCGGAGGACGTCGCCTCGGATCGTCGCTTTGATGGTCCAGTTGTAGCAATCGTCGCTTTCGCTCTCTCTGTCCAGACGTTCGACGTCCAAAATTTTCGAACTGAGACGCTCCAGGATGATTCCGATGTCTTTGATGCTTAGGTGGCGTTTCTGATCCACGCTGAGCTGGTCGATTAGTAGCAGGAACTTTTCGGAGGTGACGGCCTCGTCCTCCATCACGGTGTTCTCCGTTTCGCTCTCGGAGCTTTCGTGTTCGGACTGTCCGCCGTGTCGGCCGCCACCTTCAATGTCTAAAAAACGCACGTGTCTGGATGAGGGGGGTTGCGGTGAGGTTTGCTGTTGAGCATCCTGGATCGGTGATGTGGCCACGCTCTTGTGAACGGCGATTTTGCGGCCTTCTTCGTGGAGGGCGCAGCAATGGAAGTCGCATTCGACGGCGCCGTTGCTTTGGGGACTGCCCGCACGAGGCATGTGAGCGTGGTGGGCGCATTCCGGCGTGTGGATGTGGATGGTGGCGCTCTCCAAGGAACTGCCCTGTTTGGACAGCCGATGGATGGGCTTGTTCACGTCGTCGTGGTTTATCACAGTGATCTGAGGGCTGGAGTAGCGAGGCTGGGGCTGCGAGCTCGGAGGCACATACACATCATTGATGAGGGTCTCCTTTTTGCCCCCCACCGAGGTCTGGATCACCAGAGACGGCCGCTTGCTGGGCGAAAACTTGCCGGGGGCGGGCGACGGCGTTTCCGAGGAGCCTCGCGTGGGGGCCGACCGCTGGTCCCAATGCAGCACAACGGTGACGCGACCCTTGTTATCCATGATCTTCCAGGATGGCGTCTCATCGTGCAGCTCCAACGCGTGGATAGTCTCGCAAACGATCTTGGGGATGGCCGATATGGCTACTAACAAATAACAATTAGAGCGGCGGCCGCGGCACCCGATTCGCTCACCAACCCAATATTTTGCTACCCCCCAAAACTGGGACCTTGGCTAAAAATCTCCCCCTACTCTTAAACCGCTCATTAATATTTTATCCAAAAACTTCATCTCTCAGGTTCCTAACTCCAACTCTTCCCACTTATTTCAAAAGAATTGTGGCAACAATTCTGAATCTCAACAGCCGTAGTAAATTTTATGTAAACCGTCCGCGCCCTTTGGCTCCCGTTTTCATTCAACAACTAAACAAGAAACATTCCTTACAAATAATAAAAGCAATGATTTTGAAACTGTTAAAAGTAGCATGGACACCCAGTTTTTGGCACCTTTAGTATTTATTTTTTTTAAACAGACCTTTACATAAACCAATATCTAAATTATCTAAATTTTCTTAGTTGTAAATATAGCAATGCTTATGTCTACAATTTTGGTATTAATTGCTAACTACCATAAATCATAAAAAAAGTTGTGCTAGACGTGCGGTATCAAAAGATAAAAATTCTCAAAGCATTGGTACGGTACGAAGTGCAGTGCGGAGTGAATAATCTTTAGTCTTGTTTTTACTCGAACATAAAAGAGGCATCCAGAGGCTTAAAACCAGAGATTTTAGCTAGTAAGAAAAGATAAACACAGTTGAGGAAGAACTTGAAACCAAAAAAAAAGAAAGATATAATTTTAGAAGCATAATATCAAACTGCACCTTATGTAAGTCAAAGAACTAATCAGATTCAAGTGTTTTACTCTGTATTTTATATAACAACTTGGATTTACCAACCAGAGAGACTCTCATTATTCTTTTGGTACCTATCTAATATATTGGTTTGCAGCAAGGTAAGGTTGGCTTTAGAATAAGTGGTTAAGGTGCTTGTAAGTGGGCGTGCAGCTTCTTGGGGGTTTGTTAAGCGCCGTTGCGTCGAAATATTGGGTTGATCTTTGAAATGAGATCGTTGGCGCTCTGCACCGGCATCGGAATCGCGGCGTGCACTAGGGGTTAGCCAAAAGAGGCACGTACCTGCTCGAATCACGTCGACTCCTGCTGGTAACCATCGCTCTCCGGGCCTCAGCAGAAGCAGAACGGTGTTGGCGGGGAGCGTCCGGAAATACTCGGCGTCCTCGACCTGGGTGCCGTCACCTTCGAGCACGAGCCTCACAGGCTCCCCGACGGAGACGCCGAGCTTGTCCCGACCGCGTTGCACCAACTCGTCGAGGCTCCCCACCACCAACCCCTTGCGCACACTACGCCGCCCGTCCCATAGCTTGAAGGGTCTCTTTCCGCGGGATTCCTGCAACACACCCATCTTTCAGACCCACAGCCACTCAGAGGTGTGCACTCGACCGCATCCCGACGAGACCTGACCTACTCCACACCTAACACCCAACCCTGCCTGCACCTAGTTACAGCTCTAGCCGCTCGTCGCGCGCTCAGTAAACACGCAGCCCACCAAGCAATCGACTCTCCTTCACCGAGATTGCATCGCACACCACGTTCACACGCCGGTCGTACGCAATTTCCCACACACTCCTCTACCCACATGACCAAACCCAACCACCTACACCTCCTCGAATTATTCAAACCGCCCTCCGACAGTGGAGGGCAACGTGGAGCCCTCCACCGAGAATTGCTTCCGCCCGCGCAATAACAGTTACCCGACACCTGGTGCAAATTGGATTCGAACCACCCTATCACCTCGAACCACCCCTGCAGCTAACAGAAACACTCTCAATAGACCAAAAACTGCATGTACCTCTCTTGCCATCACGGCATCTCTTATGGTGCGGCCGTCGTCCCGCCGCTGGCCCGCGCACTCCTCTATGGCACCGGCACTGACACTAGACCGCGTCACCGCATATTCCCGGCCCGATCCGTCTCTTTTTATCCATTCTGAGCCAAAATACAATCGGACTATCTGTGACCCCTACAAGCAGCAACCCTGCAAACTGCCCCGACAAACGCGCCCCCTATCGCCCGATCGATTACGTTGAAGGTGCGGCGCGGCGCCTGGCGTCGCGCACCCGGTCGTGCGTCGTTGGCCACTGGTGCGAGGCGGGCGCGTGCGTTCTTCACGTCCGCCTTCGTGCTCCACTTTTCGCCAAAACTTTAATTGCACCCACTTTGTTTTGGTGTCGGGGGCGGGCGAAGCTGCCGGCCACATCTCGGGACCGCCGAAGAACCGCGGGCATAAACGACGCTCGGCTCTTTTCTGGTTCGAATTAAGGGAATCTGGGGCGAATCCGGGGCAATTCTGGATCTTGGGACTGATGTCCAGGCATTACTTAATTTTTGGAGCTATTGGACTAGAAACGAGTTGGCGGGTCTTGGAAGCGAATTGGCGGATGCGCCGGGAGAATCCGCGGCGCGCCAATGACCTACACTCGCCACTTTTTTGCCCTTCGTGGGTGTTACATGGACCATTTTGGGATTATGAATTATAAATTTACATTGCTGATGGGTGTTGGATTTTTTATTAAACGAAACGAAGTACGAGTAGGCGAAACACCCACCTAACGTTGAACTTTAAACGTTTTTGTTTTTTTAACTTTTTTAGGAATATTGATTTTAAATTAAAAACTGTTTTATTATTATTATTTTTTTTTATTATTAACTGTTATTAATAAAAATCTCCAGTTTTCTCTATTAGTCTTAACGACGTCCAGTGCAGCGCGTACTTCTTTGAGGTGTGGTCAGGTAACAAAATTACCGAAATTTGTAGACAAAACTTATTTGTGGAAACGACGTGCAGAGGAAGAATCAGTAATCAGAAGAATCTTAACTCAGAAATCTTAAATTAAGTATGTATTGGTCTTTAAGTTTGCGCCGCCACTGGCACGAGGCAAACGCTGGCAACCTCGCATTGTTGACATTGCTGACAGCTGACAGTTGAAGTGTCAACGCGTTGGTTGTTCCTTTCGACTTTATTTTGTCCACAACTAACGCTAAAATGTGATTTTCCCTGATATGTTAAACGGGTCGTGCCGCTTAGAATGTGCGAAACTGATGAATAGTTCACAAAAGTCCTGTGGCTCCGCGGCCAGCCCGAAAATCTACCAAACCACCACGGTACGTCATCGCCATGCGTGCCCTAATCTCAGCTGTTACCCCAAATATTTACCTAATTGACCTTTTTCAGGACCCACCTCTGTTCTTCATAATGATGCGACTCAATGTGAAAGTGGCGTTGCTGTTCTTGACGACAATCGGCTTTTTTACAATCCTGATCCTTTGGTCGGTATGCGGTGAGTCAAAAGCGTCCCGAGAATGGCACAGAGCCGGCAAATTGGGCGGTCTCGACCACCTAAACGAGCTGCAAGGTGGCGAAGAGATCGATTGCGACATCAACGGCGAATACGTCATTGGGTGTCGCAAAGAAGGAGATGAAGTCTATTTACCTTTTTCGTTCCTACACAAATATTTCGAGGTTTATGGAAAATTGGCCACTTACGATGGACTGGAGCGGTTTGAGTGGTCGCACAGCTACAGCAAAGTCTACCATCCAAAGGGCAAATATGACTCTAGAGGCGTTTTTATGTACTTTGAAAACTACAATGTTGAGGTCAGGGACCGGGTCAAGTGCGTCAGTGCGACAGAGGGGGTTCCGATTTCGACGCAATGGGAGAGCCAAGGGTACTATTACCCGACGCAAATTGCCCAATTCGGGCTTTCGCATTACAGCAAGAATCTCACAGAGCCCGAACCCAGGAAGAAGACTGTCGAGGACGCGGACAAGGACTTGGCGAAGTGGACAGTGCCCGCTTCGGGCGGCATAGAGAGAATCTTCGACAATACGGCGGCGAGCAAGGTGCTGAAATTCAGAACCAGCGAGTCGTATGCGGACGGGATTCGACTTAAGATGGAGCACGTACTTGATTTTGTTATGAGTCTCAATATTTTACTTAGCGGCAACAGCAGTTTCACCGTTGTCCTCCAGAACAGGGAAACCAAGGACCTGTACAACTTACACTACATCACTTCAGAAATCCTAATCACAGCGCAGGTACTGAAGAGTTTCAAGCCTAACTCACTGGTTATAGTTTCAAAATTTAAAAGTCCTTCTCACGTTTCATCTAACGACTCAAGTTTAAGGGTAGTTTAAGGTTGAACTTTGTTTGAAAGAAAAATCTCGTTAGTTAAAGTAAACTAAAAAATTAATGAGCGTTATTAAGAAGTTGCCTAAATCTAAACTTGTTGGTTGGTGGCGGTTTCAGGACAACAACGTCTACCACGGCATCGGCGCGGGCCACGAGTGGAAGAAGTTGACCCGCGACCTCATCATCGATCTGCAAAAGGGTCTGAACTACCTCGACAAAGACAAATCCAAGCACAAAATTCCCAGATCCAAGCTGAAAATCATCAACATGACCCTCCGCGGTTACGGAGCCATCGACAACTTAACCCTGTCGTCTTCCGAGCACATCCAGCAGTTCTACGACGCGGCCGAATGGTTCGTGCGCCACCAGGACCCGGAGACCGGCGGCTGGGCCATCCCGGTCAAGCGCAAGCTCGCTTCCGGTTTCCACGATCTCCAAGCCGGTTGGTACTCGGCCATGGGACAAGGCCACGCGATTTCGGTTCTGTCCCGTGCCTACCACCATTCGGGCGGTGACGTCCGTTATTTACTGACCGCCATTTCCGGTTTGAAACCGTTCCGGGTGCCTAGCGGCAGTGGGGGCGTTCTCGCCACATTTCTCAATAAATTCCATTGGTACGAAGAGTACCCGACCAAGCCGGCGTCATTTGTTTTGAACGGTTTTATTTACTCGCTGTTGGGGCTCTATGATCTGATGACAATCGCGCCGCCCGGACAAGCGGAAGAGGCCGAGTTCCTCTTCGAAGAGGGGATGGTGTCGCTTAAGGCGATGCTGTTGTTTTACGATATGGGCAGCGTTACTTCTTATGATCTGAGACACGTCACGTTGGGGGTGGCACCGAATTTGGCCAGATGGGACTACCACGCCACCCACATTAACCAGTTACTCTTGCTCGGTACCATCGAGAACGAATCGTTGTTCACGCAAACTGCCGAACGGTGGATCGGATATATGAGCGGAAAACGGGCCGCTCACAATTGATGCCGAACGTGCGAATCGTGGCGGTGGTAACGATTTTTCGATTCTTCAATATCGACCTGCTATCGGCGTAGGCGAAATCTAGCGACATCTTTGTTCAGTAGGTGATATCGGGGAAATTTGGCAACGTCGCAACTCATTTTTTAGTTCAGCCACTGTAGCCGGCGCCACGATGACGAGTCATATATTTTTCAAGTTAAGGATCAGCAATGTGGACCGTTAACTTAACTTCCACTCTTTATACAGGGTGTTTCACCAGAGGATGCTCACAGTTTTAAGTCTATGCTTTTCGGAAAGCTTTAGTAAGTGAGTGGTTTAAAGTTTATTATTACAAAAAAATAACACCTCTTATAGCATCCTATTGTGGGACATTTATATAAACTTTTGAGGTGGGGATTGGTCAAAAATTAGGTCCCAGTTAGGCAATAATTATTTTTTCAACTTTATTAACTTTGTCCGTCGTTAGAGGAGACATTGTACCAAAATTTCCTTTGGTTTGTAAGTCTTCTAATTCTCTTGCGACAATGATCTTGCTGAACGTTATTGCGTGTTTTGCTACTAACACGGGTACTAAGGAATGTGTGCGATGGTGCCAAATTATGCTGCTGGGGTCTGCTGCACGAAAGTACGACCACCGAAGTGGCGGTGTCGCGTTGAATATTAAATGGTTTAAGGGGTGAACAAAATCTCTAATCCTATTGTTAAAGTAACATATCACTTAAATAAGTTTGTTTTATTAAAAAGTCGAGTACCGGGGTGAAACCTGTAAACGTGTCCAGAGTACAAAGATTAAGATATGCTTTTAAAAGAAGCAAGTTAGGTTATTCACATCATTCTCGAATGGAGGAAAATCATCCTTCTCCCATTTACGTGCTCGTAAATGTGGGGCAGTCAAGGATTGTTGTCAATTCATTTTCGTCTTACGACGTGAAGGCGTAGCACTTTTCGTTAAACGATTGCTTAAGACTAAATAACTTTTTAACGAACTGTTATTTTAAGGTTTAAGAAGTAATCTCATTAGAAATAAAGCTTCGCCGACTAGAAGCTGCATTTGCAGTATTTTATTTCTGTCTAGTTTGGCGTTTTTGATCACTCATAGGCCAATCTCCCAAAATCACCGACAATGGGGTACTTGTCTCATGTTTGGGAAATATATTTAGACAATGTAGGCGATTTCATTAGACCCGTATTTTTTTATTTGGTTCTAGGGTCAATATTACGCCCAGAATTAATTTTTGGAGTGGGAGATTTGTGACGTAACCGTCCCCTGCATGGCGTAGTTCTAAAAAAATTGTATGATGGCGCTTTACTCAGATTGCTTGCGTTTTATTGCCAATCCGCTGTACAGATGTCGCGCACTCTGGTAGCAGCGCAGTTTGCCAAAAACAAGAGTCCACTCAATATAGGTGTGAGTCTTGGATACGGGGGGCCAATGCGTCATCAAAAACAAAAATTGCAAATATTTCCAAAAATATGAAATAAGAAATGGAAAATATTTAAGCCTCTTTTAGTTATTTGCATGCATCTAGGGAATAAAAAGTGCAATATTTTTTTTAGGCAAGTACCTCATTATGGAATAAGCGTCTTAGGAGGAGCGAAGTGTTTGATGTTGAATGATCCCCGGTGCTCTTATCACGTTTTATTACGCAAAGATCTCTGTTCTTCAAAAGGACCAATAGATTTAACTCGTTCAAATTTTATTTTTGTTGTCTGTTAGTTGTCTATCGAAGTTACTTAATTGTCAGTCGCGTGACGTATTTACTTACCGGACTAACACGCGCCCTTGTCGGGTGAATCTGTGTCAAATTCCGCTGTTGAAATTTTCTACATTGAAATCGAGCAGTTTGGGGCTTGCGTCGCGTAGATCCCGAGGTGTTGTCGAAGACTTAACAAAACCATAGGAGAGTCAATTATAGCTCGTAGTCATTATTTTGCGTTGAAACAAAAATTGTTGTAAATTAAGATTTTGTAACGGAAAAGAATCGCTAGGGTAAGAAAACTATTGTATAAATTGTATATAATTAATTTTGCCATACTATGATGTTAGAAAATGTACTCGTTTGTAGTAGTACCTAACGTACGATCTTTGCAGTGTATGCAACCTAATCTATCAAAAAGAGCTTACTAGTTTGCCTCTAAGACGGTATCTTGCTATAGCGTAGTGTTAACTTCCAAATGTCCTGCCTAAAGATAATTAACGTGCAAAGATGTGTTCAGAAAACCAAGCACTATTGTTGATTTTACCCAGAATTTATTTGAGGTTGTTACTCCTAATAGCAATTTTTAATCTAAGCGAGAGTTTAGGCGTCCTGTGATAGTTCAGAGACGAGGACAGATGCTCGAGGTTTTCCTAGTTGTGTTATTTTCTTTTCCAGTTACGCACCAAACGTGGATAATTAGTGGATAATTATTATTATTTGCACAAACCAAAAAACTTAACCAATTAATGTTGTCGGTTAATTGAGGTTGTATTTCTACATTTCCGTCCTTTTTTGTCGTCATCGAACATTGCCGTCGCCGTCACTAATTTGACTTTTCAAAGTTTGCGGTGACGTCGAGAGCAGCGTTTCGACTTTTTGGGAATTCGAAAGATGCTCGAAAATTTGGTTCTCTTACTTATTGGCCAGCAGTTAACGCCAAAAACAGATAGCAACTTTGTACTTATCAAAAATAATTGTGAAAATTGTACCTACACCTTGTTTCAAAGGTCAACGTCGGTCTTTGCAGACACGTAGTAAAGTCAATGCTCTCGAATCTACCAGTCCAGAAAATTTGCCAGTGCACAGGGTAGGAGTATTTCTTTTTGAATGCCCGGGTCAGTTGTTTCAGTCTCGAATTTTGGTGCGACCCACCTACTGACAATCAAAAATCATAGCAACACACACCTCCGTGCACTTTAAAGCTGCAACCCCCTTAAGTTTCATTCACATAATATTAGTGCAGTTGCATCGGTATTGTGGAAAAGCTAAAACCATTGGTTTCATATCGAACGTCCGCGTAAGAATGGCAGCAGCGGCTGTTGCACCAAAATAGACAAAAGAGCTTTTTGAAGAGAAAAGGGAGAATAAAGAAAACTCTATGTGAAGGCTCGTGGCGAGAGTTGCTTTTTGCCGCTGTACTAATCCTATGTGAACGTTGCTTAAGTGACTTGTTCAAACTCCTTCATGATCTGCTTAAGTTGACGACCACTGGAATGTCTGCCAAAGACCGACTTTCGTGATATTGTTCGTTAAATTTGTACTTACCTTTAACTTGTCGCACTTTTGTTGAATTTGCTTAGGTAATTGGAGCCCCGTCGAACCGGCGGGGGTAGCTCGAACTGTTATAATTTCCTAATAACTTGGGTAATTTGGAAGAATTCCGACTACCTACTTAGACCTTGAATGTTAAGGAAATATTGGATCCAAAATTAAGTGACTGTGACAATAACACATAGGGAAATATACTATCCTGAACAAGCGACGTTGTTTTCTTGCACAACACCCTCCATTTGACGTTGTCGACTGTGTCTATGGTTGTCAACTTGACTCCTCAGTCAAGCGATAAAACGTCACCTAAATTCCAGTAAAAATGTCTTGAACACCTTCCATGGCATGACTCAAACAAACCCTTATCCGCTCCCTTACCAAATCTGTCCAAGGTGCGAATGTTTGCTGAAAGATCCAAATTCCCAAGAACCTACCCCTAAACAATTCCGCGGGAACCGGTCGCCGAAATTGTACCGAAAGGGAACGACACCCTGCAAATGTTGCGCAAGTTCTTCGAACAGTAGTGGCAACCCTTCTGGGGATGAAAAGACAGGACCGGCGCTAAACAAGTCATCACTACCAAGTAGACCGTTGATGTATCAGTATCCACCAAACGCGCTTTTATGGCCTCCACCCAATAAACCCCCAGATAAGAAGAAAATGCGTTTTTCTCTCTGTTGCAAGAAGAAAAAAACCGTCAAATTGGATAGTGCCGTTCAGACGTCTCTCATTGAAGTTGACGATAATAAAACGCAAGTTTCGAAAATTGACATTAAAACAGCCGGAGATAATTGTCGCGATCCGCAATTGTGCCAAAATGCCCGTTGTCCTCTTAGTTGTTGCCCGGATAAGAAATGTTACATCAATAACTCGACGATTTTGCCACCTAACGAGCCAATGGTGCGGTCCCCAAGACTCAACGATGATGCTATTGAGGCTCTGCAAAGTTTCATTAAGGCCGAGTCGAGAACAAATCGAAGGGTAATGGAGGATATTCTCGCCGAACTGGACAGACAAAGACGCGATATTCGAGAACTGAAGGAAATGTTTGATGTGATGGTAAGGTTGTTCAAGCAGAATCTATTCGAACGAACCCTTAATTATGGTGAAGAATTGAAGAAAAGAATCGAAGAAGAGAGTAGAGGGCGACGACGGTCGGGTGGAGGTACTGAAAAGTTTTCTGGCAGGAAAGAAGAAGAGCGCGGTTCAATTTCAGACGACGCTAGAAGCAAAAGTAGGTATGTCCCGTGTTTCAAGATAATATCGTGGTTTACTTGTTTTCCGGGAACACTGTGTAAGGTTTCCTCTCGTTTTAGTTTGGAACCTAGAAATCGTGCAGTACCGGTGACTCGGAGTGTTGATAGCAAACTCGGGACGATAAACGAAAAGCCCGAGATTCCGCCGTTGAAGGTGAATCTTAACAGAAACTCGGGAGGTTCGAACAAGGAGCCGAAGAGATTAATGGGGATATGCGGATTATGTAAGACCTTATTTAGAAAAAAATAAACTTACGTGTGGACTTTCTAGTACCTACGCTCACAACTCAAAGGAGTCTACACGTTCTAACTGTTTAAATTCAGTTTTTGCAGACAAAATACACAAGGTAGATCAGCAAAGATTGTAACAAAGTTGGGTTGCAATGTAAAAGCTCATGTCTTTCCACATACGTTTTTGTCTTTAATGTCAAATTTACGTACATAACTAGTTTCCTCACATTTTGAGTACTGTTAATGAACACAATAAAGTACAACACGACGAACTTACGTCACAGTTAACAAACAAAAATTTAACAGAGACAAACAAAAAATCAACCAACTGGAAAAAGTTATTTTCTCTTCTTTTTTACTTCTATTATCTTTTCTTCTCCCATTTCCATGTCGGTTTTCCTCATAAACTTGCAGTCATCAATTATGAAACTGAAACAGTTGATTACGATTAAATTTTCAGGGAAGAAGAAAAAATGCGGCGTACTTGTAAAACAGACAAACAAGTGGCGCTGTAGATAGGTGCCATAGCGAATGGAAGTCGAAAACCCAGAATATTGGGGGCATGTCGACGATCTCCAGCAGCATAGCGACGCCTGTTAAAACGACAAAGGCGGCGCACTTCCAGACGTATGGTTGTTTGGTCCTGTAGTAAGTGCACCAGCCGAACCAGCAAATTGCGGTAAAAGTCCCTGTAACAACGATTTTTATTTTCTTGTTATGTTAAAGTTTTGTCCAGTAAAGCAACAAACCGATCAAAATGTTAACTTCCATATTGTAACCGTAATCGAAACGACCCACGCTTAAATAAGCGATGTGGTTAGCAAGGAGCGAAAAATACGTGGCCGTTATTGCCACTCTCACAAATCCTGGCGAATTATACAGGAACCTGTAACAATAATACCACTAATTTCTGATAACATTTGTTAACGTGATTGAACTAGGACAATACCTCATAATCATGCAATAACAAGCCGTGATTATCATAGAAAAGGCGCAAGCGTAATCCATAAATTCAGTCAAAGGGAAATCGCGAGTGTGGAATATTGAGGACCACAACCAAGCATTTAAACTCACCTAAAATGTCATAATTTACAATTTAAACCAACAACAACGTTACTTACGAGACAAAAAAAGTGCCACAGCCAATTAAGGGGACTGTCAGGAGGCACTTCCTTTCGAAATTTCCTAATCATCCTCAAGTGGGCGAAAAAGTTTAAAAGTGAAAAAACCACTGAAGCGGGTTCTTGAATCCCGAATAATCTGATGAAAGGCCACTAAAACTTGAAGTTATTTTACTGTGATTTCAGCGGAAACTTTACTTTTCCGTAAAACTGGGGGGTTCTCCATTTTCGTTCCTCGAAAGCCTTCACTGCGCCCCACATGCATTCGTATCGACATTCGTCCTCGCAAGTCCATTGCAATAGGGCTAAGTAGACCGGTTGTTCGTGTTTGGTGTCAAAATGTAGGCCGTCTGAAAATTTTGTTTACTTAATTCTCGGACATAACCTCAAAGTTCCGTACCGTCAGTGCAGTTTTGCAGGCCGCATTTTTCCACGCATCTTTGATAATATGGGGAATGGTCGCCGGCCGACGCTTCGGAATGGTTTATAAGGGTTGTTACTGCTAAAATTACTAAAAACATCCTTTTGGAGTCGAACCGGCGTCAGCCCATCCCCCTTGTTTATCAACACTTAAGAAGTTTGCTGGTATTCTGGATGGTGGCGCTGATCGCCACGTAGGGATAAGGTCACTAGATTATCCGCTACGCTTCTACGCTTACAAGCGTAGCAGATAATCTAGTGACCTTCCTTACGTAGAGATAAGGTCACTAGATTATCTGCTACGCTACTTACTACGCTTACAAGCGTAGCAGTTGATCTAGTGACCTTACGTAGGGATGCTCCTGAAGAAATCAAAATTACAATTATTGGCTATAATGCGGCTTCTCAACGAACGAATTTATTTGTTTAGTCAATAACTGCACAAAAAATTAAAAAATTAACATAGAGTAATAATTATTAATTTTTAATTACAGATTTCTGTAGCAAGCTCTCAAACTTTTTCTGGAGATTTTCAAATGTTCTTATTTGTACTTATTATTATTTCAACTTATTGATCAGTATTATGGCTTTTTGTATTTGCGTCTAATAAATAAATATTTTAATATTTTTTTTCTATTTGGATTATGCAGAATTTGAAAAAAGATTTTTTGGAAATTTTGTAGAGGTGGCTGAGCCTCACTTGCGCACCCCCTGGTTACGGCCCTGAGTTAGCAGTTGCCTTCTAGGATTAGATAATTTCGGTGAATTATTTTCTCTGTTGCAGCGTGAGTCCGGCCCTGGCGGGCAACCCCTCGGACCCGATTATCATTTCGCAATCGCCCCTCAGTCTCGCGTTTCTTTTTAGTGAACATTGTCGAGAGCCCTCGTAATTGGCCCTTGCACTTGCCGCCAGTGACGACAGATGGCGCCACCTGCGGATCGCTTCGAAACAAATTCGAATCGCTCAGTCGCCATCTTCGCGTTCGTGTAATAGCGTACGGTTCTCAGAGAGGTGCAATGAGCGAGATGGAAGCACAGTGTAAATTTAGAAAATAAAACATTACCAGTGTCGTTATTTAAAGTGGCGCCGTGCGAAAAGTGTTTGATGTGAGGATTTGTTCGAAACGTACAGGAAATGGGCGCTTGTTCACCGGACGAACAGCTGTAGCGACTTGACGTTTTGTGTGGGTAAGTCCGGATTTCGCCCCGAATTCCCGCTTTTTCCCGACATCCACGTTCCGGCCGGCTTGCGACTTGCGTTTTTCGCCCGAATCGTCCCGGTTTTGGCGGCTGTTGCGGGCTTACGGAAGTGGCGAGTTCCTAACCTCAAGAACCGTTACCGTGTCTTAACAGGTTGTTTTGTTTTTGTTCGCCGGTGATGTTACGAACGATGTTGGTTATTGGGAGAATTGCGCTAAAGATTTCAGCGGAATCGCCGCTAATTTCGCTGTTATTGTCATGTACGTTGCTTGTTAACGGGGTTTTAATTTTTAATTTGGCCGGCCGCCAGTCGCCATCGGGATTTATTACTGTTTGCCGCTGAAACGATTTTTAGGAACCGTTGCAAATAACACTTCGTTTGTGCAAATATTTGTGGAATTAATCTCTCACATGGGGCCCTTGCTGTATCTTATCAACGCCACGATAAAATTCTTCGCTCCAATAACTCTGCGTGGGAGGCTTTTGTTGATAACATCACACCATTGACAGCTTCACGACGTTGCCATGGAGATTTCCTCGATTGTTGACAACTTCACGCCCAACAGTTCGCATTTGTTTCGCAGGCGAGAGACCTGCAGGGCCGAACTTGAAATAGTGTTAAATTTTTGAAATCTCCGTGATCGTTGGTCGCAGTTGGGTTACGAAGAACAAATAGTTCACGGTTTTCTGTTCTACGCCGCGTGTTTTGGTCGATTTGTGAAAGTACGCCCGAAAAAACAACGGAAAACGTGTTATTATAGCCGTTGGAAGTTACGAGTAGCGTGACCTGCGTAATTAACAGACCGCATG
This sequence comes from Schizotus pectinicornis, assembly GCA_951805265.1. Classification (NCBI taxonomy): domain Eukaryota; kingdom Metazoa; phylum Arthropoda; class Insecta; order Coleoptera; family Pyrochroidae; genus Schizotus; species Schizotus pectinicornis. The sequence goes on from OX638207.1 coordinate 5,695,668, forward strand.
GGCGGCTTCAGGACCGCACTCCCGAATTTGACCCTTTGCGAAACTTGAACGATGATTTCTTTGAGGTTTGTTATGGGGTACCGGCAATTTGATGACTTTGAGTTGCGCCGGTCGCACTTCTGCGTTGCCATAGAAACGACGTAACCTCACCCAATGAAATTTTGCGCCGTTTCTATGACAACCCAGTTGCAACTCAGCTCGAAATCGGACCTTTCCGTAAGACCGGTCCGGGTAACCAAAAGAAAAATTAGTTGCGCTTATCTGTGAAATATTATCGCTAAATTATATGGTGTTAGAGTGAAGGATTCGTTATTAATGACTTTGGTAATGGAAACTTAACAGTATTTACTTTTGCCAGATATCCCGTAGGTATTGAAAAATGAAAAATTGTTTAACATTATATATGTAACAGTAATGGACGTTTAGTAAGGGGTAATAAAGTTAAACCACTGCTAAACCGCATAAATGTACCAATAAACAGCTTTATTTATGATCTGCACCTACATAATATATGTATTTAGCTGCCTTTACAAATAGGACCAACTTGGCCGCACCCTCTGCCGCTTTTGAAAATGTTTCGACTTCTCTGAATTATTCTTATACACATACAGGGTGTTACAATGAAGACCGCTGGTGCCTAAAAACGCTACAAATTCCGCAGAAACTAACTTTAATTAATAACATACAATTTGGCACCATTGCTTGACATGTATTTAAGTTTATACGTCGTCGGGACGCTATAAATGTCTTGGTTAATATTTTTCCTCTATTACATTTTTAATACTGCCAGGTACACGTTGCTGATGTTAAAAGTTTATGGGTCGTATTTAAAAGTCTACCAAATTTACCCAATATTTTCATACAAAAAAATTATTTTTATTTCTTAAAAATACTAAATGCTCACCAAAATTAAGAAAATACATAATCTTAAAGCGACAACCAAATATTGACATAATGCTGGCCTCTTATATAATTTGTTTGCCAAAATAACTTTTGTTGACCTTAAATACTAAATGTTCCCCAAATTTTATTCCGCATTTAATTCTAACATAATACCCAGATATTTAATTTTCGACAGTGTCTTATATTATTTAGCAGTTAAAAATACTATTTGTTGATCAAAAATACACAAGCAATAAAATGTTGTGCAAATGGTAAATACTTTTATGCAAAATTATAGATGTAGGTGTGCTAGGGCAAGGAAAATAAGAGTAAAAATAGAAGTGGTTTGCACAAAAAAAATATTGATTCCCGTAATATGTATATAAATGCTTTGCTGTAATTGGCTTGCATTAAGTAAAATGTAAAACTTCTTTTAGTGGTAATTTTTAATGGTGCTTTTAAAAAAAATTACAGGGCCCTGAACTGACCTCGTACAAAACTTTTTTCACGTGCCTCTTGTCTGGAAGCGCAAGCGGCAAGGAGAGATGCGCGAGCATATCTTATTTTTGGAGTAATAGAATATTTATTTGACGCACAAATAGTTTTTTTGAGAAACACTAAATATAAATGGATAGCGCGAATATTTATTACGTACAGCACGGACGCGTAACTTGAGCGTTCTCAATTTGGTGAACATTTAGTAAAATTGATAGACATATAGAAGTTAAAATGTAAGCAATGGTAAAACAATACGCAGCATAGTTATTTTAGTGGTGATGTTCTCATTTTCTGATGTATAATAATTTGGGTTTCATTTAGAATTTTTGATGCTCATTAAATTTTCTGGTGGACAGTGCAAGGGATGTATGGTTTAATTTGATGTACATTATATTTGTTCCCAAAGTTTATTTATTATGAGTCTTCTAAGATCTTTTTGTTTCTCCTCATGGGTTCCGAAACCAAATCGTCACGATCCGGGATCTGCGAATGTAGCTAGGTTTGAGTGGCAATAAAGGGGGATCGGGTGGCAATCTGCGTGTCCATCTGGGCGAGAGATGTGTAGAAGCACAGCGGCGTTGTTGATGTTTTTGTTGGCTAATAAGCAACGTTTATTGGGTTTGTTATGTGATCCAAAACCCACTCGAACAATAAAAGGCTGGTTAAAATGCAGAACAAGTCTGTTTTATGTAGCTTCAGATCGAAAAAGCTGTTTACATATCGGCTAGGTTTGGAGGTTGGTCCGCGGCCAGCCCGTCCAAGATGACTCCTGAATCACAATTTCGAGATGTTGAGGTAGATTGATGTAGCTCTTGAAAGACCTAGTAAGATTCGAGGTTACTAGAAACGCGTACGTCAAGTTTTGATTGCCTTGAGTAACGTTTCCAGAGGCAATTGAAAAAAGGGACTGGTTCTGGCCCCGGCCGCTTTTCAAATTAACCATTGAGCAAAACCATCCGGTACCGGGCTAGCAGCTCCAGCGCAAGTCTTCAACAGTCCAGCTTGACCGTCAAGTTTTATCTAATTACGTTTTCCGGCCAAGAGTCGTAATTGCAAACGTAACACGAATCGGTTCTGCGTCTGTTCGAATCGAAGACGTAATCCCGCCCGGAGGCCCGGACTAATAATTACGCCATGCACAATCACCGGTTGTCAGAGACGTGATCCCAACACCGCGCACCGCGGAGTTATTATTGCAAAAACAACAAGCAACAACAACAAAACAGAAATCGGCCGCCAGTTAAAAATTGCGTGCACGCACGCACGCAACGGAACGTGGCCGTGCGTGACCCCCCTTACCTGTACACGCCGAAACTACCAACACGTAGATCCGCAATCGACGGGCCATTTTTCGGATAATAATGATGATGATGATCGTCGTTGTTGTGCTCGACAAAGACGTCGACGCCAGTTCGAGACCCGCTGACCTGGATTTGTGACGTGGGAAACGCAGATAGATACAAAGAAACAGTAGAGAATACATTCCGAAACGAAGAGGCTCATCGGAGAGGTGATCTGATTGTCTGATTGTGAAGCAGAATTCGGTAATTGGACGACTAGATTTTGACTCGGTTCCAGTAACACAGTGACATCGCCCTCAGCGACATAACGGTCGCCATCTCCAAGATAGACCGATTCTCAGTTGTCGAATCCTTGACTTTTAAACAATACAGCATTGGATGCGAGGTAGGTATTCTGCATGCAAATTACAGCAACAATCATGTAATTACTAAATATGTAGTTTTTATTAGGTGATTGGGAGATACACGAACGATGAATTCTAAAAGAGCTGTATGGGAAGAACAACTCTAATATTGGGAAGTGGCGAATGTTAACAGAATTGAAAGAACATGCACGAGCAGTCCGAAGAGATAAAGTTGTTCCAGACTCTAGTAAACTTTTTTCGATACTTTTGATTTTTTGACTGTATCCATAGACAATAGACTTTGGTTCAAAAAATGATCGTCTACTAAAAAGTGGTATCTCACGTCAAGCATCCAGACGGAATCTTGTGGGTGATACAATACGGTATACCTAATGTGCGGGAGACCATGAGTATTCACGATAAAATTCAGTGACTCATGAACACAACTTTATTTACCAATTTAAAAGTCTTCTATTTATGTACCATCAAGATTCAATACATGAGAGCTATATGAGGCATAGGACTTGCTAGTTGACTGAAGAAAAAGCCAACAACATGAAACATATCGTCATTCATAGATGTAAAAAAAATTCTTAGACGGTGAGTAGGAGGAGACATGTAGTCCAGAGATCAATAGTAGTGCATCCAAATTGAGATAGAGAGCGAAGACGCAAAGGCCAAAAGCTTGTCGCACCTACTCAGCCGATAATGCCAGTGATACTGTAACTGATAGGGATGCCCGTAAGAACAGATATGACGTTCTCGACCAAAGTTCGTATCGCTTGACAGTGGATCTCCCTTGTCCGCCATACGGTAACCATGTCTAAAAATGACGATGCTACGACATGCGCCAATTATACGTTGTAAAGCTCGAGAAATTGCGCTAATTTCTTCTGCCCACGTCGTACTTAAGCCGCATTCACGGGCAATAATTAATATTGCAATGCATCATAATTGCCAGGGCTTTCTCTGATCCGTACGTGCCGAATATGGTAGATGATTTTTAAAGTTAACACCACATGCGACATGAGTCACACCGCTGCGACTCGTAATGTTCATGTTTAGGGAAGTCGTTGAAGTGTCGGGTTACAAGGTGTAGCGATTATCCAGTGCCGTACGTCGATTTGCCATTAATCCCTGCCATTAGCTAAAAGCGACATCGGACCCGACGGAAACGGCAATCGATTAGATTTGATTAAGCCAATAATGAGCACCGCAAAAAAACCTGAAAGTTTTTGATAAAGCGATCGCTGGCCATAATTAGAACGTTAATATCGACGATAACAATTCGGAGAATGCGAAGCCCGATAATGAAGAAATTAATTCTTCAGGTCCTTTGTTCGATGGCAAGTTAATTGAAGAGATCGTTGCGATTAAGTTTCCTGCATTAATTAGTGGCAGCGAAAATAAAGCGAGACAAAGAACTTGCGGACCAACAGGTAAAAATTAATTGTTATTTGCCAGGTTTCCGTCATGCCTACTTGTGTAACTGTGCGTGCTTTCTAATTGGACACAATGCAAGCTGCACGATGACAGACTTGATTATTCGGTTAGAAAGATAAAAACTAGGTTTGAAGGTAACCTAATTGTGTGTTTTATTTTTGAGTCGACGACATCGGCGGAGAGCGAAAATAGTGTGTCGCAGACACGGTAATGTCACTACAACAGAACATGAATCTTGCGACAGCACCGGCCACGAATCATAACACTTGTACACCTAAGTGAGTCACGCGAGTTATCGTTTGCACCACCGGGTCGGGTCCAGGTGATGTTGTTTGTTTGACTTCAAGGGACCTTGGAACCTTTGCGCAACGCTGTTGATACAATTGCCAACGTCCAATCTGATGCAACTTTTCACCAAAACGAATTAGATGAGGTATCGGGGAAATGGTACTAAAGTAGAGAAGGCTTTAATAAAAGATCGATGGTTGAATGTGTTCTCTGTACTGCAATCGAGGTAAGAAGAATGGATAACACGATCAGACCGAGAAGATGAAAAATCAAGACAAACTGACTTCTAAATTATTACGAATAAAAAATTGAAGAATATGAATATAGTGATACAAACCCTACGGCGTTGAAACCGTTAAATATCCGCTATAGCTAACAGTGTAAGTTGAGATTAGGTTGACATCCTCTTTACTCTATCATACACTTAGGATGAGAAGGGATTTAAAAGGGGCGAGTGGAAACAATGGATAAGCGGATCAGTTCAGTGTCTTCAATGAAATGTTTTTTAAAAGTGAAATCGCAAATGAAAGTGTCGATTTTATATTGCTGAATGCACTTAGCACTTAATATCCTTAAATAAGTAGAATGATGACTATTTTGAGGAACTCCTGCTAAACGAATGTTAGAATTGGCCGCATCACTCCGCTTCTTTGTTCCGTGAAGGAGGATGGTCGTGGAAATGGAAGGCGTCGAACCAGACGCATAATGACGCCTATGATGACATACCTGTTGCACAGGTCAGATTGGGAAATACGACTTTGCATAACCAATAAGTTGGTTCTATCTTCGTGAAGCTTGTAGATGTGAGATTACAAAAAGGCAATTGTTGAGACCTTCACAGATCGTTTCAGTGAACTGCAAAGTAAACTGTTAACATAAACAATCATTGCAATAAAATGAAAAACGTTTCGCTCCATTGTTGCCAAGATGATGGATCCGGGGGTGTAAGCAAGTACCGCAACTCTTTTTGTCAAATGTGACAAAGTCCTCCTTGTCCATTCCGCCTCGAAACATGCAACATTGAACGAATATGCCCTAATCATATTTCAATGAAAATAGTGGCGTCGATCAAGAGACACACGCGAAATCGTTTGTTGTCGTCCCCCTAATCGCTGCAATGAATCGTCTCGTTGTCTTTGTTCGGTGATTCATCCAGTCGTCCACTTTTAAAAACTTCGTATCACCTCGATGATACTTGGTTCTGGGTAGGCGGCGGCAGTGGCTATCGAAATTCCAACCGAAATAAAACTGACGCACTTGCTTCGACGTCGGCTCTTTGAAAACTCCTCTAATTGATCGAAGATAATAGCAGGACGAACTTGTAGTTGTGCCAAATTCGTTTGGAACGCCTTTTTTGGATGATGGACAGGATGTTACGAAATTCCAGTCGTCGACTAAACAAACAAACGGAACGTTGACAAATTCTTTGGGCACAATACAAGGACGCGATGGAAGATGGAAGTTCGATATTGTTCGGGCAGAAGTGGGATACTCGATGCATGGGGTATTGTGACGGTTGTGGAAGAATGGCTCTGCCTTGATCGTTTTTCTAATTATTTCTTTATTGCTGTTGGAAACGAATAAATATGTAAATATCTCTGTAAATATTAGCATAAGAATGTTTGTGTGGAAATACTACATGCATCCAGCACACTTAGGGTCCATTAAAAATTCCGCTAGTGCCCAGCGTGAATTAGACGTGCGAAGTGTAATCAATCAAGGTGCGGACACTCAATGACAAATGTCATTATTGAACCCAATGCAAATTGATTAGGGACTATAGTGCTCTCACATGAGTTGTTGTAATTTTTGTAGTTTGAAATGCAAGAAGCCGGTGCTTCTTGGGCTGCCCTTCTTGTTAATTGGCTCGGAGAGGTTGCTGCCGCCCACGTGATGGCGGCGTCGCAATTTTTCACCTTGTCCGGGACGTATAGTGTTCATTAAACGCGGCGCTTTAAATTGTCTTCCCACATTGCGTTTTTTTTTTCCTCCTCGTCCATCCTTTGCGAACTTTCCATCACGAAATCCGCCATTCCCTCGAGATTTTTCCGTCCTCGTAATTGCAGTTTTCCTGATTGTTTCACGTGTTTCTTCTTGCAGGCACCAATGGCTGATGATGGCGATGCACCGAACAAGCCCAAGTCTTGCAGCAGGCCTCAGGCAAGTACGATTTATATTGTTAATCCCCCGCCATTATCCTTCGACGATATGAATGGATAAGTAATTATTATTTATACGATGACACGTCTCGTTTCCGAGATGACACCCACACGTTGCAACGAGACTCGATCTCTTTCTGACGCGCCGACAACACCTTCTTCATGATGGGCGCGACCGCTCCGTTAATTTTTTCCGGAGAAAGTGATGAAAAATAAGATGCTACGCGATACGCGACGACCTTCGTTTTACTTGTTGGTGTGAGTGTTGGAAGTATGTTGAAATGCGTGTCGTGTCGTTTGATTAGATTCAATTGTGGTAGGCAGAGATGGATTTGCTACGCATTTATTTCCACGCTATTGCGACATTGTTTGTTTTGATTTACCTACGCGATGGCGCAATCCACGCAAGGTACCATCGCCGATGATCATGGAAAGATGACCCACGCCGGATTTGGTCGAAATTAAGGACCACTAAGCCGTTCTCACCGGTGACATTCACTTTTAATCCCATTCTTCAATTGCGCAATGGCAGAGTCAAAGCTTGCCGCGGCTAAGTCGCACCACGTGCATTAAGACTTAGACATTTTGAAATCTTCTCAACTGATGGCCAAACAGGCCCAATACTGTCGGCCATTTGAAGCTCCAAGAAGACAAATTTCTTCATAAAAGGCATGAGTGTATACAGGCAGGTCCAAAAGTGCGGAAGAAACCTTCTGGGGTGCGCAAGCTGCCGTTCCAGCCGTGCAAAATCGTTAGATTTAACCGTTGATCTAAGATCGTATAGTGATCTTGATCCCTTCTCAAAGTATAGATGTATCTTTTTCAAATTAGCGATATAGCGAGGCTGGAGGTTGCAAATCTCTATTTGACGTTTTTAATCTTTGCCATTACCGAAAACAATTGAATTGATTGATTTTGGCGTCAATCTCGCAGCGCTCTCGGCGAGCGCGATAGCGCCATTGTTGTCAGCCGGCCATTTTGCTGTCAGGGCGTTAGTGCATTTAGTAATTTTTTTTTCCTTGTGTATATTATGAATACGGAGAACGATGCAGGTGCTCGAGCGTCGCCGCGCTCTCGATATGTAACGTTGTTGCGGCTTTGTCGATGCCCAACCGACCGAAACTCCTATTTCAATGAGTTTTCTCTGTTATTCTCTCCTCGCAACGTTTTTTTCCCTTGTCTTTTTGTTTGTTCAGTAATAATTGCAAAAGAAGCAGCTTTAGAGCCGCCATCACACTTCGCTTCTCTATTGATCGAATTTGGGACTCCAACTTCCAACCAACTGGAGCGGTTTTAATTCCGTAACTATTTCGGCTGTTGTCTACGTAAACCGTAACCGACTTAGTAGTGGCGTTAATTGGCGGTAAAACCGCTAAAAATAGGTTTATGGCAGGGCAAATTCGCCTCCAACAATGCCAGGTATTTCGGTAGAGAGTTCTGGGTTTTGGTTTCCTTGCAAGAAGCCAAAAAACACCTCCGCAGAAATTTAACAATGAAACAATAGGTATAACTGGAAGCGCTGAAGCTCTGACTGAAGTTACAGTTCCAATACTAAAGACTAGTGGTTGCAAAAAAGATAGGGTCTAAATTAGGTTTAATTTGACTGACCTATAAGGCAAAATTCTGATTGGCGCTTTGTTGTTGATACCTACTTAGACCTTCTACTTCTTCAGAAGAAGCTCGCAATTTTGGTGTCGTTGGCGCTTTGGCTGTTGAATTGTGAAGACTCCGTCGAGGTGTTACCGACACCGGTAGTTCCTGACGAGGAAATTGGACACATCTCTAAGTTTGTTTTGGCACCGCTGCAGCTTTTGCTGACCGCGTTCTAGAGCGTGATTTGCGGTTGGCCGACGTTGCGACACACGGGGACCGGTGCTGCAAGGTGCGGTTGCCACCTAATTTTTCGGCCCTTTTTCCACACTCTTTGGATTTATGCACGATTTTGAAAGTGAACGCGCATTCTTCGGACGAAAAAACAAAACAATAGTTAATTACATGCAGAACCGCTCGGAGCGCACACGTACGTAAATGCCTACGAAAAAAAGGTAAAAACGTGATATCTGAAGGTCGTCCCCCAACGATATCTTCAGGAATGGAGAGCTTTCGATTTACATCGGTTTGGTGACGAACAGATCGGCCGGAGGTAAAGTAGTCGGGTCATTACAGAGATTTCGTGGGCGTTCATTTAATGTTTCCAGGAGTATTTTAGGTAATGACAGGATCATCGGTGATGCAATTCGGCTTCTTGATTCCGTATACCTGCAATAGTCATTTGTCAAGGTAAGAGATTTATCGCCAAGATGCTTTTTTGGCGGCTCGACCCAATTTCTCGCGCTTCCTGTTGACACAAGAGTTATTAAGTGTGGAACGGCCGAAAAACTAAACAAATAGACAATATAATAGAGACAACTTCCTTCATTCGGTCTTTCCTGTCGCTGTAATTTGTAACTTCGAGTGGGTAGTCTTGTAAAAAACCCGAGAACAGGGTTGCCAATGTCTAAGGTGGTAGCAGTTTGAAGTTTGGCCGCTAGAAATCTCGTCATTTTTGCATTTTTGGCATTTCTAGCTTTTGCAACCTTCGGCCCTCGTGTGTATTTTCCTTTTGGGGAAGCAGCTCCTTTTCAGCTTCTCCAAGAGCCGCGAGTCACATTTTTCGTGAATACTGTACAGTACCTACATCTAAATTAATATATTGAGTAGAATTGTTCACTTGTTCTCAAGTGAGCCCCTCTACCAAATGACAAGGAGACAACTGTTGCGTTCTTTTTTGAAGAGAGACCGGGAACACATGAAAGACAGATAGGTATACTTTGAAAGAGTGATAGAAAAATGGAGGTAGTCTGGGAAAGAGAGTAAAGAGTAAAGATTAGGAAAGCGAGACTTTTAAAGCGTGATAGACTAACTGAAGAAGAGAAATAGAGGTTGGGAAAGAGAATTAGGCATTGGGAAAGCGAAATAGAGACTGGAGAGAGAGTGAGAGGGGGGATAGATTCTAAAGAATGGAGTAGAAGAGTTGAAATAAAATGGACGGAGACCAGGAATGAGAACGTGAGAGAGGTTTAAGGGCTGCTGATAGGAAAAAAGTCACGTACCCTGTTGTGATTTTGTATCAAAATTTGGTACCCAGATTTGAGCTCTTCCAAGAACACCGCTTGTGGCAGCAGTCCCGGAAAGCTCAGTATAAACGCGTTTTCTTCCCGTTCGCTCGTTTCTTTTTAATAGCCCAATGCTGGAATTTATCGCGTTTCTGTTATCTGTTATCGATGTCTGGTGAGAATCTCCGTACAGTCGGAAACGCTTGTTTAACGTGGGGTGTCATGTTGTAAACATGGACGAACAGAACAGCTTATTTAAGCGTTTTTAATCCAAACTGGCGTTATCGTTGCGCTCGAATATGAAATATCGGTGCAACAACCTTTATCTGAAGCTGATACGATCGAAGTATGTTACTAGGTTCACCACGGTTCCCTCAGTTTCAATTGCCTTATACTTATGGATATTTAGTTACGAATTAACCAGCTTAAGTCACAATAACTCTAACACAAACCCGCTCACTTTTCAATATCGTTACTGTGTGTATCATAATCATGGTGAAAGTGAAGCAATTACGTCGCGTTTTTGCAGACGGCAATTATACAGAGAAAAACTTCACTGATCACTTGGTCGCTCAATCAAACGGAACTGGGGTCACTAATCCGACACTTAAAATGAGGACAACATGTAGGGACAGTTCGCTTCAACGATGGATGTCACCCCTCTACATTTATATTTTGTCTATAGTTAGTATGTAGTTCGTAAAAATGCTAATAAGTAAACCTAATAATAACTGTTCGCTATACTTATCAACATTGTTTATTTATAAGTTGCACGTTCGATAAAAGTTATCAGTGGCGCGACCCCTCTTCCATTTATTTCGGGTAATACCTCGCTTTTACGGTGCCAAAATTTCTCATCCTCAGTCGAGATCGTTGCCAACATTTTAATAATGGCCGCGACCTTGGAACGAATTTTTTTTACATAGAGTTTTGGCCAAAACTCATATTAACATTGTTATTGTTGATAATTTCCTCCATCGACCTTCCTTAATAAACAAACAAATAAATTTTGTGAGAGAAGACGTCGTTAATGTCTATTATCAATTCAATTCGGATGATTTATGAGCTTGTCGTAACACTTTCCGATCGGTTCACGAATCAGTGGCAATACGCGCGATTCGTCTCTAATCTACCGGGAAATCGAAATCATCTTTTGTAATTGAAGATCATGGAAGTAATAGGTGTCTGTCTGTCTGTCTCATTTGTTGGATTGTGGGTGGCGATGTGATCTTTCATAAATGATTTTGACATTTCCGATTGGTCAATTGAAAAGGCTTGTGAAAACAGCTTGGGGGAGTTGGTTGGTGTAATCGCTCTTAACAGTCACGGCACGATAGGAATTTAATTTTCTTTGTTTTTTGCCACTACCGTAAAGCCTTCCAGTTATTTGGTTGACTGCTGTTGAATCACCCGCGATTCGTATTGGTTTGAAACCGTGCCACTTGACTCTCGTTGTCTCGTTACCTGGTGGTACTACCGCGAAATTGATGTTTCTTGGGAAGATTACGGGTCGGAAATGTTGTTAGTTTAATGACAGTGAAAGTGGCGACAATAAAACGTTGTAGTGGTCCAATCTTGTAATTCTTTCCAGGAAACGAAATTTTGCCAGCGATCACTGTGAAACCGATAGTTTCGAAAGTGCTGTTGAACCCGTTTTGCTCCTTCTAGGGTTATACGACCGAAAACAGCAGTTGTAATTGTGTTTTCTTTCTTATCGTTCAGCTCGAAATTAATTGCATCGGAAATTTGACTTGAAAGATAATTTATTTAAATGATAGATTATAGCAATTTTTTTTTGTATTGGCGCCAAACTTGTTTTCCGTATTTGGATGTCTTATTTCGTGTACAGCAAATATGGTGTTGCCACACTGACGTCTCCTTAGTAACACGCCATTTTTATGACCCGCGAACTGCATCGTGCGAATCCAAGGGACGATCTCTCTACACCCTCCACATGAACATTCTGCATGCAACGTCTACGAAATATGTTAACAATGCTTCACCCCAAGTACAGTACCTACAACAAAAATTTTGTCGAACTTCTTTAGTGATGGTCGAATCCACGTATTGCGCTTGATGATGGTTGTTCAGGAAGCGATTCGCAACTGCCGGTTTCCGATTTCCTCTGATTTTTTCGCATCATCTCCTCTATCTCTGCACGTGACTAATGGACGGCGCATCACGATCGTGGATGACGTGTGGATCAAGGAAGTCGTTTTATGACGGAACGCCGTCTGCACATTCGACCGCGAGATGTCTTGACCTACCTAGAGCCTCGAACCCGACAGTTCAACACCTACATCCTGATAAATGAGCGATCGGTATCGGTCCGGTAATTGTGTTCGCCAACTCGACGACGAAGACCTCCCGCACGTGTTCCTGACCAGGCACAATGCCGTCGTGTTGAGACTTTTTCGTAATTATTCCCCCACAGACCCACCATCGCCCACCGTCGAATCCCAGACGTCCGGAAGGACTGCAAGACAGCTTCCGCATGGAGAACCTAACACCGAACAAAACAGCCGTTGGAGTCATGGGAGATAGATAGCAGGGCGATATTGCTGAATCAGCACGGAGGCACGAGGATGCCCTTTGGTGTAGAAACTACCCCGACATTATTCTGTTCAAGTTGCATACGTCATAAAGTCTCGGCGATTGTGAGGCGAGATTATCATCGGCAAACTACAAAGTAGTTAACCACCATCTAAATATTGTTTCTACAAGAAGAGGATAACTACTAACAAGACCAAATTCATTTGCAAGTTTGAGTAACGTATTGTTTCATCATTAGCAGGGGATATGGTTATTGTGAGCTTCACTATCAGTAACTTTGTGTACCTACCTAACAACATTTCTGTTGGTTCATTGTTATGAAGCAAACCCTTCAGTGGTTCGAAGACCTCATTTCGATGGTGACGTTTGACGGTTATCAATCGTTATGGATTAATTGACTCTAATGCCGTCAAGAATTGTAAAAAATGCCCTTTGGCTTACTTACAGCTCTGCTGGTTGAAGTTACTTTTGATCATCAATTTCTGTGTGATCAGTGATGGTCTTCGTGGTAAATTCCGTTTGTTACTGCGATGATTGAAGTGGAAGATTGCGTGCGGGCAGATATCACGCGTTAGCAACGTAACTTAATCCGGTGTTTGCTAGATATCCGATACGTCAGTTCTATAATATCATCCTTTCTCTAATTGAATCGATAGGTGTGCTATGCACGAGTTTTGCTCAGAATTTATCAGCCCGGTTGCTGACAGATTAAGGCACTTAATAACATCGTCCTGATTTCACCACGGGATGAGTCATAGGTTCTGGAATAAAACCAGTAATTATGTTGTTTTCCATCCTTTGAAGGTCTTCCGAAGGACACAAAGAGCGTGAATAACGACGCCATGCAAATCTCTTTATTATTTGAACATTGAAGAACCTAACTGCATGTTCACATTAGGGCCCCCAACGATGGGAATTCCGAAGGGTGACAGCTCTATTGCGATATGACGCAACCCCTTGCAATTGCCGATACGAGTTCCCCCATTTCGCAACCCTTTGGACCCCTCTTCCGTATTAGCAGATTATATACCGTGCGATTTGTCGTCCCTGCTATATCCGTCAATAGTCGGAGGTCGCGGTCTTGGGGATCCATCAAACTAATGGGTCAGTTTCCGAGGCACGGAAAGGGCGTGAACCTTCTTCCATCGGCCTCGCTCGTAAAACTTGACTGTATACTTAAACGAGTTTAGCGTTTATATGGCGGGCACGGCGACCTAAAGGTCAGGTCGGGAAATGGCATACGGCTGTCCCGTTATCGCATCATCGAAAGAGCATCGCCGAAAAAGTTGCACGCCGGCTGGATGAGCTGGTTTTTTGGAAAGCTCCACGATCGGGGGGCCTTAAAAGTGCACGTCTTCTATGTAAATCGCAACGGCTACGGCGGGCTTTCACCGGATCACCATTGTTTCGTAATGGATGCGAACATCGGCGATGAAGATTACAGCAGGTCCGAGAGAAGAACTGAAGGATGAGGTGGGCATGAGGTCGCAGAAGTTTACAAATCGACGTCTTCTGCATCCGTTTTTGGTACCTACACGTCGATATTTTGGCAACGCGAAGGAAGCGAACAGCGAAATTGAGGTTCAGCATTAGACGATCACCCTTGTTTGGGTGAGTTAAACTTCACTTCGCAACGATGTTAGTTTCAAAGTTTTTGCAGGAAGTAATGCCCTGCAAGTAGAAGCACTCAAAGACATTGAAGTAGAAGAAGAAACTAATATTGCCCATATATGTGTAGGAACAACCTCTACTGAAGAGGAAAGTAATTGCTTGAAAGGCTTTATAGCTTGCGAACAAACTGTTACTAAATAAGTTTTTGGCGTCTTTCTTACGAGAAGAGTACCTAGCACTTTAGATGGAGGAAGCGAACGAACGTTGCCGGTGCTGTCGCCAAACCGAACGGCATCTTCCGGGGTGCGTTGCAGCGTCGCTTGTGGCGCGGTGTATTGAACGACCTCAGTTTAATTGTTCTATTAGTGAGATGCGAGCCGCATTAATCTTGGTTAAGAAACAGTGATTGTTTTTATGGCCGCGCCGGTTATCTCGGACACGTGCTGCTCGGCCTCCGAAGCGCAGCCTCGCGGCCATCTATCGTCTCCCATGAATACGACTGATAAGTCCGGCGATGCAGAACGCTATTGTCAAACGCATCGCGTCTCGTTCAATTAGTGCCATCTCTCGAGTGTAGCCATTAACCCGAGATCGCGGAGCTCGAATCCAATTACGATTCGCTTTGATGTTAGTCACTGCCAGGCCTAGAAGTTTTTCCGACCAACCAACCAACTTTCCGCAGGTCCGATCAAACAAACTAGTTTGCGACGATAACATTTCGGTTCGATTTTGACACCTTTCTATTTACGCATGCATGAGTCTGGATAATCGAAGGACCGCAAATCCGACACAATCGCAATAATCGAATCTTAATTAAGTGCCCGTATCGACACGAAAAGAAATCGTGTCAGACTCCATATTTTCCGATAGCGTCAATCTGAGTCAATAAAAGCATCATAGTCTCATCAATGGGTGAAAGTGATTTAAAGCGGTGCAGTGTGCGCAAACAAATGACTCAAGCAATACTAACTGCATTGACAGCGTTATAATGACGAAATTTACAGGTTGTAAAGTTGCGGTACCGATATTTGACAGGGAACGGTTTGTGTTGGCGTCAATTTCGAAACGGACCAGCCCCAATCGGAAGTAGATAACCAGATAATGAAAGGATCTCGAGAAAGTTGCGACATTAAACGAACTCTTCAAGTGTCTTCATTGAGACACTTGAGCGGTGGTGCCACAATTTTTTTTGTGATTTGCCTTGTTCTAGTGGCAAAATATCCGTGAAATGTCGGACCCAAATATCAAACGACGACCTTTCCGCCTTCATAATAAATTCGTATGGAGAGACGATGACAAACAGCGCTAACCAGAGGAATCGCGGAAATAGCTCGATAACTGACAGTTTGGACGGTTTCCAGTTGTGAGGAAGAATCGCGAGCGTTGACGGAAAGGCGCTAAAACTGTAATTTTTCTCGTTATTGGGACTTTTTGTGAATCACGAGGACCTACTTAGCACTTTGGATGGCGTAAATAGATTGACGGACAGTGGTGAAAAAAAAATTCGCGGAACTAGTGCTAATAACTAGTCGATTCCGAGAAACGGAGGAAACAGCAATTAACATACACTATTAGTTAAAGATGTTTCGAGATGTTGACTGGCGATTCGACTTGGATCGCTACGTTAAAACAGCTCGCCCAGAACCGACGAGGAAGGTGCTTTATAAAAACCTTCTAACCTGCTGCGAGCCAATTTCTCCAAGAAAATTAAAAGTTGTCACCGGGTCATCTAGCATTCCAAATGGCATTCTGATACGCTTGTGAGCTTTTTTCAACAGAATTCATGATTAGAACCAGCACTGGAAAGTTGGCAGTGAGCACAAAGTCTCACTGTCGTTCCTTCTACACAGTTGAATCGCGAAAAGTGCAAAAAGTTAATCGAAATTATAACTTACTGTTGAACGTAACGTGTTTCTCGGGATAATTAGCTAAACCTTACTCACGACGATATCCTGTCATTGGACTTCTGTATGAGATAACTCGTGAAGTTAAATTTGATATGTTGCCAGTCTTGCTATCAACGTTTCAGCAGGGGCAATCGGTTCAGTGCACGTTTCAGCTATATTATCGTATCGTGTTGTTTGTCGTGTTAATAGGGTCCTAAGATAATTACTATTTCACCCATCTTCCAAGTCAATAACTCATTGGAACTTAATAGTTCTCATTAACTCTATTGTGGGAGCTTTATTTAATCCAAATGGCATTCTCAGATATATTTCAAGTTTACTTTTTTTTTTATTAAAAAAGAATGACGCAACGTTAGCGGAATTATGCAAATCTGTCTGAATGGAAAAGGGACAAGGTCACGGCACTCTGCTACGAAAGGTTCCTGCATCCGCTTTCGATCGTGATTAGGATGTCTGAAGGGTGGTTTGGATCTTTTGAGCGCTACTTCTGTTGTCTCTCGTTACAGAAGCCGGTGGCATTGTGTTGGAAAGTGGGTGAAAACGGTAGCGGTTGTCGTTCTCCCCAGATTAAATTGTGAAGACCGATGCTGAACAATAGCGGGAAAACCGGGGGTTATGTATTGTGTTGTCAGGCTGACGAAACGAGGTTTAATAAATCACGCTTAAACGAGGGGTGATCGTTAAATACAAACCTATATTGGATGTTAATATTTTTGTATATGGATTTTCAGACCAGCTGCCTAAATTTGGTGACGCATTACGTATTTTTTGGTCGGTTGAAGAAAAAAAAAATTGAAAAATTGCAATTTCACGGTTTTGATAAAATATATGTTCGAATCAAATTGCACCTGAGTTGGCTGGTAAGTACCTGCTTGCACAAGTGCTCCAACCTTGATACGTATGTTATTTGGTTTTTGTCGGTTTGTTGATTGACTACGCCATGCCAATCACGTCGTTACGTCACAACTACAGCTTCTGTGCGGATTTTCCGAGCGGGTTTGGCTGCTGCCCCAATTTTCTAGGACGTGCGAAAAAAATTGTGATTAACGTCAACCATCAGGCCGTGTAACTTACTATTTAAAAAAATTGCTCCTCGTCAACCGGATCGTTATCTCGTCACATTATGCATGAAGGAGAGGATCTGGTGGGCTTGATGTAGATTTATATCCTGTTCTTGATTGTCGTTTTTTATTGCGTGATTATCTCCCTTCCAACGATTAATTAAGAGCACAATTAGTCCACGTCAAAATACTGCAATTACGACCTTGTCGCCATCAAACACAAACGGTTTCCGTAATTATTTCGAGCTGGAGATCTCTCTCGAGGAGTTTGGGTGCAAAGACAATTTTAGGTTGAGATTGATGGTGGTATTGAAAGGTTCTTTGAAAAATTGAGATGTTTGTCGTTTTGCTGGTTAAGCTTTGCGTCATCGGTGAAGCGTAATTGATTGAGGCGGCGTAAATTTGGTGGTTCTTGTAAGGTCGGCCTTATCGTGTTGGTGGACGTGAAGTCACCATTACTTAGCGACGGCCTTTCGAAAACGACGTCATGCAAGACACAATTATAAGACGTGTTTGATTGATCGACCGAGATTAACTAATTGCCAGGCTCTTTAATGATTGGGGCGCCATCTAGCCACAGGTTGCTGACGTTAGATTATATCTAAGTACCAGAGCACCTCCAGTTTTGCACGCTTCGCCAGAATTTGGTGCGAATCCGATTTTATGGGCTTTAATGACCGCTTATTGTAAAACCAGAAGTACCAGTTAGTGTTGTGATCCACGCCACACTTTATTGCTATCCTTTGTTGCCCGTCAATAATTCTTAACTAGCGAGAAGAATCTACGGTAGCCTTAAAAGGTTCCCATTTTCGTTGGGTAAAACATCCCGGATTCACTAAAAAGGTTTAAATTTTAAACAGGCTTAAGTTGACAGATGAAAAGTTAACCAAGTAAAGCTAATCTCAGTGGCGGCGCTATCGATGTTTGGAACTTGGGCTTGAACCAAGTGAATCATAAACGCGGTCAATGTGCAGATTCCAAAGATTGGCTCTTATCGCTGCGAACTTCCAATCGCCTTGGTTCATTGACGCTTATATTGGTAATTAGCGTCGAAAATCCCTCAGAAGTTTAACGGGCGTTTCGTGGATGTAAATGTCAATGTTTTGATAGCGCGTGACTTTGCCCCCGACCTGTTATATACCTACACTCGTCTATTTTTAATTAAGCTATTTAATGGCGATTTTACTGTCCGAGCCGCAATTTGCTTGGCACTTAGCTTTCTAGTAATTTAATATAATTAGATAACTCCAATAAAATATTTTTCCTCTCTTCCAACTACCTTCACCGACAACAAGTCCTGTTCGTCCTATCACGTTCCGATCGCCAGGTACCTTTCAAAGTTTTATTTGTGTGACCCTACCTCCCTCTTGTAACTACTGTGATTTTATGATTAGGGTGTGATGAGAATTCGAACGTTGACGGTTCGTTTTAATCGTTTCGATCGAGTTTTATTATTTCGTTGCCGACACGTTAAAAATTATGTTATTCGAGGATATGTAAATCTTGACCTAGAAAAACTCAAGTTTGCTTTTTATGTTGTTAATTTATTGTAATGTACTTTCACTGCTTAAATTGTTTATGTTGCGTTATTAGCGTCAAAATTGTTATAAATTGCCAGATCAATGAGCTCAGATGATTTTCCATATAAGCTAATCACTTCATTAATCCACAGTTAGCTGATGGTCGTCTTGTCGAATTGACTCCGCACGGATTAAACAAACACCGTTTTTTATGCGCCATAGACAGACGACTACCGAGTGTAATCCTCTTTATGTTTTACTTATATTTTCTTTATTTTGAGGTTTAATTAGAATTTTCTACCCCTTCCCAGCCAGGCTTAAACGATTTCTTTGAGGTCACTGACTCTCTTATTATCAAGTGGTTTTCCTTTACCTAATCAGCACTGGGATCCTCGACAAAGCGCTTCGACCGCGTCGCTCCGATAGAAATGCAAGTCGACTCGGTCGATATTGCAGCTTTTCGGTCGCTTTGGAAGCGACGCGGTCGAAACGCTTTGTCGGGGGTCCCAGTGCAGGGGTGGTACGAAAAGTTGAACATCATCTTTTGCTATAATTTAAAGCTGTTCTTTTTTAGAACTATGTACTTATTATCTAGAAAGGGAGGCTAGGAAAAACAAAGTAAAATTGTCTTCTTAATACATCAATTGCATCGAGGCACAAATCGTTTTCTCCGCATGCGTCCGCCTACTGTTAGTTACAAAATAGCCAACGCTACCAACCTAACAGTGACATTAGTGCTACTTTCTTCATATATTTAAATTTTGCGGCTTTAATTGGGCGGAGCTTGCTCATGCGGAGATTTCGTTGCAATCCAACGCTTTGAAAAAATCAAAGGTTTATTTTTCCACGATGAAATTGTATGAAGAGCATGTGCTCGAACAGTAAAGGTGTCAATTATCTACCAATTGGGCGCCCGGTATAGTTTTGTCCAAATAGACCCAAATGGCAGGAAATGGCCCGATAAATTTCCGCCGTCTCCAAAGTCTGTCACGTCAACGTCAATATTTGTATGAGGAACACTTTGGCCACCCTTCAAGTGAATAATTATTATCTTTTAAGGCTTTTATAGCCGACTGACCAGGTACGCAGTGGCGCCGGCAATAATTCGGAATTTTAACTGTTATTGCTTCCGCTTGCACTTCAAACGTTTACGGAATATTCCCGAAACGATTTTCCTTTCCAATTCCGCTAATAATTAAGGATCGAGCAAATTTGCAGGTTGATAAACTTATCTTCTGGCTCGGTTATCGCCGAACCGATGAGTTGGTTCCTGTTTGTCGACAAACAAACAAATGCGCGATTTTCGTGAATAAGGTCGTCGCTCCACAACAAAATTTCTCTTGAACTTGAACCGAAAATATACGCGAATTTCCCTCCTCTCGCCATTGTTGTCGCATAGTAAATTCAATTAGCATAATTTTGTCACGCATTTTTTTCTATCGAGTCATGCTGTTTAATACAATTGTGTACCCATCGTCGACACGAAGTCGCAATTAACCAAAAAATAAATAAAAAATTTGAAGGTGGGAGTCGTGCGCAATGACATAATTATTTTCGTTGCTGACATTAGATTAAGAAGAGCGTCGAGTTGAAAAGAAGAATCTTTTGACGTTAATTTAAACGAAAGCAATTAAGATTGTGATGCATGGGAGCGGCGGGGTTAAGTTATTACGCCAATATTTTAATTAAGCAATCACAAATTAAAATCTTGAAGCTTCCACTATGTAACGACGACGTTATCGATCATTCGAGATATCGTCCAGTAATAATAAGTTTCGTAACTGACAATGCGCATTGTCCGGATCAAACGCCGGGGAGCTTATCTTAAATTAGCCTGAAATGAAATATTGCTCAATTTGCCCAGTAATAATAATGGTTAGTTGAGAGAGAGAGGGATAAATATTGTTATTATCGCGACTTAATTGATTCTGTTGAGTTAACAATTGGGCGTGCAAAATTTGATAGGAATATTGGAATCGATTGTTGATTGAGGTCCTCGCGAAATTTAAAGTTGTTCCATGTCGACTACGTCGTGGTTGTACGCACGGAGAGGGGATCCAAGTGTGCCGTGCTGGTTCGGGTTTCCTTCCATCCAGCAGTGCGCCTTTAGTTGTGGTCAAGCCACTCGTTGTTTCTCGGTCGGACCGGAACTCGTATCGGGCTAGTGATTTTGTTTTTTGTGCCCCAAACAATTTTTTTGGATTTTTTTCCCCGACCATTATCACAACAATTCCGGTGAGTTCCTCCCCCTGGGGGAAAAAAATTTGACCAACCAACAGTTAGTTACTAGAACGTTCCGCCAAAACTTCAGTACCGATGGCGAAAATTCAGTGAGATCATCGCTTGTTTATTCGTGTTACTTATCTACGAATCATACCTACATTTCTGTAACCTTTTGACGGATACCACACACTCAAGTGGCTAATCGAGGTACATACATAATTAGTTTTTGGCTTCCAAGGTTTGGTGAAACGTGTTTTTTCGCCACGAATCGAGTATGTTTAATTTTTTTTTTTTGAATGTAATTTCGGTGATTGTTTATGAGTTTCGGTAGATAATTTTCGACGGGTGACGCGAGCCTTTGGCGGCCCTCCGCGCGGTCAACATTTCAAAGATTAGGAATTGGGTAATAAATCGAGCTTGTTGTTGTTCGCCGCCTCGATTATGGTAGCTTTGCTTGTTGATTTTGGACAGAAAGCGCGGAAACTTCTATAATTAACACAGGAAACTAGAGGTTCCGTCAAGAACCAAATTTCGGACTTGACATTGACCAATTTTGAAAAAAATTAAGATTTTGGCAAAAATCTCCGCTGCCACGAAACCACAACAATTTTGCAAAATAAGCTTAGATATCACCATTGGTTACTGCTCTGGCTGAACTGTCATTTTGGGTAATTAGCCATCGAATTTCGGTACTTACGGTACGCACAGATCGCAGTTGACGTAATTTGCATACAAACCGGCCAATTATTATGGTAATACCGACACTTTCTTGATGTGGGTGTACCGGAGTTCTTTGGCGGTACGTACCTACCAAGGTTTGACTAATTCTCCATTGACGGCGTTGCTTTGCCACAAATCTTCCGAATTGACAATTGAGTTATGTGGCAAAGCAACTGGACTTTCAAATTTCTACGTGCAAACGTGAAAGTATAGGAGTGCAGTCGGTAAACAGTATCACATTTCGTTACGACTGTTCGAAAATTTTAGAAATTTCGATTAGAATCACAGATTTTCACCGCGATGATGCCATTCGGTTCGAGAAATGACCCGTCGTCGAGGACGGCTTAAATCCATATTTGTTTCGACACAAATTGGTTTGTTGTTCGCGGTACTGCGTTATGACTTGCATTAAAGTTGCAATAAATTTATGAGGACAGTAGAGTGGCGTTTGGACTAGCAACAGACTTTAGCGGGCAATAACTTGCTACATACCGGCGAAACTTGGAAATTTTAGGCATGGTTTTTGCCACCCTCACTAGAAAAGCTTTACATAAAAAATTCTCGTTAGTCAGCTGGTTTTCAACTATGTAGTAGTAGTAATTTGAATTTAAGGCGGTTTCTGATCATTTGAACTACGATTTTAGGTTTTTTAACAATTGTCTCTTGTGCCATTTAGTTATCGAAGATCCTTTGCTGCAGTTTTTGGATTTTTAAAATTTGCAATACCTACAACGTTTTTGTATCTTTTTTGCATCATGACTAAATTAGATTGCTTAATTTAACTTCGTCATTGTAGAGAACGTTTATCTTAGTAACCTTCTCCATTACACATTTTCTTCTCTCATGTTTAATTGTTTTACAATTTGAGGTTAGGTCTTTGTCTCCTCTTGTCCTGTGAGCCAATTTTAGCAGAATTTATATTCCACCTTGAGTAACAAAAAAGTTTCGGCAATTATAAGAAAATATTTTGATAATCATTGATCGTCCATTCATCCAACGTGCAATTATTTCCGTTGTGTAAGATCATTATTATTAACAAAGCAGTTACATTAACCAATCAGTAAACGTTCATTTGAAATTGTACTACATTTACAGTTTCACTATCAAACCCGTGACGTTTTGTTGAATTTTTTACGGTTATTTTTACGTACATATTTTTACCTTCCGGATTTTGCCCCATTTCCAATCAGTATTCGGGCCAGAAGTGATCTTTCTGACGTTTGGACTTTTAAGTTTCTTCAATTCGCAGTTTTTCTGGTAGAGGATGCCGTTTGGGTTGAAAAATGCGCCGGCGGCGTTGGTCGGGTCTAGCGGGAATTCACCGTTTTTTTTTTTGGATGCTGTGCCAATTTGCTCATTCGAATTTTTGGTTAGTCATGCGGGATGAACGTTGAAATTTCGTTTGCCAAAAACACGTCTGGTGATTTGTCGTTCAAGTTGCATGCGAATCCGTGATGCTATACCTCATCGCCTCGCTACAAATAAGAATCTTTCGATAAATTAACTTGTTTATCAAATCGATTAAATCTCGAAGGGGGGTGGCAGATAATGAATTTAGTACGGCGAGAAATTGCTCGTCTAGTTGCTCGTTTCGATATCTCGCTGGCCGACACTGTCAGTAAGTAAAATCGTATTTCATAATTACTAGCAGGCACACCTGCTCGGAAAATTTAATTATTTATTATGTTTTATTTATTGGTTGTGTGCTGTTTTCTTGTGCTTTGTTAAATCGATTTTTTTTAATGTGGTGATGAAATTAATTACCCACAACCGCGTGTTGTGGTCCAATTTGTTTTAATAAGCAAAACGTGACTAGTTGTAGAGTAGACCGATTGATGTTGGAACGCAAGTAATTGGTCATTTGGTATTTATACCTGACCGAATCTGTGATGGTGTCAATTGCTAGATTCAGGTGCTAGAAAATTATCTTATCATCTTCAATTCCTCGCTATTCACCACTCGACGACAATTACGATGTTCAAATTTAATTGATCGATAAGAAGTGCCACGAGCTGGCAATTACGCGAATTCCTGGCCCAAATCCGCGCTTCCATCAAGAACTGAGTGTTTGCTAATTTGTCCCACAATTATTGACATTGATTTCGAAGCGGTGCCTTCCTATTGACAGTGGTCTTTGACTGTGACTGTTTTATTGAAGAATAATAATGAGAGCTTAACTCACCAGACAACTCTGTAACATATCTCAACTTGACATGTCTGTTCTCGACGCGCGGCAGCTACGCTGCCACCTGACTTACGTACCTCGGACCTCTAGAATTTTAGACTGTTTGACTGCGAACTTGACACGACAGTTTCAAACTGTCGAAACAATTCTTGTGAGTTTTTTGTTGACTGTTAATTAATTTGACGTTTCTCTGTTGCTGCAGCATTTCGATAGTTAAAAAAAGTACAACGCTGCGGCGCGGAAATAGACTTCTTGACTATATTAACTGCTTTAGTGTTTGTTCTCGCCTGTGAATAATTGCGTTCTCGGGAAATGTTTCCAACATTATGGTAGTGCCTGCATAACTGGCTCTCTTCGCCGACATTCCTGAGCCGCGCTTCCTCTCTCGCAGATTACCTAAAATAGACATGGAGGATAATTTGAATATCGACTCCACGCTGAATTTAATAAAACACTTTCACCGGGAGTCGACACGTCAACTTGTCATCAAGTTGGGCGTGAAATTTTGGAAATCTCGCTTCCGTCGAAATTGCGCGAAGACCGTCGAGCGCACTTCCTCCTGGAAGCCCTCGGAGCGCGACCAAATGGTTTTCATAGATAAAGGTTTAGTGGTGCTCTGGTTGGAATGGTAGTTATGTTGGCGGCTTCCGTGCTCATCTAGATCGGGATTTTTCTTCTTCTCGTCTCTGTCGGTGGTGCAATTAAGATCGTTGCGTAATAACGACGTTATAATAACACGGCAGGCAATTGAAAAATCGGATTGTTATTCTGGGTTCGCATCAGCAGCGTGAAAGTTCTGTTGTGATCCCGCATACCCTCTCATCATTGTCCTCACCGATGTTTGGTGACCCCGATCACGTACGATTCCGTACAACTTGGGAGTTTTTGATGGACGTTTTGTTTTGTTCCTCGATTTACGGCCCTGATTGATTTTGTCAGGTCGTGACCGTGCCATTATTTCGTATCCAAATTCAATAATTGCATGTTTTTAGTTAGCGGCTTTCGTTGCTCAACGTTTTATAATAGAAAGCTGACTGGTGATGGTGTTTTTCTAGCGTTCGCCTTATTAAATTGTCCGAATTGATCAGATCGTCGTAGATTGGGAAATGGACCATCGGCCAAATTATTTTCAATTCGCCGGTCGCCGAGCACAAACGAAAACACGTTGTGCAAGTAAAAATAATTCGGTTTACACAGATAATTGTTTACGCTCCGGGAAACAATACGGAAAAAGACGTGACTAAGATCGAGGCCCGTCTGGCAGTGGTCGCGATGAGCAGTTTTGCAATCAAAATTTGTCAGCCCACTTCCCGGATTGATCGCAATCAGTCGACCAAAATACGACCAACTAACCACTCTCGCCCTGAACGGCTTCGTTGTTCTACTGCCAACCCGCGGCATCTCCCAGATTAGCCTCGGCTAAGACGAGAACCTAATTTTCCAAATGAATCACTTTTTGAACGGCCCTCGTAACTGCAGACCTCAAGTACGGCGACAGCAACCATTGCGTGCTTCTGTATGCTTCTAGTGTGGAGACAGTCCCTTCTACAAGCGCAGATTATGACTCTTTGATGGATCAATTTCAACTCGACTTACGCACGACATAAGTGGGCGGAGCAGCGCAAATCGGTTGCTCTCAATTTCAACTGCAAAATGCAAGGTGTCAATCTTTTCAAACATCTAATTGAGACTGTAGATACGTGTAGTTTTCTTCTGTTGCTGCTAGAGCTCTTGGAGTTGTCGGTCGCAATTTCCGGCCGTAATTCGCCAATGTCTGGCGAATTAATTAACACACAATGCTTTGCCCAATTAATTCGTATAAAGGTGTCTCGTTAACGACCGTTGTGGTGAAATTGATTTTGGCGTCCGATCGATTTGATTTATTTCTGTTTCGGCGTGGTGCTTTGTCCGGATGCAGCGGATCAGAAAAGCTCGCCATCGTCCATTATCCGCGTTAATTGGCGTTTTTTCCTTTCGGGGAAGTTGGCGTGTCGATAAGAGGACTCGGTTGAGATTTCGGCGAGTAACAAGCAGAAAATTGGTTTTCTATGGAATATCGAATTATGGTCGCTTCGTGAACGATTAAAAGCGTGGCGCGCGGTTGCCGTTACGTAACGACTTTGCGTAAGCGTGAATATATATGGCGAAATTGACACCGGATTCGCAACGGTTCAATGGTTGCTGCAGAAAAGTGAAGCCCGTATGCCGTAATTACCCGGCTGTTTGGGGGGCTGCCGTTGATAAGATCGAGGAGTGGCCGATTTAAAGCCAAAGCTGATCTTCCGGTTAACGAGCGCACAATTTAATTATTCTTGTTCGTTTTGCCATACTGTTGATGTTTCGACGCTAATGTGACACCTGCCAAAGAAGAAGTTTAAGACTCCATCGGACCAGTTCTTTAAATTGTTCTTTTTGTTAATTTTTTGAAGTGAAACACAAGCACTGACGGCGAGGGAAAAGCCCGCCAAAACGATATGATGAAGGATTGAAAAGTGATGGGTGCCGCTAGACGCTAGTTTCTTCGCTTGAGTAGGGAACGTCAGTCGAAATATGGGATACGTTTGTCTTAGGGCCAATTGTACAATCACTGGGTCAGTTGCTAAGGTACAGCCAATCAAATCGCTTATACCTTAGCAACTGACCCAGAGTCAGCTAACTCTGGGTTAACTCGTGATTGTACAACTGGGTCTTTTAGTTGATCGGTACCGACCTAACTTTCCGAAAACCACCTCTCTTGATCAGTTGGTTAAAGTTTTAGTTACAATTCTCAAATTCAATTATGTTTGTTGAAGTTTGACTCGTCTAGTTGTACTTCTATACGACGCGAGGCTTTGTCGAGATGTTCTCATCGTTGTTTCGAGTTGGCTGGCGATTCTCGTCGAATCCGGCGATCGTGGCTGTGAAATCTCACCTTTGTTGCGAGTAGACATGTTCTAATGAGCACATCGCTGGTGGCGTAAATCAAGAAACCGAGTTAATTGGAAACAGCTCCTGCCACAGCGAACGACACGTTATTAATACGCAATAAAAATGACGGTCGTCAATTTTTTCGTCGTCAAACGTTTAGTGGTCGCCCAGGCGTGTCTCTCCTGTTCAGGTGATTTTGATGGAATCTCGACCGCATGCTTCGGCCTTATCCAGAAATATATTGTGGCAATTAACGTTGGAGAAACAGAAATTTCCCGTTTTTTTTTTCCGTCGCGTCTAGACGGCTTCGTGGCTGTTTGGGCTGTAATTGTGGTGAAGCGAGTGATTTGGTATGGTGAATAATTAATAACTCGAAGGACCGTGTTTAGTTGTGTTTAATAAAAAATAATACTAAGAATTGTGAGTTAAAGAAGTAAGCGATGAAAGTTAAATATAAGTGATGAACTCGAGATGAGATAAATTGCAATGTAGGAATAAGGTGATGTTGTCTCGAGCTCATGTAAACAGTAAGTGATTTACGAAAAACTACCCACCATGGGCACAGGGCACCAGTCGGGTGGGAAACACCCCCACCACGGTTTGACTGGTGGTGCAGATGGTGGTGCGACTCGACATACCGGCCGCCTTGAAATTACTAACTAAAAATTTCAAAGAAAGACAAAGAGATACAGAATACAATGTACACAATACAAACAAACAAAAAAACGAAAACATGAATATAAAATATTAAACGTAATAGTAGACCGAAATGGCGCACGCACTTTGTTTTTGGATTTTCGAGCGCACGGCACTTCACATCCCCGAAGACGACAGTTCGTTTAAATCGGTTCGCTCAAATTGGCTGGTTGTTCTATAGGAAGCGCACAGATTTTGGTGATAGTACGCTTAATCACACCCCCCTTACACTTCACTGAAACTACACGGGTCAGGCCATCGCGACCTGGATGTAGTTCGATGATGCGCCCCAGGCGCCACTGCATCGGGGGCAGGTTGTCCTCATGTATCAGCACTAAGGTGCCGATTTTCGGTGCACTGGATGACTTATTCGGCCATCGAGTACGTTGTTGCAGGTTGGATAAGTACTCACGGGACCACCTGGTCCAAAAATGTTGCCGCATTTGCTCCATGTGCTGCCAGCGGGTTAGGCGGTTGGAGTTGATAAGTAGCAAATCGGGATCGGCTGGTGCGGTCAGTGCTGACCCGATCAACAGATGACCAGGTGTCAGCGCGGTCATGTCATTTGGGTCATTGCTTAAGGGTATTAGCGGACGGGAGTTTAAAATTGCCTCTATTCGAGTAAGCAAAGTGTAGAATTCCTCATATGTAACAAGTGTATTACCTAAAATGCGTTTGAGGTGCCCCTTTACTGATTTAATACCAGATTCCCATATACCACCAAAATGTGGAGAACGGGGGGGAATAAACTTCCAATCAATATTTTCTGAAACTAATCTTGATTGAATTTCGCGTGAGTTAACTAGTTTTTTGAGTTCTCGATCGGCGCCCACAAAATTTGTGGCATTATCAGAATAGATACGTGAAACGTTACCACGTCTGGCAATAAGTCTTTTCAAGGCATTTAGAAATGAAACTGACGTTAAGTCGCCTACTAGCTCTATGTGGACGGCCTTTGAAGCAAAACATACGAATAAGGCGAAATATGCTTTAACGGACCTCTTTCCGCGACCACGACCTTCTTTGATCAAAATGGGACCCCCAAAGTCAACGCCTAGAATTGAGAATGGTCGAATTGGCTGCAAGCGATCTTTGGGTAGATTGCCCATTAACTGCGTATACGGCCGCGGATTTACTTTGAAACAAGTGACGCATTTATGTATAATTTCTCGAACAAGACTGCGGCCTGAAACAGGCCAGTACCTTTGGCGCACGTGAGCTAAAGTGCCCTGGTGGCCAGCATGTAATTGTTGCTCATGAGCCCGCTTAATGATAAGTTTTGTTACAAAGTGCTTCGGCAATAAAATAGGACATTTCTGGTAATTAGGAAGCTCAGAACTTTGTAATCTCCCGCCGACTCTCAATAAACCATCCTCATCTAAAAATGGGTTAAGAGACCGTAGACTGCTATTGTTGGGTAGCGGGTGACCTTTGCGTAACTGGTTGATTTCGGTAATAAATGATTCGGATTGGATCAATTTTATGATTACCCTGTTAGCATCTTGTAATTCTTGGGTAGACAGCCACCCTGTTTTTCGCGTAATATTTTGATTCTTTATGCTACGCAGGTTATGGAAATATCGCCTCCATATTGCTACAATTTTCTGTAGTTTTGTGTAAGTTGAAAATGCACTTAGCAAATCGAAACTGGTAGGTGCAGCTACCAAACAGGTGGTGCGTCTCTCAACAATTTCAAGATCTTGTGGGGGAAAGTTATTTACAGGGTTGTCAATATTCATATTTGAATCTTTAAGCCAAGATGGCCCATTAAACCACAGCGTTGATTGTTTTAAAGCGGAGGGTAGCACACCTCTTGAAATTAGGTCGGCTGGGTTTTCTTGGCTCTTGACGTGATGCCAACTTGTTTGATTTGTTAAGTTTTGAATTTCTGAGACGCGGTTAGCCACAAAGGTTTTCCAAGAGTTGGGTTCCGCTGATAGCCAGGCCAGAACTATTGTTGAATCCGTCCAGAAATGTGATTCGTTTATGATATCCCCAAATGCTTTATTGACTTTGGTAGCTAAGTGAGCCAACAAAAGCGCACCTTGAAGTTCTAATCGAGGTAATGAGATAGTTTTGATAGGCGCGACGCGTGATTTTGAACAGAGTAATTTTACATGCGTGTTATTGTGTGGATCAGTACTCTTTAGATAAATGACGGCCCCATACGCGGCCTGGGATGCGTCGCAAAACCCATGCATTTGAATATTGACGTAATCGTCACAAATTACCTTACGCGGAAAGCTGAAATCATTTATTATTTTCATTTCCGCTAACAATTCAAACCAAATTTTTGATATGCTGGACGGAACAACTTGATCCCAACCCAGTTTCTCGACCCAGAGACTTTGCATTATGATTTTGGATTTAATGATTATGGGACCGATTAAGCCTAGCGGATCCCAAATCTTAGCGATTGTAGCAATGATAATTCGTTTAGTGACCCTTTGAGTCATTTGCGCGTTAGATACTGAATAATGTAGTGTGTCTTCTTTGTTATGCCAAATCAGACCTAGTGTTTTTTGAGTCATATCTTTATTGAAAACGATTTGGTGATCGAGATTATTGAGGAAGTCGGCTTCAGGCAGTGCTTGAGAACAATTGGATGCCCATTTTCTCAGTTCAAATTTACCTTGGCCCAATGCGCTTACAAGTTGCTCTCGAATATCAATTAATTCTGAAAGAGAATTGGACCCTGTCAGCAAATCATCAACATAAAAATTGTTCATGATCGCCTTGTGGGCCAAGGGATAACGTTCGCGCTCGTCGATGGCTAATTGTTGAATGCACTGTATTGCCTGATACGCGGATGAAGAAAGACCATAGGTAACAGTATTTAATTGGTAAGTTTTTATTTCTTGATCAGGTGAGTCGCGCCAGAGAATTAATTGGAAATTACGATGCTCCGGGTCGATCCAGATTTGGCGGTACATTTTGGCTATGTCCGCAGTCAAAACAAATTTGTAAGTACGAAATTGCAGTATGATTGTGAACAGGTCAGGCTGCAAGGTAGGCCCAACCATTAAGTTTTCATTTAAACTTATATTGTTGGATGTTTTCGCGGATCCGTCAAAGACAACCCTAAGGCGAGTAGTCAAATTGTCCTTAAGTACGCAATGGTGCGGCAAGTATAAAGAGATAGTTGGAAGGGTGCCCTCGTTGACAAGCTCCATGTGGCCGAGGCGTAGGTACTCGGCCATAAAATTTGTGTAATCTGCCCTTAGTTGGGGGTCTTTAGAAAGTTTGCGCTCGACACTTTCTAATCGTTTCAGTGCTTGTTGTCGGGAGTTTCCCAGGTTTGGCGGATACAATTTGAATGGGAATTGCAGGGTGAAGCGACCATCTGGAGCGCGACGATGGGTTTCTTTAAAATGTGTTTGGCATTTGGAATTCTCCGAAGACAGCACTGAGTCTTTACTGCCGACTTCCTCAATTTCCCAAAATTTCGTTAATGTTTGCTGTAACCCTTGGGCTTTAGAGAAATTACAATGGCTAACGGACGCTCGAGTATCGGCAAGGGTACCGCCAACGACCCACCCAAGTTTGGTATTTTGAAGAGTCGGCCGTTTATTACCAAGAGCTATTTTCCCCTCTGTTAATAGTTCCCAGAATAATTCTGCCCCCAGTAAAACGTCTATTTGTCTTGATTCGTTGAATCTGGAATCTGAGAGGCGAATATGCCCAGGAATTTTTAATTGGGACGCATTGAAAGTCCTTGCGGG
Source organism: Schizotus pectinicornis (assembly GCA_951805265.1). Classification (NCBI taxonomy): domain Eukaryota; kingdom Metazoa; phylum Arthropoda; class Insecta; order Coleoptera; family Pyrochroidae; genus Schizotus; species Schizotus pectinicornis. Next base: position 5,726,783 of record OX638207.1, read on the forward strand.
GAGATTGCCGGTGATGTTATTCACTATAAGACAAGATACTGTACGGGAGTATGAGTTAAATTTTGATTTAAAATCGAGTTCGACCGAATGGGTGATTGCGCTTTTGTTTTGATTGACGCCTATTACTGATAAAGAAATCCCTTTTCGATAAAGTTTCAGTTTGCTACACATCTGATCGCTTATGAAGTTGGATTGGCTTCCAACATCGAGCAAAACTCTGCAATCGTGATATTCTCCATTAGAAGCCAATGCCCAAACAGTCGCGCTTGAAAGAAGCGTTTCCGACCTCGCGTAATTGCAGTGAGTTGTGATTATTTGTGATTCAGCTGGAGCAATTTGAATTGGTTCGGGATTCTGGGGCGTATTTGCAATAGCCTCCAAATGCAAAAGAGTATGATGTTTCTTGTTGCATTTCTGGCATGTACGGCCCTGACAATTTGATGAAAAATGACCGCTACGGAAACAATTGGTACAGCGTCTTAATGATTTAATTTTTTGAAGTCTTTGAGGGGCATCTAAATTGATAAAGGCGTTGCAGTGAAATATACTATGCGTATCGTCACAAATAAAGCATTTTGGAAGATTGCGTGGTTGACTTACGTGAAAAGAGTTGATGCGTTTTGGATAAGTTATTTGTGCTTTCTGTTTGAATCCAATTGGTTCCGAAATGGTCTTTTTGTGAAATGCAATAGATTCTAGCATTAGACATCTTTTGTTTAAAAAATCAATTAGTTCTTGAGATGTCGGCAATTCGTCGGACTTTAACGTTTCTTCCCAAGCCGCGGTAGTAAGCATATCTATTTTGGACATAATTAGATATACAATGACGTCGCTCCATTGATCTACAGGTCTTTTTATTGATTTTAATGCCTCTAATTTAGTAGATACAGTATCCACTATTGACCTGAGACTAGCGGCGTCATTTTTCGTTGAAAATGGGAGTTCAAATAAGGATTTGAGATTATGATGTAAAATGATGCGTTTATTTTCGTAACGCTGTTTCAAGAGGTCGCATGCAGTTTTGTAATTCTCATTCGAGGTGGTTATTGAATCCACTGTTGACTTTGGTTCCCCATCCAGACATGATTTTAAGTAATGCAATTTTTGCATGCCAGTTAATGTACTGTTAGAATCTATCAAGCTATTGAAACTATCCCGGAATGAGGTCCATTCCGTATAATTTCCGTTGAATTTGGGTAGTGTGATGACCGGTAGTTTTACTTGAATTTGTGAACTCGTTTCTGATATGGGGGTTGGCGAAGAATTTACCACAGACGCAGTTGCTGATGGAGAAGAGCGCCCGGCGCTCAATTGAAATGATTCAAGAAGTTGGTCGAATTGACAGACGGTCGCGTAATAGTTCGCTTCAAATTCGTCGCGTTCGCGATCGTCCATAACTATGTCGGTTTTAGCAATGGCAGCTTCAGAGGCCTCAATTAAAAACTGAACCTCCTCGTAATCGCGTTTTAGATTTTCTAGTTCTCCCAAACGCCGTTTCATTTCTAAACGCTTTGTTATTACTTGGTTGTCTGCCTTTGTGATATATGTATTCTGCTTAGTTACCTTGCCCTTAATTTGGGCACGCTTATTTTTCTCTGCTTGTAGATCTGCAGACATTTTGAGTAGGTAATTGAGTAATTGTGTTACAATGAAAAATAATGCAGATTGCCGACAAGAATAAAGTAGAGGAATTTGAGAGAGGATGCAGATGACCAAATACCTGGTTTGTTGCTGATGTGTGATGTGTTGTCAGGCCCTGGACTGTGCTGGACCGATGCCGCTTATTTACGGGTGGTTGGTGGTTGCTTTGTTGAAGATCACTCACTTTCACTGACTTTAATTGATTAAGGTCGCTGATCTGGCACGTATTGACCAATATTCGGCTCGTAGGACCAATGTTTGGGCTGTAATTGTGGTGAAGCGAGTGATTTGGTATGGTGAATAATTAATAACTCGAAGGACCGTGTTTAGTTGTGTTTAATAAAAAATAATACTAAGAATTGTGAGTTAAAGAAGTAAGCGATGAAAGTTAAATATAAGTGATGAACTCGAGATGAGATAAATTGCAATGTAGGAATAAGGTGATGTTGTCTCGAGCTCATGTAAACAGTAAGTGATTTACGAAAAACTACCCACCATGGGCACAGGGCACCAGTCGGGTGGGAAACACCCCCACCACGGTTTGACTGGTGGTGCAGATGGTGGTGCGACTCGACAGTGGCTATTGTTGCCAAAAAGCAGGAGGAGGCGTAGGCGATTCAGGTCGTTGAGGTACCGCGTGCCATATAGGTTAATTCCAGTTTTTACGACGCGACGCCTCTTTAACTGCTGTCGTCGATGACGGATTTCGATTATAGAGATGTTTTGGGCACGTGTTGTTGGGGGGGTCACGACGTCCGCTTGAAGGTATAGGTAGATCTGCGTTTTTCTGGATGGCGGCGACGAGAGGTAACCTGACGAATCGGTTTATGGGGGCAATTTCGCTAAGTATTAATAAATCAAAGCGTTGGATCGGTGCCAATGTCGTAACGTAATTTATTGTTTGTAGAAAGATATGGAAATTTATTTTAAAATAAAACATCGGATTCGCTCTTATTTATAAACGGCCGTAATTATAAATACGTTGATCGGGTTGTTTGAAATGTTACTGGGGGATATGCGGGCGGGTTTATTTTGCTTAAGCTTTCGATTTTTAAATATTTATTGTTTAGTAGCAGGTATTAAATTATCACTTTTGCATTTTTCATTTTCTTTAATCCCAATTCGCCGAATCATCAAGAGAACGATGCTACGCAAGACAGGCCGTAGAAGGAACACCAATAATATTATTATTGCGACCCAGTCGACGCTAATTTGTTCGTAGGCAAGTCTGCAAACAGGTATTGATAATGCGGCTATATATAAAATCATCGGAAAGCCTTGGAATAATATTGACGTCTGGGATTAATATGCAAATTCTTAACTGTAATATGCAAAATATTGCCATCTCAATCATTTCTCTAGATTCCTGGCGGTAGGCGCAGTTCTAGTTCACCGAGCCACTGACTTGGTGGCTGACACTTTTTCAGCAGAATCAAATGAGAATTTAAGAACGGTTCGCCAATCCTCATTTTAAAGACCCCATTGATAAAGATTCAGAAACGAATCTTTGAACCGCTAAGTTAGCGTCTAATAGAGAAACTGGTTGAATCGTTCAAAATCTTCTCTATCTGGAAAACGTCGACCGCGACTTCTTTATTCAAAAATAAATGTTCGATGTAGCAAAAAAGTTTTACCACATTCGTGTGGAGAATAATTTTCTGAGCCCTTGCCATTAGTGTAACAAATGAGTTTTGTCTTGGTCTAGTCTGGAGACTCTTGAAGCGCATTTGCATTTGGGGGAGGGTACTTTGACGGTCATTAATTCAAACGTGATTCTTAGAACGGAGCTCATGGCCAACCACCAGAGGACAATAAATTAGTGACTTTAGAAATGAAGAGGTCTGATGACGACACTACAAGATAGATAGATACCTCAATCTCGTAAAGAAACGAAATTAACTGATCGAAGAAGTTCTTGTTGAATATTCGGTCTGTTGCGAAATTTGCGACGAACTTTGGGCGGGGTTGTGCGGTTCGATAGAGCCGAACAAGGTGGCAATAGAGCGAAGTAGGTCTAACGGAAAGGCAAATAAATTAATGCACTTTATTTGCATGTCATTAACTTTCTATCGCCGATACCTGGTTGTTGTGTATTTACGTCGCCAATTACATGCGATGTTTATTAGAAATTTAGGCACAAAAGACACCTTCGTGCCCGACCTAATCGTCCAATCGTCCAGATTGCTCGTGGTGGAAACCGCAGACGAACGTTTCGATGGGCAAATTGCTGGAATACCGAAACCGTAATGGGACACAATTAACTTGCAGTACGGCACGTGCATTCGCATGGCAATTATGCGACACGAACATAAGCAACGTCATTGATAACTTAACAGCGCTATCGAAGGGAAATTGATAGGCAAAGGAAACAACACCGGGAAAGATATCCAAGGCGATACAGTGGGAGAGGCGAGGAAAGCACCTGATGTCAAAAAGACGACCAGCAGCCGTCAAATTTTTTGGGAATATTCGAAAATTGATCACGGGTTTTAAGTTTTTCCCAAGTATGTATGGTGTCCCGTGCGTGCGAGAGAGTGCGACGCTTCATGAATGCTCCTCTGACAGTTCGACGTCGATTGCGAAGGTTAAGTATCCCCAGGAAAGAGTTTCTGCGAAGAAATAATTGGTGCGTTAAAGTGCTATTAAGCTGCGATCGTCCGCGTGATTACCGGGCGAATTTCTATTTTCCCATGCCTTATGGAAAAAGGCAAAGGAAAGTGCGCACTTGTCTCTCTAATGGACGTAAATCCGGCGTTCGCGTGCCTCTAAAAGTGGGTAAATAAACAATCGCGAAGACGTCAGATATGGACGTCGCATATGCAATGATACATCTACCGATGCCTTTCGGATTAACATATTTAAATGGTTTATAAAGAACCGCTTAGCATAAACAACGTTTATTGTAATGAGAGAAATCCGAGTGCATCATCCGTCATCTGGGCTGTATATCGTGGAAGAAGGAACAAACAAAAAGTTTCGAGTTATGCGGGGTTGTGTACCTACCTTAATTGTTTATTCATCGATGTCATGATTTCGATTGTGATTGATCACGTCGCGCTGATACAATTAAGCAACCCTCGTACATACCAGATTCGGCCGACGCTGATTGCGCAACTCAACAACATGTGTTTGGAGCAAAAAATTGCAAGTGAACAAGTCAATTGTTAATTTCGTTTACGCAAAGTGTCCACTTGATTTACGGCGTAAATAAAATGTGCCAGATGCATTAAAGCCGCTGTCAGTGATGGGAAATATGGGGAATATTTGCCCTGCGTATGTCGGACGATTCAGAAGTGGAATGACGATACTTGCTGTCACTTTGCAACCGCGCACCCATCAACACTTCAACAGACCCAGAGGTGTGGGGATAATGTAATTTTAGCCCCCGACAAACAACTTTGCATAAACGGCCATCTCGGCACAAGAAAGGCGGTCTCTTGAGGATTTTGTTGCTTTCAAACATAGGGAAGTCGGTTGTTTTGACACTTCTTCAGACACCTATCTGAAGTGCATCATCAAAACATGTAGGGAGTCGGGTCGTATTGACGTTCTTCAGAAGTTCTGCGCCGCTTCCAGATTTGTGTCTCGTCCTTGTTGAGCCTTCGTGTTCTTGGTTGTTTCGGTCGTCATATCGACCTTCCTCCGAGGCGGCAATCGCTTCCAGAACGGTGCATCTCGAGGCGCTAGTCCCTGCAGACCTTCGAGTACCATAGGCGGTTAATAGCGCTAACCTTTCGGGCCTTTGCAAAACAATCAAAATAATTAAAGCCTGTCCGCCTCTCAGCGTGCTTTACCGTAGCAGATCCTCTGCAAGATGTCGGTCCGATCTAAAAATAGTGCATCGCGTTGCATTGCCGACGGTTGATGGCGAGTAGGTAGCGCAATTATGCAAATTGCCATTGACTGGAACGTTTTGGGTGATCGCTACCTAATCACTCCTCTTCCACTTTTGTGCATGATGACCTGTGTGGAATAGCCGCCGTTTATCGTCGCGATAACCCGCTAAAAGGCCATTCAATCACCCCGGAGAGGTGTGCATAATGCGGTGATTCGACCTGCTACTCACATAGGGCCTTCTGCTTTACCGTCAACTTGCATTACCGTCACGTACGCCGATCTCGCTTGTCCTACATAGGTTACTTCAATTGTCGTGTTTAACCGAGGGTTATCCTTCCGAATAATCGCCCGGTTAGTCCAGTCAGTAGCGAAATGATATCTCTATAAATATGCGCAACATGAAAGTGGGTAAACAACTGGAGGACATGTCGGAATTTTTCATTAATCAAGAGACGTCGACTTATCAACTTTCCATCGGGACGCTCAAATCTATTTGTTATTAATGATGGAGATTGGGGGAATAGTTTTCTGCGCTGTCAGAAGCCCAAAGAATTGCTTCCAAGTGAAATTAATTTTCGAAATGGCTAATGAAGTCGTAATTAGTTAATAAACGGTTCTATGGACGCCGCTACAAATCATGGCTCGTTAATAGCTGCTACAACGTAAACAGTCGATTAAAGGTGGGGTGATGCAATTTATTGTTGTGACCGGTTCGAGAGTGCGTTGATGGTGCGGCAACATCATCACCATACAATGCCCAAATGCAAAAATTGATTCGATTTCTGCGCTACACTGCAGTTGCTGATACGTTGTCGGCATTTAAAAGCCAAAGTTGGCCGTAAAGATGGAACGACCAGACCGAGAGACTCCCGGCGACTTTTACAATTCACGGCACGTAAGGTGCTATGCTAAGGTTTGCGTTTTGAACGAGCGATATACCGCCAATTGCGGTTCCCTATAGGAAGAACCCATAAATCGAAACAAACCTGAAAGGTCGCTGCGGCGCAAAGCAATCAGGTTTCAAAAAATTAATCGAATATCTGCCGGGTGGGCCGCAAGGCCGGCGCCGACCAGCAGCATAGAAGCGAATTGGTTTCTATATCGAAACAGACCCCTACGTTGCGACTATCGTCAGGATCAGTCTTCTAACAATTATCTTCCCGAGAAATTTTTTTTTTTAGCAATTGAGATTTTTTGTGTCAGCCCTGCCGGTCGTGATATAGAGGCTCACCGACGCTGGTGCGATCGTCTTGTTCCAGTGAACTATTCTTAGTCACGCTGCATAAATAAATAATTAACTCGGTTTAATGTTAAGCGGACATTATTTACATTATTAGCACAAGTTGCCATCATCAACCGTTCGAGTCTGGAAAGTCCTTTCGTAAATAAATATCGACATTCTAAATAGACATTCCGTAATTATTCAAACAATAATAAGTGGGCTTGGAAGTTGTACGGGGCGTTATCGTAATCCGGTAGTTTTTAGTTGATGAACTACGGTTGAGCAACTGGAGAATGGCGAAGTTTTTTCGAAAGAAAAAAATTCACAACAAACGTTAACTCGTAAAAACCGCGATTGCGGTTTAACAAAAATGATGTAGCGAAATGCGTCGTATAAATTTTTGTAGGTTAGTGTATCTCGAAATGGGTTACGATGATGTTCCTCGTAATTTTTTTTATTGCGGTTGTTAAAATATTTTACTAGCTAAAGATTTAGGTCTAGCCAGTAATCATGGGAAATGGCGTAAAATACTCGATTTTGCCGCAGATCACGACGACCGAACCTAAAATTCCAAAATGTTTTTTAACGCTGCAGTTAGATTTGATGGATTGTTTAAAAAAATTAATGGCAAACCCAAAATTTGGGCAATAGATACTACTCATTTGTTAAAGGAACAGAAAAAGTGGTTCTTGTAAGGCCTATTTCTGCAGTGCTGCCTCATCGCTGCGAGGTAACCTCTCAGAGTAATCTAGCCGCTAGGGTAAACTAGCTAGTAGTCCTCTAGGTCTTTGACTGATCAAGACTTGCATACCAATTTCGGCTAACCCTCTTAGACAGAGCGATGAAGCAATTAACTTATGGGATTGCGCAATGGTTGCAACTTGCAACGACTGTCGCTTTTGCTCTTAACACTTAATATGGTATCGAAACGGGATCCGGTGATAACTTTATAAATCACAATATTAATGTCCGCACTCTTCATAAATCACAACGTTTATGTCGAGTCTGTTAGAACCCTTGCGACAATTTCCCGCGTTTGGTCAGTTGTCTGACACGCCATCAACCCGAACGCTTCCTGATCAGTTGACACGCTTCAACTTGGGTTTTTGTTCGAGTCTCCGGTTCATAATTCTGTTATTATTTATGATGCCGATACTGAACAGTTTGTAGTCGATTCATTGCCGGTATTCTCCTTACATGAGTCGCGTCAGTTGTAATAAATCAGATTGACTTGGGGGAGCGGTTGATGCAGGAGGTGTCTTTGTCGAAAAAAAACTTTCGCAACGTTCCAAAGAACTCGTCCGACACTTTCCTGGCGTCTTCCTAATTTGGCATGTGGGCCAATTCCGTTTTGCATGTTGTTGATCCACACGCCGCCACGCTTTGTTTCCTTGGGAGTGACGTTTTATCTGGTGTAAGTACAGTTATGCAGGTGTTAATAGCGCGTGATTTTTACAGATGCCATCATTTAGAGAGACTATCACGGAAACGGTAACCTAGTTGTTTGCACGGAACAATCCGGACCGTAATCGTTCTAACTGGATCGGTTTTTGCGATGATCGAATCGAAAAAGTTTTTCGTGGGATGATGACGATCGTGATGATGATGGTGATGATGGTGGTGCGAGAGAGGAAACGGCAGCCTTGATAGAACTATTTATTGGGTTATGCGAGCGTGATGAGGCGATCACGAACCATCGTCGTTATTGCTGAAGGGTGGGTTAAAGTGATCGAGAGGTGTTCACGAAACTACACTGATTCAGACTTGTTCGTCGGGCTTTAAGATCAAGGCTGCTGCTCCCAAGGAGGCGCTGCATTACGATGCATTAAGATCCTTATCAGAAATTGCTCAATTCGCGTTTTTCCGGCGACTGGTGACGTGATACAGGGCCCACTTTAGAACTGTTGGTGGCTGAATCAATCCGAAAAAACAACACTTATGAAGACCCAATTCTTTATCTATAAGTAAAACCGCCTGTATATAGCTGCTGAACAAAAATGCAAAACTTATACTAAAATCTAAAAAGTAATAACCTTGCCAACCAAGAAGAATTATCGACGATAGAACTCAAATCCATGCGCATAAAAAGGTTCTACCCTTTTCAAAAATCTGCGTTGCTTGAACGCTCCCTGAACACGGGTCATCTCAGTTGGTGTGACTGTTGATGAGGAAGGTTGATTGATTGTCGCGCCTTCACTTTTGCCCGCCCTTATCATCCTCCACTAACGGTACCTCTTGATTGCAGGAAGCATTCCGGCGAGCACAGGAAACGCAAGTCGAGCACAGGTTTCCGGTAAGTGATTAGTGCGGCTCGCCGTTCGTTAACTAATTAATTAAGCGAATAATTTATGCGTTGCGCGGTTTGAGAGCGCACCGCGATTTTTTCCTCGGGGATTCCGCGTGTTCTCTCCTCCACGAACCTCATTGGGAGCACTCGTAAATATCGCGCGTGTTCTCCTCGGAGGCCGATCGGTGGGTGATTTGCTTCTTCGCTCCTTTTTACGACCGCGATGAAAACGAAAAGTGAAGAAAGTTGTTTGCGCAACGCAATTAATTAGCGCGCGTTTTTCAATTAATCCTCCGCGCCCTTTCTCGCGTAGGTGTTGTATTCAATCAAAGAAACCAGAGACGAGTTGGGATTTTTTCGCGACCCATTTCGGGTGCGTTGCTCTTTCTTCGTCGCCGGGCTCGGTTTAAATCCGCAAGAATTATTAGTTGTGCCGTTGTCTGCTTTGTTTTTGCGGTGTGTTGACGTTGTTGACAGTATGGCCGGTCTTTAACGAGCCTAAATTGCCGTCCGACATTCTTTTCGGTGGATCCTTTACATAATCGCCGGCTACTCGGATACGTTTCGTCGCGGGCTCTTTAACAGCAGATGAAGGTCGGATCGTGACAAGATCCGAATTTGCCAAGCCACCAAACGGAATGTCGACGAGTGAAGTCACTGGTCGAAATAGTAGAGGAGCTAACTGTTAACTGAGCCCATTGATGAAATGCTAATAAATCGCCAAGTGGAGCAGTGCGGAATTGATGACGCTATTTGGGTTATTTAGTTGGAAGGTGGAGTTGGCACGGTCCAGCATAATTAATATCCATCCGAGCCCAAGTGCAATTTTCGCATACTGGCACATTTTTTGACGTCTCTGAATTTACCACCCAATTACTCTCATTCTCGAAATCCCCCTTCAAAAGATCAAGAAAAATTTTGCGGGTCCAAAACAGCTCAACCTGCGCCTCCAAGTGATCTCACAGAATCTTGGTTCGTATTATTGTTTTGGGGAACTCACACAAATTAAAAGAGATCTTCAGCATTTAGGGCCAGTGACTCAATTCTGTCATCTTCTCTCATTCTCATCTTCTCCATAGAGCAACTCACAAGTGCGGGTCAAAACTTGTCAGTTCTTTATCTAATTTTGATTCTGGTGACTTCTACTTACCTCCTATTGACAACTTTTTTAGCGCTTTTAGGAGGAATTGTCCGTGGAGTTGCGCCAAAACTATAATTTGTATGCAATGTTCACCAAATTTTCTCAGGCTACTTAGACGAAGGGTTAGCGACGATTAGCGCGACCGAATTGTTATTTAGATGTAGCTATTAAAGTGCGCTTAAAATAATTATCGCGACTATAAACACTAATCCTGGCACGGTTTCCTCGATTCGATGACGTCAAACACATCTGTATCAATAACAGCGACATTTGGAAGCTTTTTCTTAAATATTTTCGCTGGGGAAAAAACGGAAAAATGTGGCGAGTTTTTTTAGCCGATTTGTTGACAGAGATTCAACATCGGCTCGAGTTGAGTTCGTGGGCAACTTTGCGTTTTTGCGAAATAGACTAACATCGAGTTCGCAAAAATAGAGATCCGCAGATTCTAGTCGGATCGGCCTAATAGGATCTATATCAAATGCAGGGTGCTGGACTCAAAAGTGGGACCTGAAAAATTGGAAGGGATATTTTTTCTTTAATCTCATTGTTTGTGAAAGGCTCTCTCTGAAAAACTGATGTGGTACTCTGTTTTTGCATATACTTGATTGTTGGGCAGGACTAAATTGCATAACTCCGTTACTGGTTCCATCTAGACTAGGCGTACTAGAGTGTCGCTTGCACCTGTTACTGCCAAAGGTCAAGTCCGGGAAACAAGTGCGAAGGTTAATTCTACATAAACACATTTGTTCAACATTTTTCTAAAGACATTCCACTCAGCTTGCGTCAGGTTTACTTATTACTGTTGAACGGGTACGTTAATTGGAAGAGATCAAATTGTATCGAGAATGATCATCTAACTCTGGAAGCATGTGGTAAGACATGGAAGGGGAAAAAAGTAAGAAAGCTGGAGCATGGAGAAAGAGGGGTTATGACAAAATTTTAGGGAGAAAAGATACAATTGATGGATTAGATGAAAGAAGAAACGAAAGTTACCAAAAATAAAGGATCCAAAGAGATGGTTGACTGCGAGGGTAGAAAGGAAGAATTTGGACAGGGGTGAAACTTGAAAAAAATGCATTTTGAAATAATGGAAGTATGTATACGTAATTAACAAAAATGTAGCAAAGAACGGAAAGAAGCTTGATGTAGGATAGAATGATAACAAAATTTAAATTATAAAATACTTATTCCTGGATAATGACCGTGATACAGAGAAAAAAAGATGAATTGGAAAAGAGACGGGCATGTAGAGTAATGAAGAATAAATCATCACCCAAAAATGGATAGAAGATAAAAGAGAGTTGTAAAATGTAGTTAGATCTAGCAGGCTGGAGTCAGTAAAATCAATGATCGTCTATTGAGGAGAAAATACAAAACCGGGAAAGAGGTGGGATTGGACTACCATGTATCCTGGCCTACTATTGGAGTAAGATGGAATGATCAACCGAAACAAAAGACTTTGAGACGTTGATTGGGCAAAAATGTTGAACGGATGAGATATTAAGGAAAACTTTTGAAGGATCTAACAGAACACAAGAATCACTTGAGTGGGTAGAAGTATAGAGAAGAACTAACTTGTAGTTGGAGAGAGTTAGAATGGGAACTCAAGTGTGCTATAGGTTTTAAATTTTTGGCCTCGGACTTGCCCCTGCAGATTAAACCCAAGGAAAAAGCGATATGGTTAGATTTTGGCCACGACTTCCTGGATTTGTGGGTGGATTTTCCGAAATGGCCCAAGATCGTGATCAAAGCCGTCGTAAAATTTCGGTGTCACGTTTTAATTAGTCGCCAACGTTGACGCGATTAAATATAAAAAGATATGATCGGAAGCGCCTCTTTCTCGGTTAATACTGGGAAGACTTCTCCGTATGGTTGGCGGCGTCGCTTCGGGTCCGTACACAAATCGCATTAATTCCGTCCGACGTCTGCAACGGTATGTGCATTTACGTGTACGCCCGTCTGTAAAAAATATAATAAATTACGGCGGCCAGCCGGGAGGAGACAATGGCGTGCATTATGCCATCAACCCTTATTTGATCGTGCATGCACGCGCGTCGGTAGCGTAAATCGCGATCCGCGACCTGGGTGAAGGCCGTCACCAAGAAGGTTGTTTCGCTCCTAACCACCTTAAAAGTCGATTAAACGTGAAATTTCCAACTGGCAACGTGCGCGTTGATATTCCTGACGTCGTCGTCTCTCTCAAACGATACCGTCATTGGAAAGATATGTCGAAAGTAATTAACGGTTTTTGTCCGACAGGAAATCTTTTATTTTGTGTCAATTTCAAGATCACTTTTGACATTTTTGTCGCGGCTTGCGCCATCGTCAACTCGTGCTCTGGTCGAGCAGTCGCCTGTTTTTTTTTCTTTGGTGCCTCGATAATTGCCAGCTTTTTTCATCCGGGAAATTTGGCATCATCCACTAAACAAGGAGGCTGTTTGTTGTTGGAGCGGATATCGAAGGAGACGGGCGTTTGGATCGATGATTGCTGCTATTTAATTTGGGAGGCAACCTTCACCAATTCCTGACCATTCAAAGAAACCGTTGTGTAGCCTAGTCGAAAGGTTTTTTGACACAATATGGTAGGAGTCGTGTGACTGGAATTAACGATGCTGTTGCGATCACTGCTATAACGTGTCAGGTTGGTGGAGGCGTGTATAGGATGTTATTGAAGTTTTTGCCAAGTACCAAGGTTCTTGGTGGCGTTCTTCCAGCCGATTTCGGTCGATTTTGACCGTTTTTGGGACAATGGAGAGACCTGCACGAATTCGACCGGGCGTTGTGGCAAAACCGCGGGCTAAATCTGCCATAATAGCGTCATTGTTTTAAGCGCAACGGTCGATTGTTTAAATATTTAGGTTACGAATTTCTCTTTGATACCCGAGCGAGATATTTGCACGAGGTCTCCCCAATCAATTCCCCCCGTGCGACAGGACAGGCGGCAATTATTTCTGCCGTCCCCAACGATTACTTGTGTTATTGAAAAAATGTCAAAGTTAATTGGGCAAATTGTCAGGCGTGCAAGAACACATGTAAGTTATCTCGACCCGCTAAACGGCCGCCGGTGCATGATTTATCGAGGAGAAGCGTATAAATCACGAATTCGATAAATAATCGTCCTTATAGATTGAGACAACCTCCACAAGTCGCGAGATTGGAACAACTGTGTCGCTGCAATGTCGCCAAGCTGTCTGGTGTGCCTCTCTCCTCTAGGTAACGTGCCAAAAAGAAAAACAAAAAACAACGAGACCCCACAGACCCATATCGGTGCGTTTTTATTGCCTAACCAGTGGGTGTCCCCGCTATTGGTGCGTGACGTCATTAATTTATTCGTCAAGAACTCGACGGAGAGAAGAAGTACGTTGTACGTTCGTCTTGGTCGTGCCAATAACTCTCGCCGCGGCTGATTAGAAAATTGCCGTTTCCAGATTCACGATTCTTACCCAAGCGCACTCATTGTAATAATAATTGCTAATCGCATTGCGTTACGGGAGGCGTAAATATTATCGAGCCATTCTCGCGTTTAATTGCCCGAGAATAAATGTCTTATCGCCCATAAACGGCTTGACACTTTCTCGAGGAGCCGCGCCGCAAGCGCCGCTTCCGGACCCCACCCCATCATCGACCAATTGACACCACGTGAAGTACTTAGTTCATTCAACCAACCGTAATTTCGGGTCACCTGAGATTTTGTCCAAATGAAGATCTCCAATCTCTGAAACCATCTTTGACGCACCATTTAGTAAATACATAAATACCTGGTACGCGCCGATTCCTCTCTTTTTCTTTTGCTCAGATTCTCCTTTTTGGGTGCCACAAGGACCGGTTCCGAGCCCTATTTCGTCGAGTTTGGCCTCGTGTAGAAATTTCCAAAAAGGTTGCAGGAGTTTCACGATACCAAGCGAAATAATTCATTCAACCAAGTATAATTTCGGGCCCCTATGATTTTGTGTAAATAAACATTTCTAACCTTTCTTGATGCACATGTAATAAATGAAGGGAACAAATATAATGTACACAAAATTAAACCATACATCCCTTGCACTGTCCACCAGAAAATTTAATGAGCATCAAAAAATCTAAATGAAACCCAAATTATTATACATCAGAAAATGAGAACATCACCACTAAAATAACTATACTGCGTATTGTTTTACCATTGCTTACATTTTAAATTCTATATGTCCATCAATTTTACTAAATGTTCACCAAATTTAGAACGCTCAAGTTACGCGTCCGTGCTGTACATAATAAATATTCGCGCTATCCATTTATATTTAGTGTTTAAAAAAAAAACTATTTGTGCGTCAAATAATTATTCTATTACTCCAAAAATGAAATATGCTTGCGCATCGCTCCTTGCCGCTTGCGCTTCCAGACAAGAAGCACGCGAAAAAAGTTTTGTACAAGGTCAGTTCAGGGCCCTGTAATTTTTTTTTTTTAAAGCACGATTAGAAATTACCACTAAAAGAAGTTTTACGTTTTACATAATGCAAGCCAATTACAGCTAAGCTTTTATATATTACGGAAATCAATATCTTTTTTTGTGCAAGCCACTTCTATTTTTACTCTTATTTTCCTTGCCCTAGCACATCTACATCTATAATTTTGCATAAAATTATTTACCATTTGCACAACATTTTATTGCTTGTGTATTTTTGATCAACAAATAGTATTTTTAACTGCTAAATAATATAAGACACTGTCGAAAATTAAATATCTGGGTAATATGTTAGAATTAAATGCGGAATAAAATCTGGTGAACATTTAGTATTTATGGTCAACAAAAGTTATTTCGGCCAGCATTATGTCAATATTTGGTTGTCGCTTTAAGATTATGTATTTTCTTAATTTTGGTGAGCATTTAGTATTTTTGGGAAATGAAAGTATTTTTTTCTATGAAAATATTGAGTAAATTTGGTAGACTGTTAAATACGACCCATAAATGAATAAATAAATAAAAAAAGTACCCCACCAAAGCAGTGTGTACCAGGAAGCGTCTCCGGTTCTCCTTTTCTTTCTTTGCCTCAAATCTCGTTCTTTCGGCTTTTGGTCGCGTGGTGCCTCAGGGGGCGCCTCCGGGCCCTCTCCTCTTCTTTTCCGCCCTTTTTGGGCGTTTCGTTGCGTCATGCGGTGGTCGATCGATGTTTGGCGCATTGGCGGGCCGCCGGAATGCGGCCAAAGTTTAAACGTGTCGATTGAATGTCGGACTTGTCGTGCATATTAATAATTCTCCAGAATTGGTAGGTCGTTCGAAATTTTTGCGGCATTGACTCGGAAGCCGCGCCGTCGATATAAGCCGGTTTATTAACAATTTACATTGTTGAAACGAGGGGCACGGCTCGCTTGATGTTTTTTTTTTCTCTCGCCGCGGTCCTTCTCACTTGTTAATTCCGTTAATTTATGAACAACCTGATTTTTTCCGTTCGAGACTTATTCAGTCTTCCCCCTGATAATTGCGCACGATAACGTGCCCGGCCACGGCCTTATACCGTCGACTGGTTTATGCGATAATTATTTTCATTACAATTCGCCTCGTTGATTTTATTTGTCATGCCGGAACGTTTCTTCGTCAATAGACTCGATGGGTATTGTCTCGTTGATTCGGTTTCGCGTTGCGTAAGCCAGAAGTGATGCGAATGTCGGTTCTTGGGTGATCTCGATGTCGGAGATGTAACATTTCGATATTTGTTGTTGCCGATCACCGTTAACGCTATCTGTGTCATGACCAGTCGAGAAAACCGCACAAAAGCAAGGCCGCAAT
Source organism: Schizotus pectinicornis (assembly GCA_951805265.1). Taxonomy (NCBI): domain Eukaryota; kingdom Metazoa; phylum Arthropoda; class Insecta; order Coleoptera; family Pyrochroidae; genus Schizotus; species Schizotus pectinicornis. Next base: position 5,742,675 of record OX638207.1, read on the forward strand.
AATAATAATAATTGTTGTTGCTGATGGACGGTGTACGGGCGATCTACCGAATTTACCCAAGGGCCAAAAGGTCACCCGCCGACGACCTCAACCGTCAGGATGGCTTCTTAATCCCATTCAAGAACCAACGACGGAACTGAATTCGGGACACTGATCAATATTGATGATAACTTGTGTCATTGGCCGCGATCAACTTGGAAGCATCACTTTTTCCATAAACCCGCTCAGTTTCGAGTCTTCGGCTGTGTAATCCGAAGGTTTTGACACCCAATCCCGACTCTTGGAAGGCTTCTAATTCGATTTGGAGGAGCGACGACGAGGTGATTTGCGAAACCACCTGCCAACTATTTATTATTGGAATCGTCGCAAAAAGGGTGGAAAGTTTGTTTGTTAAAACATTCTCTTCAGATTCGATGTGTCTTCAACGGTTGGCTGGGTAATCGACGGTAAAAACTGCCGTCGATTCCAGCGATGCAAAAAGTCGCCGAAGGAGACTCCGACAGCCTTGAAGCGAACATCCTTTTTGCTCTTGATGCCTTCCACGTCGCATTGGGGTTAAAATCCGTTAATTTCGTCGCGTTATTTTAAACCGTTGTTATGTCACGACGCATGCTTTATTCTCGTTGGTTTTGTTTGTTGGTCGAATGCGCCGCGACGGTCAACGTCTCCTGACGTCATCCGGCTCCATTTATAATCCGGGATCGGCGCGAGAGGTGAAAAATTCGAAATGTTTCCGACACATGATCAATGATGCGGGTAATAGTGACGAAGTTGATAATTTTTTTTTTACTTTTTTCCGCGTTGTGTTTTAATTTGGCGAAATGGCGGTTTCTCCTGCATTTTTATTAATTAGTTTTCTTTTTAATTAGTTTCACCAAAAACACTTTCGTTTTGCAACAAGGAAACAACAGCCATTTCGTGTTACGGTTCGGAGAGTCCACGGCAGCAATTTTGATTCCGAAGCGGATATTGTTTGGTTGGAAAAAATTCGGACAATTTGAGTGACAGCTAGAAAAAGTCGTCTTGTTTTGACACCACTCTTTATTTGGTCATAAATTTAGTTGTTGCGTTCATTTACAGAGCGGCTAGACTTTTTGCATGATTGATTTCTGGGTATCATTATATCGTTAGGGAAGTGATTAGTTGATTGGTTGATTGATTGGCATTTTAGATTTTTTTTCCTAGTCGAAAGCTAGGTGTGGAAATAAATTGTGCAAAACTCCACAGCCAACAACAATGACTGGATAATCTTCTTAACATTCCTTCATGGCTACAATTTTTCTGTTCTACTCCTGCAGGAGCAATTGGGAATAACGCCTTTTTCGACTGTTTGTCGTCAACCCTAAATTTGGGATAATATTAAACACCAGTGTCTTCATAGCTTCATGACCACCAATTTTTTTTTTTAATTTTTAACCCATTGGGGTGCTTGCATCATCTTAGTAGATTACGCCAATGGAAAGGTGGCTAGGGAAGAAAAGCGTATTTTTTTAAGTTAAAACTCCTCCCCGAAAAATGAAATAAAGTTCCAATGACGTCATAAAGATGGTTAGGTGTAGTTCTCCCATTTGTTCTGCCAGCACAGATGATTCCGTTGGTTTCTTTTAAGTATTTTTGATTCCTTGATAGTATTCAACGACCAATAGCCAAAGGGAACAGCAATAGATAGAAAAAAACGCAGTTTTTCAGAAAAAAGTAGGGTTATGTCGCGTGTCCTGCACATGTAATCATTACCAATGTCGATAAAACAGTGCCCTTTACGTAATAATTGGCAAGAAATATTTACAGCAAAAATTTTATTGTTGATGTCAGTTCTAATTTATTCTATGTTTTCAGAATCATACAACCGGGATAGTGGCAGTACCACGTGGTAGCCGGGGCCCCAAAGGTTTATATCTGAAGAGGATCGGAGACAGTTTTGGTTTCACATTACGTCATTTCATAGTTTACCCTCCGGACTCGGTCGCTGTAAGTAAAAAAGCATACAAAATATACAGGGTGTTTCTTAAGAACGTTTCTATTGTTTGCAAAAAATTGAACATCACTTGACATTAAAGTTAATTTTGGAAAAATCACTTGGTGGTGTTTAAAAATTATTTTTTCTGTTTATTCAGATCAGATTGACGGGTTTTTGTAGCCAAAAACATGGGAAAGGTTTCGTAACATTTTTTAGTAGGCTTTAGACCAGATTGTTATTGTTTTTTTTTTATTGCAGGAAAATGACGACAGACACGCCGCGGTGGGCGCCCTGTCCGCGCCTATGGACACCATCTTCGTCAAGCAAGTCAAAGTGGGAGGTGCAGCGCACCTAGCCGGACTGCGTTGCGGAGATCGCCTGGTCGGCGTCAACAGAGTCTCAGTGACCGACAAAAGTTACTCTCAAGTCGTCCAATTGATCCAGAACAGTCCCGACTACCTCCTCCTCTTTGTGGTGCCAAAAGAAGACGACATCCTCCAACGCGTTAGTACTTTCCGCCATTGACTCCAAACCTCGACTAACTCGATGTTTTTTTTCAGTACTTCGCCGAAACCGCCTACAATCCGGCGAGCAACCAAATCACTGCGGTGCCAAACAACGATCGACAGAGGGCGCAAAGTTTCCTCGCTCACACTTTAAATCAACCCCATCAACCGGGCGAAGTGCAATTAGACGCGATTTCTTGGAGATCCCTCCAGAATTATCCCGGCTCCAACAACAGTGGTAGTTGTGGGTACGACCGCGGCCAGAAGAGCGCGGAGAATCTCGATTGTTACCGGGAGGAGGCGCGACCGCAGGTCCCGCAACGTCACAAGGAAGCGGTGAAGATTCGCCCCAATGAGCCCAATCGGCGAGGTGTCGCTAGGGCCCGTCCCCAGGTGGCCGACAGCGGCAGGAACATGGGCCGCAGGGCCAGCGACGGTTGTTCTTTGTACGATCGCGAACCTTACGCCGATTTTTCGACAATAAACAGTGATCCCGTTATGGTAGTTAACAATTCGAAAGTTTTCAAAGCGAGTTACCCGCCGGACGGCGGTCAAAACTCGGAGATGCCGGCGTTGAGGTCGTACCCGAACTCGGCGGGGTGTCGTTTGAGTTTGGACGGAGGTCGGAGGGAGTCGGCGTCTTCACTAGCCTCATCGCTGGCCGATGGCAGTAAAGATAGCTTGACGTCCTACGATTCGTCTTCGACGATAACCGGACACGAAACCGACGATTCCGCCATCATGACGAGGTACAGGAAGAGTTTCCAACAGAAGGAGGAGTTTTTGAAAATGTCTTCCGGCGATCCGGCATTGATCCAAAGAGAATTCTACAGTAGACCCAAGAAACTGGATAGAGCCATGTGGCCGCCTACCGAAGTTCCCAAACAAGATTCGCCTTCGAAAAACTCGGCGCCTAAACCGACCCACCAACACTTCCAGAGGGTCAAAAACGACATCGAGAACGAACGGGATTTGCTGTTGCAATCGCAGAACAGCGGAGGAACCGCCAACATTCCCCAGCAGAAGGGTGCTAAAACGCCGAAGAACAAAACCAACGTCCCCAATTTGGACAAGATTAAAGAAGGTTCTACGCCGCCTAATTTAGACAACATGGAACAACTAAACGGGTCTAATTTCCTAGAAGACGACGTTTTTGCAGAACGGTAACGTTAACGACAACACGTTTAAAGTAATTAAAATTGTAACCGTAATTTTAGGTGTTATCCCGAAAGGCCTCAAATGGTGTTTAAGCGAGCTCGTCAGTTCGAAACTGGTAAAGCCCAACCGGAAGACGATCCTTTGCTCGGGGACCGCACGAGTTTCTATCGGAGCGAACTGGCTCGAATAAGCTCGAAAAGGGTCGTCCCTAACGTGACGGAACGGGCCCAAGAGTTCGAATTTCGATCCAACGAACCCAAAACTGCCGGCAAAAAGATCCAGAGGGACTCCAGATCGCTAGAAAGCACCGGTAAGTTTCGCTTCTACGCCACAACAAAACTTTTGGCAGTCAATCGACAATTTTAAAGAGGAACTAAACATTCCGCCCACCAAAAGAAAAAATTGTATTGCTTTGTTTTGATTTGCGCATCACCCAGAAAAATTTATTTCTCTTTTGATTGTTCGACGGTGAAGACAGCAACGCGAGCAGTAGCGGCGGCAGCGAGATGGCGAAAGATGCCAAGAAACTTTCCGGAAATGTAATGATTTCCACTGGAAGTAAATTTATTCACTGCCCACCGCCGCCAGAGTACGGCGAGCCCACAGGTCAGCAAGAGGTGTCGGCGCGTCATTATTAATGATAGCCGCGGCGTGGGCGTGACAATTAAATTCATTGACTGCAACAGATAAATTATGGTTGCACGGCGTGGGAAGTGGTTAACGTGTGGATGTTTGTCGAAAAATCGAATTTCTTTTCAATTACCTCCTCGATCGGTTTGTTGTCGAGACTGCCGATTTTTAGGAGGCGAAATTTAGATGTCACGCCCAGTGTCGCGTTCATTAATGTGCCCACGCTAACGGATAATCATTAATGTAAACCGTTTGTCATAATTCATCTCGAGCGAGAGGCTTGCGTTGTGATTTACTACTAATTGCTGCGGTTAATTCACGCGTTTTTCGCTGCAAACGTGGTGTCAGACGTAGGGTGGGTTGCGGCCTGCTGAAGCACGTTATACTGTAACTTTTAGTTTTGCACTTGCAACAACCAGAAACGTTACCAACATAAATACAAAAAATTAATTGAACAACAAAAAAGCAATTTTGCCCAAAAATCGCACGACACTGAAAAGTAGCCAATGGAAAAATAGAATTCGGTGTCATTTCTATGACAATGTAAAAATTTCCTGGAAATTTTTGCACCTTGCATAAAATTAATAAGTGGAAATTATTTCAGCCAATCAAAATCATTTATTTATTAATAATGACATCATAATGACATAACGGACCAATGTCTGTGTCGTTGCGATTTTCTTACCGAATATGCCTTCGTGCATTGATTAATATCCGGAAGTTTTATTCTTATGGATTTCCAAAACGTAATTAGCCCTCGTGTTATTAATACGTTTTGGAAATGCATTCGAAACAATTTCCGGAAATAATCAATGCACTAGGATTATTATAAGTGAATTTTTTTTTACAAATCATCTACTAAAAGTTACAGTGTGCATGACTGTAAGTGATTTTCAAAATGTGCTGTTTACCTTCCAACGGTCGACCGGCTTCAACGACTGACGACTGACGTCACGGCTTGCGACGCGTAAGGTTCTTGGCCTCACTTGCGTGTTTCTGTAGCAGCAACAGCTAACCATGTTCAGTGTTTCAAAATGTTATTTTTTTAGAGTATTTAGTGAAACTAACGCCAAAACGAATCGTGGCCATATTAAAAAAATTTTAACTCTTGAATTTTTTCGCAAAATCTCCAATCTTTTAATTGTGTCCAATTCCTGTGTTTTGGTGGTAATGCGGTTTTTCAATTTTTAGAATTGAACGCCCAATTCCTCCTAACTGCTTCCCTGATCTGCTCCACTCGAATATTCGTAATAGGAACATTCTTCAGGAGCCGTTCGAAAGTTGAAAATCCTTTAAAAATAACAGGCGAGATTCCTTTCTACTGAAAAATGTTACGGAAATTTCTCGCATTAAACACGATTTCTTCTAATCCAATTAATCGTAAATAGCTTGAATGTTCGTAATAATTTCGTTTTTGTCGATAACACTCTATCTTGTCGCCTTCTAGAATTTGTTCTGATCGCTATTATTGCGCTATTGCAGACATGTCAGAGAACGAGGCGATCAAGGTACGCGCCCGTTCTAACTCGGCTGAATCGTGGGTGGCCGCGTTGCAAAGCGACAAGAAAATCAGCAGACAAGACGCCATCATCGGCGACTCTAAAGGTAATTTAACAATAATCAAACGTCCTTGTCGAATTGAAGCGACGTAAATTTTTGTGGTTCTCCTCCTCAGACCGTCACCAGGCCGTGGATTCTGCACGAACCGATTTACCATCCTCCTTAATCCCAGTACCGGTCGAACACATGCATTTTGCTCCCGCAGTTTCTATCACGCCAGCTCCCACGATTATTCCGTTATCCCCCAAAGCCGCCAGACCCAACCAGCTAGATTTGGAAGGGCCGGTCAGGCCCAGTCGACACCTCAAACCTCCGTCTTCGGGGGTTGAAACACCCATACGTCGACCAGTTTCACCATCAGGTAGCGATCATCATTGGTGGTTGTTACTAAAGCTAATAACCTTTTCAGTGTGGTTTCGGTGTTTCAATTTTAATCGACAAGTGTGTTGCTAATAATGTTTCTTTCATCTCGTTACTAACTCTTTTTAATGTTGTCTCCTATTGTTTTTCGTCTAATTCCGATCTTTCGTTTTACAGCCATCGGAGGCGATAACAAACCAGTTGTGGTAAAGCGGAGAACTAAAAATACTAACCTTGGTGAGTACCTTCGCTGAAACCTAACCACCTAATTGTGAAGGTTTGACCCATTGAACTAGTGACGCACTGCTATATCAAGACACCATCACCCTCAACTTGCTTAAAATCATCACTACCAGTCCAGGACTTTCTCATATTCTTAAACATCAGAAGTGGGATTTTGTCCGAACTTTTATTAAGGGTGTTAATCAACTAATTCAAATATATGTATTATGTGTTGCCTAACCCCCGGTTTGGAATTAACTGATAATTAGTGACGAAACCGGCGCGTATTGCTCAAGTAATTAGCGGTCTTTAGACCAGTTCTCGTTACTAGCTTTAAATTCATGTGGTGCTGCGTTATCGATGCATGTGTTTCATAATTTCGTCGGATGAGGCAACCGAACTGACGAATTTGTCCTGATTTCAGCGGAAGATGAGCGGATCATGCGTCGGGAGTCCTACTTGAAGGCGACAGAGGGCGGTCGCGTCCACTTCGACAGCGACCTGAGCGACGGAGACGTTTCCCCGCACGCTTTGAGAAGGTGAGTTTTCGCGTCTTCCTTCCCCCCCAACCTCCCCCTCGCACCGGGAATCGTTCGAGCACTTTTCCAACATCTGCTTACGGTTTCTGGTCAAATGGGTCTTTCTGTTTGTTATATATTCCTCTTCTGTTTCTGTAACTTTTGGGTTTAGTGCGCACAGACGGTGGCGACCTCCTATGTTTCCCGGGGACATTCAGCAACTTCGTAAGCTGTTTGAGGACGCTGCTTACTCGTTGGGGTGAGCTGGATTTTTACGTGCTTGCCCGCTACTTACTAACCAAACAGCATCTCGACTAACCGTTCTTAGGGAGGGTTGTTGTTTTTTGGCGGGAATATCGCAACGACGACATGTGATGGAATCGTTGTTGGGAGTTTCGTGACGGTTGAGGGCTCCTCGGCGGCAGCCGGTGAGACTTTCTCGATACGAAGACGAGATAGACGTGTCGTCACGGTGTTTTACCGGTTAAAGTTACTTGTTGGAAACGAAAGTGAACCCGCTGCGTTCTTAAATAACGGTTTTCTAGCAGTAATTGCATGCTGGCACCAGGTGACTGCGAATTTTTCGCCGTAACTGTCTTGACTTTGGGGATCCGTCAGCGGGTTCACTGTCCAAATCGACTTTTTTTTTCTCGATGGCGACAAACCTGTATTTTTGGTTTTATTGGTTCATTGAAACCTGCGGGTTTAATGTTGCGGTGCTATTAATAGATTCGATTTTTTTCTCTCTTGCATGGTGCTTGTAACTTACAATCTTCCTGTTAGATATGCTTAATTAATCTTCGATTCACGCTTAACTAACTTCCTTTAATAAACTGATGAAAACCTTTTGTGAGCGATAAATGACGATTCACTGGTTTAGCATTGAGGCGATAGGAGCAGCAATTTGTAAATGACTGCATAATTACCATATCTCAATGGAATCGCTGACCAGATTTAAATGATGTAAAGGGCGGAAGTAACTGAGCCTCAAACCGAGTTTCTAAGCCAAACACCATCACTAATTCGACAGAAGTACCCGTGCGTAAGGGACGATTGTTTAATTAATTTATTACATAATTTTTTTTTCTTAACTTAATTTCTGAAGTAGAAATTAATTTTATTAATTAACATTTTGAGGGAAAATTTTCAATCAGTTCAGTTAGTTTGGCGATAAAACTGATGGGCAACCAAATTTCGGGTGAGGGCTGAAACTAAATTGAATACTCACTCTTATCTTTACAAAGGGCCAACTGAACACTTTAATGTTGGTCGTGACACAAACTTGTAAACACTCCTCGGATGGTAATAGAAAATGGCGCCATTAAGCCAAAGAAAGCAGCAGGTACACCCATTATGTCACAGATAACTTGTTTCGGTGATTGCTGGACGATAACGTTTTGATGGATTTTTGTGGAACGATGTTTATGGATGTAAGGGGACATTACAGGTATTTGGGACATTTTAAGGCGTCATCAATCATTGGGAACAAGCAAAAATATGTAGATACGAATAGCTTGAAGAACCAATCAAAAGCTGTGCATGTGCAAATGACTCACTGATTCCTTAGTTTAAGACATGCCTACATGGATGTCATATTTTTTCACTTTGGGGATGTTCTTCAAATTGCTGCACAGATGATAAGGGTAATGAGTGCATTAGGTGCCCGATATCTCGACAACTTACATATAGAGAAGTTTATTTTAGTCACTTAGTTTCACCGAACCGTCACGAAGCTCAAAAGGTTTCTTGTGGTGCACATGTACAGTTAAATTAAGAATAATTTTTTTCCTAATGTTGATGTGTTAAGTGGTATTCAAAATGGTCTTTACGCTAAGAGAGAAGGTTCGAACTTGGATAAAACCCGGCCAATTTCTAATTGTGCACGTCCGTAGATTTGTAACAATAATTTCCCATTGTCAATTGTAAGTACTTGTAACCAAATACTTAACCAAGTCATCTGTTAATCTGATTGAGTACCATTTTTGGCTAATTTGGATTGAGTATTTCGGCAGAAGTCGAATTTTGGTGGATGCGCCACCAGCTCGCGACCTTCGCCTAGTCTCCTTGGCGCCGTTTTCGGGGTTGCACTCGCTTTCGGTTTTGCTTTCTTTTTGGTCGTGCCTGTATGTCATCGAATCAATGGCGATCCGTCAAGGTTCGTCCCAATTGCATCGATTAATCCGCAAAACACCAGCAGCGTTGCAGCAGTCGTCGCTTCGGTACGTACTGACGTGGGACGTGTCCGTAATTAACAAAACGCGAACGTGCTCCAACTTTCTATGATGTAAATTATTTGTTGCGTTCGCACCGGCAACAGAATCTAGAGGAAAAAAAAATATAAAAAATGCGCGCCGGTTCAACACAAGACACTTAAGTTGTGTAACAGCGAGATGCTCCGCTGCGCAAAAAGTCGAAGAGAAATCGGAAACGGAAAGGCGAAAGTGAGAGAACAATGCATCGACACAACAACAACAACAAACAGAACGCGGGTTCGGGATTCGTGACCGGGTCGATGCAGTTTTCGGTAATCGTGACGAAACAATGACGGATCCGAGATGCGCTCATTAACCACCAAACACCCACTAACTAACTGCAAGCGATATGTAGCACTGTTGTTGCACAATTACAGCATTACGTTACGGGAGAAATACGGATTTTTAATGGGGTTTTTGTATTTGCAGCGGTAGCGTGAGCGGCAGCAGCAGTAGCTCTTTGGATCGAGAAAGAGAGAAATCCAGCGCGAGTCCTTCGGAGAAGCACGCCATCATCAGGGAGGGCGCTCTCCATTGCAAGATAACCGAAATCGATGGAAAGGTACATGGCGTCAGTAACCGAAATCTAAGGTGTCAATTTCAACTCGATTTACGCCGAGCGTGAGTGGGCGGAGTAGCGCAAATCGCTTGCGCTTAATTTCAACTGCGAATTGACACGTTGAAATGCTAAGCGGCGGCGCAGATTAAATTTTACATCAATATTTTAGTCCCGGCGCAAGTTCAGTTGAAATCGACCCGTAAGTCATTTGACTGGAATGGCCTTTTTGTCTAAGAAGTTGTTCCTTTTTTGAACGATTTTGTGAAATTTTGCAGCGCTTCGGGGACCGTTCCTGGAAGCAGATTTGGGCGTGCCTGCGAGGGCCGAAGTTGTATCTCCACAAGGACCGCCACCACCAGGTGAGTACTTTGTCTTGATGGCGGCCAGGTGTGTGCGACATATGCGCTGGTAACAGACGAGCCGTACGTGTCGAATTTACTCGACCAAATCCGCGACCGACTATCTGATGTTAGAAGGGTAAAATTACGCTATCGCCGAGTTTCTTTCCTATCCATTCAGCCTTACGTCTGCTTTACTTTCTATCTAAACACAACGTACGGTCGCGACCGTTTTAATTTAAACGTTGATGATTTTTTTTTCTTTCTCTCTAATTGCAATTTGTGATTGTTGCCCGGTCGTGCTTTCACTGACGGTGAGTTTTGTCTGTCCGTAATGAACATTGGAAATGGTCAGCATCAATTGAAACGGAGCATGCGCTTCTAATCACGTTATTTTGCGATATTAATTACGATAAATAGATTAATGGAGAGAAACTCGGACGGTTGCCATAAAACGAACAATCGTTGCTAAACTTTGAACCGAACAGGACGGCGCAGCTCGTCGGCTTTTTGCATTCGGAACCTGTGGCCTGATTTCACGAGGTTTCATTGTCCGCCGAAAGGAGCAACACGAACACGAAGTGCATGCAAATGCAGGGGGACCAACACTCTTCTTCCTTCAGCAATTATTATTACTAGCAACGGTGTCCCCCTATTGAGAGTAGTCTTTCACGGTGATTGTTTTATCGAAGAATAATAATAGAAGTTACCCTCACCAGACAAGTTGAAATCCCGATTTATCAAGATGCACGGCAGCTAAGGACCCGACGACATGGTCGGGACTTCCAGAAAGAAAAGCTTTCTCTTCCGGTGTTTCGTCTTTGGACAACCGAACATCCTGTCTATCATTGGATGGTGAAGTCATGAAGCTTCTCTTTCTGGAAGACCATTGATGAGATAGATGACAGAGAGGATGTTCGGTTGTCCAAAGACGAAACACCGGAACAGGAATTCGGCGAACATTCACCAGATCCTTGTCGCAATTTCCACTATACCTAATGATTTCTTAATTAAATTAACAACTTTGAAATTGCTGTCTGTACCATAATTATTTCTTTCGCCAAAATCATTAAACCGAATAGAAGAGTATTAGAATTAACGATTTTTTTTGCCATAATTTTGCAGAAAATGAAACTATTGAATCCAATGTGGAGGTATTTTTTTAAAACTTTTTTGAGACTTAAAATTGTTGGAAGAAGAACGTGTGGGGCTGGTCTGGTGAATGTGAGGCTTCAAGTTGTTGGAGGAAGGTGTCGAGCTGGAGACACTTTTCAGACATCTTCGATCCGGCATTATCGCTTCTTATTGGTATTACAGTTCTAGTCCTTGTGGCCGGCCGGAAGTCGTCCATATCTGCGGCCGTTGCTTCCTGCGTGCTAATATTTTGCCGGTCTCGCTCCATCGGACTTAGCTTCCTTATCCGGACGAAAATATTTACGAAACACGCGACCTCACATACTAATCGCAGGTTTGACGCGTTTGGAGGACCTCGCCTCGCCACGACGACTGAGGCAATCGAAATTGCCACAAGAATTAATAAAAGCAACATTCGAAATTTCCTGTTTCCAAACGCCCTAACCCCAACCCAAATAAATAATTGCAACTACATAGTTGCCGTAAAAATTTCCTCTCTACATTGGGGAAAATGGTGACGGAGATTAGTTTCGGAAAAATTAATTTTGTTTTGAAAACAATTGGCCGGAGTTGTTAGAGTTGGTTCGCAGCAGCTATTCGCGGCTATTGCGTTCCAACGGAGCGTTCGCGTAGGTCGCGGACGAAGAGGAAATAACTTTTACTTGTTGCCTCCCGAAAGCATTGTTGTCGACGATGTGTGTTGGGCGCGTGGCTTCTTCAGTCGTTCGCGTCGGTTCCGTGGAATTAGAAGCGCCTCACCATCTACTCGCCTCGCCACCTACTCGGTACGCGTTCATTACAACCGCACTTGAAAATCCCGTTTTACCTGTTATAATTCGCAATCACCATCATCGAACTAGTGGTTATATTTAGAACGATCATCCCCGATGCAACAACTAACCGCTATTCATCTCTTCGCGAAGAGTGCTTAACACCATAGTCGCAACAAAACATCGCGAAAGTGCTTGAGTTTCGTTTTCTTCTGTGTACTTTGACTGTTGGTTGGTCGTCGGTTGTTGCTGTCGTATTTTAAGCTTGGACTCTGCGTTTTCGTTACGTTATCACGGCCGTTTGCCAAAGCATGGACATCAGTGTTAATTGACAATGGTGCGAGAACACGGCTTGACCGAAGAACACCGGAACCGCTTCGGCACCGTCTCCTGCATCCCCCTGCATCTCAACCTCCACTTTTCCACCCACGCGTTCTTCCCCCGGAAACTGCGCAGATGGGGCTCGACAGGATCCTGGGTTCGTCTCTAATTAACGCCGAAATTACGCAATAACCGGGTGAAACCCGGCATACCTAATTGCGTTATTGTTTGTTGTGTGAAATTTTGACCAAATCTGGCGACTGGCGATTATGTTTTTAATTTGTTCGGTGTGTCTTCGTGATTAATCCTAATTACCTTGTTCCATGTGAGACAAGCTGCTACATAAATTTTTACCAACTTGGTAGCGTCGTTATTGCGAAAATACTTGAGCGCATATATTGCTAAATCTTCGCGGTCTTCAAGGTCTTCGCGGATGTCATGGAATGTGTGTGCGCCTCAAGAGAAGGATGACGGTTTTTAAATGGAGCTAACGTGATCAGTGCCCGTTTGATGGTGGACGCGAAATTACCGTCGTTTTTCACCTAAATCGTCAATTTGTGGAGCTAATGCGACATCAGTTGTCCATCTGCGAGTCGCCGGATCGTTAGGCGATGTGTTGACGAAGATCGAGATTTGCGGTCGCGGCTAAACGGCGAAATGTTGCCAATTTTCGGTATTCTGACCATTCCCGATCGAAATTTCACAACTGTGCGCCTCCATTTGACCTAATAGCCCGAAAATCATCTGGAGCCACGAATTCTGTAAAGCTCTTGAGGTTTATTTGACAAATAGTTTAAAAAATGAGCGGTGGAGCCGCGAGTTTTATAATACACCTTGTGTCGTTTGTTTGCCTACTACTAGCGCCTAGTAATAGTTAAGGAACTTTTCTCCTGCAACTAACAGATTTGACTAATCCTCTATCGTACGGAAATTTTCTACAACATTTTTTTCATCGGTTTCCGGTGCTGGTCCGTTGGTTGATTTTGATTATAGATTTGCAAGTTTCAAGGGTTGCATTTTCATCGAGCTCCTCGTTTTTTGCGCCTCTTCGTTAAGTAGTTGATGTTTCGTTACGAGAGGGTTGTGGAGGATGTTGCGAAAGAATGTGCATCATCACCCGCACCCGGCCAGCGAGCGATCCCCGTTCAACCTTGATCGTAATTACAATCTCACGAGCTCTTCTTCGACGGCGATTTAACGCCACACCGACCTTCCCCACGTCAACAATACCATTATTTGGCGTCGCCACCTCGGCCGCTTGTGACCCGGATTTTCGATTGTTTTAAATATTCTTTGCGGTTTGGTGGTTTGACCTATTTTTTTTTTCGTCTTTCAGAGCCCCATCGGGACCTCGGACGTAGTGGAGCAGTCGTTGGCGGGCGGTGTCGATATGAGGGCCAGCGTGGTCAGGGTGGCCGAAGACTACACCAAACGAAAACACGTACTCAGAGTGTCGTCGGTGAAGCCGTGCAGATCGGAGTTTCTGCTGCAAGCGGACAACACGGAGGAGCTCGCCGATTGGGTCAAAGCGCTGCAGGAACAGATGGCCACCACCACCGACGTCGAGGCCAAACTCGTAAGTGTTTCCCATTTTTCACACGTCCAAGAAAAATTCACGTTGAATGTACTAGCGGCCTTGGCAGTAACCGATTTTTTACAACTACTGCAGACGAGAGAAGATCTTGATATGAACACCAAGTCGCTAAAACAATACTCAAAGATTCATGGAAATGTCGGGATGTTAATTTTGGAGTTTGGTCGAGCGGCCCACATAATTACAAAAAATTATTAATCACGCCATTGTTCCTAATCTTGACGCCATCATCACAAAATTTTTATATCTAGGAGTTTGAGCAAACTGCACGCGTTATCGCGGCGATTAGATAAGTGTTTTTTGTAAATTTGCTTAAAAATGAACAACATAAAGTGGGGGAGTCGCCAACTTCTCTGTTGGGTAAGAAACACCCCCAACAACAATAATAATAATAATTTATAATAATAAATAAACAAAGTTTAATTGCCCAACAAATTTAATCAAAACTCCTTCAAGGTTCGGTTTTTCTAACTTTTTCTTGACGATTTTTTTCCAGGATTTGAGCGGCAGCAAGCAGCAGGCGGTGCCTCAGACGGTGCCCGCATCCACCACCATCCAGGTGCAAGGCAGTCGACTGTCCCCTCAACCTGCCAAATCCAAATCGTCGTCGACCAGAAATCGGTCTCCGACCGGCCAATCGCCGGTTAGCAAAACCCGCAAACCCTCTCAAGCCGGAGAACCCTCAACTAGTCCGAAATCGAAAACGTGGAGAGGCCGTGTGGCTCAACAATTCCGCAAAATGCAAGGAGCCAGCTCTCCGAGCTCGCCGACTGCTCCTGAAGGATCGACTTTCGGCATACCCCTCGATCATTGTATCGCTTCTTCGTCCAACCCTTACGTTCCGAGATTCGTTGAGGTTTGCACCGGCATTGTGGACGCTCGAGGATTGCACACGATTGGAATTTACCGCGTACCCGGCAATAACGCTTCGATAACGGCTCTCACTGAAGAAGTTAACCGAACTTACGATCACGTTCCCGTCGATGATCCTAAATGGAACGATATTCACGTCGTTAGCAGTTTGTTGAAGTCGTACTTTAGGAAAATGCCAGATTCTCTCGTCACCGATGCGCTTTATGCCAGTTTTATTGAAGCTGATAAGAGTACGGATCCGGAATGGCGGATCAACGAGCTGAGGAGGCTCGTCAAATCGCTACCACCTCACAACTATCACACGTTGAAGCATATCGTGCTGCATTTGAGGAACGTTGTCCGGCACGCCAAATTTAACAAGATGGAAGCGAAGAATTTGGCGATTGTTTTCGGACCTACCATCGTCAGGCCGGAGGAAGACACCCTGGAGAATATGGTTAATAACATGACGCATCAATGCAAGATAGTCGAAACGTTGTTGATATGTGTAAGTAAAGTTGGCACTTCTCCTAAATTGGTGGTAATTGGTTGTTTGCAGGCTGAATGGTTCTTTTCGGAAGACGATACCTGCAACTTAAATCTGGCCGCTATACCCGATGCACATGAAGAGTCTGAGCCGGTTAATAATCAAGCTTTGTTGTTGGAGAATATTAGCAAATATGAAGGTTAGAATTTTAGCAGAGTCTTTTTGGGAAAACGAAGCTTTCCATCGTCTTTTGTCGAAGTTTTCAATTTTTTCCGCTTAGCGCTAACGTCATGTTTTTTTTCAGCTTTAAAGGATAAGGAGAAGAACGGTGCATTGTTCTCATCGATAATTTCGGCAGCGCAGCGCAAAGTCAAGCGAAAATCAACCAAAGGTACATGTTCCTCAAACGAAACCAAGGAGGAGGTGACGTCACCCAACGGCACCGGGAGCTACACCTCCCGTCCTTACCCACTCACTGATCTCAAAGAAGTCAGTACGCGTTTCTTCCGGTCGCAATTTGTTCAACATCTCTTTTGATTGCAGAGTACAACTATAGACGGTAAATCGGGCGTCATACCGACAACAGTGACGGACATAGAAAAAATCAACAAAATGAAGCGCGACAAACAGCCATGGTTCAATTACTCAACGGACCAAGAAGACTTCCATCGACGCATCGAGAATTTCGAACTCGAAACGAAGGCAATGTTGGAAATGCCGAGAGTTCTCGAGATTTCCGTCGCGAAAACGACGGCGGACAAGTTGAGTTCTTCGGCCGGTAACGTCAACCAAACACGTTTGTTGGCGAAGCCGGTCGATGCGCAATTGCTAAAAACACACAGTGCTTCCAACGTGTTCGCTCGGACTAGCACGAACAACAAGGACAATAGCAGGAACAGTTTAGACAATCCGTACGCAGTGCAATACGCCAATAAAAACAGTGATAGGAACAGTGACTACGGCAGTTTACGTTATAGTAATTTGCAGCAATATACGGGCGATTCCAACAGGAACGTCGGGCAAGGCGGCGGCGGAGGGAAAGGGGGCGATAGACGCAACGGCAGGGTCACGATGCGAAGAGGGAGCTCGGTCGAGAACATCAACTCCAGTTCCATGGACCTCAACGCTAACGGGACCATGAAAAAAGTCAAATACGAGAACGAGGTAATGCAGGAAACTGTAATTTTATTAAAATAAAATTTTGCTACGCACTGAACCAGAAATGTGATCAGACGTTCTTGGACGTAAACTGATTGTGAATTTTTTTCAGGGCGACGGGCTGCCCCGGACCGGCTCCCTGGATTCGTTGAACAAGATGGCGGCGATTGACGACGGTAGGTAGTCTTTGTGTTCGCGTAGGCTAGATTCAAACTTTCTGGGTGTGTTAGGGTGTAGTGCACCACTTCCGCCAGTTAGGGGCTGGCGGTCGGTCAGACCTCCTTCTGCGGCACCACCGCAACGTCCCCCCCGTACGCGCCACTTGTACAACAACCGACTTTGATACCGAGGTAGAACCGCTGTGCTCGACGATGCAGCTTCTCGCACCCTAGCTTAGCTAATAACTGATGCACAGCTACCACTACTTAATGTCTCTTGTGTCTTGTCCCTCGATAATAATAATAATTTCGTCGATAATTGCTTTCAATGTTTCATTCTAATCAAAGCCGACTCGTTTGTTGCTCCTCTAAACTAATTGACACGATCAACCGATTGGTGGCGCCGCCATAACTATCGTTTTAAAAGCGCCACTTTTGGGGGTGTCGGGTGCTTTTTGCCGCCCAACCGCTAATCTGTTTTCTGGTTTTTAGGCATAGATCTGGTGGCGTCGTTGACGAAGCTCTACGACGAAAAGTTGTGGGAAAAAAAACATTCTCAGGTGAACGTGTTGGCCGGCGACGATCTGCCGTACGTGGACGAGTCTCCCGAGAGGGTTTCGCGCGCCCCTTCCATCCGTTCCGATAAGGGTAACTTGGGCGACGTCTACCGCAACCCGAGCCTCCACAAGAACCACTACAGCAAAGAACTGAAAAAGGACATGGAAAAGGACGAAGACTCGACCATGACCCGCACCAACGTACCTGATAACGAGAGACGCATATCAACTCACCCCAAATTAACTCCAATCTACAACAACACTAACTGCCCCAAACTGAAGCGGTCCGAATCGCTCAACAAACCCGAACGGACCGCCGCGTCACCTCTCAAAGTGAAACGTTCGGAGAGCTTGAATAAAACAGGAGATAAACTGAAACGGTCCGATAGTCTGACGAAAAACGAGAAAACCGAAAGTAATTTGAATAAGAGACGGGAAATCGCGACTTCGGTCCGCAGAACCAAAGACGGCGGCAAATTGAAGCGGAAGAACGGAATGCCGGATCGCAAAATTAAACGGCGTCATACTGTGGGCGGCACCAAAGATCCCGATAAAGTCACGTGGTTGGATAACAAAAACCAAGAAGAAGTTAGTTCGAATAAGGAGAATAAGGAAAAGAATTTGCGGACGAGCTCCCCCGATTTGAGTTCGACGCGACGTGAGCGACTTTTTTTCGAAATCTTCGGCCCCGAGAACATGGTGAAGGCATTAAGACAACATCTGATTGGAGCGCGACCGCAAAGTTTTCCGGAATCTGCGCTGTTTAAGGTGCCGCTCGAATCTCACGTTTGATGCTGTTGTGCCTTACAAACGTCATCAACTGTATAGACTGACCTTAGTGATAGTCGTGGCTGCCGTGATGGCGCCTCTGTTGCTGTTGCAGCCTTGTAATGTGCAATACGCTTGTGCATTTGATAATCATATTTATTGTAGGCAATGCGGATGACGAGGGTGTTTTTTTGGACGCCGCTTTTGTAGTTTTTACCTTCTGACGAACTTGTAATTTCAACAATATGGCAGGCATTTATCTGTTGTTAATTTTAGTTTTGCTTCTTTAAATGTATGTGATTCTAAAATATTCCAAGGTGAAGCAATTAAATTTGTGATAAAGTAAATAGTTAATTAGGCATGTATATAATTATATTAGAGTGTTATTGTATTCTTGTCCAAATTTCATTAATCTATTCATTTACTGCTTGATTAAAGCGTATCTATTCTTCTATTCGCAATGAGCGT
The DNA here is from genome assembly GCA_951805265.1 of Schizotus pectinicornis. NCBI lineage: Eukaryota > Metazoa > Arthropoda > Insecta > Coleoptera > Pyrochroidae > Schizotus > Schizotus pectinicornis. Next base: position 5,761,002 of record OX638207.1, read on the forward strand.
CCTTATAGGTTTCTTTCTTATACAGTATTATTCAATACTGTGCCAAAATAATATTTATATAATCCCTCTGTAAATAAAATTGTTTATTTGCTTGTGAGCTGGTGTATAAAGGTCAATTCCAAATCATAGGCCGATCATATCTTGCCTGTTATTGTTTTTTTTATAGTTTTAGATACAAAATGTATGTGTTGTTGTAATTTTTGTGAAGATTGTAAATATATTTTCAATTTATGCAGTTTAACCTGCTTTTCTTCTTATCCTGAACAAAGATGCTCAAAATAGAAAATTCAATTAAAATTAATTGATTCTCAAGTTTCCAACCATTTTCGAAAAACCGAGAACTAAACTTAATTCAAAATCGGCCTTTTTTGTGTTAAGGACTCATGCCATAAAATGTGCCTTATGTAACTCTTTTTTTAATGTACGGCTGACAGCAGAGATGATGTCCATTTCACATTTTTAAAATTTAAATTTCTTTTACAGATAACGAAACCCAATGCCAGGTCCATTATTTCATATGGTTGGCATAAATATTTTAATGTTTGTTTGTTTTATGTGGAAAATAAACGTTTTTAAAGTTTAACAAGTAGACATTACCTCTGTTGTCGACTGTACTATTAATAGATGGAGCCACTGCATTAACTTAATTTTTTGAAATCTGAGTTAAAAAGCCTCTCATCAATGAAATCGGACTGTGCCGATGATGTCATTTCAGTAAGTCTCGAGGCTTACGGAGTGTTTTTGAGACTTTGACACATCGATTTGAATGGAAGAACAGTATAAGACTTGTTGTTTAGTTGTACAATAACCTTCGATAGCTCAGTTGGTAGAGCGGTGGACTGTAGTGGTAAAACATCGGTAGAAATCCATAGGTCGCTGGTTCAAATCCGGCTCGAAGGAAACTTTTTTTTCTTATTGTCTATAATAATTATTATTAATAGCACAAACAAAACAATGACAATCCTTTGACAGTTCACAGAAATTTTTGTTGAGCGCATTCTTTCGGCGCCTCCGCCAATTTTAAAAATTGAACCTGAATGAAGCTGAAAAAGACTTCTTGGAAAATACGAAAATAGCCTGAAAACTGCCAACTTTTCCTATAATCTGTTCACAACACGTCGAGCTGTCGCGTTTTGTAACAAAACCATTAACTTGTTACATAAAAGTTCTGTTGCTGGGTAAAGTTACTGCGTTACAATTTTAACCAGTGGCGTACCGCCTACTACGGTAAGAATTTGCGTTACCGATAACACTATTATTATCAAAATCTAATTATGTAAATTGCTTTAAGTGCGTAGATGCTGTTAGAAAACTGACGTCTAAACGGAAATTGTTGTATTTGTACGATAACAACATAATTGAGAGTTTTTTGCGGCAAAAGTCGCGCTGTTTAAAAACTCGTTTGAGGTGCGATAGGAATAATTAACAAGGGTGTTAAACTCGGTTGAAGTCGGGTGGTCACGCACCGCCCCAACCCTTACCACAGCTATAAGATAATAAAGTTTTTACCGCAACGATCTGTCGCCAATAAAAAACAAAGCTCTCATTCCCGCATAATCTGAGTGTAGGAACACAAAATAAGGCTGCTAACACAGCGATAACGCTGAAAACCACTCGTTATCGCTGAAATTGGCCGTTGATACGCTCAATATTACATATATGCGAATGAGCTCTCGTTATCGCCTCGAGAGCGTTCTCCCTTCAGTGCCCCCACGTCTGGGGATGGCGTCGAACGGCAGAAGACGTGCCTCGCAGATCGGTATGGGACAACGTGTAGAATTTAGGCCGGCGACTACGACAATCCCTTGAAATAATCGATTTTCAACCTACGTACGCCTTCGCAACCGACGCAGGGCGCCGGCGTCGTCTCCAACAGACGGCTCTCTGCTGCCACCACAATTGGAAAATTTCGAGGGCTGGTGACGCCGACCCGTTTTGGCTCCCAACGTTTTCGACGATTTCGTATTGTTTTGTGATAAAGGAAGGACGCGAGCGATGCAGTGAACGGCCCTAACGTCGTCAGCAGGTAGGTGAAAGCTTTTTTCACGTCGTTGCGATTAAGCTCGACGCCTCGTTGCTTGTAACGGCACCCACCTGTTTGGAATCGATGTCACCTTCAGGCTGGCGCTCGGACATTTGTTGTTGTTTTTGGCCCAAATGGGGGCCCAACGTTGCGCAATTCCACCTGCAACTGAATGATAAAATAAAAAAGACGTTTTGACCACGAAGCCCCCGAGCTAAGAATTTTTTTTAGCACGCCCTCGAGGTCGCGGTAAATTGGCCATTTATTAATACTCGTATTAAGAATCTCGCTAAGTCATCAATCTAGATACATGAACGTTTTCTTGCGTGACACTTAATTTTTGACTTTTTCCTTAAAATCGGAAAAAAATCAGAAAATATTATGTTCCAAGTTACTTATTATGCACACTTTTCTTTTGGTATTACATGTTATCAGTTGTTACTGCCAGTATTGCATTACATTTACAACAGAGTTTAGCCCAAATTCTTAAAATAATAAATCATGTGTTAAATGTAAAAAATAAAAATTAAAAATATACTTAACAAAAAACTAATGCCCTTGAAGTTTAAAGCGTTTTGCCTCCAAAAATTTATGCAATTTAAGTCGTAATAGAATTGTCGCAGTTTAGTAACAACCCTGTTAGCGCCCGTTCAAAATCGCCCTTAGTAAGACCTCTCATTTCTTGTGAAACTATTCGCTTCGTTGGAAAACGAGATTTTAATGAAATTGCTCGGATGGTTCTAAACAATTAATCGTTTTTTGCAGGGGCGCTCAAGCGATTGGTATTGCGACCGTACTAAGCATTAATCACCGCTACTGTTTAAAGGCTTCCATTAGAGTTTGGCAAGCAATTTTTTTCCTTTTCCCAACCCAAAAGCAAGCATTTCATTTTTATAAAAATTAGTCGAGTAATTCATTTCAAATTTTCACGGCTTGCTTCACACACTCAGTTTCCTCGTTGCTTTATGTATGAGTTTCACCCTTTCTGCTCGGAGGCTACAAAGGGCGTAATTGGACAATTTCGAAAAGCTTGCGGACAAAATTGGTCTGTTTTGGTGCAAGTTATCGCAAAAATTTAAACAACTCTAGAATAAGGGTTGAAGGGAGCAAATTCTAGTTCCCTAATTATGCGAAACTTATGTAGCGTTTTTATTTTAACACTAGCCAGCTTCAATAGCTCAAAAATAAGTTCTTTTCATTTAAAGCAATTATTGTCCCCCTGTCTTCAACTGCTACTGCCTTGAAAATTCAAATACCACCCCATGGCTTGGTTTAATATCCCAAGGTAAAATTTTATTTGCGTTACCAAAAAATTTGTCGCAACAACAAGCAACAACCTTCGATAGCTCAGTTGGTAGAGCGGTGGACTGTAGTGGTGAAAGCTAAGTAGACATCCATAGGTCGCTGGTTCAATCCGGCTCGAAGGAGTAATTTTTGTCAATTTCCAACACTTCAATAGTTATGAAACAAAAGAAAATGTCGAATTTATTTTTTCGCACAGCCAGAACTACTCCCTTTAAATTTAGATTGCCTTCGCTAATTTTCAGCCAAAAACCCATGAGTAGCTTTCAACTCAATTGGGTCAGTGGCGTCGAAGCCAATCTTTCGTTTCAAAGCGACGAAAAGTTGGCTGGGAACAAGTTCGATTCAACGGGGTCAGTGGTCCATTCTTGCCTTAGGAAGTAAAATTTTGATTTTGACGTGATGGATCTCTTGCCTCGATCAAACGTCGATGGCTTTACAGTCTGACATTTTCTTTTTAATTCAATGAAACCGTCGTTAAAGTCTTGAAAATCCATCAGCACCAGTCGACATCTGTTCACGCCACCCTCCAACAATCGATCCATTCAAGTTCTTCGCGAACTCGCCGAGAAACTGGGAATTAGCCACATAATTAAATTAGCAACGTTGATTAATATTTTCAGAAGAGCTCGAATTTCAATTAATCACAACTGAAATTGCACAACTTATGCCATAACTTTAACTCGGTAAGTTTGCTGTTTCAACAAGATAAACAAAAACACATTACCTCAGATAGCGAGCTGCTGGGGAAGCGTTGAGGTTAAATTAATTTATTTATGTAACTCAATAGTATCTTGCAGATGTCTTGAACAAGCTAAACAAATAATAGCACAAATTATATTTTTTAAGGGTTGTAGCTAAGTTAAATTTGAACCAGCGACCTTTGAATAATAACGCGGATTATATTTTTAAGGGTTAAAGCTAAGGTAAGTAAAAAAAAAGCTCCTTCGAGCCGGATTTGAACCAGCGACCTATGGATGTCTACTTAGCTTTCACCACTACAGTCCACCGCTCTACCAACTGAGCTATCGAAGGTATTTGTTACAATTTTTCTCAGCAATGTTGACGCCAAGTTTGGATTAATTACCCACTTAACCAAACATGCCAGTTATAGCTGGACGTAAATGGTAATGTTAGGTAAATTTCTCCACCCACGCCCCAACAAATAAACCTAAAAGTAATTTGAACCCTTCGCCCTCCACGTCAACAAATCCGACCACCTTAATTTGCCTCGTTAGAATTTCCAACCAACCAACCAACCCCCCAATAATTACTACATTCAAGCATTAAATTGTCCAAAAACTCCCGAACAGTGAAATTCACATTTTGAGGGGGTTTTGAAAAGGTGTCGAGTGACGTGACGCTTCAGCTTTCAAAACCAACCCTTAATCCTCCACTTCCCACGATTGACATTTTTCAAACAACCCTCCGTGAATCGCAATCAAATTCATTTTAATCCGGCCACGCGCTAAATTAACATTTAATCCGAGTATGGGGGTTGATAGTAATTAGGTTCCTCTAAAACTTTTGAGCTTTTGCCTTAGCACTTGAAACGAATCAATCGGCGGTGACTTTGATCAACCCGCATCCGGGAGGGATGTTGGTGAAAGTACGAACTTCGGTGGTAGGCGTAAAATCGGGGGGTTTGAGGGATTGGATTGATTGTGTCAAGCGACAAGTTTCGGATCAGCTGATGGCCGAAGCCATTATCGGTGACTGGCGTGGAATGCCATTAGTTAATGAGACGGGATTGAATTACTCCTGAGATCACGAAGTGTAATTGGGGACGGTAACGGGGGAGTTTTCCAATTTTTTTCTCGTCCTACGCCGATAGCGACTACTGACACAGTTGAGAATAACCACCTGAGATGATGTGGCATCAAATTGCAAATAGTTAACGGCGGGCAAAATTATTGACGATCTTTTAAATTAGGGGAGGTTTAGAAATTTAAAATCAATAGCGCTCGATTCAGAGGTAATTGACACGTTAGCGGAAAAGTTTTAATAGTGGCAAACAAAGTTATTGGCAAGGGGATAATTGTTCCTTCCTAAGTGATGACGAATCAATAGGTAAACGACCAATTTAAATTTGGTGAAGTTGAGGGCTGATTTTGACTGGAATAAGTTCAGTGACAAGAAACTAAAATATTTCTCAAGAAACTCCCAAAGTCGCTGTGTTTGACACGATCTTCCCGCATTATTTGAAAATTTGGGCAACGGAGGTGCTGGAAACCACCCCCACAATTTTCTTCAACTGCAATATCTTGTGACCCCTCATCCAAAAGGTCTTTTGGGGGCCAATTCGGTACAGCAATAATTTTAAAATTTTGTAAAGGGGTAGGTGGCAAAATAATAAAAACGTAATTTGAGGGATAATTTGTACCTAAAAATTAAAAAATGGGTTTAAAACGCATGATATTCGTTTTTGATACCAAAACTTTATTATTATTTATTTTATTTTTTATTAATAAAAAATTGTTCCTTCGAGCCGGATTTGAACCAGCGACCTATGGATGTCTACTTAGCTTTCACCACTACAGTCCACCGCTCTACCAACTGAGCTATCGAAGGTTGTTGTTCTTAGTTAACAACTAAAAAAATTATTAATTAAACTGTAATTATTATACTTTAGTAATAGCTCATTATACTATACTTGGTAGGCAAAAGTTAAGTCCAACCCCCCGAATGTCTGAAAGTACTTTTGTCAAGGCACTTGTCTTGACAAAATTTTTGACAGATCCAGAGGATTAGTAGCTATAATTTTATTGTCAAATCTTGGTTACATGACGAACTGCCACCGAAAAATTATTCATAACATTAATAACTCTAATTCCGCTATAATCAGTTGTTAAAGCTTATTATCGTGCTTGTTAGCGTCATATCATCAATCAATTGACTTTATGGCCCATTTTAGTGGCAAAATGATAACATTTTGCGCTAAAAGCAATTAATACAAGAAAATGGCGCCACTTTTATTTTCATCACCCCGTTAATTACTGGCGAAATTAAGACTTTGTCGCAGCAACCCTCTTTTAATTCCGAACCCTTTCGACCCTTCCATATTAATATGACTCCTGACTTTAATGAAGTTTCTGTTTCAGGCCATGCCGTGGCCGGGCGCACCATTGCGGATCGCTCTCTTGCTTCTGGCAGCCACAGTCGGCCCCCCGGGAGCCCTAAGCGAACAGAACGTCGGTGAGTAACCCACCCCCCGGAAAAAAAAACTCAATACCGCTTCAATCAAGCAATTTTTGCGCCGTTATGGATTTAATTAAACCGTCCCCAATCGCAAATCAAACAACCCCGATAAATCAGCCCCGGAAAAAGCGCAGCTTTTTCCGAAAGAGTCCGATCGATGTATTGATTTTTAGCTGCTTGCGTAGGTACCTGGTTAAAACGGAATTCAGCCGGACGCTTTTCCGATTCCAATGAAACGTAATCACTGAATTATTGGATAATTCGGCAGGGTTTACAACTTGATGCGATGCGAGCTTTACCGGATTTTATTAAAGCTCCATTATACGACTTGTTTCAGGGCAAAAGTGGGCGGCTGATAACAAACACGTGGGGTAATGGCAGGATTCGATCGATGCTAGTACGCTGAGGAATTACGTCCTTTTGTTACCCAAGCGAACCTTTTCATAACTTCTTCGCTACTTCGCTACAATTGATAAGTTTCGTTTCGCAACTCTCCCGAGATGATCACGTAAATATTCCGTTCGCTTCAAGTAAAAACGAAAATGATTGGGAAAAAAAGGAAAAAATAGATTGCCCTCTATTTCAATTATGTTGTTTGTTCTGAAATTTACTTCGTTATCCGACTCTTGTTTGTTGTTTTTGTCTGTTTCGATCCAAGTTGGCTTTCTACTTCTGGAAGAATAGTTGGAACCTGCAAGCGCGCTCGCCCACGCGTTGACGTCATAGCCGGCTTGAGCCGTTTTGCGTGATCAATGAATATGCGGCCCATTCATGAAAGCAACGGCCCTTTCGGGCGCGCTCTTACTCCCCCGCCATTTGTTTAAATAACCAACATTAAACAATCATTAGTCTTGTAAATGTGGCGGGGTGGAGGAAAATCGCGTGGTGTTTGTTTCGGATTTACTAAAAATAGCCATCATTATTCTTCTCCCCGGGGAAGTTTCCAGACGTAGAATTTCAATTCCTCCTCCATTGTTATCGGCGCGGCGTTATTGTGACGTAACTCGACGCGATTAGATAAGGGAGGATCCCCGATTTTTTGTCAGAAAACCGAAGCGTAAACAAACATTATAATTCATCCGTCAACCTCGAAAAGGTAATTTAAATAAGACGAGGATCCTCGGGAGAGTCTGCCATTTAATTGGATTTGAAAGATCGATATTTAATCTTTATCCGGCCAAATAAGAAGGTCGTCTTTGTATCAATTTTTTATTTGCGATTTGGGATAATTTAATTTCGCTTGTTGGACGTCTTTAACGAGGGTTTCAATGTTTAACGATGCGAAATGTTTGAGTGATCGTTTAACCTTTACAACTGCGCTTCCAGCCATAAATGGGGTTGCAGCCTCGATTCTAAAATAGGAGACAGATAGCATTTTTATTTGAAAAGTTGCACACCCACAGAGGGCGTCTCGTCTATATTTGCTCGAGAACGTTGGAGATTCCCCCGGCGCATCCACCAATTCGACGTACTTAAATTTAACGTTTCCTCGATATCCGACCGCAATTTACCCCAATATATGAGAAATTTTGCACGATTTGGGGGCGCCTCAATAGGTTCTACATACCACAAGCAAAAGATTGTTTAAATTAAAGTTATGGAGGAAACGTTTCAACAGTTTGTTATCGTAACGAGGCGCACGAGGTGCAATATGACGAGAAAGGTCAAAACTAACTATTCATGATTTTTTTTTCTAATTATCAAGATTTCTAAACTATCTGGCTGGTGTTTTGAGAAAATTAAGTAATTAGTTTATGAGTTTATGTCATCGACATTGACGCGTTTACAATAGCCAGAAGCAACAGCTGTCTCTTTGTGTAGCTTCCCGAAATTTATTTCTCGTCTCGAGTGACTACTTTCAGTTTATTTCTATAAAAAGTATCTACTTACAAGCCCCACAATAAGGAGCTGAGTTGAAATAAAAAAATTAAGATTGCGTTATTTGCGTCATAATAATTTTTGCTACTGATTTTATAATACAGGGTGGGGCAATAGTGCGTCCGACTTCAATAGCTCGAGTTCTATGATAGGTAGAAATCTGATTTAAAAACACAAATAATAAAGTCTATAACCAGAAATAATTTTTAAACATACAGGGTGAGCCAAGAAGATTATACAGGGGCAAATGACATTTTTTTTAAATGGAATGTTGTGTGTAAAAGAAGATATTTTAGAGCCTTTTTCTAGACTCTTTTTACTCCAATGTTATTACTGACCATTTCCAAACCATTTGGATGTAGCGATTTTTTTTGTTCAAATAATGGCATCTGCAGATGCATGTGAAAAAAATCACTACAATCACCATTACAAGTTCTAAAAAAAAAATTGTGTAAAAACTAGTTAGAAAACATCTGTGGGATGTCATTGAATCGTTTTAACTTTTGCGAAATTCTACAGGGTAGCTAGATTTAATTTTTTCATTTAGAATTTTTTAAATTTAATTTTCTTCACTTTTTTTTTAAATGGAACACCCTGTATATTTTTTAGCGATATGATGTAGAAACTAAAAACGAACATTTTTTGTATGTACACCCCTATGGTTATTTGTAACCATTTTCGATTTATCGCCCAATAATTACAAAATTCAAGAATATATCTAAAAAATTAGATCGTTTTCCAAATAACTTGACAAAAACTTCAAATGTTTCAAAATTGGCATAAATGACAACTGACAACAGGTAACTGCGATAAATGTGTATTGCTTGTCGGATAATATAAAAAGCAAAAAATGATCAAAATACAAACATCGAAGTCGGACGCACACTAGTAATTTCCAATCTGACTTAAAAAAAAGTACTATATAGAATTCCTTCATAAGGCAGTTGTAGCACTTGTCTATCATAAAACTCGCGGCTCCGCCACTCGTTTTATAAACTTGTATTAGGTGCCACCAATTTGTTTGAAAAAACTGAAACTGTCTAGTGCGTTAGTTTTGTTCAATTTAACATAATTTCGACAGTTGCCCAAGATATTCCATTGATTTTTGTGGTGGTATAAAAAGCATCAGTGAGCTACAAGCTTTACTATTTCTCTACTTCAAGTGAGTTGAATGAAAAAAATTACCTTTTATTCGAGATGTAATAGAATGAGTCAAATTGCAACGGTCACGCCTCTCAAATTATTTCCTATTTTAGCCAAAGAAACTGTCTGACATTTTACTGGTCTAATAGGTCGTTACGTTACGCAAACGCTAATATTGGGTGAGTCTGGGGCAACTATCATAAAATGTGAAAATTGTTCCGTGTATCAAGTTTGCAGTGAAACAGTTATAAATTTACAAGTAGATCTTTTTCGGTGTTTTGAGGGGTGGGGGGGTATCTCAATCAGGCGGCAGCGTAGCTGCTGCGAGTCTTGGTGGATCCTGCGCGGGTCAGACATATCAACTTGAGGTATGCCACATAGTTTTCTGGTGAGGTTAGCTTCCATTATAATTTTAAAACTATTTCAGTGCGACATCTGGTTCAGAAGTTCTGATTTTTTGACTGACTCCTTAATGAGAAAAACTTTGAGAGCGTCCATAAATAAGTAAATGCTGGCAAATTGACAAACTGAAATTGGCTTTTGCTCGAGATGCGAGTGAAAGGTGAGACAAAGAGTAAAATTGCAATTGTCACTTCTCTCAAATTACTTGTTTTTGCAAGCCAGGCCCTTAATTTGCCTGACATTTAATTGTGACCTTTAGCTGCTTATCTAAAAATTGGATGCGTCTGGCGAGAAACTGCCAAAATGACCTAAAATTTACCCAACTTTTCTTTAGATGCCGACTGAACGGTGTCGTGAATACACAAATATAAATTGTCAGTTTCCAAACACTTTGTCGAGTTAAACGAACCAAATTGCCCTTTACGCCAGATGCTCGCGTTGCAACAAAAAGCCAAATTGCCTCTCGCATAACTCTATTTTAAATTAGGCAAAGAGACGTCCGTAATTTGTCTGACGTTTGGCATTTAACTCGTCATAATAAGATGTCGCCTTCTAAATCGATCCCCTAACACTCCATATTTATACTTACATAAGCTTCTTACCTTGCCTCACTGTTCGCAAGTGAAAGAATCCCGAGCCACGCTTCCTTCTCTTCATCCCCTTTCCGACTGGCTGACGTTTGCTCACTGATGTCTGGTTTCTTGTTTGTTCCCCAGCAGCAACTCGCTGAACAGTAATACCGGTTCAATTTTCAGGTTGTCTATTCAGCGAGCGCCTCTGCCTGGAAGACGAATGGTGCTTTGACGGTAAGTCCTCATTGTTTGCCGGGAAAGGCAATAATCGGCTTATCGCGCAACACAAGAAAAACCTCAACTTTTTCTTGCAGATTACGCATTCGGGCGGTGTTTACCGTCGACTGCCGACATCGACGACGACGACTTGTACAGGTGCTTTTGCCGGTCGTGGATGCTGGAAAAAAGTTACATTGTCGGTTGGTTTCAGGCACGATCTGGAGAGAGAAGTGTTGCACCAGATAAGCAGAGAGTTACGGCGATTGTTCGCTCTTGGATACCGTTGGAGCCACGCGTACACACAATGCCGCCTCCAGGCGATGTTGTACGCCACAAAGCACGAGTAAGTTGCTCATTTCGCTATTTATTATTCAGAGCGGCCTCGGGAGCTTCCCGGTTAATTACAAGTTATTCACTACGCGACAAGAAATTAAACGGAGAGCTGACTCGATCCCGCAGATCCCTTACCTTCCAAATCCGAGATAAAATTTCGCGCACCAGGTCTCTGTAGAGTGAAGAGGCTCATTCAACAAAATGTTACCTTCATTCATTCAATTTTCCGATTGTAAATGTCCGTTGTAAAAAAACAACAAGGTGAAAGAAATCGATATTTTCATCAACACCCGCAGTTCTGGTTATCTGTAGGTACTTGAGATAACGCCTAAAAAGTAGGACTTACCACCCCATTAATTGTTGCTTGTTAGAGAAAAAAATGTTTTTGTTTGAAGCATACCGTTCGAAACCAACGCTTGCTCGCACCTAGTGGACCAGGACCTGGAGGGGGCCTTGAAGGCGCTCGAAGGTCAAGTTCCCTTGGACCCCAGGGAGGTGGCGATCATCAAGTACACCCCCAGCATCGAGAATCCGCACGCAGATTTCGCCGACGAAGTCTACTACCCCCCTATAGACGATGGTCCTCAACAGACACTTAGGGAGAAAATTCTCTCCCCTAACGCAGTAGACAGTAAGCAAAAACTTTCAGACAATTACCTTCATTCATAACGCTGATTTGGTTGCAGTTATGGACATGGAGGATCCTTACGCACAATACGAAGTCATTAAACGCACCTGGATACCGCAAATGCACCGGCGGTCGTTGCCCCCCCAATTCTTCAGCGACGACTATAACACCCCGAACGGTTTCAGGTCCGGCCTCGAAACCAGAGACGGTCTCGAGTTCTTGCCCCCGCAAGAATCCGACGAAAAGTTGAGTTTGGAAGATTTGCGCGAACTCTACCCCGTTATCAAATCTCTCAACGATTTAGGGGCATCGCCCGAAGAAATTCAAGAGATGCTGTCACAAAACACCTACGATAAGCTATCGCAGTTACTGGACCAGCTCCAGGAGTCGGGTTATAATTCCAGACCGGAAGATGATACGTTCGAAAAATTCACGTTAAGTTACAACACTCCAGATAACTTTCGGGCCGGTTGGGAATCGCGGGACACCCTCCCTTACACCGACGATTTTCCCGAATCTCGCATTTATTTCGACGAGAACGACGACAGCGATAACAGTGAAGAATATGGGAGCGGGCTGAATAATCCTGAGGAGATTTTCAGGGAAGAGGGATTCGATAATAATTTTAACGCCGAAGAGGAGATTTTTAGAGAATTGAAGAACAAGCACCAAGCGGAAAAGTCTAATAGGATCTATACGGAAGGAGGGGTGGTTTATGCTCCGCAAAATCTGGCCGGCGAGGATTCGGCCCAAGAAACTGCTCGTGATGCATGGAAGGACAATTTGGACAAAATTTTGACCAAGTACAATTTGGGGTTCAAGAGACCGGAAAGGCTGGACGTGAAGAAGCCGGGACCGCCCTTCGACCCCCAGATCACCGACGGGAGAAAAAGTTAGCGCGACCTTTCTCACACCCTAATCTTCTTTTCCTCCACAAAAATATTTCCTTTAGCCCTTGCAGCTTACTCTTAATTATAATCATCTTCAAACTCGTCATCACTAGTAACTATAGCTTCTGAATTGACCAAATGAAGACAGAGATTTCCAAAATATGAAGTGTTGAGTTGATCAATTGAGGCTCAATGCGGATTTCCCAAAATTTTACTAAAAACGTTTTTTTTTTAAACTCTGAGTACAACACATTCAGAATCTTCATCGAGCTTCCACATCTTGAAACTGGAAAAGAATTAAAGTTCTGGAACTACTAAAGAGCAGAATGTTGATGAATAACCTTATCTTCCTTATTTTCTGCCATCTTCTTTATTATTTGGTCTTTAATATGGATGCTTATCTAAGTACTCAACTAGTAGATGACATCGTTATTTTTAGATCTTGCAAAATAGTTCCTCGCTTGGTTTAGTTCACAACTACTAAATTTGGTTGTTTCAGATGCACCCAAGCAAGAGAGGAGCCAGACGGGCACTTTATTGCCTTCGATGATGAAGAAGGGTCCCATCGGGGTCCACCCGAACCCTGCCCATGACGTGGACTTTGACGTCGATACCGAGTACATTTACGTGAAATTCAAAAACAGGTACTTATTTCAAATTTGGAAATTCTAACTAACATTTTGCCTTCAATAGTTTACACACCTGGAAAGAGGGCGAGTACATCATCAGAAACATAACAAAACTCCTAAAATTTGAACAGCCAGTTGCCACCCATGGCAGGTAAGTACCGAGACATCAATTGAATCTTCTCCCACTTAAAATTTTTAAAATTGCAGCGTTGGAGAGAACGAGGTCACGTTCAAGGCCGTCCCGAACAGTCGAGGGTTGAACGCGACCGAAGTAGCGATGAAAATAGGTCTTTCAATCAACCCTGTTGTGAGCTCTTAACAAATTAAATTTTTGCAGGTTCTATAGCGGGCCAGCTGAAAGCGGCTACCGGGGTGGAAATAACATCAATAGGGATAGGAGATAAGGTGATTGATATCCTTTCGAAGCCTTCAATAACGTTGAATTTCAGACAAGAATGGAAGCGATTTTGGTGGTCCCCTCCAACAACGAGCAGTTCTACATCATAATCTTGATGGTGTGCGGAATTTTAGGCGCGATGATCATGGCGACAACCCTCTTGCTTATAATCAAGCGCCATCTAAAATCCCGGGAAAAATTGCAGGAACTTTCAAGACCCGACACCGAGTCCAGCAAGGATTATCAGGATTTGTGCCGCGCCAGGATGGCGACGAAGGGTCAGCCTGTCAGCGAGTCGGTTGGCAGAATCACGTCGCTTTCACGCGAATCAGAACACAGCCCTTCAAGTCGATCGAGCACGTCGTCATGGAGCGAAGAGCCCGCCTTGCACAACATGGACATTTCAACCGGTCACATGGTGTTGAGTTACATGGAGGATCACCTGAAGAACAAGGATCGATTAGAGCAGGAATGGGTGGCGCTTTGCGCTTACGTTGCAGAACCTTGCGAAACCACCATAGCTTTGAAGAAGGACAACGTCGAAAAGAACCGCTACCCCGACATCATCCCCTACGACCACGCAAGGGTAGTTCTCAACGAACTATCCAACATTACCGGTTCCGACTACATCAACGCTTCTAGCATCACTGACCACGATCCGAGGAATCCTGCGTACATAGCAACCCAAGGCCCGCTCCCCCATACAGCTCCCGATTTCTGGCAGCTAATCTGGGAACAAGGCGCCGTTGTTATAGTGATGTTATCCCGATTGACGGAAGGCGGCGCCGCAATGTGCCACCGCTACTGGCCCGAAGAAGGTTCGGAACTCTACCACATCTACGAGGTCCATTTGGTCAGCGAGCACATCTGGTGCGATGACTACTTGGTCCGGTCTTTCTACTTGAAGAACGTCCGCACTGGCGAAACTCGAACCGTGACTCAGTTCCACTTCTTATCCTGGCCCGAAACTGGAGTGCCCACTTCCACCAAAGCCCTCCTGGAGTTCAGGAGGAAAGTCAATAAGTCGTACCGCGGCAGGTCCTGTCCCATCGTGGTCCATTGCAGCGACGGTGCCGGCAGGACCGGAACGTATTGTTTGATCGACATGGTTTTGAGCCGGATGGCGAAGGGAGCGAAAGAGATCGATATCGCTGCTACTTTGGAACATTTGAGGGATCAGAGACCGAAGATGGTGGCGACCAAGCAGCAATTCGAGTTCGTTTTGACTGCCGTCGCCGAAGAAGTTCACGCTATCCTGAAAGCTTTACCGCCGCAACCAGCTCCTGCTCAGCCGGAAAAACAGTAAATTTCTGGAATTAAGAGCGAGCAACACCCGACAACCAGCCCTGTCGGGGGTTGCTCGCGACGATTTCTTCGACCTGACAGCATTTCCCCATCATCACAGTTGATTCACTCCGACATATCCATAGGTCTCAGCTACCAGATTCTTTAGTACTTACTGTTGGTTAATTGACGATATATTTTTCTCACATGAAACGACAATTAAGCGTTATTAAGTAGTCGATGTGATAAGTTAACACGCATAACTTAACTACTTAACTATATGAATTATCTGTCAAGTATATATTTTGTGTATAAATGTATCAACGTAAGAGCTACAGTATATTTTCTGCATACGTCACAAGTATTTCAAATTGTTATAACTGTCGTTGTTTAGTTGGAGGGTTTGTTGAGTTGTTTACGATCACGCTGAATCAAGACCGGTCAATTGCAGTTATTATCGATATCGAGTTTCCACTCACGCCTACACTTTATCGAGATCTTATTTTTGTATCGAATCCTGGAGCAGCAACGCTTTTGGTCACCAGCCTCCCAAAAACGTTGGTGTAAAGCGACGTTCATCCCTGATTTCGTCCCTTTCGACGCTTACGTATTGACAAATTCAGACTGAATTTTAAATTATTTATTTTTTATGGAGTTTATCGAAAGAGATTATCGGGAGCCGAAGCGGCACGCGCCTCCTTAATATTATCACCTGAGGAAACGTACGACGTCTCGGCTGTAGTTATATAAACGAGGACAAATTTAAGATTAAGGTTTAAAAGGTATAATTACAAATGTTCTATGAAATTTATGCTATAATGTCAACTATATTTTGTCAGATTACTATCGTATAAGAGAATGTTATGTATTAAATCATTAATGTACTGAATTTATCTGAATTAGAATAGTGTAATGTAACTAATTGTATGTATACAGCATACCAGTTGTTATTTTGTCTTTTAATCCTGTCCCAACATCCTGCGTGGCGCCCTCTTCTCCCTAGAAAAATTCAAACTGCAATAAGTGACACTCTGGAGGTCCTGACTTTTGATTTTCTTTTCTATTGTTGGCTTTTTGACGCATTCTCAGTTGCTTGAGAACACTTTTACAATGTTTTTTAGTTCACACATTTTTGTTTCCTCACCACAAACTTGAAATTGAGAACAGGTAACGCTAAATTTTGTTTTAGAGTTTTGAAATTTGATAATTTATTAAACACTGTGGTTAAAGTGCCGTCGAACGGCTTTCCATTAAGTGCCGTTAATGCGCGCGCAACACGCAAGTGATGTCATCACAGGACCCGAGACAGTAGAAAGATCGAACACGCATCGACCAGCGAGGTCGATAGAGCCGTGGAAAACAGTAGACAGCCTTCGGATTCAAGTCCTCGTTCAAACGATAGTTTTTTGGGAAAAAGAAGTTCTACGCAAGATCAGTTCAGGACCCTGTAATTTTTTTTAAAGCATGATAAAAAATTACCACGTGAAAAGAACTTTTCTAATCTTTTTTCTTGCCCTAACACACTAAAGTGCCGTCATATTATGAATTAACGGCTCTTTAACAGGAAGCCGTTTGACGGCACTTTAACGCCAGCGTTTATTAAATGTAATAAATTTGGATATTTTCTCTCATAATTTTGTATAACTCAAACACAAATTAATTTGATGTATCTTGTGATACCGTTTAACCAGAGAAAAATCGTGAACCTGATCCCGTCAGCGCCGGGACCTTCGGGTCCAGCCGGCGGATCTCTTCGCACTGATCCAACAGTCCACCTAATCTCTCTTTGTTAAACCTTCGTACCAACCGTCCTCTCAATGATTGTAACACTTGATTCAATATCGTCACGACCATCATTTTGTAAGCAAAACTCAAATATAGCCTCAAAAAAATATTTGTTTTGAAAGACGCTTAATTGCGACACTTAATTCCAACAAAATTACAGCTTGTTTACAAAATTTCTTATCTTTTGTTGCAACACGATTGAATCATCGCTGTTTCGCACACACAAATAACCAGTAATTTATATCGCCAAATTACATGACCAAAAACGATAAAGGCAAAATTACCTAATTTTTTTCCGTTCGCTCCAAATTTCCTGTTTTTCTTTGTGCGACGTACGTAACCTACCTAGCGAAGGCATTAAATCCCGAAGCGAATTCCCGTCGGAATAATAATTTTAAAAGTAAACTGGAGCTTACTGTGCGGCTCTTCTCTGTAAATAACGAGCTTCGTTCAGCACTAAATCCATTCGAATGCGCCAGCAACTCGCCACCCACACCGGAACTTCAAAGGGAAGAACAACAAATAAAATTATTTTGGTCAATTGAAAACTTTGATCTCCCCAAACGGTCGCACCGAATCTGAAGATTCAAATCGGGCCGCATACGGTCCATCATATGGTCCACATCATCGCCATCGGACGCTGTTGGCTGACAGAGACGCGTCTCAGGCTTGGCTAGCATAAACGCAGCTTTGTCACGGAAGCCATTGCTTATACAGTTGGGGGAGATCAGGAACAGACCCAAAATTATTGTACAGCGAATTTGGAACCTTAGTCACAGTTCTGAGGATCACTTAGTGAACCAATTAAAATTATCAAATTAATCGGACAATGTTGGCCCAGGCAGTAATCGTCGAGTTTTGGGAAACAACGTGTAGATGGAGTCAAAAGTAGGTGTGCTTTTTTGAAAATAGTCGTACAAATAGAAATTTAGATCCATTTTCTTCTACTACCCGTTTTTTTCTTCTGAAACTTTTCTATTATTTTTTAGGAACCTCAACTAGGCTACGACCGATGCTCCTAAATTCCGTTTGAAAGTATAGAATGACATATTTTGGATCTTTAGATCTTTACAACCTTAATCCTCTAGCACGTAAAGTAATAAAGTGTCCAGATCTTTTTGGATTATGCGCTGGAAGAGCTCTGCAAAATTAATCCTCCTGATTATCCCCGATTTCTATGCCGATCCCGTCCCCTCTTTGTTTACCGCCAGCCCTTGAACAAAAGCGGAACTCTCCGGTCATCCGCGACCGAGAGCCATCCGCGACCAAGCCGTCGTCGTCTCCGCAAAAAGTCCAAGTCCGGCGACGCACGACGTCGTCGTCGCAATCGATCTCCAACACCGATTCCTCGTCACTTTCGTTCCAAATCGCGACCAGCAGGACCCCGAACGCACCGCATCCAACAATGACTCCTGCTGATAACATAATAACGGTGCCGTAGTCATGGCGACGCGAGAACAGATCTCCAACTACACTGCGAGTGCGTCAAAGCAGCGATTTGAGCCAAAGAGTACACACACCCTTCCAGTTTATAACGTCGGGAGTTTGGCGCTAAAACGTCATTGTGTTGTTAGCTTTGTGCTTACAGTTCGGGAGAGGTTTTTCTTTTTCCACCCCGACAAGATGGGACGACGCATCTAAGGTGTAAGTCGAAAAAAAATTTTTTTTTTGGGCGCCAATTTTTTCAAGCGGCGCCTTTGTTGGGTTGGTTGGGATAAAAGCGTCGAACGAAAACAGTCGGGTTTTTGTGGGCGGAATGTGCACATGTGTTCGCGCGAGATTTACGCTTCTTTCATGCACCGGAAGTGACAGATTAGAGATTCCTTGATAGGCCGCGAACCCTTTTCGATGTCGCCCCAATTACGCTCGTGACTTTCAAGGTAAGAGGCCCAAAAGTGAGAGAAATTTTCGAAATTTCCTGTCGCCAGAAGTCCAGAACTCTTAATTCAGTTTTAAATGTGCAACCCTTAAATTTTTGGTTGACGCGAATTTTTGGTCGAAAAAATTGGGTGGTTGTGGGTACCTGTCGAGAATCCCCCAACCGACCAGATGCCTTCTTAATTATTGTAATTGCAGTTTTGGCCTTTCATTTCCGTTTGATAATAAGTCGTGAGAAGATTCGACTTCGCCTATTCTGTTACTCATCAACTAAGAATAGCTGAGGCCGCAAGGTTCCCAGCCAACAGCCGCCGTAATCGAAAAATGTTCAGTAAAGGTGGAAACTGCTATCGGAGTCATTAAGGCCCAATTGGCCTGGAGCACGTCCGCAATTGGTGCGCCGCGAGAGGAAACCAGCTTTGGTCCGAGTTTTTGTTGTGCAATTGCAGTCCCGAAACGGAACGCAAAGGGGCAACGAACTTGCCGGCGCGGTTTGGGGGTGAGAAGCGGCAACGCCTCCCCCTCCCCGCTGCGACCGCCCAAATTACCGTTGTTTTCGTTACGTTTTTCCGGTGTTAATAATTAATGGCAATGAAACCGGCGAAATCGTCTACGTCGACTTCCGAAATTAGGAGCGTGGAAACGGGGATGGAGCGGAGCCGCAAATCGGACGAGTTTGTTGGGAAAATTCCGAAGAGGCGGGAAATTGGGAAAAGTCGCAATTTGCCGAATCGTCGCTGCACGATGTGTAAACGCGCTAAGTTTCCCGGGCGAGTGCCACGCCCTTTACTTGATTCTCCTGCGGGACCGGGAACCGTACATCAGGACCGGGGGATCATCCGCTGCGAGCTCGCGTCGCCAAGTTGTTTGCAGTTGGATCGGGTCGCGGACGCCAAACAAAACACTTGGATGGGGGGATCAATTTTCTAACCAGTCATACACACACAAAAATTCCAGGGTAAAAGATAATTACGTAAATTCCTCCAGTTTTCGCTTTGCGTCACCAGGTTAGGGAACGAGAGGTTATTGTTGGCCCTTATGCCTTACCCATTATTCTTCTGAGGGCTCATAAAGCCTGCCTAGCTCCAGTAGTCACCTTTTCTAATACACAAATTTTGAAACCAAATATCTTTATTGCTCGCCAGCATTGACCGAATTTTTTCGGGTCGTATTTAACAGTCTTACAAATTTACCCAATATTTTCATACAAAAAAATACTTTTATTTCCCAAAAATACCAAATGCTCACCAAAATTAAGAAAATACATAATCTTAAAGCGACAACCAAATATTGACATAATGCTGGCCTCTTATATATTTTGTTCGCCAAAATAACTTTTGTTGACCATAAATACTAAATGTTCACCAAATTTTATTCCTCATTTAATTCTAACATAATACCCAGATATTTAATTTTCGACAGTGTCTTATATTATTTAGCAGTTAAAAACACTATTTGTTGATCAAAAATACACAAGCAATAAAATGTTGTGCAAATGGTAAATAATTTTATGCAAAATTATAGATGTAGATGTGCTAGGGCAAGGAAAATAAGAGTAAAAATAGAAGTGGTTTGCACAAAAAAAGATATTAATTTCCGTAATATATAAATACTTTCCTGCGTAATTGGCTTGCATTATGTAAAACGTAAAACTTATTTTAGTGGTAATTTCTAATCGTGCTTTTAAAAAAAAGATTACAGGGCCCTGAACTGACCTTGTACAAAACTTTTTTCGCGTGCCTCTTGGCTGGAAGCGCAAGAGGCAAGGAGAGATGCGCGAGCATATTTCATTTTTGGAGTAATAGAATAATTATTTAACGCACAAATAGTTTTTTTGAGAAACACTAAATATAAACGGATAGCGCGAATATTTATTATGTACAGCACGGACGCGTAACTTGAGCGTTCTAAATTTGGTGAACAATTAGGAAAATTGATAGACATATAGAATTTAAAATGTAAGCAATGATAAAACAAGACGCAGCATAGTTATTTTAGTTCTGATGTATAATAATTTGGATTTTATTTAGATTTTTTGATGCTCATTAAATTTTCTGGTGGACAGTGCAAGGGATGTATGGTTTAATTTGGTCTACATTATATTTGTTCCCAATTTTTTCTGGCCATGGAGTCTTCTACGCCTCTGACTGATTTAATTCGTACATTGGGGTTGATGACGTAGAAGCAAAGATCCGTTGTTCCAACTACATAATGTTCCACGTTGTTCCATAATTTCTTCTAAAAGTTCATCTATCATCAGACACTGCGAAGAGGTAATCCTCTTCCTTCCCCCGTGGCTGCTGACATCTCTTCTTCTTATTAGAGAAATTATTAATAAATCGTCTTGGTGGCACTGACTTTTTAGTGGTGCTCCGCCTGTTCCCATTTTCAGGTGGTTGAGGGTTTTGGGGATCTCTCCATGCGAGTACGGAAGTGGCGGGGGTCGAGCACCCTCATTACTTTCAATGAAAGTCCCGCGAAGTCCTGATTGTTGGCTTCAGGGGTCCAGGTTGAACTAAGTAAAACGTGAAATCCGATAGGAAGTTTTAGGGATGAAAACTGGGAAATTTATAGCATAGTATCCTTATAAATTAAATTTAGGACACGACGACATCCCTTAAGAACGAAGTATCGATGGTTACGAGAACTTCCTTATTAAATTTTAGACCGCGAGCTCGCTTCGGCCAGGTCCCGATACTTTTCAGGAAGTCGCAACTTAAGAAAATTTCAGAGCATCCGTCATCACCGAACCAAGTCGTATTATTTTATTGCGAGACCAAACCCGCCAAGAGCAACAAAAATAATAGTTTTTTTATGCAGTTATTCAACAATTCTTTCCACCAACCGATGAAAAATAACCAAACATAATTTTTTATAGAAGTACTACTTCTATTCTAGTACTACTAGTTTATTATGCAACTCGTCCTTTAGAAAACTTGCGGCTTCGCCGCTCGTTTTTTTCACTTGTACTCGTGCCATACGTTACACGCTCCTTAATGCACTATTACAGTCGATGTTGGAAATTATTGAAGAGCCCCTCAAGAAGTAGAACGCTCTGAATTATTTGGTCCTCACTAAGAACTTGCCAGTGTCGCGCTGTCCTAGATATGATTGTTCTTGTGTCCACAAAAGCTCGCTCGTCCTAATTAGCCCGCTCTATATTCCCTAAGTGGCATTTGCACCCCCTCAAGCCGGCCATGTAACAAGAAACAATAATTGATCGCGTCGGTCGAGTAACATTTGCTCGTTAATTACCCCTCTCTCAGTGAAAAATTAAAACCCAATTAATTCCTCCAAGACTCCGTGAAATTGCCACCGTCAATAATTAACGTCGTTTCCGTTTTATTGCCGAACGCGGTTTATTTTGAAGCGTCGTTCTATTTGTAAGTGTGCGGATTTAATTTTAATTTACGACCGTGCTGCCATTGACATTCACGCCGGGACGTCGCTGTCTTAATTAATTAATCACTATTTTCTTTTTTGTTGTTGATTAACGATGCAACAAGACAGACAATAGGGCTCGTAATAAATTTACTCGGGGCCCGTTTTATCGTGCGGCCAACGTGGCAGGTGTTACGATTGGACTTTACTATACGGCCGTATTTCCCAATAAAGCCGCCTCGAATGCACGACTAACGAAATAAAATCCGGTGAGTTATCGGTCCGGGAGGAAATCGCGATAGTGCAATTCGGATCGTTGTAGTGGCGCATCCGCCATCATCGCCAAACATCCAACTTTTTGCGAGATGGAAAAGTTTTAATTCGTAGATTGAGAGAGGTTTGTTGTTGGAATGTACGCGTTTTATAAGTACGTAGTGTTCGGTTTAATTTATTTAGGTGGGTCTGCTGGGGTATTTTTAGAACTTGTGCTGCAAAAGTTTTGGTGTTCGAGTGGGGCGACTGATGGCGCAATAAAAAAATGATGAGAAAAGGAAAATCGAGACAAAGCACGTATTCATTCAAATGTTGGAAGATCCGGGAATTATTTAAAGCCCCGAAACTCGCGCTTTCGTGGCGGACGGGGGTGGCCGATTCGCTTACGGGTCGAATTAAATTTTTAAAAGCCCATTTCTAGCCAAATTTACGGCGAGAAGGGAAATTATGTTGCAAGGCGTGTTGTTATTTAACCGTATTGCAGGAAGATTAATGGCCGTTTTGGCGGCTATGAACCGTCAGACGGCCAACCAATTTTGCAGCTGAGTTTAAAAAAATTGAATTTTTGCCGCTACGCTCGCTCTGGGATAAGGTCCTTATGTCACAATAAAAGTCTTAAATTTCGTTTGTAGATTTTACAAGCTCCACAGTTAGTCACCAAAGTACCGCGGATCCTTTCCTTAGTACCAAAATCTGGGGACGCAATTTTTGAAAACGTTATTGTCAATTCCACGAGGCATCTGGGAAAAAAAGGATTCGCACAAAGTTTTATTAGAGGTTAACATACTGGAAACCGAAATAAAAAATTTATATTTTGGAAATTTGAAGTCAAGAGAGTGGCGCGCGCCGGGCCTAAAATTTAAAGTTACGCCACTGCGTAGCACCTTCAAGTTTTTGATATTCGATAAAAATCTGACGGTAAACAAGGCCGTCTCGGCAAAATCCATGTGGTAAATTTTTATTTTTAGAGCGCGCTGTTCTATTTCCAACGCCAAACTTTCCGTTTTTCCGCGTTCCATTCCTCGATTTTCGTTCATCTCGTGTTGGATTAATTTTCGGCAAACCCGATAATTACCAGATCATGATCGGATTATTGCCATTTTTCTGGCAGAATCCGTTTCGCTCCGGTTTCGAGCTGCCGGCGCTTTTACTTTTACGACCGCTTTCCATCACCTGCTTGCCCCGGTGCAACAATGCAAGTCCATCGATTTCTCACTCCACCGCCACCATTTCCCCACAGCCCGTCTGATGATACTGTTTAAATAATTTTTCAATTGCCCAAGCATCCGTTACCCGCAAAAATAATTACCGCGACATCGCAATTTCTTCCACCAAAAAAAACTTTTACTTTTTCCAGGGGAACCCCGTCTCGATCCGGACTTCCTCCACTACGGTTGGTGGGCATTCTGAAATCGGCCGCGACGGACGAAGGGGATCGTGTTGAATTCCTGGATGATGGCAACTTGACTTGTTGTTAGCATCATCAGTGTTGTTGTTGTGATTGTCGAGTGGAATTTTCGGTGGTGAGTGCGTGGTTAAAACAGAGACAATTAACTGGGTGCCAGGAACGATGGATAGCAATTCTGTCTCCCCCATGCCGGATATGGCGCCCATCGCCGAATTCGACAAGACGCCCCCCACCCCGCCGGAAGACACGCTCCCGATGGACGACCTCCCGCCGCCCCCGGCCACCGTCACCATCCAGGAGGAAAAGGAGAAAGAGGCGTAAGTGGACACTTCAACCGTTATAATAATTGAGCCTCCTCGTAATTTTCTTAGAGCGAAAAGTCGGCTTTTCAGCCAATATCTACAGGGCGTCCGCAAATTTATTCTTATGAACTCATGAGTTTTTTAAATATCAATTTTTAATACAACTAACTACTTATACTTTTTTTAGTACTGAATTATCTTTTCTTTACTAGAACAATCTAAACCTTGGAGCCATGAAAGAATGATTTTTTTAGGATTTTTGAAGCAGTTAACATAGTTTTATCATAGCCCATTTTTGTCCTATAGCCTGTATTCAATTGAATACATTGTGACTCATGTGTAAAAATTTTATTAATGTCTATAAAATGTTATTTTTTGTAAGTAACTTTTATTTTTTCAAAATTTTATTATTTTGTTGTGAGACTCCGTATGTATATTTTGTCATTTTCTTTAAATAGTTCCTGAATTTTTTTTGAAGAAACTTTGGTGAAGGTCCTCTTTTGTGCTTATTTTTTTTAACTATGATATGACAGTGGAAATTATATCTTAAATGTTGCTATTGATCGATTAGTGGAATTCTCGTTCGATTACAAAAAGGTGATCTTTCAAAAAAATTAGGGCAGACATGAATTAACAAGGGTGCAGGCAATTTTCAATTAATCAATTATTACTCACATTGGCTGTCGATATTCGATGATTGATTTTTAATTATTTATTTTCAGTTAATATTTCATTCCCTTTTTAACGTCTAAAACACGTAAAAATGCTTGGTTTGTTCCTATCTTCTTCAAGAACGCGACTTCTAAACACTCCCTTATTCTCCCGGCGCATCCGCCAATTCAACTCCTTGCCACTTAACACATAGTAGTACTTTTATAACAAAATACTAAAAGTCGTTTTAAGCTCCTCTTCCTCGCATCGAGGTGTTTTTTGTACCTAAACAGGCGGCGCCGTAGCCGCCGCGAGTCGTGATGCATATCAACTTAAATTTCTATGTATAGAAAACGTAACAAGATAAGGCATTTTTTACTTTTGTTGCTAGTTGTTAATTTATCTATCCAGATTACTTTTTAAAATAAAAACCAACGTGTTAATCTCGGTTTAAGCTCCATTTTTTTAACGTTGTATTGGCTCATAGAATACGACTGACACTTTGTAATAAGCTAAAATACATTAGGACTGTAAACATATTAAGACAATTTGTAGAAAAAGATTCCTTGTACGTGTCACCGGGTGTTTCATGAATTTATTAAAAAATCAATGTTTCCTCGCCATTAACTGTATTCACCTAAACATTGTTTGTACACAACAGGTGACCTTTATCTGATCAAGTGAATGACCGAAACCCCAGTTAACGTAAATAACTTCCATTTGCACTTAATTGAAGTTGCTTTCTTCATTGTTCCTCCTTTTAAAAAAAATATATATTTTGAAATTTGTCCTTCAATTAAAAAATGCTGGTTGCGGTTCTAAAAATTATTTCTTTGCCAAAACAATAGGCGAGGAAGAATTTTTTAATTCTAGGCCCTCAGACAAATTTTAGGCACTTACCTGCTTGCCATCCTTGCTTCTCGGAGATTTTTCTGAAACGAAAAGAAACTCATTAGTTGCGTTTTTAAATAGATCACGCTCTCTTTTCACGGAACAACAAATGAGGATAAATAATTAATACCATATCAATCATTTTCACGTTAGGGAAAGTGAGTGGGCGCCACAATTTTCCATTAGTTTTCCCTCGTGGAAAACAGCACACAAGAACATTTTTCGTGCCGTTAAAAACCTGAAAAGTTTCGATCGAAAAACGAAAGTAAGTAAATAATCATGCAAGGTTCGTCGTAGAAACAATAATCCCCGTTTCTTCCGTTTAGAATGCGTGCAATGACGCCGTCTTTTTTTTCTGGTAAATAATGCCGCAAATCATTTAACCCAATTACATGTTATCAAAATCGATAGTGGGTAAAGCGAATTAAACGGAACCAAATTCAATAGAAATTGGAGCAACTATCGAAAACGTGGATCGGTTGTTTGTTTACGGTGCAAAACCAATTTTCTAAATAACCTTTTCACGGTAAAGGGGTCAATCGACCTATTTACGGGGTAAGTTTGACATTAAGATTTTCAAAGCTCCCCAAAGCTCTCAATGGGTTAAGATAAGTTCTCAGTCTTTATATCCAAAAATACAGACCGTTCCGCTTCCCTGACGTAATTTTCTCTCATTTTGAATCACTCCCTAGGTACTGGAGACACTTTTACAACACATGGTGTTTGATAAATTGAGCACCTGGCAAGCAGCAATAAAATTGAGCATAAAAATTGTTTAAATTAATAGTCGTGCAGTCAGTTGACTGTATCTGTACACACAACGCCAATAATAATGGTTGCTATTTCTATTTCGCTACCCCTAATTCAGCATTGCTCTCAGAAGCTGAAATCTGCACGTCACGGGTGGCAACTTCTGTGCCGGCTTTGGGGTAGGTCCGTAAATTTTTTACTGGTTTCGTGTTACGATCGCGTAAAAAACCAGCAGTTCAAAATAGTTTCCTATGTACAACGTGTCGCCGTTTTTATGAATCGACACCGTCGTGCTAGTAGTAATCGGGGGGTTGTTCACGCCCATAGAAAAGTACACACGCAATATTGACATTGACATTCGTATTGTTCGCAGCTCGGAATGTTTCTTTACGGACAACCATTTAATTTGATCGAAAGCTATTTCCGTGATAACACACGGCGACTAATTGACGTCGTTATCAAGATGGGGTTGATATTTTTGATCGCCTCTTGTTTATATTTTGGTCGGTTTTTTGTTGTAACCCTGGTGACGGTTATTGCCACATACAGGCAACTGAGCGACAATCGAACAGTTGTGGTCAGACAAGAAGACGAGGGGCACTCACCCACCCCCGATTGTCCATTGATCGTCACACAAAATGTGCGTAGGAAATAGTAAATAAATAGTAGTAGTAGTATAATAGTAGTAGTACATAGTACTAAATTTACTTTAGTGTTAATAATTTGTGATGCTTGGTGCTTTAGCAATATACAGGATGGTCCAGAATTATTGAGTTGCGACAAATTTCAGCACCATTCTCTACAGGTGTTCAGAAATTTATGTTCAACTTATGTGACCATAAATTTAAAAAAATTATACAAATTAGGGGAGAAATGACTGATGTAGGAGCTACCACCCCCTAAAAGTTGCCTACTTAAACAATTTTTTGGGACTATTTTCGAAGCTATCCCCATCTGTAAAGTTTGATATAATGACGTAACCAAGTCAGCTGCCCAAAAAAGAACAACCTCTCTAATTTTTTATTTTTCTTATCTTGAAAAGTGTAGTGAATCTTTTGCAGGTTTATAGTTGATTTTCAAAAACTGGCAAAAAGGACTTCCCAAGCTCTAACTAGATTTGACCAAATGGTGGTTAGTAAATAAGGAACATCTTGATTATTGAAAGAAAAAAACGCAGGCGTGGCTAGAACTAATTGTTTTAAACGCCATGAGATTGATTAGAAAAACGCTGGAAAAAGGGAAAACTGTAGAAAAAATTATTGAAAATTGTATTGAGGCAGCGTGGAGGACTTCTAATACGCGTCGGTATAGGTGGCTGCCTAACTACCGGCGAAATTTCAATTTTGAATAAATTTTTTGGCGGCTTGAAGGGGTTGTTCCCCCAAAGGGCTGGATTTACGTTGTTGCTATTACTTTTCTATCGCCCAATCCGCCAGACGAGCCGTTAACAGCTAAAGTATCAGCAATGAGCCCTGAATTGGCCTATAATGGTCGTTTGACCGTGATGCAGCGCATACTCGCTCAATTAGCATATAAAAGTAGCTGATTGTTCTTCCTCATTGTCCTAATCCCTCTATTGGCTACATCCTACAGGTCCCACGCTTTATCACGCGATACAACGCACCCGTCCTGATTGTTTCACGATCAGATACCACCGCCCAATCATCCGGAAACCGGACTTTCCCCAAGTGTCGTTATTTCCAGAAGCTTTTGTCAATTTCTTCCGACAAAAGCTCCAGAAATTGGAGCAAAGACCGCGATCGTTGGCGGTTGGTCGGAGAAAAAATTTTGAAAATTACCCAAATTTTTGCGATGAGGCGACCGCCCGCCAGATGGCGCTGCACCAGTTAAAAGCTCATGTTGGGATCGCGCGCAGTCCCGCTCTGCACTTAAAACTGGCAAAGTGGGTTTCTTTCTCTGTCCCCTTCGTCTTGCATTTATTTAGTTTCTCATCACTTGTTGTGCGTGGTGTTTGTGCGCAATCAACTACCTGTTCGCGGTGAGACTTGTAAACAAAGTGCTTTCGAACCGGGAATTTACAAAAATGGCAAAAAACAAAATGCACACGTCCTCGTAAGTAAAACTACCCCTTAATCCTCAATCCACAACTTAATTAATTTCTGGAGCTTTCCCGGGATTAAGTTTTTTGTGACGGGGGGTAAAAAACGCACCAAAAACGCCGAAGAGTCGGGTGTTAAATCTCAATCGTGGTTTTGTTATTTACGTCGCTGGTCGTTGTTATTTCGAAAATAATTTGATGATGCGTCAAGTTGATTGATAGCGCGTTGAGGTCATCCGCAACTGTTGATCGACAGCGAATTTGGCCGGAACAGGTGTAGGAGGGTCAAAAAATGTTCGCAATTAAGGCAATAAATAATAATTCCCGTCGCGACGCCCACCTAAATTGCCCTAATAACCCCCGACTAAGTACGCCACAACAGCCGTGCATCACGCGGGATTAACGGACAACATCTCCACCAAACCGCACGTTAATTGCCACGACTAAACTCTATTTACTCACATTGCCGACTTATTGTTTGGTTTTTTAATATTTACCGAACCAGTCGTTATAATTAACGTTGATGAAGGACAACTCGGGCAAGTTCCTAGAGACGGGGCCGTAAATAATTCTGCACCTCTTAGGTAAATTAGTTCGCGTAATTAATTGAAGGCGCGATCTTTACGCGGCCACCCCTCGGGTCATCAATTTCAGGGTTTGATTATTTTTCTTGCGTTTGTTTTCCTCCTTTCGAGTCGCAAGTAACCGATCGGATAACAGGTTTTGTTTATTTATAATAATTATACAATAGGTTGGCAGGTATTGCAAAAATTTAATAATTGAATGGCACTGGAGGCGGTTGCGCTTTCTACCGGTTCGCGCATTTTTCGCCACCAATTCCATCAGCCCGCCGATGGCCAGATCACAAGTCTTCTCAGCCACGGGCAGCAGCAGGAAAAAAATTCCAAAAATTTGGAATCCATGGCTGCAGCAGAAACGTTGAAAATTTTGTTAATTTTGCGAATAAAAATATTTTACTGCTAAAGTGGATCATAAGGTTCTTCAATCTTTGCTCAAAATTCTTCTAAAGTTTCTTTTTTCAGTCGAGTTCTCTGACACATGTCGCGAGTGATCAAGATTCCAAAAGGCCCAAAGTTGTCCAGCAAGCTCTAAAAAATTCTGAAATATTTTGCTGCCTCGGTGGAGCCCAATAGTTTCTTTTTCAGCCCTCTAACAGCACGTCGCGAATGTCAAGAAATCTAATTCTGTTGATGACGAAAGTAAAAGCATTTTTATTTAAAAATAAATGTACCAAATATTTCTAGTTAAAACTTGAAAAAAACAGCGTTAACTCTCACCAAGTACCTGCTTAGCGTCGTTCTATTTTTGCACACTCTGTACAAATTACCGGTGACAATACCTTGAACACGAGACCTTCCGCTCAATTATTCTAATCTTGCATGTTCGACGCCGACGTCGTCAATCCAGATCCGGCCCCCTTTTCCGTTTAAAACCCAGCAGCCTCCAACCCGATTTTCATCTCCAATCTCCGGTGATCGTCCGGAACTGTCACGAGACCTCGAGATCTTATCTGCGAGATCCGTGTCTCTTTGTCAGCATCCGCGCATCCGTGACATAGAATTCACAGAAACCCAGACATCTTTTTGTCGCACAGACTGTCTCAATTACATCTAATTATCGCCATCACCGCAACGGCCATTCATCCAACAACTCCCCTCAAAACGAAATGGTGACGGAAATTCGGGAAGACGGCACTTCCTGTTCCCATTTTCCCCAATTATCTGACGATCATCGCTAAATCGATGGATTAGCGAGCACGTTCGTAATGAACAATCAACAATGGTTTACATGAGTAGTTGATGTTGGCACTTCCGCCGAGTTTAATTAGACGGTTAATTGCCGCGAAGAGGGCTCGGAATTATGACGCCATGATAGCTCGCTAGCCAGGAAATTGAAGTAGGGTTTTTGTACGGGTTTTAGACGAGTTTCAGTAGGTCAAACACCGCGCTTAATTAGAGCCAGTTCACTCACTCGTCAGTTCCTGTTGGAAACCGAGTCAAGAGGCGCGCGGCGAGCCGATGGCCGCGGCAGGGGAGGCTCGCCACCAATGGCCGCTGGCGGAGAGGCTGCACCGTATAATTTCGTCAACTACACCCCCAAACCCCAATAACAACTAAATTGTACGTCCAGATTTTCAATTCAGTTTGCAGTAGAATCTAGGCCCCTACGAAATTCTCTTATCAAAAATTGTAGCTAAGCCTCCCGGTTTTCAGGGTTGAGGTACGGAAGGTTCCCGACCGTGGGGATGTTGCTGAAAATTTGGGCCGCCAGGAAGTGTCGTTTCGGCAACCGGCGGGCGGTGCCGCCGGCTGTCTCACCTTACCCAGTGCCAATTCCTGAAATAGCTCCTCGTTGATGCGTTTTTGGCTCTAACCTAGGCCGTTTAGCTGGCGTCATGAACTTAATTACATTCGAAACAGGTCGGCTTGGAATTTTATGGTGCTCACCTCAACAATATTTGCACGTACCTAACTATACCTCATCCATGGTAGCGAGACCTTGAGGATCTATGTCGACATGTCACGATTTAACGTGTTAATTGCTCTGGGTTACTTCTTGTTATCGAAAACCAGTCGAAATTTTTCGTTGTGTCTTATGCAACGCTATTATCTTTCGAAACCTGTTGCACTTTGCGCTTTCCGTTAAATCCTGTTGACCCGGCTCAACGCCCACTTGTAAACGGATTAATTACGATGCAAATGTTGGGAATTATGTAACGTAAAAATAATAATAAAGCGAAAATGGAGGTGATAAACAGGATGTGAC
Source organism: Schizotus pectinicornis (assembly GCA_951805265.1). Classification (NCBI taxonomy): domain Eukaryota; kingdom Metazoa; phylum Arthropoda; class Insecta; order Coleoptera; family Pyrochroidae; genus Schizotus; species Schizotus pectinicornis. The sequence goes on from OX638207.1 coordinate 5,792,065, forward strand.
TAAGTTTCTCTATTAGTGACTGAAAATAATGGTGGCAATTTGTGGAAAATGCGGTGAGACTTAACAAAACTGTTGAATTGCTTGGGGCCTCACCAACAGCTAATGGAACGGGGGAAAAAAAAATTAATAAGTGATATGTGTAATTTAGTGCGACGCGCAACTTGAATCTAAATTGCCTGCACAGTTACTTGACGAAATTCGTGAGCAATGACCTTAACCGGATTGATTCAACATCGAATTCCGAAGAAAATTTCCCGATTTCAGCTTCCTGCCAATCGTGTCAATCCCGTCTAATGCGCAGTTGCACCTGGATAACGGCCCTTCTGGCCTGCGGCGCGCCAGATTCCGCGCCAGACTTGCTCAACTCTATGTAAATTTATTTAAAGCCGATATGTGAACAAACAATTAACCACGAGGCTTTGCACAACAACAAAACGGTAATCATTCACGTTACACAAGGAGCTTGCAACTTGCGAGTGTTAGAGGGGCGCGTCATCATCCCGATGACGGAGTTCATGATGAGGGTGTTCTTTATGGAGTCAACAACCGTCTCGAGCATCTGCAAAGGACCCGAAGCAGACTTAACAACTCCACCAGGAGGTTATGATAAATTTGCGCATAGCACATTGTGAAAAACGCATTTTGTGGGCTATGCGCATAATGCGAAATGACGATTGACGACTGTAAGAGAATTGATCAACATCCCTAAAAAGTGCGGACCAAACGGAGCCGGTCGCGAATCTTCCTCACATACTACAGGTGCGTACGTCGTGGGGCGAGGGGCCGCGGTCGGTGATTTCCTCTTCGTCTTTACTACAGCCTGTTTATGGTATGTTGACCATCTTGGTCGTTTTGTAGTAGTAACGCATGGGCGATGCGGCTGCGGTTTCGTCTCTGCTCAGCGTGGGTTCATTGTGTAACCGAAACTCGCCCAACAACCTCTCCTGCGTGGTTCTTGCATTTCCTCAGTCGGCCACGCGTTCAACTTTGATTGCGTAATGGACTTTGATGTAGATAATTGAAATTGTTTGTCGAGCCGACGTCGTCTGGGGAAACGGAAAATGGAACTTGAGCAACGTTTTCAATTAGGCGAAGTGAAGCTGGGAAATATGAGCAAAACTCCGGGGAGACCGACTGCGTCAAGTTAATTTACGTAATATCCTTGCGCAACGTGAATCCAGAAGTAAAAGTGGTCCTTTCGCATAATTAATTTCCAAAAAAGTGATCTGCCGCCTGATTACCTCGACCAAACGGAATTAAATATTTGTTTTAAACGAGAGGAATTTGAGAGTTTGCTGATACGTTTTATCATCCGTAAAGGCTCCGGAGAGAAAGGAAAGCGGAGTGTTAAATTGCATTATGGTTAATAATGACATGATTAAGCACTAACAGCATGCTGCATCCAAGTACTTACTTTCCAAGTAGTCTGTGTTTATCTCATAATGGCTAAATTTGTGATAGTTCTAATCCTTACGGTCACAGCTTCTTTGATTGACATCAATTATCAGCAGCTCGCTGGAACGTGCGGCTATCTATCATTGCTTCTTATCAACTGTAGAAATTTTTCCCCAGTTGGGTTGGACACTATAGCTACTTGTTTTTTCTACTTCTGTGGTAGTCTTTATTTTCTGTAAAAAATCTATCAATAATTCCGGAATTTTTGACAGGGCATTTGAAAATCGTCAAGATCCGAGTTTGGTTCTATTTTTTGAGCTTCTCTGGTCTCTGGGTTTGGGACGTGTAGAAAATGTTTCAGGAGCAAGAGCCCCGTGGAACGTCTGTCTGTAGATGTTTTTTAGAAATAGTTCCCCGCTTTTGAAGGATGCTTTGTCTTCCGCCTGTCAGATTTACGACGGCGTTGCATTAGAAAGCTCCGAGATCGTCCCGATAATCGTGCCGTTAACATTTAACGTTTGAATAGGTAAAAATCGCGATAAAATTTCCCACAGCGCGCGAGATGAATGGGATGATGAACATCTATCTCTTGTAGGCGGCGGCTTCCATCCCATCTGGTAAAGTGCGTGCATTATTTAAGCGGTTGTGATGCGAGCCAAGTTTGCAACACAACAGCCACAACAGTTGACATGACAGCGGCAGCGAAGCCGTTTAACTAAATAATTCGCAATGAATGAATAAATAGTCGGTTAAATGAGCGTGTGAAAGGGTACGCTAGGAACGGTGCGCGCACTAATTAACGTACGCGCACGCCGCACGCGAATCGTGCTTTTATGACTCGGGACTCTACCGACTGGACTTTTCGAGGCTTTCAATTCGTTAAGATCGTTAGTTAAGTGAAAAAAGTTCTCGGAAACATTGCCGGAGTAGTTCAGATCGAGTGTCGTTGACCCGCGCAAACACTGCTCTGTATCAATGGCTCTCGTTTACACTCCATTGGACAAAAGCGAAGATCCGAAGAGTCTCTCGAGAGGCGGCTTTTTCAGGAAATTCGCTCGATTTTTAGACGGAACAAATCCGGTCGCCGGCTTTATTGCCCCCATCACTTAACGACGCCTCTGTATTTATTAAGGAAATTGAAAACGTAACCTGTCTGCTGAAGGCTGATGGGAAAGAGTTCGATTTGATCTGTCCACGGTGCATCCTGAGAATTGCATCTGAAACTTGATCGGCGGTTTTTGTTAATTTAACCGTAATTCGCCATGCAGTTGCTGCTTCGATAGTCTAATGGACGGGCTAAAATTAGACGGCTAGAGAAAGGTCGGGACCTGCATTGACGGACTCTCCTTGACGTTCATTGCATTCATTCTGCAAGATAATTGTCAAACGTTGAACTGAAACTACAACGCAATTTGGGGCTGGAAAATCCTGAGCCCTCGATTTTTTCTGCCAATTTATTTATTTCGGGAACAAATATAATGTACACCAAATTAACCATACATCCCTTGCACTGTCCACCAGAAAATTTAATGAGCATCAAAAAATCTAAATAAAACCCAAATTATTATACATCAGAAAATGAAAACATCATGACTAAAATAAACATGCTGCGTATTGTTTTACCATTCCTTACATTTTAAATTCTATATGTCTATCAATTTTACTAAATGTTCACCAAATTTAAAACGTTCAAGTTAAGCGTCCGTGCTGTACACAATAAATATTCGCGCTACCCATTTATATTTAGTGTTTCTCAAAAAAACTATTTGTGCGTCAAATAATTATTTTATTACTCCAAAAATGAAATATGCTTGCGCATCTCTCCTTGCCGCTTGCGCTTCCAGACAAGAGGCACGCGAAAAAAGTTTTGTACAAGGTCAGTTTAGGACCCTGTATTTTTTTTTTAAAGCACGATTAGAAGCTACCACTAAAAGAAGTTTTACGTTTTTCATAATGCAAGCCATTTACAGCAAAGCATTTATATATTACGGAAATCAATATCTTTTTTTTTGCAAACCACTTCTATTTTTACTTTTATTTTCCTTGCCCTAGCACATCTACATCTATAATTTTGCATAAAATTATTTACCATTTGCACAACATTTTATTGCTTGTGTATTTTTGATCAACAAATAGTATTTTTAAGTGCTAAATAATATAAGACACTGTCGAAAATTAAATATCTAGGTATTATGTTAGAATTAAATGCGGAATAAAATTTGGTGAACATTTAGTATTTATGGTCAACAAAAGTTATTTTGGCGGACAAAATATATAAGAGGCCAGCATTACGTCAATATTTGGTTGTCGCTTTAAGATTATGTATTTTCTTAATTTTGGTGAGCGTTTAGTATTTTTGGGAAATAAAAGTATTTTTTTGTATGAAAATATTGGGCTAATTTGGTAGACTGTTACTTACGACCCATTTATTTCTTGCAACTACAACCTCTTTCACTGTTTTAATCCAAGTAGTCCACCCCGAATGTCTTGGAGAGCTTCCATTCCATGGATCGCTGTTTCGTCCCTGACCATTATTTATGGTAACAGCAGCATCTTCCTCAAAACGAGTGCAAATGGAACGTAAGGTTTCCACCCTTCTATTAATATTTAGTCATTTTGAGGTCCATTTGGGATAATATTATATTCTGGATGTAAACACAAAAATTGATCTTTTAGATCTCTGACTCAACACAATCATGAACTGATATCGGTATACCGCTTAGAAGCGACAAGAATGCGCTTCTAAGCAGAGACGGCATACTTCTCCCCTCCCAGTGATAAACTCAGCATTAAAACGATTCGCCCTATTATCTAAAACGCTTTTTTAGAACAATCATTCATCTCTTGCGGTTTTTAAATATTAGGACGTAGACTTGAGGCTGAGGCGCAATTGGAAACAGGTCTATTAGTATCGCATTAACTTTTATTAAAACCCTCCAATATATCTTCATTAGGTGCAGGCCCAAAATGGCTTTCCCTGGGGAAACCTGTGCTTAATGACCCTTTGCTGGCTCAGTTCGGAGAGCTTTGCTATAATTGATGGCCATTGAATAAGGCAAAAGGCCCAACAGATATGACCCTTGCGATTTCCGAGGTTTTCTCGCTGTGGCAATGACCAATTTGCGTCACATTATTACAGTTAAATTTTTGTGATTGTTTACAACAAAAAATAATCGAAGAAAAATTCAATGAAACAGTGTCGCAAAGTGCAGAAATCGCCTTGGCTCGGTTTCGTCGTGTCAATGTCCCTCTTTCACGGTCGATTATGCCTGAAAACACCTAATTACCGTCTCACTGAACCGCGAACGACACAATGTTGGAAAATATTGTTTTATTAAGTATTTAATTCGGAGAGAAAGCCCATCGTGGTAAAACGGTTGAAAACGCACAATTTTGCCATTATCGTTTCACTTTCCTCCAGAAGTTACAATGCAACTTCGATACCATTGCGGCCGGCCGCATCACCAATGAACGGGAAAGCGTCACGAGTTCGAACGGAAGAGGAACCATTAAATCGCTAATAACAGATGGGCAACGGACCAACACGCCACTTTTCTATGTTACTTGGTCAACAAAAAATCCGACAATTGTTGCCACTTTCGCCCGAAAACCCAAATCGGGCAAGTAACCAGGCTAATTGCTCGCACTAGAGATTCGCCTATTTCGAGATCCACCAGCTGGCACCGACAGCGAATTTCGTGCCAGAGCAGTGGCGTCACATCTGATCAAAACCAATATTTTCCAGTCAATTTCGTAATTTTGCGGGTGATTTGTTATTATTATTATTACGGTTGCGATTTCGTTAAAACAATAACGATTTCATAACTCCTTATTTCACTGAGCCGCCTTATTTACATCGAATTTAGTCAAAGAGGACCATTGCCGACGTAACTTGACGTTTTTGTCAAATATCAAATTCGTTTCAATTTCGTAAATATTGGCGCTAAATGCATTTTGCAGTTGGAATTGAGCGCAACCGATTGACGCTGCTCCGCCCATTTATGCCAGACGTAAATCGAGTTGAAATTGATCCATAAGTCTCCTCGAGCCGATCCGCCCCGTCTAATTAGTAATGGACCATTTCCGAATTTGGGTAAATGGCGGAGGCGCCAACTCTCTTGGTCAACAACGACTTCCTAGTTGCGCCGCTGTTTGTGCCAGTTCGGTAGCTCGATCGAAACCTGGCTCTCATCACGAACTTGAACTTGTTTTATGATTGTCAGCTGTTAGATCTCCATGTCGAACAATAAACAAACAAGTTTCAAATGTTATACTTGACTTGAACGCGATACTATCGTTTTTCGTTTAATTGGTCGACCCGCCAATCCTATTAAGTGTCACGTTGCAGGATGTTGGTCTAATCACGATTCGTTCTTTTTCAGGCACCGACACTACGAAGAGGAGAACGAATGGGGATGCGGCAGTTGGTTGGAGTACACGTTAGTGGTAGTTTTGGCCAGTATACTACTGCTCGGATCTTTGGCTCTGACGTTATTCTGGGTGATCCAGTATCAGGGAGGGTTCGCGTGGAGCGAGGACCCCAAAAGACAGTTCAACTTCCATCCGGTGCTCATGGTGGCCGGATTCATCACGTTCAGCGGTTTCTGTAAGTTGGACGATTGGTACGAAAGGTTTAACAGAGAGAGATTAGGTGAACTGATGGATCAGTGGTATGAGATTCGCCGACGGACCTGGACACGGCGGTCTGGAGGTTCTAGGTTCAAACCCCTGGGCTGACGAGATCAGGTTCACGGCTTTTCTTTGGTTAAACGGTATCAGAAGATTACGCAGAATGATACAGTTAATCTAGTGGTCGTAACGTTTAAGGAACAAATTTTTGTGCCAGTTTTTGCCGGTTCACACCATTAAAGACCATTGTTGGGTCGGATCGCAATCGCGTTCGGGACTTTTTCTAATTGTTGGCCGAAGATGCCGTTACGAATCGATTCCATAAGCACCACCATCTTGCCAGGGTACGATGACTCCGTGGCGGAGAGACACTTCCGAAGTCGAGATGCGTTGCCCGACTTACCCTCAACTTTCAGCAAATATGGGGTTTGAATTCTATACAAGCAGCAACTTAAGTACAATAGGTGCCAAAATTACTGTCCTCCAGTCATTTCTTCAATTAAACTGTTTTATGGTACAGCGAAAGAAATTGTCCTAACGCAGAGTGTGATAAGCTTACTACCCTCAATGGCTAAAAATGGCTGCTAAAAATTACTGGCAAATTGGACACTAATTTTTGCAAGACTGGACATTTTCAAAGTCCCTTACTGTACTTTTTTATTAAAAAAGCATATTCGACTAGTACATCACTTATTTTAGTTGTATGGCCCTGCTGACTTTTTTTGGGTCGTATTTAACAGTCTACCAAATTTATCCAATATTTTCATACAAAGAAATACTTTCATTATTCAAAAATACTTACTAAATGCTAACCAAAATTAAGAAAATACATAATATTAAAGCGACAACCAAATATTGACATAATGCTGACCTCTTATATATTTTGTTCTCCAAAATAACTTTCGTTGACCATAAATATTAAATGTTCACCAAATTTTATTCCGCATTTAATTCTAACATAATACCCAGATATTTAATTTTCGACAGTGTCTTATACTATTTAGCAGTTAAAAATACTATTTGTTGATCAAAAATACAAAAGCAATAAAATGTTGTGCAAATGATAAATAATTTTATGAAAAATTATAGACGTAGATGTGCTAGGACAAGGAAAATAAGAGTAAAAATAGAAGTGGTTTGCACAAAAAAAGATATTGATTTCCGTAATATGTATATAAATGCTTTGCTGTAAATGGCTTGCATTATGTAAAACGTAAAACTTCTTTTAGTGGTAATTTCTAATCGTGCTTTAAAAAAAAATACAGGGCTCTGAACTGACCTTGTACAAAACTTTTTTTGCGTGCCTCTTGTCTGGAAGCGCAAGCGGCAGGGAGAGATGCGGGAGCATATTTTATTTTTAGAGGAATAGAATAATTATTTGACGCACAAATAGTTTTTTTGAGAAACACTAAATATAAATGGATAGCGCCAATATTTATCATGTACAGTACGGACGCGTAACTTGAGCGTTCTAAATTTGGTGAAATTTAGTAAAATTGATAGACAGATAGAATTTAAAATGTAAGCAATGGTAAAACAATACGCAGCATAGTTATTTTAGTGATGATGTTCTTATTTTCTGATGTATAATAATTTGGGTTTTATTTAGATTTTTTGATGCTCATTAAATTTTCTGGTGGACAGTGCAAGGAATGTATGGTTTAATTTGGTGTACATTATATTTCTTCCCCTTTTTTTGGTGAAATGGAGCCAAATCTGGTTGTTTGACTGAAAATAACGGTGCCGATGGGAACGGGAGATTCGGTGCTTTCTTCTTCGCTCCGCTCCACCGGGATCGTGGGACGTGAAAGGCGGTGATCTGTTGCGGAGGAACGAAAGCGATAAGTGCATTATGCAACGCGCCCACTTGATGAGACGAGAAATTTCACACCGCAATGACTGCACCTATAAAAAAAATTACAGAGGTTTATCTAGCGGTTGCGGGTGCTGAAGGGTGACACTGATGGGAAAAGTAAATATAGCCGCCCCCGTATGGTGGAGTTTATGACGGGGGTGCAACACGACTTGTAATCACTGTTTTACCGGGCACTTATTTCGTTTTACGCCACCGTTAAGGTGAGAGGCGTAAGTGCAAACTCACCCCTCAAACTGATCATTAATTATTTGCGGGGTGTCTCCTAAAGTTCCAGAGGACTCGACACTGCTTCAACTAACGTAATTTATGGACGTTCTAAAATGGCGTTTATGAATTTCGAGCACGTAACTCGTGAAACGGCCACTTGTCCGCTACGAAATTTCAGGTCGCAGGCGGCCACTCCCCACGAGTCTCTCCCTCAACTGACACTTTTTCCCTTAAAAATTCTGTAGCAAATTTTTTTCATTTCTGTTTACGGCACTTGTCGCTCTTTATTGCGCTTATGCTACTTATCAATTTGAAAGCTAACCACCTGTTTAGTTGTGTACCACTGTACTCAGTCAGTGGCATTGACTTGCAGAAAATCTTGTGGTTAAAGTTGACCGCCTGTCTCGATATGTCTTAATTAACCTCACGACAACTTGATCCGCTTCAATATTTGAACGCTAGTTTCTGTAGCCACTTCCTCGTCAAGCCACACTGTTATTAAGTAGCCTGTTCAGTAGACGTTAGGCGCGTCTGCAAATATCTCCAAAAGTTTTTATTCGATTTTAATGCGGTTTTCACCAGTGATTAAAGTAAAAAATAAGGAATGGCGGATGCCTATTGTTTTGAAGAAAAAACGTATTTTTATTTTATAAGTAGGTATCGTTAATTCGGATGACATCCTCTAAAAACCACTATATTATCATACTCACAGGATTCTGAAAGTTTTAATTATGAAACGTTCAATTTGTGTGGACACCCTGTATTGAGATGTACTAAAATTACAGAGTTTATTAGTTTCGCAGTCACACAAGGCGTTACAACTTAATTTTCTAATTTGCTCGCAAAATCAGTTGAGCCCTTACTTATGGACCAGCCTGTATAAAGAGTAATTTACACCATTCCGCTATTTCAGTTTCTCCGTAAAATTAGTGATTATAAAAACCACAACAATTACAGCAATTGCTAGATCGTTGTAACTACAACATGTTTGTTTCTAGTCTAGTTGTTATTGTTTGTTTTCGGTCAGTTAACTTAATACTTATGTCTCATGTATCTAAACACGCTAGATACCGATTTGAAAGAAATCTAGGACTAAATTCTCATCAATCATATATTTGCTTGAAAATTTATTGTAACGTGAGAGTTATTAAATGTTTCTTTCTAGCTGTGCTCTTGTACCGGATATGTCGGTGTTGCCGGCGAATCTACGTGAAGCTCCTCCACACGGTGTTCCACGCCTTGGCCATCCCCTGCGTGGCCGTCGGTTTCATGGCGGTGTTGGATTCGCACAATCTCGCCCAACCTCCAATTCCCAACTTCTACTCCCTTCACAGCTGGATCGGCTTGGTCACCATGGGTCTCTTCGCCATACAAGTAAGTCATCGGCCTCGCGTCTCCATTGTTTCTACCCCTTTTCAGGAAGGAATTCTTCTGTCTGACCGAACCATCTGCTTCTTGTTCGTCAAACAACCAACCGTTCTGTTTTCCTTTATCTTATTTCACGGCAACGGAACGATGTATCGGGAATGAATGAATCGTGAAATGTTAAATAGAAAACAGGTGGATAAAAGGTGTGTTTGATGGTAAAACGCGCGCTTTGCACGAAAGGGCGTGTTCGCGAGTTTGTGTCCGTTTCACCTTTACAACAGTGTTGCTGTAAAGATACAGTTACTTCAAGGTACTTGGGGGGCCGGAGGCGCTCCGGCGAGCTGCGTTTTGTCATGAAATTGTGTCATATTCATAAGCGCGGTTGGCTGCCAATGGTTCAGTCTGTTCAAGCCAGGAGGGCGTCGGGGCGGAAAATTGCAATAAGCGCCAGGGACTCCTTTGGCATTTTTGGGTTTCACCATTCAGCATCTGTAACGTTAAACTTGTTTAATTGTCACAATTCTATCAAATTTTAAACAAACTTCAGATTTCTAATGTTGGCGAACCAGAAATAATTGGAAGTGATACTGAGTGATGCAGAAACTGACATTTTGAAATCAGTTTCGTATTTAATTGGAGGCACGTATTCGTTTTTCTGATCCCAAAGTGGAAATTGTGCTAATAAAGTTCAATTGACTCATTCCAAGTGCATGTGTGTTATTTTGAATTAGTTCCTGTCCAACGTGAATAATGTTGCGTCACTAATATTGTTCTCTTTGCTATGACCGCAAGTGGGGACGAATTAACAACTGACATCATAATTATTAGTCTTCTAGGAACGAATTATAGGGGACCATTGTTGAGTAAATTATTATAATTTAAAAACTGTAGCGTCTTTGGTTCTTGAATAAGCCTCTTTTTGCTGCAAGGACCCTCAAATTTTTTTGGGGGATTTCTTGTTTTTTTTTGGCCTGACGTCACACTAGCAAAGCGCATTGTATCTAAGTAAGAGTAGCTAATATTATGAGAAAAATTCGTTCCAAGTCCAGCTTCAAAGTCCATCAAAAATTGAAATCGGCAGATGTCGCCCTTGAAACTAACTAGATGACGATGTAGAGGATTATGCAAACAGGAACAAAGCACCGTGGCCCCTTTAGTTGCGCTCCTTCACGTTGAGCTCGCGTTATCAAAAGAATAAATTATGCAATTGAGCAATTGTCCCAATTTGCCATCGCCGTGGGTGTGCAACTAACTTTTCCACCAGCATCAACAATCTCATTATCATGCTCCTCTTCCTGATTCAATTCATCACGTAAAAGTTTCCCGTTATCGCCGCCAATAATAACAAATTTTTTCCTATCCCTCAGTTCGTCGTGGGATTCTTCAGTTTCCTTGTGTTGCTATGCTGTGAAGGGGCAACGGCGGGCTTCCGGGCGGCCCTAGTACCCATCCACGCCTCATTCGGCCTCACGACGTTTATGCTCGCCATCGCCGCCTGTCTCACTGGCCTCATGGAGAAAGCCTGGTTCACTTTAGGGTGAGTATCGCGAAACGACAAATTTCCTCTTACCGGGTCAAGGTTTGTTCTATCCAACTTTCCTCAATTTATTAAGGGTTGCAACAATTAACCAATGTCGTCACGAATTCTTGTTATTGACGTTTTTGTTTCAATAGGCCCAATTACTCTTCTCTCCCGGAAGAAGCCATAATAGTGAACACTATAGGGGTGGTCCTGGTGGCGCTGGCTGTAGTGGCGGGATACATCCTGCAACGGGAGGAATTCCGTTTCAGGGCGCACATCCTGATCCGCTCCGGAGACCTGTGAAGCTTCATCTCGACAACTGTTCCATGATCGCGCCTCAAATTTTTGTATTTTTATAAATTGCGTGTATAGTTTAAGCACCCACAGTTTCGACCAGGCTTCGATGGTGACTGACCCGCTTCGATGAGACCGTCAAAAGAATCCCCTAAAACTTCGTTAGTTCGGATTTTTTGGGGGTCTCAATACTTGCTTCGATGAGACTGTCAAAAAGATCTGAAGAAACTTTAGTTCAGATTTTTTGGGGGTCTCGATACTTTTGCTGAACCCCTTGCATGCCTTGCACGAGCTGCCTCTGTAAATAGCCTCAATGACTACTAACGATTTCAGGGATACTTACTCGGAGTGGAAGGAGCAGGGGATAGTAATGAACTCTCTGGGTATGGTGTTGGTGGCCCTCGGTATTTTAGTATCGTACGCCGTGCGCAGCCCTACCCTCCACGGCGACTCCAAGGTGTGCGTGACTGAAAGGTTGTAGGACAGTGCGCTCTCCAGCGCCAAAGTCTCGGATGTGAACGCCTCACAAGAACCCGAACGCTTCTAACACCAAAGGGTCTAATTTCGATCGACAGACATGATTTTGCATGTGTAAATTGTGTTTGTTCGGTGTAACTCTCGACTGCTGCCCATTCGTAACTTTATACATTTATGCCAAAATAACGTTACTCTCGTACTTTGTAGATCGAAACATTACCATTTTACTAAAATAGCGTCGTAGTGTAGCTAATTACTGTAACGGCGGCGACTTGGGGAGCCACAACTGTACAGAACTGTCGTTGCAACCAAACCCAAAAGATTTGTTGATTCGAAGCTCAAAACTTTAGATGTGAATAGTAATCAAATACTCATAGCTGTGTGTGCTATTTTCTCGTTTAAGACTATTATAGAGCATTTTATAAATATAAGAATTTGTTGAGATATTTATATTCTGATTAAGTTTTAGCGAATACGGAATCACGTGTAGCTTTACTCCATGAAGCAATGTCGGCTCATTGGCATTAACTCGATGTTAAACATATGGACAAATATTGTAACTTAATGTTTAGAGTTGGAAAAACGTTCAGTATCTTCCACTTGCATATTACCGAAGTACAATTCCGTTGATGGACCAATCGAAATTATTTACTAATACCCCTTTTAGCGGGTCAAACTGTAATTTGTTGTTTCTTCTATATTTGTTATATTTATATTTTAATTCCAATATTTTTAAGTATAGTTATGCAATATCATAGAGTATATGACGTGCAAGATAAATGTGTACAATTATTTATAAGTTTTAATAAATGTAACAAAAACCAATTTGAATTTCATTTCGCCGGCTAAGCAACCAACAATACACCGTTGTCACCTTGCCAATTGGTCAAAATTAAAAAATCAAAAACTTTCTTCGCCAAAAAATAGAAAAACACAATTTACAATTATTTTCTGCACTACCAATGGAAATGAGTGGAAACTGCAACATTAAAGAGTTGAGACTTCAAAGCAAGTCACTAACACAAAACAATTCCAATGTGAAGGGAGGAAAGACCAAGGGAGGAAACGTAATAGAAATAAGATAAAGTCGAGTAGGAACAACGATTATTAACAGCCTTCAGAACTCTTATATTCATATAAAATCATCAGAAGCGATCATCACACAAGTGAAGCAAAGAGCAGTTAAAAGCTTATCAATAAGAAAATAACGACAAACTTTTGAGCAAAGACTTTTTAAAGTCACTAAAATAGAAGAAAGGAAAAATGAAGGCAGATTAAAACACTGTTATAAATTAATGGGGCTGGGAGTTTCAAGAAGCGTAAAAAAAGGTAAAAGTACAGCCAGATTATCTGAAAATGAAACACTTGAATCGCTGGTTTGACTGATTTGGCAACATTGTAGACTGCATAGTAAGGTCTGGTAAGATCGAAGGCACCGAGCTTTACCGAACCGACTCGAACGCCGGCACTAAATGACCTTTGCAGTCTACAATGTTGCCAAATCAGTCAAACCAGCGATTTAAGTGTTTCATTTTCAAATAATCTGGCTGTACATGTTGCTATAGTTTATAGGGATCCTTACAAAGTCAAAAGAAAGACAAAGAAACTTATCAATAGGCCAGTAAGTAAAACACTACTTGTTATCAAAAGTTTGTAATCTACTTATTGTCGCAAAAATGACAAGTTTTTAGATCAAATTTCACACAGTGAAAAAAAATTGAGTAAAAGAAACAACTGCAAATGTCACAATGCATACCAATTAAAAACTAAACATTAAAATAATTTTCGCACTGAAACACAACTGAAACTTAATACCTAGAGATACAATGTATAGTAATAAAAGATTTTTACTCCAAATAATTGACTTAGGGTCTGCTTTCCACCTTAAATTTCGTCTATGGCGTGACATTCAATTGTTCTCATCCCACTAGTTCATGCACCTCTAAACAGGGTACTTTCTAACTATTTAAACCTAACTACATTTGTTATAAAAACTCCTAGTAACTATAATTCTCATATGTACAAAAATTTAATATGTAGTAATATAATTTAATTGTTAGAAAGAGAAGAAAAAACGAACTAAAAGAAATCTGCAGAAAACCGAGAATTGGTAATAAATTAGTTAGAGCACAAATATCACAAAGTTTTTACAAATTTGGTTTAACTTCGACTACCATACTCGAGATTCTAGTGAATAGGGGATGAAACATGTCAACCTTCAGATCAGCCCATTGTTCTCTCAGAATTGTTTCAAGCTGTCTTATTTTGTACTTTTCAACTTTATCCACCTTCATTGTAAAGATAAAGAAAGAGTCTGGAACTAGAGGTGAGACCTCATCACACAAAGAGTGAAAAGCCAGTGAAGACAGGCCGTGAACTTCCTCTAAATGTTTAACAATCATCAACCCCTGTTTGATGAGTGGTTCTCGATATTTTGAAAGGACAACTCCATAATCATAGACCACTTCAGGCGAATTTAAGTACTCTGGAGTTACAACGATTGGTGATTCGAGACAGTGACGAATTTTACATTGGATGTATCTCGAAGTTATGTTGAGGAGTCGTTCAACAGTGTCTGCCGCTTTCTCCTCGTACAACCATACAGTAGTCGCAGGTTTCTGAAACTTAATCACATCGTCTGTTCCGCTAGTAAGAACCCACCACAACATGTCACTCTGATTAGGAAACATTTCTCTAACTGCAGAAATAGGAAATCTGTGTTCTGAAACCGGACTAAATACAAATTTAGAGGTGACAGCTGTTAGCATCAGAAATATCGCAAATATTGATATATATAACCAAATCGTGGGCTCCGGATCTGTATTTACGGTAGGCTTTTTCTGGTGATCAAAATCGTTTCTAGCAAAATCCTCAGGTTCATCAAAACAGTTGCAATCATCTAAATTATCGTCTTCATCCTCTGATTCTTCAGTAGTAGGGACATCTTCCCATTCATCCTTTTCTTTTGCTGGCACCGGTGGAGAAGTTTCAGGACCCGCGTGCTCGCCAGCAAACCCCACTTTACTACCATCATCTGCACCTGGATCGGTGGTGACTGGAGAAGCCCCATTGTCGGTAATATCACTCATGTTGTTTCGTAAAAGATGAGCCCCCAATGGCGGTCGACACTTGGGAAAATACGGCGTGCTCGAAGACACGTTCTTCTACCATCAAAAAAGTCGAATTCAAGGTTATGTTCAGATAAGAAGATCAATTAAAAAATCTCACCTCAGACATCCCTTTTCCCAATCCCTGTTTGTACGCGATACGGTACTCACCTCCAATTTAAAAAAATTTCGAAAATCAAATAAGGAACAACCGAAAATTAAGGGAAGAAAGTACAAATAACCTCTCTTTTAAACGTGGGGGATGTAAACAAAACCGACAGCAACAAACTTCACGAACGACGTCTAGCGGCCAAAGAACGAAACTATTCTTTAAAACGCCATTATTTTGGTGACGTCACTTCTAGAGAGGGCAAAAAATACGGTTAGTTAGGTTCTTCGCCCACAGAATACGCTGGCATCAACTTATTATTATTGTTGTAAAAAATTTGACAATAATTGTTGTTACTAGTAACGTTTAAAAATTTACGCCATAGATAAAGTACAAATATTTTTCTTAACAGTAGTATGTCTTTCCAAAGCTCAGAAAGTGTTTTGAAGTATTAAAGCTCTCTATAATTTTTTAATTTTATTGAACCGTCAATTTCCACCGCGAGGTGACGTCCCTGTCAAACAGCGTCTGCGCTGGCGCAGTGTAAATAATTCCAGAATTTTCTAAACCGCTTTCGGCCGCCATCTTGGATTTTGACAACTGACAGGTCAAGTGACAGGACGAAGACTATTGGGGCGCAATCCTGTTATTAGTTATTACTTTGCAGTGCAGTGTTCGTGCTTCAATTGATCCCCGAACGAAAACCGAAACTTTGGCCCCCGAAGTTCTTCGTTCAAGTTTTGCGGTCTTAAAAAAGCTCCAAAATGGGTAAAGGCTTCAATAATTACATGTGCAAGAAGTTCTTCCACCCCGCCTCCAGGGACAACCTGAAGCGGGTGTGGATGGCGGAGCAGAAGGCGGAGGCTTACAAAAAAGCGCAGGAAGAGCTCCGGCAGCAGTACGAGAAAGAGCAGGATTTGCACGACAACAAAGCGATGCTGAGCAAAGACAGCAAGGATAAGCTCAGCATTAGTTTTATGTACGAACCGCCCCCGGGCGCCCGAAAAGAGCGAGAACGCGAGGATAACGAGCCCGAGTACAAGTTCGAGTGGCAACGCAAATACAATGCCCCCAGAGAAAGTTACTGTAAAGGTGACCAGGAAATTAGGGATCAACCGTTCGGGATTCAAGTCAGGAACGTGCGGTGTATCAAGTGCCACAAATGGGGGCACATCAATACCGATAAGGAATGTCCAATGTACAGTTTGTCGACGAGTGTTGCGAGATCGATGGAGTCTGCTTCGATTATGGACCAAAAGTCACTAGTAGACCAAATGCGTGAGGACGGTTTGGTTATCAAGAAGCAATTTCTTAACAGTTCAGGAACTGCCAACTACGACTACTTGGTGAGTGAAGACGGAGTCGAAAATTCTGAAGCAGCGTTCATCAAGGCGTTGACTAAAACCCAGAAGAAAGCCTTGTTGAGGTAAGAACAATTTTTTTAAATTCTTTTTCTTTACTAATTATTCATTTTTAGAAAATTATCGAGGATTGAAAAGAAAATTCATCGCGATAAAAATGGCGAACGACACAGTGATCGCAACGAGGATGATAATCGCAAGGAGAGGAAGTCCAGTGGATTTGTTAAGAAGAGGAGAACTTAATTTTGTATATTATGGTGTAAATACGTATTGTGTGTTTGTTCGAAAATGTTGTAAATATTAATCTATTTGCATTAATGACTTTAAATAAATAGATAAATACATTATTGTTAAACCTACGATTTTTGTTACTTTTTTTCAACAATACAAAAATGGTAATTCTCTAATATCAAATGTGGGCTGACCAGTGTTGCCAATTGTTGAAATCTAGATAACAAATTAAACACCACTTGAAGGTTTTTCCAAAAATATTCATTTAAGAAAATGGTGAGAATACCTTAAATCTACCGGTTTGTAAAACAAGTTACATATGATATCCTTTATTTGTTAGCCATAACAAAAATTTTATTCATCCCCAATTAGGTCGGCGCCAAAGACGGGAACTCCGCTGGTTCCGAGGTTGGTCAGGGCGAAAACGGCCCCTGCAGCTGGTTGTTTCATAATCTGTTCATCGCTCAAATCAACCCTTGAAGTGGTAACGAACAAAACGTCCAGATCCGGACCTCCCCACATAACGGACGTCACACTTTCTGCGGGGATAGCGATTCGTTGCAAAAGTTCTCCAGTAATTGGATTAACTTTGATAACCGATCCGCCTCCATAAAGAGCCACCCATAAGTTATCGTCCTTGTCGATGGTCATACCGTCGGGATCCGCGTTCAAATCATGGTCGTGTAAATCAAAAGCAACTCGTCGATTAGATATCGTTCCTAAAGCGTTATCGTAATCGTATTCGGCAATTTGGAGGGTTGGCGAATCGATGTAGTAAACTTTGTCGTTAGCGCTGTTCCACGCCATTCCGTTACTGATGGTCACCGGAGTGATCATGGGGGTTGAAATTACTCTCTCTTCGCCTGTAGGGTCCCGCTCTATTTTGTAAAGAGTTCCTTGGCCTTCAGCAGCATCCAGGGCCATAGTGCCTACAATTGTTTGTTATTTACGGTTAAATAATTGTTAAATTTTAATTACCGAACCAAACCCTTCCTTCCTTGTCTGCTTTGCCATCGTTCATTCGCGTCGGTTTATCCCCATCAACTGCAGTTAAGTACGCCAACAAATTTTCTGAATTGTTTCTGCCATCCCAGAACAGGCTGTAAACACTTTTGTCAACCCCCACAATAAACGCTTCGGGGTTGTTCTTGGACTGAATAATGGGTGCTACTTCACCACCAACATTTAACGAGTTAATTTCTTTAGTGTCGTAGTTGTATGAGTATATATCGCCCTTATGGATGTCAACATAGAACAACATGTTAGTTCTGCCGTCCCATGTTGGGCATTCGCCATGCTGTACGGGATCAGTGACTTGATACAAGGCAGGGCCATCAAAGTTTATTTGTCTGGAGAAGATGTAAATTATTTTCAATATTCGGTGTGGGTTCTAGTTAACTTACCCTAAAGCCACTAAGGGGGCCAAGACAACAAGAAAAAAGAACAACATTGTGCTAGCGCAACCACTAGAGATGTCTGCTATCTTGCTGATAGCAGAGTTGCTAAGCAAGCATTCTCCACAACTCCACATCTAATTAAAATGTAGTGCAAAGTTTCAAGTGGGCCCTTACGTAATTATATCTCTAATACTTCATCTTTACAACAACAATAGTGTTTCTATTGTTTTCCCAACTATTTGCTTACATGATTCACTATCTTACAAAGATAATTATAAATTCATATTATTATTATTATGTAGATCACACCAAAGAATAAGACAAAGTTGGGTTTTCTATAAATTCTCTATTTTGCCATAAAGTAGGGGTTGCTTCTTCGTCATAGTCAAAATTGTGAAACCAAATTCAAAAATCTACTCAAAATTCAGAGCCTTTTCTATTTAGCCATAAAATAGGGGTCATAGTCAAAATTGTAAAAGCCATATTCAAAAATCTAGGCAAAATTTAGGGTCTTTTCATGACGTAAGATTGGTGTCAGAGAATTTTCTTTAGAGCGACACAGCGATATGTCACCTAAACACGACAGAGTGAGATAGATTTGTTTACTATCGTGCGTTGTCATTCTGTAGCTGTCAAACTTTGTAGACAATTCTTCTAAATAAAAAGACTCCAATTAGCAGGAGCCCAATTATTACCGTAATTTTCCCATGGAGAGAATACCGCGTACCCATGAAGGTACGTCACCAGTTTCCGTTTTAGTTTTTACAACCACAAAATTTTCAGATTTCGAGGCCTTAATCAGGGAAATACAGGCAAAAAGGAGGGAAATTCCAGCAACAACCCCCGCACCCAAGGAAACTGATGCGGGTGTCAGCACTGCCAGCGGCTCTTT
Organism: Schizotus pectinicornis; assembly: GCA_951805265.1. Classification (NCBI taxonomy): domain Eukaryota; kingdom Metazoa; phylum Arthropoda; class Insecta; order Coleoptera; family Pyrochroidae; genus Schizotus; species Schizotus pectinicornis. The sequence goes on from OX638207.1 coordinate 5,810,930, forward strand.
TGGTCGTGAAATTTACGAGAGCGCCAAAGGCAAATATGAGGGTTATTTGACTTCAATAGCAGTGGACGATGATGTGGATGAAGAAGATGAAGATGTGAGATACTTAAAGAAACGAACCGGGTATGGGGCTCCTGTAGCGTTTCTCGACGATGTAGCTCGAGTAAGTTTCGCTCTTTTTGAAATTTTTCCTGATATCCCTAATTTCAGAGCGGTAGAGACTTTGACCCATTTGCTGACAGACGTCGGCCTACTGTCGCCCAGAGAGAAGATGAATACCAGCAGAAGTGGCGGCGGAGAGTTCTTTCACCAGACCGTATTGACCCTTTTGCCGAAGGTGAGCACTAATTATAGAAGTTTTTTAATGATGGGAATATAGGTGTTTCGGTGATGTGGGATAAATGTTACAAAGACGGCGACTTCCAGATTTAGCTGGAAATAAGAGGACGGTTCAGATGTCCACACATCAAGGACGAAGGACCAAAGACAACCCAAAACAAGACAAGGCGTCAAGAAAGGAAAGAAAAGAAATGTACAGGTGAGCTTGTTTATTGTTTGTTTTTAAGTCGGTCCAATTTTGTAATTTTAGGAAATTGGCGAGGCGGGAAGAGAAATTGAAAATGGAAAAGGAGGGAAAACGTGGTCAAAATCAGAAAATTGCGAAGAAAACTGAAGGAAGTGTCATTCACAAAAAGAAGAACACTTCAGACCAAGTTCACGGTCATAGAAAAACGACGTCCGGAAGAAAAAGAGGTCACTTGATGAAGAATGATTTTAACCAAACAACGTAATGCAGGAAGAGGGAGTTTATTAGGGCACTAACAATATGTCAGAGTCTTGGTGTTATATCTTCACATTCATTATGGTTATAATTTATTCAATGAAAATGGTACAAAATAAATTGTTTCTATTTTAACATTTGCAATAAAGACGTAAGCATATGAATTTCTTTTTGTTGCTTAAAACATTATTGTTATGAATACAGTACGCCACTGACCCGTGACGTAATGAAACAATGAAACGTTATCTGAACTAGAAAGTGAGCTATGAACTCTGTGAATTACTGTACCAAATGACACTACTGCCAACAATGTGGGAGAAAGTAACTAATTGAAAAAAGTTTACTAGACACTGTTCTCCTAAAATCATGCAATCAAAATTAATATTAGCTTTACAGCTTTGCACTTAAAAAATGTAATCAATAGTAATTCATTATTACTACATATTACAATAATTAAAAAGTGGTTGTCTCATTCCGGTCTATTGGTGGTCCTGAGATTCCTGAGAGTTTTCTTTAGAGCGAGTCAAAACTATACAGTTAACACGGGAGCAAGCGAAATAGAACGACGCTTGCGCCGTTGACTGAAATCACCGTCGCCATTTGCAAAAACGTCGAGCATCGATTGATTTTGATAACATAAACTGATCAATTTCTCGCGTTAAGTGAACGTGAATGGGGCAAATTTAAGCTTTCACAATGGAAAGCATCCCCCGTACCCACGAAGGTGACTACCCTTACGATTTTCTCACTCGTTTTTACAGCCGGAAATTTCCAGATATTGAAGCGCAAATCCGGGAAATCCAATCGAAAAAGAAGGAAATTCCCGTTGAAACCACCGACAAAGGCATCGGTTTAGGTGAAAGCGGCTTTTTCGACAGTGAAATCTACGATGCCGGTGCCGCTAAGGGGAAATATGAAGGTTATGTGACTTCCATAGCTGCCAATGATGAAGTCGACGAAGAAGACGAGGATGTGGGTTATTCGCAGAAAAGGACCGGATTGGGGGCACCTGTGGCGCTACTCAATGATGTCGCTCAAGTACGTCGTTGTGATTTTTTGAAATTTTTAACTAATTCAGTCATTTTAGAGCGACAAGGATTTTGATCCCTTTGCTGACCGGCGACGTCCTACTATTGCCGATAGAGAAGACGAATACAGGCAGAAGAGACGTCGCATGATTATTTCTCCAGAACGTGTCGATCCTTTTGCTGACGGTGAGTTCTAGTTGAAGAAATTTGGAAATTATTAACACTTTTATTGCAATGTTTTGCGTGCAACTTGGGAGGTTTTTTTCTTTTTATAACCTTTGCAAGTTGCACGCGTTTTTGGGGTATGAGAAAGAGAGGGTGAAAGTGGATGAATGCGAGAGTGGGAGTGAGATTTTAACAAGTTGGCTAGAACAGTCACAAAAAAACTAATGATTTGTTCTGTATTGGGTCCCGACATTTAGGGGTGTCTTCCTACAGAAGTAACCGACACGATATTATTGGATCACTACGATAATGTTGTTGGTAAACCAAGTCCTTAAGAGTGAAAGAGCGTATGCAATGTATAGAAAATTATTAATTACCCCAGCCTATTTCTAGGTTCGATTTGACCAGTTGTTTACAAGAAACTCCCTGTTATTGTGATGGAGCGCATATACACGTACGTATCACGATTTGTCGCCGCATTCACGCGTCCAGTCCTTTAGCAACGTCAATTTTCGACCGCGTGAATTTCGGCGTTCAGATCGTTCAAACCAATTTTGTATAAGAACAGATACTACTAAACAATTACCCAGTTTTCATTCAAACAAACAAGTGCTTCCTTTTACTAATTAGCGTTTTTCAACGCTGTTTATGCTTGCAGGCGGGAAAACGCCGGAAGTCAATGCCCGAGGGTACACCCAGATTATGAAAGAACAGCTGCTCAAAGGAGAAGAAAATGAGGTCAGTATATTCAATTAATCAATCGACTTTAACTCTAACGTCATTTTGCAGCTGAGGAAAAAAATTATTGACAAAACCAAAGACGGTTCGTTGAAAGTGACCAATGGGGAGGCGAAAACCGCCCCCAAGAAACGCGGCCGATGGGACCAAACCGTCGACGAAGTCGTCGTGCCAAGCAAGAAGAAAACCCTTGCGGTTTCCACCAACAGCGGGGCCGTCACCCCCGTCTGGGGAGACTCCGACGTAAGTATCAGTAACTTCTTGAATAAAAAATCCGACTTGTCTTTAATTTTCGCTCTAAAACTTGCCCTTACTCGCTCGAAAAATTATGGACATAACTGATGACGAGTAATTATATCTAACTGCTATTGAATTACACGGATTTTGAAATCTTGGCTCTCAAAGGGCTTTATGGGTCGTTTACTGAGTGCGTTTGTGGCTTCCATCCTTCTACCAGGTGTTTCAACGAGAACCGCCGGTGCTAAATTGCGTATTTTTAATGGAGTTAAAAATTTGAAATTTGGCAGAAATTAACTATAATTCATGCACTACAAGATGACATTATCGTTTTTTTCTTTTTTTAAACAGTGTAAGTTTTTATTTTTGACCGTGATTTCATATCGAAATATTCACTTCATCTCTTGATTTTCTTCAAGCTCATGATCACGACCTCCAAGATTGATAACGAGCAATTGAAATATTTTTATATCAAACCGTTATTGAATTACATGGATTTTTAAATTTCAGCCCTTGGGTGATTTTTTGATTGACAGATGACACTTTTGTGGCGCCAATTTTGCGGATAACCGCATTAGGTTTTATGATGGTCTCTGCACTGCAAATATCTTTGAGTAGGTACCGCTTTTAAGTCATAAATAACCGAACCGTTTAGGCGGTCTTTGTCACCAAATTTGACTGCTTCAATAAAGCAGTCGTGTCATAAACACAATTAGGGATACTTCAACTACAAATTTCAAATTTTTAACAACAGGAACGTATACCTGGCGGTATTACGAACATAATAATAATGAAAAAAAATATTGAAAATGTCTGAAAAAGCACATTATAGCGTCCCGACGGCGCATGGAAAGAATTATGGACCAACCAACGACGCCACGATGTAGCTCATTCATTAAAGTTTATTTCTGCCCAATTTAAAATTTTTAACTCCATTAGAAATACGCAATTTGGCACCGGCGGTTCTCGTTGAAACACCCGGTATGTTTATGTGCCTTCACTTGAGTCTATACCTATTTGAAAGTATATCTGCCAATCCATAAGCGCCATGTTGTGACGCATTAGTTGAAGATTATTTCTGCGAAATTTAAAATTTGTAATTGGTGACCCTTTTGTAACACCCTGTATAATTTTCAAAACTTTATTGTACCAAGTTACTCCTTGGTCTATGGTCGCTCAAACTATTCTTTAATTTTGGTACAACTTCTGAAGGCTATTCTTTCTTCTCCTCAGAAAACCCCAGCGGACCACCGTTGGGACGAGACTCCCGGTCATAAAGGCAGCGAGACCCCCGGCGCTACGCCCGGTCAGTCAACGCGCGTTTGGGACGCCACCCCCGGTGCCGCGACGCCGGGTCGCGAAACTCCCGCCCATGACAAGAGTAGCCGTCGCAACCGTTGGGACGAAACTCCCAAGACGGAGCGGGAAACCCCCGGTCATTCGTCGGGGTGGGCCGAGACGCCGCGAACCGATCGCACCGGTGCCGACTTGATACAAGAAACGCCCACCCCGGGCGCTTCTAAACGACGATCCCGTTGGGATGAAACACCCTCAGTTCAAACACCGTCAGCGTCGATGACTCCCGGCGCAATGACCCCTCAAACGCCCCACGGCACTCCGGGACACGCCACCCCTATGTTGACACCGGGAGGTTCGACTCCTGTTGGCGTGAAGGCCATGGGAATGGCGACGCCTACGCCGGGACATTTAGCGTCAATGACTCCAGAACAGTTGCAAGCCTATCGCTGGGAGAGGGAAATTGATGAAAGGAACAGGCCGTATTCTGACGAGGAATTAGACGCGATGTTTCCTCCAGGTTACAAAGTTTTGCCACCTCCAGCCGGCTACATACCCATTAGAACGCCAGCGAGGAAATTAACGGCGACCCCAACACCAATGGTGAACACTCCCCAAGGTTTCTTCATGCAACAGGAGGATAAAGGGGCAAAGTACATTGATAATCAACCAAAAGGTCAAAATTTGCCCTTCATGAAACCTGAAGATGCGCAATATTTTGATAAGCTGCTGGTAGATGTCGATGAAGAAGCTTTAGCTCCCGAAGAACAAAAAGAGAGAAAAATCATGAAGTTGCTGTTGAAAATTAAAAACGGGACGCCACCAATGCGCAAAGCGGCTTTACGACAAATTACCGACAAATCTCGCGAATTCGGCGCCGGCCCTCTTTTCAACCAAATTCTACCCCTGTTAATGAGTCCCACCCTCGAAGATCAAGAGCGCCATCTCTTGGTTAAAGTAATCGACCGCATTCTGTATAAACTCGACGATTTAGTCAGACCTTACGTCCACAAAATTCTCGTGGTAATTGAACCGCTGTTGATCGACGAAGACTACTATGCTCGGGTGGAAGGCCGCGAAATTATTTCAAATTTAGCGAAAGCGGCCGGGTTGGCGACCATGATTTCAACCATGCGGCCCGACATCGACAACATTGACGAGTACGTGCGCAACACCACCGCTAGAGCTTTTGCGGTTGTTGCGTCGGCTCTCGGCATCCCTTCGTTGTTGCCCTTCTTGAAAGCCGTTTGCCGCTCGAAAAAATCGTGGCAGGCACGTCACACCGGTATTAAGATCGTCCAACAAATCGCGATTTTGATGGGGTGCGCCATCCTACCCCATTTGAAATCGCTGGTAGAGATCATCGAACACGGCTTGGTGGATGAGCAGCAAAAAGTTAGAACCATCACCGCTCTAGGTATTGCCGCTCTAGCGGAAGCCGCGACCCCGTACGGCATTGAGAGTTTCGATTCGGTTCTGAAGCCGCTGTGGAAAGGTATTAGGACGCATCGCGGTAAAGGTTTGGCGGCGTTCTTGAAGGCGATCGGCTACTTAATCCCTCTAATGGACGCCGAATACGCCAATTATTACACGAGGGAAGTCATGTTGATTTTGATTCGAGAGTTTCAGTCTCCCGACGAGGAGATGAAGAAAATCGTCCTGAAAGTCGTAAAACAGTGTTGCTCAACTGACGGTGTCGAGCCGCAATATATCAAAGAAGAGATTTTGCCGCAATTCTTCAAACATTTTTGGAACCACCGCATGGCGCTCGATCGGCGCAATTACCGCCAACTCGTCGACACCACCGTCGAAATCGCCAATAAAGTGGGGGCTTCGGAAATTATCAATCGCATCGTCGACGATTTGAAAGACGAGAACGAGCAGTACCGCAAAATGGTGATGGAGAGTATCGAGAAAATTATGGGAAATTTGGGGGCGGCCGATGTGGACTCGCGGCTGGAAGAGCAGCTGATCGACGGCATCCTCTACGCTTTCCAGGAACAAACGACCGAAGACGTCGTCATGTTGAACGGTTTCGGCACGATAGTCAACCAATTGGGGAAACGGGTCAAGCCGTATTTGCCGCAAATTTGCGGCACGATCCTCTGGCGGTTGAACAACAAATCGGCGAAAGTTCGCCAACAGGCCGCCGATTTAATTTCGCGAATCGCCGTCGTGATGAAAACGTGCCAAGAGGAAAAATTGATGGGTCACTTGGGTGTTGTTCTTTACGAGTACTTGGGTGAGGAGTATCCGGAGGTTTTAGGTTCGATTCTGGGCGCGTTAAAAGCGATTGTCAACGTGATCGGGATGACGAAAATGACGCCGCCAATTAAGGATTTGTTGCCGCGTTTGACGCCGATTCTGAAAAACAGACACGAAAAGGTCCAGGAGAACTGCATCGATTTGGTTGGACGAATCGCCGATAGAGGGCCGGAATACGTTTCGGCTCGAGAATGGATGAGAATTTGCTTTGAACTTCTCGAACTGTTGAAGGCTCACAAAAAGGCTATTAGACGTGCCACTGTTAATACTTTCGGCTACATTGCGAAAGCTATCGGCCCTCATGATGTTTTGGCGACTTTGTTGAATAATTTGAAAGTACAGGAGAGACAGAATCGCGTTTGTACCACAGTTGCTATTGCTATAGTTGCTGAAACTTGCTCGCCGTTTACTGTTTTACCGGCTTTGATGAACGAGTATCGAGTTCCTGAACTGAACGTCCAAAATGGCGTTTTGAAATCACTTTCCTTCTTGTTTGAGTATATTGGTGAAATGGGCAAAGACTATATTTATGCAGTAGCACCTCTCCTCGAAGATGCGTTGATGGACAGAGATTTAGTACATAGACAGACCGCCTGTGCCGCTATTAAGCATATGGCGTTGGGAGTTTACGGGTTTGGATGCGAAGATGCTTTGATTCATTTGCTAAATTACGTTTGGCCCAACATTTTCGAAACGTCGCCCCATTTGGTGCAAGCGTTCATGGACGCCATTGAGGGGATGAGAGTCGCTTTGGGACCCATCAAAATTCTGCAGTATACGTTACAGGTAAGTTGAAGACCTAGTAAGGTATTAGAACTACCGGGCAACGTCAGAACGTTGAACCCCCCTTGCCACCAAGTGGAGATTTTTTTCATAAAATAAATTTATGACGTCATAAACTAATATTGTAGCCCAACTTGTGGCCCAGTTGTTATATACCTCATTTACACTCGGCCATTGCCGCTGCTACTCGCGCTGCCCGCTGTCCTTCCGCTGCAATCTTCCAAGCAAGTTAGCGTTTACATTCAGCCCTCCACACTCATTGACGTCAACTCTCCGCCAATGGAGAACGTTGAAATTGTCGCGTCACCAGATGGTGCAACCTGCAGTGCTGTCAGTCCTTTGACTTCCGTCTAAAATACCGCCACCGAAGGGGGCATGAGCATGCGGCAGTGACAACGCGAGTGACCCGTTTACATACTCGCGCTGCCTACTTCCCTGCTCACTGCCACGGCAGTGAACTGAGTGTAAATGGGGTAATAAAGGCATAGGAATAGTTTTCACTAAGCGTCAGATTAGTAGCATCAAACTGAAACTGTGACGTCACGCATGCGTTGCTGCTGAACATCTTATTCCATCAAACAGTTTGGTGGAATGTTATATTGTCGCGAGGTTGCTAGGCCATCATTCTAACACTCTGCAGCCGGCTCTTTCTGTGAAGTCATAGTAGAAAAAGAGAGCTAAACACGGAGAGAGATACCATCTGCAAGTCGTGACGTCAGGTCGCCCGCTTATTTGATGCGCCTATACTCTGTCTGCTGAACAGAAATAGCTAAGTCTGAATTGTTTCAGGGACTGTTTCACCCGGCCAGGAAGGTGCGCGACGTGTACTGGAAGATCTACAACTCCTTGTATATAGGCGGCCAGGACGCTTTGGTCGCTGGTTATCCCAGAATAGCCAACGACCCCAAAAACCAGTATATTAGATATGAAATGGATTATGTTTTGTAATTGGTGTAACAAAGTTACTTTTACGTTTTTCTCGCACTTTCTTTTGTATGTTGATATTTAAAGTGATTGTTATTTATGAATGAAATTACTTGGTGCCACCACATATGTTTTATTAGTCATAAATCTCAGTAAATAAACAAGACTAAAATTAACGCCGCTTATTCTTCTTCTTTGATGGTCCCTTTTTCTGTTGGTACCCTCCCCTAGCTCGAGGAGACGGCTCAACTACCGGACTTTCAGCTTCTTGTTCCGTCACTTTACTCGAGAAGTCACTTTAAAGAGGGGAAATGGTTAAACTTTATTCATACGTTTTTCGGCGACTTACTATTGCTCGGCTTGGCCTGAAGCCGTGCCTTGAGAACCCTTGAGCACCTCCTTGACTCTGCGATCACGCTTTCTGCGGAAACCGGTCCTCTCGTATTTCGGAAGCCATCTTTCCGGATCGGGGGTGGTGCCAATGATGTAGTTCTTAGGCATCTTACCTTTACGCTTCTTATGCTTCCGTTTCTTCTCCAAAGCGCCATCTGACCGCGGAGTTCTAACAGCAAAAAAATATTGATGGCATAATTCAGCACAAGGGATCAAAATAATAGTAAACTATTATCAGAAGTGGGATATTGTATAGAAACTGATTTAATTTTATTACAATTTTGTTTTTTGGTTTCTGCTGGGTTAAAACATGGTTTCTATTATGCGCTAATTCGCCAATCAATTAAATTGGCAGCAGTTTTTGGTACTTACCCTGGCTGCGAGTCCTGGTTGACGGCCGGACTTTTCTTGAAATTGGTGGAAGGAGTGACAGAGGCTTTTAGAGCTTCCACGTCCAGTCCTTGCGACAATTCGTCGATTGAGGGAAGTTGTTTGCTCAACTCAACAGCTCGAGATTTCTTAAACTGTAACGAAATTTACCAAATCCAGTTTAAACATTATGGGTACAAATACCTGGGAACACGCCAAAACCAGTTGGGCGGTTATTTTCTTATCATCCTTGTTGACTTTTAAAAGTTCCTCCAGGCAATTGGCGGCCACTTGGGGGTGGCCGTTGCGAATATGAAAATCGGCCGCCTGACGCCACATGTTGGTTAAATCTACTTCCTCCACCTGCAATTAACCAATTAATTTAACTAGAACTATGTTTAGACGAAAGTTACTTTGTTCTTTTTATACCAATCGACGCTTCGTTCAAACACCCTTAGAGCCTTTTCTTCGTCCCCTAATCCCAAATAGAGGGTGGTTAAAGCGCCGACAATTCCCGGCTTGTAGGTATTTTCACCTAAATCCTCAAGAATCCTACAAGCCTGAGCCTTGTCGCCCTAAAACCTCGCGTGATTAAATCATTCAACAAACTTAAACAATTACTTTAATTAAATAGAGCTGCGCTATGGACAACTTGACTAAAAGACGCTCCTCTTCGTTCTGAAATTTCGAGTGCTTTTCCAAAATGGCAATTGCTTCAGTTACGTCGTCCCCTTTACGCTTATTGATAGCTCTCAATATTACAGTGTAAGTGTAAAGATGGGGCCAAGTTGAATCAATGTTGGCGCACAGTTTCTCCAATTGCTCCCCTTGATTGATGTAAACGCTCAAAATTGCGTTGTTCAAAGCAATTACTCGGCGCTGTTGATCGGGCAGTTTGAAAACTAGCGCGTCATTGGTGGCCGCTTTCATTTTTTTGCGCGAGTCAAACAAATTTTGATCCTTATTGATGCAAACCGCATTATTACTAGCAACTGCCACCAAAGCGATGTCTTCCAGTTTAATTTTCAAATTCGCAACGTAAAGTTGTTGCGCCTCCTTAATTCTGCCCTGTTTCTGATAAACGTACGCCAGTTGGATCCGGATTAGGGCCAGATCAACATCAATTTCTTCATCAGTAGCCTCCTCTTCCTCCAGAACTTCCCGGCACAACTTCTCGCATTGACGCAGCTTTTTTTCGGCTTCTGCGTACATCCCGTGGGCTATAAGCAAACACGCTTTGTTATAGCACAATTCGTATGTGCTGTCGCGTAAGTCTTCAATGTTGCTTTCTGTTTTGTCGTGGTCCAGGTAAACCATGGCGGCGCTGAGGTTTGTGTGACGTTCATCTTCATAATCGTCGTTCGTATTTTTGATGATGTCTCGATACAAGTCAGCAGCTGGCACGAAGCGGTCCAAACGGTACAAAATTTGGGCTTTTAATTCCTTGCATCGCGAGTCCAATTCTTCAAGAGAGTCCAGGCACTTCAAAGCTTCTTGGTGCTTGTTGGCGCGATAATAGCAGTAGCTCTGTTCAAAGGTTAAATGGCTGCAACGTTTTTAAATGTAGATTTGAGTTACCTAAGTGTATTTTGGGGTTTACCCGACAAATTCTTGGTTTTGGTTTTTCTTGAGCAAGTGGATGGCTTCTTCGAATTTGGACAATTCAATGAGACACACTATTTTGTAGTGGAAAGCCTTCAGCTCTTGTGGAGCAAGATTTAGGACTAAAACAGGGCTTGATTTCCATATGCTTTTTTAAGGTTAGGTGCGCTTACTCTTGTTGGCTACTTTCATGGCGCGATCGAACTCGCCATTTTGGCCGAGACGGTGCAGATCCCCGTAAAGGGACGTCAGGGCCTTTTTGTCCCTTTCCTCCTTTTCGGTCATTTTAAACAAATCGGGTTCCAACTTTTCGCGATTAAACAAACGTCAAGTAACAACTGTCAACCGAGCGGTCTATGCTGTCAACGTCAACCAAAGCAACGTCAACAATCAGCGTTGCCACTTGCCAGCTGCCAGTGTGCCAAACCAAAGAGAAGTGATTAACACCAATGTTCACCAAGAATATGCCCCAAAGCCCCAAATTCCAAAAATTCTGGAGATGTCCAATGGTGATTTTGAACAGATCTTCATCGTTGAGGAAGAAATATTTTTCATTAAAACTTTCATCACTCTCATCAAAGAAGATCAAATTATTAAATAATATTCATCCCCTTTTTAAGATGAATATAATGTTTAAACAACATTCTTCCATTTACAACAAACCACGTAAAAGGGAACAAAACTTCTAAAACTTGTTCTAATTCGATGTCAATACACCACTGGTTTACTAACAGAATAACTATTGCACCAGTTACTCAACCTGAATTATTAATTAAACGTATCCTTGAAGATTTGTGTGCCAGCAGCGGTTGCATAAAGATCTTCCATCTTTCTAATGTTAGAAACGAATTTGCAAGTTCTTCAATAATTACTAGCCTTAATTTAAACAAATAAACAATGGTACAGTTAGGAATCTAGACTAATAAACTAGATTCAGGCGTTGGGATTACCAACTGCTGGCCAATTGATTCTTGGGTTGTATAATTGAACATTAGCAGTAAAAATTGCAGTCAAAGAATATGTTTTTGTAGAAATGAACATTTGTATCAAAAAACTGAGAATATGCTTCAAGTTTAGAGGCATCTGCTAGATATTATAAAGTAATAACTCTATTGCAGATATAAAAAAAAATCTGTTTGATTGTTATCATTATGGTCAATACAACTATAATTGACAAAAGTAATAACGCTATATAATTTATTATGATTCATATGCAAAAATACCCCCGAATTTGAAGTGCAAGAAGAAAAATAATACAAAAAAATCTGTGCAGTTTTTTGTTCAAAGTGGTACTTAATTGTGGTAAGACCTATATCTAGACAAAGGCCTTCTTTTTCAAATATAAAAATTTAACCAGTGATATCGGCCTCAAATGGAGCAAACCCGCTGGTGCCCAAATTCGTCAAAGCATACACACTCCCTGCTCCTGGCTGCTTGTCTCTCTCCTGTTCGTTCAAGCTCAACCTCGAAGTGGTGACAAACAAAACGTCCAACTTAGGCCCTCCCCAAGCCACTGACGTAACGCAATCTGCTGGCACCGGGATTCTCTCCAGTAATTTTCCAGTTTTTGGGTCAATTTTTATAATCGATCCTCCCTTGTACAGGGCAATCCACAAATTGTCATCCTTATCAATGGTCATGCCGTCAGGAACCCCCGCCAGTTTGTGGTTTTTGAAGTCGAAAACGACACGACGATTCGAGATGGCCCCCTCAGAGTTATCGTAGTCGTATTCAGCGATTTGTCGTGAAGGAGAATCGATGTAGTAAAACTTGTTATTGTCTTTGTTCCAAGCAAGACCGTTGCTGACGTTCACAGGAGTTATCATCGGTGAAGGGTTGGTGAGGGTTTCGGTTGTTATCTTGAAAAGGGTGCCGTCATTGGGGGACAAGGATTTTCCATCAGGACTCTCAAACCCCATCGTACCTAACGAAAGATTTTTTTAGCAAACTATAACTTTACCCAAGTCTATTTAAAAAGTTTGTTCATAACAATAAGAAGACTAAATAAAGATTGAAGAAAGAGACCGACAATTAATTAATTGAAAGGTTTACATAACTGTTTCTTGTTTTTAAATTTTTAAATAAAATAGTTTACATAACGTAAGTAGGTTGTACAATGGTCTCCATATAAAAGTAGATGAGTTGTAGAACTGTTTTGGCTCGTAACAAAAGCTTTAGGCTACTTAACACTGGTTAGAGACCTTAAATTTTTTTGCCGTTCACTTTTATGCAGAGCCCACTCTTCCGTGTTTGACTCTACCCCAGAAGTCCGTACTTTTAATTTACGCTAACCTAACGTTGTCGTTTACTTTTATCTGGACCCCACTGTACCTACCAAACCAAATCCGGCCTTCTTTGTCTGCCTTCCCTTCGTTCAATCGACTTTTCGGCTTATCTTCAGCAAGAGTCGTCAGTATCGTTAGCGACTCTAAATCGGATTTTCTGTTCCATTTTACTGCCGCAATTGAGCGGTTCAGCCCTACAATCAGGAGGCTTGGGTCTGATTTCGAGGGTATAACCGGCGCCACTTGACCATTTAACCGGATCGAGTTGATTTCTTTAGTAGCATAATCGTAATTAAAGATCTTCCCTGAATGGATGTCAACGTAGTAGAGAACGTTTTTCCTTCCGTCCCATGTTGGACACTCGGCATGGTCAACGGGGGGCGAAATGCGGTAAAGGCCGAGCGAGTCAAAGTTGTGGCAACTGTAAATTAAATTGTTGGAAATCAATTCTACGAAATTGGAAGTATCGCACTTGGAAGGTTGTTATCAGCAATAAGGCAAGAGGAAGGTCACTTTGATTTTTTAGTCAGGTGAAAATGAGTTCAACTGCTGCGGCCTATGTTTAATGTTTAATTACTTTTACTTATGTATGTAGGTATTACTTTATATATAAAAAAATACGTACCCTCCATTTATAAGAAACAAGGCAAAAAGGAGCAAAATGTTGCGAAACATGTTATTATTCGGTGTCAATACACCGATAACTTAGGTTACGTTTAATTATTATTCGTTATTTTGTATCACTCCCACCTGTTAGTTAACCTGAATTGTTACAACGCAACCTTGAGGATTTGTTGCGGCTGCTGAGAAGTATATAAGTAAAGTAAATATAAGTATAAATAAAAAAGACGTTAGAAAATAGAAAATTTCATTGTCAGCCCTTAATGAACAAAATCAAGTACGTCGGCCTCAAAGGTTTCTACCCCTCGGGTCCCCAGACCCTTCAGAGCAAAGACGCTCCCGGCCCACGGCTGCTTCTTCCTCTCTTCGGCGGTGAGTCGAAACCTGGACGTGGTGACAAAGAGAATATCCAGATCGGGCCCTCCCCACATCACCGACGTTACAGGGTTGGCGGGTATAGCAATAATTTTCAACAAATAGCCCGATTTAGGATCAACTTGAATTATTGCCGCTCCGTTATACAGGGCGATCCATAAATTGTCATCTTCGTCAATGGTCATTCCGTCCGGAAACCCCTCAATTGAGGGATGCAAAGCAACATCGAAAACTGTTTTAGGATTTTTTATACTCCCCAGTTGGTCGTCGTAGTCGTATTGAACTACTTTACGTGTAGGAGTGTCGATGTAGTAAAATTTGTTGTTGGCTTTGTTCCAAGTGAGGCCGTTGCTGATGTTGACAGGTGCCACCATGACTTCGGGGTTGTTCAATTTTTTTCGAGAAAATTTATACAACAATCCTTGATTCGGGGCAACTCCTTTGGAATCCTCAAAACCCATAGTGCCTGTTGGTTGAAGATTGTAACAATTGAAATCGAGGAAACTGTTGATTTACCAAACCACAATCTGCCGTGCTTATCAGCTTTCCCATCGTTGAAGCGACTGGTCGGGAATTGCTGAGAGACAGTTACTAAAACTTTATGTCTGCCAATTGTCCTTGCACCGTCCCATTCTAGAGCTAGAACCGTTCTGTTGATGCCGACAATCAGGAGTTCCGGATAGCTCCTCGATGGGATAACAACCGCTACTTCTCCATTTAGACGGATCGAATGAACTTTTCCGGAAAAAAAATCGTAACTGTAAATTCCTCCAGCGTGGATGTTGACGAAATATAGTAAGTTTTTTCGACTGTCCCACGTGGGGCCTTCTGCATGGTCCACCGGTTTGGTTACACGGTGGAGAGTCGGCACCGGGATCCTGAAAGCAAAAGTTAATTATGGCAATTGCGGTAATTATACCTGGTAATGGCTCTCCGGTTCTTACTGTGCATCTATGCCGTGCAATGTCCATTTGGCTAAACATAGTAACAAGATTGCGCGCATAATTAGGGGAGTTCGAGGAGCTTCCGCGACAGAGCCGATGATTAAACCAAACAAATTTATGAATTCCCAACAATGGTTGTGCACTTTCCCTCGACATTGCGGCCAATTCGTTACGGACTACTGAAGTGTGACCGTTGGTACAGAGACGATTGAATAATTAGAAGCGGTGCCAGAAGTCCAATGCGGAAATAGTACCTCCTACCTGCGGGAATCAGGAAAAGCATGTTGGAAGATGCGGCCAGAAGGGGAGAATCCCGCTTCGCTTCATTCGTTTCAGTTTCTTACCATTTCCTTCAACTTTTGCTGCAAGTCAAGCATCAGTCAATTAGTGCTTCGCGATTTCCGCAGTTTGGAATAAACTTTAAGGCAAGCCACGCGATTTTACGGAAATGTAACAACCCTTAATGTAACCCTAATAATGGATCTTTATTCACCAGTGGCTCTCGATTCATGGATTTAAAATGCTCCAAACTGTATCCTTGTGTTGATTGGTGCTTAATACAGTAGAATTTTTGGTTGAGAGCTGTCTACTTTGTGAGACGTTTGGACGTTAATAAATAATTGCAGCCACTCTTAATTTGCTCTGTAAAGATAGAGAAAGATTGAAATCATCTTCAAAAAACAGATTCGTTTGAAAATTGCGCGCCTTGGCCACCATGTAGCGCCCCTAGTGACGTTGAAAAGAACCAAATGCAGATATCTATTTACACTGTCAATGCTGTCATTTAATTTCTTGGCAACTTAACCTCCAAATATTTCGAGAATACAACTTTTCTAAAAGTAACGTAATTTGGACATTTTCGAACTTTGCAAGTGCCCGATAGCTGGGTGTATCACTTTGGGTTGTTGCAGGAAGCTTTCCGGAAAATGTTTCGTAGTCTCCAACAAGTTCGCGGTTTGAGCGCCTTGTCCGCAAGCATTACGAGGCCCCATAGGTTAACCTATAAGAGACTGTACCCCACTGTTTTGGTCAACCCAGATGGTTCGAGCATCAAGATAAGATACCCAGAACCTAGAAAAATTATCAAAGTAATTTGACCCAACTTTGCAACTCGGAGTGTTTAATCCTTCATTTGTAGTTGCCTCTGAATATCTGGACGCTCAGTGAAACCGAAAGAAAAGCTCGTCTTGAATCGCGCAAACCTCGCAAGAAAGTCAAGTATGTCGACGATATCGAGGATACTTACGACTCCAACAAGTATCTCAAATACCTGAAAAAATAAAGGTGTTGTTAAT
Organism: Schizotus pectinicornis; assembly: GCA_951805265.1. NCBI lineage: Eukaryota > Metazoa > Arthropoda > Insecta > Coleoptera > Pyrochroidae > Schizotus > Schizotus pectinicornis. Next base: position 5,827,028 of record OX638207.1, read on the forward strand.
TGTTGCGTAGTTAAATAAACTATTATGTTAAGATTTTCGATTGTTTCGAAATAGTTTAATTGTTACAGAGCGTTCCTGTAATTTTGTTAATTAAATTGACTGGATCTTCCACTTTCATTATGATAATTGGATTTATTGTGGAAACAATTGCTTGTATGGAGAAGAAAAGAAAGTTGTAGGTATGTGAATTACATTTCCTGCATGGGAACATTTCACTTTTTTGAAAACGCTCCCGTCTGCGCTTTTGTTTCGGGGAGTATCACCGTCACCGCGATTGTTCAACAGTTTCGTAACGAGAATGCGTGGTTATTGCCCTTTGGGGTTGATTATCGGAAAAGTTGCGGAATTTTCAAAATTACCGCCAATAAAGCCGCGCGTGCGCTTCTCGAGTCAAGACCAATCTCGGCGCTACGTTTGAGCATCTGGTTTATTCACACCTACGCGCCGAGGGGTCGACGTGAGTCGTTGCGCAGTGCATTAAAACATGGCAGCTGCGACTGTATGGGTGAAAGCCTGCACTGTCATTACAAATTTTTTATTTACGTGTGAAACTTCAAATTAGTAACTTGTGCTTAATGAAGTGGTGCAGTTGGGTTTCAGTGGTGCAGCGAGCGGGATAAAGTGGAGGCGGCGGTGACCGGGACCGGGTTGGGGCTGACCGACTGAACCAGTGTACCTGCACCTATTTACGATGAGCTGCAGTGGTGTGCGGAATTTCTAAATTTAATTATAAATCGCCAGAATTCCACTTGCGCCGTGTTTACTCGCGTAATGTTCCGCAATTTCTTCGGCTGCAGCCAGTGGACCTCCGAATCGCCCCGGTGCTCCACTTAAGTTTCAGTTGATGGTGCGAGGGAAGCCCTGAATTATGTGTGATAACGCCGAGACTTTCGAGGAGATCCGCCTGAATCGTGCGAGATTATGTACGATATTGGTTAACGTAACGTAAATCCGTACCAGTGCTATGATGTACCCCATCAACAAGAATGAATCGTGTACCAAAATTCCGTCGTGCATCTACGACACCCCCTGTGATCCCAACGATAGTGATTATGAGAAATTGTACTGTCCAAATAACGAACTGTCCGAGCCCCCTCGGGCCCGCTCCGACAGACTCAAGACCGGCTCCTCCTGTCAGGCCTTGAAGCATGCGGTGGCGGCCCTCCACCGGCTCGACGACTTCCACAAGGAGAAGATCGGGTCGGGCTTCTTTTCAGAGGTTTTCAAGGTAAGCCCCAGTTGAATTAATTCGCGAACTGGGTCAGTGTGCTGGTGCTAACCTCGAGGTTTCCATATATGACAGGGCAAAGGAGGATTTATGTTACCTTTGTCACTTCATTAACGTCCGATTAGGTCGCTGCCCAACTGGCCGACCGATCTGCTGATCAGTGGCACGAATTCCGGATCACAGCCCCCGGTCCGGGGTCACATTGGCCGGAAACGGGGCGAAAAGTTCACCTGCACCCCGATCACCTCGCGACCCGTCAAAAACGTCACTTTTCCAAAGCCACCTACATTGAAATTAATCAGTCCAGCAGTGGAACCACTGGAAGTACGGTGGTTCGGTTATTTTTTTTATTTTTTTTCTAGGATAAAGCTGTTGTTGCTTTCGATGTTGTAAAACTTGCATCACCCGAAATATAAACAAACTAACGTTTATTACGTCGTTAAAATGAGGCGCTGAAAAACACATTTAAAAAAATTACTTATTTTTGATATTACAGGCCAGATAGATACTCTTACCCCCAACAACGGCTGATAGGGTGCTGATGTGGCAGATTACCATCTGGAGATGAAAAGATCGGCCCTAAGTCCTAACATTGACCCGTCACGTTGGAAAGAACCCTTTTTCAAAATTATTGGCCGCTCCGTAGGTTCTTAAGTACAGCCGACTGCAGAGAAAATGTTCACCTGTCAAAGTTTCAACTTTTTTATTTTCCACAAGAAACAAACAGCTATTAAAATTCATATTTATCCCAAGCATATGAAATAATGGAACAGAAGCATTGGGTTTCGTACCTAGTACATCATCTGTAGAAGAAATTTAAAAGTGTGAGATGGACATTTTCAATGCCCTCAATTGTACAACACTTTTACATTTTATTGTATTTTATAACCTTTTGGTTTGGGCGCTGTGGGGGCTGTGGAAACTAAATTTCTCGTAATTTGTTTTAAATCGACGTTGCAGTGACGTTGATACTAATTGAAAAAGTAAACAGTTTGCAATCGGATAAATAAATTTGGACTTTCCGAGAATTTTATTCTATCATCAAAATGCTGTCGGGGCAAATTTGGGTTTTAGTTGAGGTTTTAGTAGTTAAGATTTTAATCTCTGGATGACGTTTTTGTGAAAACTACTCGTGTGAATAATAGTGTCATATCTCTCGTGAAAGATTCCTGAACAATAACGATTCTGATAACGTTAGAATCAGATTAGTTGATCGGCATATTTATTTGGTTGTGTATGAAAGGAATTTTAGATTTAGGTGTTTTATGGATAGGTTCGTAACGAATATTGGACATCGGACCCGCATTGCCGATAATTGGCATTTACGTATATTATGCAGTTCTTTCACGAGTTCATGCAATCTAAAAAGTTGGCATGTCAGGTAATTATTAATGATTATTTACTTGTGGACTTTCGACATTATACCATATTAATGCTAATTACGTATCTTACTATGAGAAGTTGGATCTTGTTTTGTTATAGAATTTTAAAACGTGGAAAATTTGAGAACAAAAATTGTTGTAGAGATTTTAAAAGAAAAATTAAAATGTCACTTGGTACAGCTAGTTGCTAACGAAACCGGACGAATCCTTCGTGCTGCCACCTGTATGTAGGAGAGAAATATGGCCGACAGGGTGCTGGGTGCGTCCTGTTTCTTTTGGAACTAGCTGTACCTGACTTGTGGTGCTATTTAAATTATTTTAATGAACAAGAGATGCTGCAGAATAAATTGTTGAAATTTTGGCAAATAAATTATATTAGACACTCTATTAGGAGTTGGAAATGCCGACCCTAAGAAGTTAAAAGCAGTTTTTATTTATGTAAGTAATCCATCATTATTAGCGATAAGTGATATATTATCACTTTCTTGAAGTGCCTTCATCGACCTACATAATAGTTTTCGCAAAACAATAAAAAAGAATGAGAATTCCGTCCAATATAAAATAGTGTTTATCTCCGAGAATTTACATTGTGATTTCTATTAATACTAAAACTAACCGCAACGTAATTATAAACAGTTTTAAGTTTTAATTTTTTGTCAACACAGGCAGCTTTGCTAATCTGCATGGTTATCTGCGATCATAATCATAATGTTGTAATTAAAGCGAAATCTCGGACTTAATACATAAGAACAACTGACGGTTTATCATCCTACGTGACACATAATTTACCAGCTCTGGAAACTATTTCTCTTAAAATTTCCTTAGTAACAAAGCATGTATACAGTAAATACTTCAACGGTAAGTTTCCGAAATTTGTTTGTGTTGATGGGATAAAATGTTTAGCCAAAATAGATTACTTTCTATCGAATTTTGAAATAAATAGCCACAAATGACCGTGTAAATCTTCAAAAGTTAAAAATAATTTAAAACATTGACCGGAAGTTTTGAGGCAACTTTGTGAGTTTTGAGTCAAGGCCGACTCGCCGATTTGTCGAGCTGGCCTCGTAAGCAACGAGGATTGGCTGGCTGCTGGATGGTCTTGTCGCATTTTCTAACATGAAATTGAACCCTTAGTACTTAAATATTTAATTTTTAAATCGCTGATGCATCGCCAATGTTCTCGTCAATATGTCACCTAACTGTAAGACAATGACGTGTTAACAATGAAACTAGTAATAATACGTATCGATTAATATTCATTGACGCTTGCACTATTCTAAAATTTTACAAATGTTTGTATCATCATTGTCTTCAAAGTCGTTTGACAGTTCGTGTTGTATGGAATCAGGCAAAAAGAGCATTGCACCCAATTGGCCCCCAGTGTCTCTTATAACGTTAACTGAGAGCTTTGCGTTGCACATTCCGCAAGTTTAATCTCTTCCTCTGTTATCACCTAATTTGGAGCGTTTGGATTTTTGATATTTACTTTGATTTTAGAAGTAGAAGCGCTGCACTTGAAAGTTGTCAACAAATGCACAAATAAGTATAAATTTTTACCACTTCTTGTTTCTAATTAGCCTTTTATTCTGTAAACAACTTTATAATTGACATATGTATCTTCTTATGTTACGGGATCATCATACGGAAAGCCAAAATCTTATGGATTTATCTAATTAGGTTTACATAGCTTAAAATATGGCGTGGTATTTGTCGTTCTATTGTCCGTAATCTGTTTGTTTGCATTTTTCTGAAGCATTCAATGTTATGTCCTTGACCCATGCCTTCGCAAATTTTTGCCCGCCACTCGTGTTGGGTGCTGCTCAACATTTTTGTTGTGTGATAGTTTATCATTAGTACGCACGCCACTTGCTTCTTTTTTATACGAAGTAACTAAACTTTGTAAAAGCTAATTTGGGTGCTTGAAAACAAGGACATCGATAAATTAAAGCGGACCGCACGAAAAACGTTTTTGGAGCTCTGTGGAAAACATTTTTTTTTTATTCGTGTTGAAGGGACGCCAGTTTTTCTAAATTTAGCCAAAACAACGTCTCCAGATTACTACAATTTTTTATGCAATCGAATCGAAATGTAGGTACAGTGGCAAGCAAAAAGTTAGGCACGACTCGTGGAGCAAAATCGGCGATTTTGAAGTTGTGTAAATCGGGCTGTAGGAGTGACTGTGCCAGTCCGCCGTATTGGACTCCAGTAAGGCGCTATTGTGACATCGACCTAATCATGCTTCACAGCTGACTGCACGATACGATGAAAATTAGATAGGTAGTGTCAACACAAGTTGCTATCTCACATGATTCAACTCATGTTTTTTTTTTTTGTAATCAAGAGGCGAGTCACCGGATTGTCCTTTGTTCCAATTTCATAACTCCGATTTCCCAGCATCAATACGGGGAAAACTCGCAAAACTGATCCCAATTCCCGACTCGTTCGCAGCCAGCAGCAGGACGCTCGCTCTCATCAATCAAACAAAACTGGAGGAGTTCGCTAATTTGAATTAACCGTTCAGGTAAACCCGGCCGAAGCGCAATAATTGCATTAAAAATTCTTGATTTCCGGTCAAGCGGAAGTTTAATTTGAAAACGGAAAAAACGGTTTCGTAGAGAGCAGTGATCTGCTAACCTTATTCGGTGCGAATTTCCGAAAGCAATAATCGACTTTTCCGTATGCAATCCATGTCGATGGCCGTCGTGGAGAAGTATGCATGGACGTGTACGCGACCTGCTGCGCGAAAACGTATCGGATGGATTTCGCACGGCAAATAATTGTTTTCCGCGACGTCGAACGTTAGAAAACGGACTTTCGACCGAAATATGAAGAGCGTCGACAATTAATTGGCGCGGTACGGCAACTTTTCACGGAGTAATTAAACGCAGCAACGAATATGAACCGGAGCGGGCGTTTTGGTAATTCGCGTCTCGTTTCGTACATGAACGTGTGTACTCTCCTGGTGGTTTGGGTCAGTGACACTTAAAAAGTAGCTGCTATTTATTGTGTAATATCCTCGGGAATTGGCGGTTTTAGGTGTTGGCATCCGTCAATTATGTATCGTTACCTTTCGGTAATACGTGTTCAGTTCGCTATTGTGTCCGTACCTGTACCTAGTTAAAACGCGAAACTTTCTAGTAAAAACTGATTAATATGCGATGTATTTTGTTTTAATTGACCGTTTTGCATGTTCCGTCGAAAGCGTTTCGCGTCGATTCCCTGAATGTGGTTGCTCAAGTTTGTAGCAAAAGTTGACACGTTTTCCACGTTTTTGCTCCAATTAAACCTTATTGACACTTTCAACGGCGATTATTGTTGCCAGCAGCTGCCCGTCAGTATGGTCGCACCTTTACAATTCCTCCAACAACAAAAGTCGTTGCATCAATGAGCTGAACGCAACAATTATTTTTATTCCAGTTCCTCCTTCGACTTTCATTTAATTTTATGGCTGTATTGTTCCGAAATTTCCCCGACATGCGTTTTTGCGCCGATTAATCCCAAGTGACGGTCGGATTTGCAAAATTGTGTTAATCTAATTTTTTGCGCGCCTTTAGTCGTTCAAGTTTCGCCTGTTAGTTGTCGTGTCGAAATATCCATTTAAAAAAGGGGGGAATCCTGCAGGAAGTCGCCAGTTTTATTTGGCCAGCTTCGTCATTCGTGACGTTTGTCTCGTTTCCGGATCTTCGCAATTGAAAATTCAAAGGGTGTCACACCTCGTCTATGTCACCACCTCGGGATCTAGGTGCACAAACAAGGCTAATTGTTATTGCTTGCGTATCGTGAACACGTCAACTGAAAAGTTAGCAAGTTGCGGACGACCTTCGCCGAAAATCGCCGTTTTAAGCGGTGTTGGGGCAACATCAGAAGTGGGATCGTAACGAACCAAGGTCGAAAGTTCGAGAATTCTAAATAGCGAAAATCAGAAGTGGGATCGTTACGGGACGGGATGTTTAAAAAACACTTTCGAGATGGTTTCAGGTCTTGATTCGGTTCTGCAATTTTAAACCACGTACACGAAGTAGTTCTCGATCATTTCAATTTCAGTTTATCTTCAGGCCAAATTCATTTCCTTTGTAAGGAAACTATCGAGTTTGACCTGGTAAACAGACAGAAGGTTCTACGCACGTTAGCAAGTTACACATTTCATGTGAAAGTAATTATTTAAATACTAATTTAGTACAGAAATTGTGTTTCCGTTCAGGTAAATAAAGTTTATTTTGTTGTTGCGGTTTGCATTTCCATTCTAAGGGAATTTATTTATGCGGTGTGGAAACTAATTGATATTGTGCTGAAAACCTCGAATCTCCGTGCCAAATGGCTTTAAAATTAAAACAACTCGTGGTAGACACACCGGAAAACAGTGGAAAATCGAGAGTCTGAGAAGTAGCAAGAGAGACTGGGAAAGGGAACGAGGTCCGACAGTTATTTTTTAATTTTTGAAACTGGAAAATTCAAGTAGTCATTAGTGCCAGACACCGGTTGCAATTTATAGTTGGCACTACATATCGACTTGGTTACTTTGGTTGTTGGCAGTTTGCGTGCAAATCGGGCTGGAAAAGAGATTTACAATCGGATTTTTACGGTCGTTACCAACAATCGCGGGACGATTGTGTCGATGAAATCGTTGTAATTTCGAAATTGATTAGGACGCGTTATGGTGTGAAGAGGCCTTTCGCTTTCATCTCCGTTCCCACCGAGCCCTAAGACAATCGTTTTCGCTTCCCACCGGGCGGCGAAAGCGACAGGAATTCGGTTTGGTGCCTTTTCTTCGTTGTCAATCGAAAGCGCGGCTTTTGCGTCAGCAAGCACCAACTATTACAAGTTTGGCAAATATTTGCGGACGCCGATAAGAGATATTGTAAAACTGTTTGTCGCCTTAACTTGCCTCGCGGTAATTGCATCTAATACGGTTCGTAAAATTTCCAACTGTAAAAAAATAAATAAAACGTACAGTTAACGAACGTTCTAAAGATACTCTGTTTTTGCGTGGAGTTCGTTAAAAAAATCCGAGCCGATTTGCCAATGACAATAACAGTAAAGCCCGAATTTATGTTTACAGCTGGCAAGGTTCCGCGAGGTGCAACGGCAGGCTTTGGCACCGGTCTCGTCCCGACTTCTAACTTTTCCTTCCTGAAAATAATTCGGCAAAATGGTCGCGTTCTGGCAAAATTGTTTTGAAAACGGGCGGCGGATAGTCCCGCCAAAATTTCGAAAAACAAAAGTATCCTTGGGTTTGCCGCGCCGCCGCCCGCGCCCACTCGCCGCAAATGTCGCGGTTATAACCGCAATTTTGATTGGGCGGGCACGGGACTAATGACCACCCAAATTACACTGTAGATTTTTATGGGAACAAATATAATGTACACTAAATTAAACCATACATGCCTTGCACTGTCCAGCAGAAAATTTAATGAGCATCAAAAAATCTAAATGAAACCCAAATTATTATACATCAGAAAATGAGAACATCACCACTAAAATAACTATGCTGCGTATTGTTTTACCATTGCTTACATTTTAAATTCTATATGTCTATCAATTTTACTAAATGTTCACCAAATTTAGAACGCTCAAGATACGCGTCCGTGCTGTACCTACATAATAAATATTCGCACTATCCATTTATATTTAGTGTTTCTCAAAAAAACTATTTGTGCGTTAAATAATTATTCTATTACTCCAGAAATGAAATATGCTCGCGCATCTCTCCTTGCCGCTTGCGCTTCCAGACAAGAGGCAGACAAAAAAAGTTTTGTACAAGGTCAGTTCAGGGCCCTGTAATTTTTATTAATGCACAATTAGAAATTACCACTAAAAGAAGTTTTACAAAATGCAAGCCAATTACAGCAAAGCATTTATATATTGCGTAAATCAATATCTTTTTTTGTGCAAACCATTTCTATTTTTCCTCTTATTTTCCTTGCCCTAGCACATCTAGGTACATCTATAATTTTGCATAAAATTATTTACCATTTGCACAACATTTTATTGCTTGTGTATTTTTGATCAACAAATAGTATTTTTAACTGCTAAATAATATAAGACACTGTCGAAAATTAAATATCTGGGTATTATGTTAGAATTAAATGCGGAATAAAATTTGGTGAATATTTAGTATTTATGGTCAACAAAAGTTATTTTGGCGAACAAAATATATAAGAGGCCAGCATTATGTCAATATTTGGTTGTCGCTTTAAGATTATGTATTTTCTTAATTTTGGTGAGCATTTGGTATTTTTGGGAAATAAAAGTATTTTTTTTTGTATGAAAATATTTGGTAAATTTGGTAGACTGTTAAATACGACCCGATTTTTATTGCGATTACAAATTGGGGGTTTGAAAAAAGATGGAGGGCGTTGTGAATAGTTGGCGCGACAAATAAATTTTCGGCCTGTTCACTATGGCCAAACGTTCCTTTCGTTGGTCTTTCAAGAAATTGCCCCGATTGGAGCAGTAGAATTGAAGTAGTTTGGTGATTATTTTAGCTGTTATTGATTTGAGGGGTGGCGGATTGGCCAGAGGAGAAACCGATACGTGCATATGGCGTTGTTTTGGGTGGAGGCCAACATAAAGGTCATATCAACATTAACATTTGGTGAGTCTGCGACAACTGTCTAGGGACATTTGTCACAATCACTTTGTGGTAGCTGATATTTATGCGGCAAGTCAGTTTGTAAAATGTCAGTCGCCCCAAACTCGCCCATCATACAATTTTGACGTAATATGTCTTTCTGGACTCGCAATTTTTTATTTTTTCAAAAAGCGGGCGGATCAAAGACAAAACTAAAGGGAACGTTGAATTTAGTTTTTTTGTGTGTATGACAGTTTTTGGATGCCGTGGGTGCAGGGTCGGGGCCGGTGGCGCTATTTGCGGCTCTTCTTGTTGTGTAAAAATCCCCCGGAAAAGTGGGATGAGTCACCCGAAACCCGAATCAAAGCCGAAAATACAGGAATGTTCGTTCATCACGCGGCACGATTTCTCGCTATTTCGGGGGTGCGTGGGCCGGTCTCTCATATCATCCCGCCGCCTCCTTCCGCCGCTTTTGGAGAAAGTCGGAGTCCGTCCATTTCTAATGTTTCCCCAGATGATATGTAGACCGTGCATGGCGGACCATCGCCGAAAATCCGTTCGTGACTAATTACCAACCGAGGATTGATTCAATTAGCGTTATCGGATGTCGGTTGGTGTCTTTTAATTTCGGTGTTCCGCCCGAATTTTTTCCTTTTCCAAGGGAAAGTCCATCTTGACGGTGTGCGGGGCTGCACCGCCATAAACAACTTAATTGCAGCAATACCGACGCTAAATACCGTCGTAACGTTTTTTACGTTATCTCGGCAATTTCGATAGGGATCAAGCAATCTGCTATTGTTTGGCGATACCGGCAATTTCGCACTTGCCACATTTCCGACCCTCTAAGAGATAATCGACGTTTGGAAATTTCAAAAATGAAAGGACCACTTCGCCGTAGTCGCCGAGATTCATTGACTTATCAATCGGTATTTCCGTCGGATGAGTCGGGGTTGAGGCCCGCATCCTTTCACAGTTAGTTGCACTTTTATTGACCCGCATGGTTTTGACCAAATTAAAAGGAACCGCCAACGACCAAGACCGAGCGGCGGTGGAATAAAGTAAGAGACTGTTTTGAATGGCAGCGTTGATGTTTATCAGTTATTGCAATCGAAAGGATCGATTTTTATCTCGTTTAACAATAGGCGGATTATTGGAAAAACGACGGCGATTAAGCGAGCGTCACTTGCTATTACTTTGCGGTGCAGCGGCCCCTGCACGTGCCCCAAAATGAGGCCGTTCTGAGGAATGCGTTGCATGTCGGAAGGATAGAGGAAGAACGACCGAAAACCCGGAAAGCGACGATTTGCTGTGCGCGAGATAAGCAATTACACCACACATTTCCACTTTCAAGTGCAGCCGACTGTACCTTCCATCGTCATGGAGAAGCCATCATTACCGTTCACTGCTCAACTCCTCTTGATTTTTTTTTTTTTTGATCCACAGTCCACTCTTGGTCATTTGAAAAGTGGTCAGTCTGCAGTCCTTGACTATACAGTCCACTTTTCAAAGAACTAATAGGGGTTCCGTAGCAATTATGACCACTTCAATGTACCCAGAGACGATTATAACACAGTGGCAACAAGGTATTAATAAAAGTTTACTCGCAGATCTGCCAGGGATCAGGTTCCTTCGGTTGAGTAATGTTGAGTCACAAGAAACTTTCCTTGAGATTTTGAGTTTTATTTGCCCAAAGTTTCCACAATTTGGAAACAAGGTGCGCTTAGTTTTAGTCATCGACGACCGCTCCTTCAGTTGCAATGATAATTCATGTCCCTTTTGGATTGGCCGAAGCCTTGCGACGGCCATCAAGACGTCCCGCGAGCAGACTAGCTAATGACGAATTAATTCGCGGTCGTTCGTCATTAATTTTATTGACCTTCGAGGCCCCATCAACCGATACCTATTTTCCGTCGTACCGAGGTATTTTTACACCCGTACCTACGTCAACTAACGCGTAAATTGTTTGCATGAAATGAATGGGCCAATACGTCGCGAGACACGTCCTAACCGTTCGGTTTGGATTCCAGGTGACACATCGTGGAACCGGCCAAGTCATGGTGCTGAAGATGAATCTGTTACGTTCGAACAGACATAACATGTTGAAAGAGGTCCAACTGATGAACAAACTCTCCCATCCGAACATCTTGAGTTTGATGGGGGTGTGCGTCCACGAGGGACAACTGCACGCCCTCACCGAATACATCAACGGGGGATCGCTCGAACAGTTGATCCAGAATCCCGCCGTCGACCTGCCGCAACCCACCAGGGTCTCCATCGCCAGGGACATCTCCCGGGGCATGAGCTACCTCCACTCGAACGACGTTTTCCACAGAGATTTGACCAGCAAAGTTAGTAATCCAAATGGCCAAACGGAGTTTAGACAAGTTTAACATCAACGTAGTCAGTCGTTTGGTTTTGCCAGTCGAGAGTATGCAACTCTTTATACAATGTTGAGGCACGCAACGTTGCCTACATTTCAGGCGTAGAAAAAGACTGATGGGGATAATAATGCTGCAGTTGGGTCAAGATTTTTAAATTTGTTTGTGCTTTTCTCTTCGCGTTAATGTTTTTGTTTTTGAGCTCAACGTCTTTTGTTTCTGTTGCAGAATGTCTTGATAAAGAGTCTGGAGAGCGGCGATCTGCAGGCCGTGGTGGGCGACTTCGGCTTGGCCAGTGCCGTCCCCGACGGCAAGACCAAGCTGTGCACGGTCGGCTCGCCCTACTGGATGTCCCCCGAGTGCCTAAAAGGTCATTACTATGACCAACGAAGTGATGTTTTTAGTTACGGAATAGTATTATGCGAACTGATAGCGCGCGTCGAAGCCGATCCGGACATGTTACCCAGAACTGACAATTTCGGCCTCGACTATCTGGCTTTCAGCGAACTGTGCGGCTCCAACGTTGTACCTGAATTTTTGAAGTTGGCGTTTCGATGTTGCGCCATCGAACCCAAGAGCCGTCCCACCTTCGCCGAAACCGTTCATCTACTGAGCGACATCCTGACTGATTTGAAGAGGGCAGCCGACAGGGAGGCGGCGCGAAAGGCCACGTGCGCCGCCAAGAGCGAAGAACAACTGCCGGGCGCCTCCGAGGGACCGGGCTCCGCGTCCCAACACCGGAAACGTACGTACCCGAATTGTCGTTGGTTCTCAACGGACACCGTCCTCGAAGTTAAACCTCACTTTCAATCGTCAGTTGAGCCGACCAAAGTTTTTCAAAGAAGTTAATAGGGCGATTTGACCAGGGAGTTTTTCTACTAAGTTTTATGTTGGTGCCATTGGTTTCTCAACGAAAGACGTTTTTAGTAACTTTTAGTGAGTTTTATGCTGGCACTATTGACTGTCAAGCACCGCTTCTACACAAAAAGCGGTACTTAACAGCCAATAGTACCAACGTAAAACTCACTAGAAAAAGTTACTGTAAACGTTTTTGTCGAGAAACCAATAGCACCAACATAAAACTTACTAAAAAAAATTACCAGAATTGTGTGGCAAAATCTAAAGCGAGGTGCGGGCCGGGGGCTTTTATTGTTTCGTTTGATTGCAGTTGTGCACCGGCGGTCGTTGTCGGAGGACGTGTCGATGTTGGCCATCACCATGTACGCAACGCCCAGTGATAAGGCTCGCCGTCACGCCCTCACCATGTGCCGGCAGGACCCCCATTACAAGCCGCGCACCAGCAACCCTTTTGCTGCCCTGGCCCAATTTCGGGGCGTGAAAAAGTTCCTTGGCAACTTCTCGTCGTGCTGCGAGATGCCGTCACCCTTCATCGAGGCCACCGAATCCCCCAAGTCTCTTCCCGGGTCGCCGACGTCCAGCAGGAAGGCCGCCTCTTCCTCCTCCTCCTCCAGGTCACCCTTGTTCGTCCATCCCTTCTTCAAAGGCGGTTCCACAACTAATTTACTCGAACTAGGTAACAACGATGCGCCGACGTCGGGACTGAGACGACGGGGCTCCTGCGAGTCCGGTTTCTATTCCAGCGTCGGCGAGTGCTTGTCGCCGAGCAGCCTGTGGGACAGCGGAACGGCGGTGAGTTCGTTGCGGTCCCTCGACGAACTCGAACCGGCCGAATTGCAGGCGTTCTGCAAGCGAGCCTCGTCGATTTACACCGATAGCAGCGAAGATATTTCGAGTTTGACCGGATCGGATTGGGTGCAAGATTTGAAGCCGAAAAACATTTCGACCATCGTGGATTATTTCGAGAAGAAAGGGGCGACGTTGCGACATCCGGGCGGGGTGAGAGGGGGATTGCAATTGAGTTCCCGAATTGCGGCCTTGCGTAGGTCTTTGGAAAAACAGAATTCGCCGACCACGACGAGCTCGTGCACGCATTTGACGCCTCAAAGGCCCAAATGCAGTCGGATTGTCGTCTGCGAGGGAGCGGTGAGATCGAAGTTGCCGCTTTTTGACAAGAAATAGGCCAGTCTTCCTGCAGTTTCTCTTCTAGTCAGATTAACTAAAACCAGTGACCCAATCAATTGAGACCTCGCTCGATCGGGTCTTTGAATACTCAATAAAATTTTTGATTGTCTTATTTATTTTTTTGTTAACAAAAATCGGGGGTTCTTCAGTTCATTGGAGCGCTGCTTGTTCCGGGCTTAAGAGACGCTAGCCTATTTTTCACCGCGCAGCGGCCGCCCTCTAGCGTCTAGTGCCGTAATTATAATTTCTATGGGCCTTGACGCCGCTGTGGAGCTGCGACATTTTTAGGACTGACTGATTGAGCATCATTGATGCTGTTGTAGGAATTTTGTCGGCTTCCAAGTAAATTTGGGTAGGTATTGTACATATTTCGAGCCAAAAAGCGAATGATCGCAAATGCAGCCACCTATATTAGGTTGGATAGTCTTAAACAATAAAGTATTAATTTTGAGTGTTTGACGTGACCGAACGCCCCTCAAGTTGTGTTTGTCGCAAACTGACATATCCATTTGTTTCTGTTGCAATAATTAAGGAAATACGACCGTCCACTAAGTATTGAACTAAATCCTGGTTATGTATGATTTGTATTTAAGGAACATATTTGTATTTAATCAACAAATATTAATACTGTTTTAACGGTCTGTTAATCTTATCTTCCATATTGTCTTGTCAATCATAATGTATATATGTGTTGTTTAGCAAATAAAATAATTTTTCATATTTTATAGGTTTATTAAAAAACTTTCATTGCTACCGACGTCACAAATCCATCCCTCCTTAAAATAAATATTACTTGAAACTGATACATCAGTGGATACATTTATATACAAATCATCCGATACAAGATTAGTGGTTGCAATTATATACAAATCATTCTTTCTACAAGATCGTGATAATAAACAATACTGCCCAAAATTTCCTCAACACTTGAATAATCAGTCGGTTTTAAGTCGTTTCACAGCCAATTCGCTTCCTTGTGAATTGGAATCCTCAGAGAACGTCATGTGGGAAGAGGAGAAATCTGTTGGCCCCTGCGAGTCGCTCACAGTCGAAAAACCTGTAAAATTGACACCCCTATGAAGTGAAACCATGCAAAACAAAAGAAGCAACACTCTAAAAGTAGTTACATGTTGCGTTAAACCCTCGAAAGTGCAACTTGCAAGTTAGCACATTGGTTCATAAATAATTAGAAATAATTTACGCTCTTTCACTAATAACTGAAGGACTTACAAGTATTGGAGTCTTCTGCTAAACTAAAGTTCGAATTCGAATTAGAACTGTCGACGCCGCTTTTGCGGCCTAAATTCTCCTTATTCGAGTCCTTGTGCTTGATCCCCTTCTTGTTCTCGCTCGCTATCGGCACCCACTTGTAGATCTTCATGGTGGTGTCGCCGATCGTCACCCATTTCTTTTCCCTGGAAAAAAATCGCTAAGTGCCATCAACCGCCCTCTTGCATCCGGTTAGAATTCGGTCACGTGACCTCGATCATTTCGCATCCAGTCACTCAGCGATTCGGTCACGTGACCGCCAATCTACTGTCGATCATTTTTTGCATCCAGTCACGTGACCGCCAGTCTACTGTCGATCACTTTGCGTCCAAGTCAGAATTCAGTCACGTGACCGCCTATCAACAATGGCGGCTAGACGGCCATTTTGAATCCAGTCACTTTCAGAGTCACGTGTCAAGTCAACAACACGATAGTTGGCGTGGTGTCGGTCATTTTGTGTCCACGCCACCACAGTTTGACTGGGAAGTAGATAAAACAAGTTTAGAATGATCAGAGTTTGATGATCGGAAATGAAGTTTGGCTTAGAAGGGTGTGGTTGCCTTAGAAACGCGGGAAAGTTTTGGGCGCCTACCGCGATTTTGTCGGTTCAATTTCGAGTTATGGGGGTTAGTCGGAGTTGGCTATTTAAAATCTCTTACCAGTGTCGAACTCGATCGATAACATTCATAACCTTTTTGACGTCATCTTTGGCACGGCTGCGGGTTTCGGCGCGAATCGAACGAGAGTGCGACATTTTGGGAGGCGGGCAATTTTTCGTAAATTAAGTAAATAAATACGTTAAACCCGGCTCAAAATCTTCCACAGCAACAACATGACGCCATTTTTATATTTCCTGGGCCCTGGCCTGGTAAATGCAAGGGAGGGAGGTGGGCGGAGCTAGAAAAATATTGCTATTTGCGCCCTCTTTCGCGCATTTATTTCACTAAGAGTAAAGCTTTTTTTCAAATTTTTTACCAATAAGGCAGAATTGACCGTAAATTTACACTTCTTGTAAATTATTGATTAATAATAGAAGCACATAAGCCAAAAATTGCGTTTTAAACTCGAAATTTAGGGTGAACATGGATTGACTTTTTATTATCGGCCGCGCCCTGCATTGCCGACAACGCCAGTTTCAAATCATGGCTGATTCGGTTGAACTGCGTATGAATGTTACGTCTATCAAAAGAGTTGATCCATATGTTAAAGAAATATTGGCCACAGCCACGCACGTCGCCTTGTACAAGTTCAACACTTCCAGCAACGAGTGGGAAAAGACGGAGACTGAGGGCGCGTTGTTCATCTACAGCCGAAATGGCGAGCCCTTCCACAGCATTATGGTTATGAATCGCTTGAACACAAACAACGTGATCGAGCCGATAGTGAGCGAATTCGATTATCAAATGCAAGTACCTTTCTTGCTCTACAGGAACTCTAAAAGTAAAATTTTTGGAATCTGGTTCTTCAACCGCGAAGAGTGCATTCGAATCACCTACTTGATCGAAACAATCATGGAGAGTCTCAAAGACAAGTCCAGCGAAAAGTCCAAAAAGCAGGAGAACGGCGTCGACATTTTCAGCTTGCTGTCCAAAGCACAGGAGGATTTTAACAAGACACCCACCAAACAGGAACCACCTCCCGCCTTTTCGACCCCGAGAGTCACAGATTGTACCTCAAAGAGTGTCATGGACTTTTTTATGAAAGCCAGCACGAAATCCACACAGAAACCGATGGTGACGGGGGGCGACGGCGAAAACGTCCTGCAGCGGCTCATGTCGAACCCAGCGCACAGCGTGGAACACATCGAGAAGCAGCAAAGGTCAATCACCCCGCAAGAGCAGGTGAGGGGTCAAATGTACATAAAACGGAATCCAAAGATTACGACTTTGCGTGATAAGTCTTTCATTAATGAGATCACGATAATCCTCGAAGAGTTTTTTGACGCAACATCCCAATCCCACTCTTGATATTATTTCAATAATAAAAAATAATTAAATTTAAAAAATCTTTTCATTCCGCCCCACCTACTTCTACTGTAAATGCATGGAAATTTCGAAGAAAACTGACTTTGTGCGCCGTTCAGGAGATTAAAATACCTAAGGGTTGAAGACAGTTGTACCAAACAAGTTTTGTTGTAACTCGTTTGGTACAACTGTCTTAAACCCTTTAAGCAATCAAGGCTGCTTCTTAGGTTCCCTTGAAGCAGAAGTTGAACCCGGACCGCCGCAGCGTTCCCATTTCGTTCCCGAGCACCAGCGGCGGCGAGGTCCGCGACGCCCCCGAAAACGGATTGAGTTTCATAGGAGCGTCGCCTTCACGACAGAACGTGCTCGGCCCGTCTCCCCTCGCCTACTTGCTGCAGGGTCCCCAGCAGCCGGCGCCCAACGAGTCGGCCGACGTTCAGGGGACGTCGCCGTTCGCGCAGTTCCTCGACAACACGCACAAACCCCAATTGATGACTCCAATGATGTTCACGTCAGCGAGCTCAGACAAATCAACGGACAACTCCCACAAACCCGACCAAATCGACTTGTTAACTGAAAAACAGCTGGCGCAGGCCCTCATACATTTGTTGAAGACGAACTCGAATTTTACGAGGCAAATTCACGAGGCTTACGTTAGCTCGATCATGGAAAGGGTTAATTTGAACAGTAGCAATTCGTTGATTTAATTTGGACGCTGGTCGTAGCGTATTTTGATTACATGCCTTAACGATTTTGGATTTCTGCGAAACGACTGAAAGTTATAGTTTGGGTGCGTGAGAGGAATTACTTAATTAGATTGTAAATATTTTAGTTTCTTGACAAGTGAGTAAGGAACATACCAAAGTATGTAACATTTACAATTAGCGCTTCACTTGTTAGTTAATGTCCTGAACCAGTGAATACATAGCTGTAAGCGTATTTATCCATATTTGTAACAGAAGTCTCTTGACGTGAAGTTCAAGTATTTATAAAAATTCTTGGTCTGTAATGGTATTTATTACATTGCAATTATTGTGATATGAAATTTCGCATTTGTGGCGGGTTTGCTACTAATATAGCTCGTCTTCTGTATTTACCGACTGTCTTTTCAGAATTTGTTGTTAATTTCATGTTTCTTCACTCTAGAAAGTTTAATAATTTTATCTATTCTCTTCTAGTCATTTGTGTATTTTTCCTTTCCCTTTTTATTGTGTATCTCTTCTTGATTGACGACTTCTTAGAAAAATTGCTTTTTGTTCAGCCACTGATTGTAAAGTTATATTTTTAGCAAACTCCGTCTTTAAATGATACAGTTAGTACTGATGTACCTACATGTTTTAAATAAGCGTTTAACCATTCTTCAAACGTTTGTACAAAGCGGCATGGCAAGCCTGAAATTGAATCACTTTAAGCTTAATTTCTTATCGCACAGGATGTACGATTTTGCTTCTAGCTCATGATCGTGAAAAACAGCGAATTAGCTGAAGTTAAAATATCCTCTTTGTTTTTGTTCTTTGTCTTCAGACTTAGCAGCTATTTTACTATGCAACATTTTGTTTTACAGCTGTTTACATAATGATTCGACATTTTTCAATAAAGACATGAACAGAAACTCAATCATGTAAATTTTCCTTCACCATTTTCACGGTTCAAACTCAAATTCCCCTACCTCAACTACGTCACCAACAATCTGCAGCTCTCACCTGAAGTGGTTCTGATTAATTATGGTGATTTATGGTTATTGCGAATACAATAGAGTGGAAAGGAGCTAATTAAATTTTTGTCCAGGTGATTGCATTTAGCAGGTCAGTCATAATTATTAAAGGGTGCTTAATTTGAGTAATATCTGTATTTTTAAGCGCAGTAGTGTAAACGTACAAAAAGTATAATAAATAGACACTATATTATTTTAATAATATGTACAAAACACGGTAATAAGTTTTTTAAACTAATTATTTACATTACGGCAGAGAAGTGCCGCACCTCAGACTTGCACAATGCAACCTGTTTGATGAGGCTTTCACTGCGTTATTGTCGTTAGTACTGAGCAGTCATATTGTTAGTAAACATCACAATTCATTGCACATAGTTTTCCAATACATTCTACATATTGCAGGAAATTCTGTAAAAAACACAGAATCGCCCCTCTTGCACTGAAAAACTACACACCTTTTAGCATATAGGAAGGCAAAGTTCATAATTTCAAAGAGTAGTACTCTTAAGTAGCTACAAATCTAATAGAAGTTGTTTTTATGAAACTACATCTAAATTTCAGTCACGAGAGTAAAAGTAGTGATTTTAAAGATCATTGCTACTGAACTCCATTTAAGTGATGCATAACTAAAATATGGATATGGCGGCAAAATTCGTGATTTCACAGCTCTAAAAATAGGGTAAGATACAAGTTTTTAAGTCCTAACAAATTGACTTGCATTAGAAATTTTTACAACCTAACATCCCACAGGACCTCTGTCTTCCACCACAAACTTGCTTTCAACATTAACATGTTTAACTAAATTCACTTGGGCACATTTCGGGACTTCTTTTTCGATTTCGAAAATAATCGATTGCCTCGAATCGCACTGCATCAAGTTCAATTTGGCGTTTGTTTCGTTTTTGTTGCCGTTATAGTTGATCTCGTTGGTTATCAACAGCGGCATCTGAATCCTTTGCAATTCGTCGCCGTGATACTGATAAGGACACTTCTGCTGCTGGTGCACGGTGGTCCTCAAAATGTTGTCGTAAGTGCGGTCCAGCTTGCTTGGAGACGGCATTTGGTGCTCGTAGATGGACCTGCAACAACCCCTATTAGCAACTTATTTAAAGCAAGCAACTTTGTTAGTCAATACGGTGTTTGTAGCCACGAGCAATTACTGTGGCACGACTGTGCAAATTTTTAGTTACCATAAGTGCCCCCCCCCCGGGTGGTAAATTGCGGTAAAGCTGTCCGTGGGTTTGTGAAGCTTCGCGTTAATTTGCCAGCATTATAATCATCTTTACCGTTCTTAAAACCAGGAAAGTGTCTTTCAAAGAGAATCACTAAAAGCGTATTTCTAATTTTCTTCAAACTCATGATTAGGACCTCCAAATTGATAACAAAAGCCCTGTATTTTCAGGAAAGTCCGACTTAAAGTTGAAAATCATAAATTGCTGGTTCTCGGGTTCGAGGACATTGGAGCCTATGGCAAACTTCACGCGTAGGCAGGAACTTGTGCTTCTAACCTTTGATGGGCAACAATCGCATAAATGTCTATGATAATGGTTTTAATAAACAAGTTTACTTCTAGCCCGGGGCTTTACTATACCTACTCGACTGGGACTCTACTAAAACCATGCATTTTCTTGTTATCGAGTCATTGGCCATCTATCACAACTTACCCTAATTTTTGATCGGAAGTGTTGCGATTTTCGTTGCGAAGAATCTTAATGGCTAGGGCGATGAGGGCGAAGAGAATGAAAGCGCCACATATCGGAACCGCTATCGTGGCAGCTCTGAACCAAATCTGGGAATTGGTGTAGCCGATTCTATGGTGATCCGCGATATTGTTGTCGCCGTATTCCAGCGACTCACCTACAACCAGTAAGTTAGTCGACAAAGTTTACAATTAACACTACAATTACCTAACAACGTGTTGTTCATTAGGTTTCTTGTTTGAGGGCTGTCGATGTGGTTGCACATGTCGTGGTAGCAGCAGAAGATCAGCGATTTGGGATCCGTTTTCGATTGGTGGGACGGTCTAGAAGAGGCCTTCTCCGGGTTACTTTCGCACCAGGATCTATGCTCTCTGAAACAAGAAGACCAACTATTAACAAAGTTTCATTTACCAGACACTTTTTCTATTATGGTAAGGTGGCCATTCGGAAGGCTCAAAGCGAGGCAATTTTGCTCGTACAAATTGGCTCTCCTGGATGTGATGAAGAAAATGCAATACTACAAGGAAGAGGAAAGATTGAAAAAGGAATTTTTAGAAAGACCAAATGTCCAACTGATTGCCAAGCTTAGTTTCATAGTTGAGATCGTTGTTACTCCACTGTAGTGTGTTGGTTACAGTGGACTGTATAGAATCAGTCATACTTACATAAATAATTATCATGACGCTTGCTAGCGATTACAAGAGTGTCGATTAAAATTTGACCATAGATTTGTGAATGGTTTTCGCCCATCACTGTGTGATGGGAAGTACTCATCCTAGATCTAGCCATGTGTTTTGCATTCCCGAGGTGTTTCCTGATATTCTTGCTTTATCTGGTGCGATGCCCTGAAGTGGAAGCGCTACGTAGCGGCTATCATTTACAGTACGAAGTGGTGCGGTGAATCGCTAATTGAGACATGACTCCGTGACAAGCACTGATTAGTTTGCCGAACGTGGAAAAGCTTCGAGGAATTTTCCGGCAGAAAATGATCATTGATCACGGCACGTAGTTAAAGTTATGAAAAATGTAAGTGATGTTGATGCAGCTATTAATCTATGCTAGGCTTGAGACACTCGGGAGAGGCAAGTACGGTTATTTTTATCTAAGGTCAAGCAGCATGCCGCAACGTATCAAAGGCAGAGGCAGCAATCCCAAGAGAAGGCATGAATCCCGTCGAATTCGACGGTTCCGTCGAAAAACGGAATAATTAAACGATCAGCAGACGTGACTGGACCGGCAATGAAATGAGAACTTCAAAGTCCCCAGCCGACGTTGGTTGGATTTCCGAAAATCGCGCTAATTGCGCAATTCGCCTCGTGGAATGTGGAACGCCACATTTTTGATTAATACCAACACATCTCGCATCTAGATACACTTCCAGATACCATAACGGTATCCGGCATTCTCGCGTTTTTGTTGTTTCTATACTTAGTTGGCGTGTACAGGTGCAAGGCGAAACCTGTCGCAAACTGGGACATGGCGATTTGTTATAGACAGATAGACGTTCTCTCTTCTCCTTCCTTTCGGACTCGACGCAACACTCGATTATACATACATAATACGGCTAATATAGCCGAGCTTATCGCGGATCAGTAAACAAGTGCCGGGAATGGGACCACGAATCTACAAGTTTTAATTTATTGGGCTGGTAATTGCTTTTTGATGGTACCAACGGAACGGACGCTACCTGGGTGGGACCGACCAGATAACATCTAAATGCAAGTTGACAAGGCAACTCGCCAGGAATGTTGGCAAAGACGCGAAATGAGACGGCATAGATACAGCCGGATGTGAGGACTACGCAGATCAGATCTGTCGCGACTCCGACTACCCACCAGAAGCAATGGATGACACCAAGCGCCCGGAGGAGTTCGGACAACGTCACCAAATGTTTTGACATTTTTGGAGATCTAATCACCAAAATTGTTGATAAACTAACGCACCAAGAATAATGGGACGACGTGTCAATAGATCGAGGACGGAAGCGAACCTAATTCACAACTGACAGTAATTCCAGCAATCCCAAGTCAACATTACCCAATTTTTGTCCACAAATTGAACATCTTCCATCTTTATTACTGTAAACTTAGAGTTTTGACAATTGCTGACACCATGAACTTACCACCTACTACACTAGTAACCAGTAGTAGCAAGGACTAGTAGATATTCTTCTAATCTATCAGTAGTAGAGAGTGGTAGGTAACTGGTAACGAAGACTCTCTACTATTAGTGGACAGGGGATGATGGTCGAAGACTATTGCTAGTGGATGGAACTTACTTGTCGCTGAGGAGCTCCACGCAGCCGTGCCGGCCCTTGTACTCTTTGGTCTGGTGTCCGAAGTGGTCCCGGAAGTTGGAGAAGCAGCCGCCCCCGCTGGACTTGCACATGTAGCCCGTGGTGACGCAGGTGGGAAGGTTGCAGAAGCACCGGACATAGTCTGGAAAAAACAACAGTTCGGTCGTAATTTTCGCAGACAATTGCATAATTGTTTTTAACCACTGTCATCGTGGTTGCGATTAGATCGCATCGGTTAGTGAACATATGGCGCGGGACGGCGTAATAAATTATCGCAAGTCTTTGGTTGGGTGAGTTCGCGTGCATTAGGGTAATTGCGCCGGCAGCACTTGATTGTCGGTTAATGGTTAGATGGCGCCGACCCTGTCGGCACACTAACCGGGGTGGAACGTCTGCAGACAACAACGACACCCATAAATCCGGAACGTCACCAGGTAACAAACGAATAGACGCCCAAAAATTATAGCCGCAAAAACAAAAATTTTGTAATAATATGTAGGAATTGAACGACAATACGCCATATTAGGGGGGTAATTACGGCTTTGTCCCGTAATTCCTCCGACTAAATTCGGATAATAATCAAATTGGTAGTATTGACCATGACGGTCGAAATTACTTGTAGACTTGGTTTTTTACCATCATGGCTCGCCTGTTATTTGTTTAATCGTAGTGCAGCAGGCCCGTTGGGCCGGGTCTGGGATTAAAAAAAACGCCGGCCATCTCCGTTTATATAAATCAGTACTTGGAGCGGGTGGTTCCCTATAATTTCGCGGGCATTTCTGAAGAAAGGTTCCTGCCCGTGCTATTATTTACCTGGCCGTAAAAGCATGTTGCGACCGGTTTCCCTTGGGTTACTCGTTAAACGTAATTAAACCGAAACATAATTAGTTAATAACAATCCGGCGAGCCGCATTTTTCGGTTTGATTATACCACCGCGTCATCGGCTGCAACAGCCGAAATTTTCACATACGTAGAAAATTCGGACCGCCGAGGAGTTAATCGTTGCGACATGGACGCGGTTCTCAGAAACCGACCCAAATGGCACTAGCATCCCAAAAATGTCGATGGATGAAACAAAAGGAACGAGTGCTGGCAGAACCGGATCGGATCGGAGGCATGCGGCGCCCATGCCCATGCGACCCGAGATAAGCGAAAACCACAGTTATCTTCAACAAGGTAAAGCACTTAGACAGGTAACTGGGATAATGGATGCTTTTTTGAGAATGGAGGACGGCAGATAATGGTACGAAGACGGGTAATTTATGGCCGGTGTAAAGCCGTTCCGGCGGTCACCACCGAAGGATGGCTCGAATGCCGGCGCTATCTGACGGGACCCAAATTAGGCCGTGATGGGTTAATCGGGCGCTGATGGGGCATATCACTTGGTCCGGTATTCACGCGAGACCGATTGAAAACAAGACAAAAGATGGTGCTACTACCGTCATTAATAGCATCTCAAATTTTCAACTTCAACCGGCAGTTGCCAAATCTTCACCACGAGATCTTTCAATCAGCACCTTCATGGACGCCCTCTCAGTTGCTCTACATTATTTCGTAGGTGAAATGTAGTTTCGGAGTTGTTTTAAAAAAACAGAAAAAAATATTCTTTATCGCCCTGTATATCAAAAAGGGTCGTATTTAACAGTCTACCAAATTTACCCAATATTTTCATACAAAAAAATACTTTTATTTCCCAAAAATACTAAATGCTCACCAAAATTAAGAAAATACATAATCTTAAAACGACAACCAAATATTGACATAATGCTGGCCTCTTATACCTATATTTTGTTCGCCAAAATAACTTTTGTTGTTCATCAAATTTTATTCCGCATTTAATTCTAACATAATATCTAGATATTTAATTTTCGACAGTGTCTTATACTATTTAGCAGTTAAAAATACTATTTGTTGTTCAAAAATACACAAGCAATAAAATGTTATGCAAATGGTAAATAATTTTATGCAAAATTATAGATGTAGATGTGCTAGGGCAAGGAAAATAAGAGTAAAAATAAAAGTGGTTTGCACAAAAAAAGATATTGATTTCCGTAATATATAAATGCTTTGCTGTAATTGGCTTGCATTATGTAAAACGTAAAACTTCTTTTAATGGTAATTTCTAATCGTGCTTTAAAAAAAAATTACAGGGCCCTGAACTGACCTTGTACAAAACTTTTTTCGCGTGCCTCTTGTCTGGAAGCGCAAGCGGCAAGAAGAGATGCCCAAGCATATTTCATTTTTGTAGTAATAGAATAATTATTTGACGCACAAATAGTTTTTTTGAGAAACACTAAATATAAATGGATAGCGCGAATATTTATTATGTACAGCACGGGCGCGTAACTTGAGCGTTCTAAATTTGGTGAACATTTAGTAAAATTGATAGAGATATAGAATTTAAAATGTAAGCAATGGTAAAACAATACGGCAGCATAGTTATTTTAGTGGTGATGTTCTCATTTTCTGATGTATAATAATTTGGGTTTCATTTAGATTTTTTGATGCTCATTAAACTTTCTGGAGGACAGTGCTAGGAATGTATGGTTTAATTTGGTGTACATTATATTTGTTTCCTATGAAAAAGAACGGTAATTGTTTACAATGTCCACTTTTGCTTTTTGTGCTGTTTTTTTGGAAACCATCGTAAAACATCATTATAATGCCATTTTGAGCAATGAAATGTTGTGCGAATGATAAATAATTTTATGCAAAATTTATAGAAAAAAAAATGTGCTAGGGCAAGGAAAATGAGTAAAAATAAAAGTAGTTTGCACAAGAAAAGATATTGATTTTCGTAATGTATACATGATGACGAATGCGTTGGTGTAATTAGTTTTTTGAAAATCGAAGAGTGGGTAAAGTAAACAATGACTAAAAGAACGGACCTATGTTTATAGAAACTTCTTATCTTAAAATCATACGTAGATTAGCCCTCTTCAATTGTAACATTCAATTATGAAACACCCTGTATAGTCTTACAAAATAATCTAATATTAGTGCTGGACCAAAGAAAAAGCCTATAATGCGTTAGTTCATACAATCCGGCAAAGTACCAAGTGTTAAAGGACAGAAGGCATAGTAACTATACGCAAAAGAAGAAGAAACCAGTGAAAACCGGAATAGTGAACGTGGAAGAATTTCTACCGAGGAAGACCGAGAAGAAAAAACAACTTCATTCATAAGTCGATCGGCCCGCAAAACCAGAATCACCATAAGTAACCTTTAAGTACTACCAGTACCAGTTACCTACGCTGTAGATGAAATTCAATTATTTTCTTATTTTCTTAATTTATTTTTAATTTTCCCGCAACCTCTTTAGCGTCGGCCCCAAAACGGTTGACTCTCCCAGGGACTGTTCCAGTCAAGAGTCAAGTAGTACTGTAAGTAGAGTGCGTTTGTGTGCTTCCGCCTGCACTTCGCGATAAATAACCCAAGAATCCAGGGGAGCCCGATTATTAACGACAAAGTCAACCGGATACACTGCCAGACTGAGATAAAGCCACCGGCACCACTTAAACCGACATGCAGAAGTACTTTGAGGCAGACGGTTCATTTTTGACTCTGGCGCCACCGGTTGTCGCGCTCCAGGTCTCTTCTCTCTTCTGGCGGGCCGGCCGACACACACCAGCGGGTCCTTTCCGTTTTTTGGTTGGCGTTTCCCGCACCAATTAGCCAAAAAATAACAATGACCAAGAGAGTTTTGGTTGTCGAACCAGTTGGACGGTTTTGGTCGGATTTTCGCGCCGCATCGTTTGCATGATGGCAATGGCGCAACTTGGAACTTAGTATTCATGGGTGTTGGGTATCGATGAATTTATATTTACCACAATTCCCGCATTACAATTCCGGCAGCTGCTGCCAAATGTATTAAACATTTTCCAGACGGGTGTGAGGATATGCGGCCTCAAGTGGCGCCGGTTCGTCATGCATTCAAAAAAATTACGTTGCAGTTTATGGATTGTCACACGCCCAAAATTACTCATGCGACAATTAAATGCCGCCTCGTAGACGTCGCCGGCGCCGGCTCCCGTGCCAAAACGAAACTCGAGCCGAATTTCGAAAATTCAAAAAACAATTTTTTGAACCTCCCAGACGTTCCCAGCCCCCGCGCTACAAACCGAATTTCAAAAATTCAAAAAACAATTTTTTAGCGCCTCCTAGACCCCCCAGCCCCCGCGCTACAAGCAGAGTTTCAAAAATTAAAAAAAAAATTTTTTGCGCCTTCTAGACCCCCCAGCCAACGCGCTACGAGCCAAATTTCAAAAATTCAAAAAACAATTTTTTTGCGCCTCCTAGACGCCCCCAGCCCCCGCGCTAAAGAGGAAGTCGAAGAAAGGGAATTTTCTAACTTTTAGAAATTTTTTGAAGGGACTTTGGAGGTCTCTGGCCCTTGATTTTGATGGAAAAAACGTTTTAGGGGCTAGCTGCCGAAAATCGCGCCGTTGCGCGACTGTTTGCGGCCAAATTAGCGCCGCTTCGGCGCCAAATTAAATGTTGATTCAATTATTAGTTTCGGTTTACCGGAGATGTGGCCGGTCCAGCGGCTCTTCCTCCAATTAAACATTCAATAAGCAGAATCTCGGCGCAGCGCCGATTATTATTATTGTTATTTATTGGAGCTGATACCCTGTGACATTACGTCCTATTGTCTTTGAGTGTCATATAATTATGTTGTGACTATAAACGTCACGCTGCCTCTATTGGATCAAATAACCAATTTGGTCGTGGGTGTAGCTGATGTTTTTGTTCCATCTCGTGAATATTCATATGGTAATTGTTGATCGGTCGCGCTCTAGGTCCGGTAGCTGGACGCTCGAAAATCGCCAAATAAACAAGAACCGAAGAATGAAAGAAACGAGTAAATAAACCGCAACGAGTTTAGCCGGTCAAAGGAGCCAAATAGCTCGCGTTGACATGATGAGAAAAGGAATTTCCATTGTGTGATGGATTTATATTTATCTTGTTAACCTCCCGCAGATCCGAAAGGACCTGGACCTGTCGCATTAAAGCACCGCATCCATTATTGATTTCGGCAACGATAAACACGGACGAAATGTCGAACAATCGAGATAAATTGTTGCGACATTGATCCCGAAGATATTTAGAAATGGCCAGAGAGCGCTTCCATTAGAACTCGCACGGTCAGTTAGAATGCGAAGAATCTGGTCGGGCCCGTTCTTGAGCTAAGTTTTATAAAATTGTTAGTTAATTATAATGTGTCCATAAATATTAGTTGAGCATTAACAAATGCACTGGAAATACTCGGTTTATAACGACTCATATCTATACTGAAATAATGCAATAATGAGGAGATAAAAACCGAAGAATCTCGCATCGCAAAACCGCGATAAAAATTACACTAAAATTCCAGAAAACTGTAATTGTTGGAACTTGTAACGGAAACGGTGGATTTATTGCCGCAGTGATATGAGGCGTACCAACACCAGAAATATTTTTTCGCAAATGCCTTAATCTGATCAACATCTGCAGCGGAAATTATTGGCAAAACGAAGGACGCAAAGTTCCCCACGAGTCCCCCAGTTTTGTGGCAAGACCAAACTGGACTTGGAAACAATTTATAAACAATAAATAAACCAGAAGCTAATTGCGATAAAGCGGAATGATTGTGGCTTGTGGCTATCTCGTTAGCTTCTAAAATTTCTAAACAATATGTAGACTTTTAGTTTGTGTTGCATTGAAGATTGAAGCTCCATAGTTTTATCTGTATTATCGTGGACTTTGATAATGTCCAGTAGCGTCTAACCTTTCACATTTCTTACTTGACATATTATAGCTGGGCTTCTTGACAGCTTTTAATCACATTCGGTCGAAAAAGGATTAAAATCAAATAAGAGCTTAGAGAGGAGGGGCTTCTTACGGAAAATAATGACGCTAAAACATACGACGCTCAACTGTCAAGTTACCAACATAAAAGTTACTAAATAAAGTCTCTAGAAATGTATGGCAAAATCGCCCTATTACCTATTTATCAAGGTGCAGATAAGGATGAAAAGGTAATTAAACAATTCTTATTATTAACTCTGCTGTGACAAAAAGTGTCAAGAGCAGATCTAGAAAATTGACCATACATTTGCACAAACCACTTGATCCACTTTATTCGCTAGCACTGGGATCCCCGACAAAGCGTTTCGACCACGTCGCTTCCAAAGCGACCGAAAAGCTTCAATGTCGACCGAGTCGACTTGCATTTCTATCGGTTAAATAAAGAGTTCCGAGAGGCTATTGCTTTTTTTGGTTGCTTTGGAAGCGACGCGGTCGAAACGCTTTGTCGGGGATCCCAGTGCAGATTTGACTTCTTCAAAAGAAGAGTTGAAGGGTAGTAGTATTTTTTCAGCGGACAGGGTTGGAGAGTTTTATTCATGAATGTTGCTAAGTTCTTGGTCAATGTTCTGAAAAATAACTGGTTGGAATAATTACGAAAAATTTTTCAGAAGTTTTCAGTCGGGTCGCCAAGGTTTCAATTTGGTTCGCAATTGTTACCAACAGACTGTAGACACCAACAATAAATAATGTATGAGCCAAAATAACTTATTCACAATTGGAAAATGGAGCATTATGCACCATAAAACATCAAAACGGACACACAAAATGTTATTGTGGATATCTATGGAGTTATCGCAATCAGTTATGGTCACTTTATGGCCTCTTTAACCCGATTTATTACGGAGCTCCTTGTAAAACTTCTACATCATTACAATTTATGCCACCATAAACAATGGGTGCGTTGAAAAATATAACTTACAAATTGACTCCTTGGCTTCAATACTTCATCAGGAGTTTGATGGAAGTTTTAAAATTTTAATTAATGCTAATTACACAAAGCAGCATCTTTATGGAATGTCTAGTCTTCCTGAAATGATTCAAAAACGCGCAATTAAAAATGCAATAAGTTCGGTGCAGCTTACATTTTACAACTTAGATGATGCGACCAACCTGGGGTGAGATTAATAAAAAAGGGCTAATTTGCTACTTCCAACTTAACATTTTAAAACTACGTTGAGAAAAAAATTATATCCCGCCCTAATTTGGGTTTCATTGAGTTATCTACGTTTTATGGCTATCAGAAAATCAAGACGTGTAAATCCACCTGTATGGGAGTCTGTAGAATTTCGCTGCCAGTCCTAAAAGTCAACGAGAAATGCGGCTGTAGTCGAAAGTGATTTACGACTAATTGGGAAACACCTTTCCGCCGTCCAGGAAACATTTTCTCGCCTCTCACTGCGCGAATTTACTTCGAAACCGGAAATAAGAACTTCGGTTGGTCCAGGAGACCGAAGATAATTTTTGAAAAAACTCAATTAGCATAAAGGGGCCAGTACACGGCGTGTGGAGTGCCACGCCTGGAGTGTGGAGTGCCAGTCCACACGCCGTGTACTGGGGCTGGCGCGGCAACCTTGACGTGGCGTGCCTCGATCGGTGGATAGGCGGTAAAATCTCCACACTTCAAAGGAAACGCGCCAGCCGCAGAGTGGGGGCAGCTTGGGTAGACGTGATCTGCGGCCGTACATTTTTATTTTTATTATTGAGAATTCGATTATTATAAAACTTACATAGACCAACTTTTGTTCTTCGACCCCATCCACCACCGTTTTCTTTTTTTTTTTTTGTAACAAAACATCAACGTTCAACAAAATATAACAAGCTGCTGCGCAACCGAGCATCCGTTCTTGACGTCGACATTTTAAAATGACGCCTAGACATTTTAAAAATTTAAAAACCCCGAGATCTATTTCTACGCGAGTTTACGCCCCAGGCGGCGCGAAGATTGTCACGCCAGCCCCAGTACACGGCGTGTGGAGTGGCACTCCACACTCCACACGCCAGGCGCGTCACTCCACACGCCGTGTACTGGCCCCTTAATCTTGCCAAAATCGGAAAGATTAGAGTGCGAATTAGCCTGATTTGTGGCGATCTGGGTTTACCGTCCGTCACGTGGCCCTAATCATCGAAATCTCCGTGGCGCCGATGGTCATCGAACCACCAGAAGTCAAATCAACATAAACAATTATAATTGACATCGTACCTGTGGAAAAGCGAACCCAAGGCTGTGCACTCCTCAGTTTATTAATAGTGACCGAATCTTCGGTTTCCAAAGCGTACGCCGAAGACATCGTCGAGGAATTGTTACGAAACTTCTTGAACCTCGCCGGTGGCCCGGTTGATCAGTCGAAAATTTACCACTTCACTCAAGACGACGGCACCATGTTTAGCATCTTTTAGAACCCTTTAAATCTGTTTATTTTGAAAGTTTTCAAGCACGAACACGGCTAATGTTTACTGTTTAACTACGGAAGCGCATACCGCGGCGCCAGTTAGATCAAACAAACGCAATTATAAATAAGTTATTGCACGTTATCGTGTTCGGACACGTATTTTACTTGTAAGTAAACATTTAAAACGCACACGAACCCTTCGGTTTGTTTGTTTAAATCAACGCGAATACCGCCAAGCACGACACGAAAGCTCGGAATGAAGAGGAACACTACCGAACCTCTGCGCTATCTCTGAAGAACTGGCCTGGCGCTCCGCTGAACAGGGAACCCCCACTGAAAGCGACTGAAATTTATTTTGTTGGCATGCACCGGCTTGTCAGTTCCACAGACTTTCTCTGTCGCACAACAGGGGATTTAATGGACCATTCGCATATCTTTGTTTATTATACATTAGGAGCTCATCAGGAAATAAAGGAGTCCACACACCGGGGACCACGAAATCGTCCTAAAGGGGTACTTGGTACTTTTTTACAATCAAATACATAAATATTTATTATAAACAAATACCAACTATACTCTTGGAGCCTCTGGAGTTCTGTCAGAGACGTTGAATGTTTTAAAGGTAAAAAGCGAATCAAAGAGGTAATACCAGAAGGGTGGTGCAGCACTCCACCGGACTGGGTAATAATTGGGGAAACTAGACCTATAGAGTCTGAGGGCTTAACCTAGAGTTTAATTTTTTACGAAAGTAACTACTTAGAGTGGGTATATTTTTGGGGTTCCAGCTTCCGGGACGAGGCGCTAACCCGGCGATGTCTGGCGGAACGTAGCTATGCGGATATGTCGATGCTTCTTCTATGGCCTTTGGAATGTTCGAACTCACAACATCACTGTTTCAGTCGATAATTCATCAATACCGCCTGTTGCTAGTTAGTGCGAATCCGCCGAGTCACCGTGGCTAATTAAACAATCAAGTGTACGGGCCCCTTTACCGCTTCTTTCTCGGTCCCCGCTGGTGCAGACAAAGATGAAACGCCACTTCATCGTTTGGTATGCTGCAATGTCTGTTGTTTTTCAATGCAGACCCCTCTGGCTTTTTACTACAGCATTCGGGACCTTTATAATTATTACTACCATACAAGAATACACACTCATCAATATCCATTTTTTTATCGGAGACCGTGATAATGCTAAGACCACCACTTTTTCTGATGCATTAGGGGCTTAATTGACTTCGAATCTGTATGTTTCGGCGGAGATAAGCGCACGAATAAACGGCTAATTGGGCGCCGAAGGCTCCGCGAGGGGCTAACTGGCCCCTCAGCTTCAGCTCGTCCATCATAGACGATTAACACGGCAAAAGAAGTGTTGATGAGGGAAGATCTTTGATTGTTTTACAGCATCTGACAAACGAATTTTGAAAAAAGTTCAAAGCTACGTAATGTTTTGGGCCGTCCACGTGAAGAAAGTCAAGCAAGCGCGGGTTGGACTGAACTGAGAAAGGAACTTTTTGTCTGATTTTCTTCGACTCATGGACTTACTAAAGATTTATCAGCAATTTGTGAAAGTAATTTTAATAACTAAAACCGACTAACTGTAATTATATGTGCATTTTGCGTATAATTTTTGTCTGAAAATTATGTTAAATAAATTGTTCTCTTGGGGGCACTTAAATCCGAATATGGGTCTTTTAGCAATAACAGGCCGGGCGGCGCTGTACGCGCTTAATTATTGGGTACATATTTATGGGCGTAATTAAATAGGTTCAATATTCCGTATATCGTTCCCATCCTCGCCGTCCCTAAGCAGGTTCATAAACAAAGAACTCAAAAAGGAAAAATTAAACGGCTTGTTTGGTTTAGTCAGACCCCCGACTGTGAAATCAACCGGAGCGATGGGCTCCGAGCAAACACACGGCGGCTCCACTCCATATGGTTCAAACCGTCCAACAGGACGATTAATCATGGTCGGGGCCAACACGATATTTAATAATAATGTTTGAATTAATTTTATCCGAGATTGAAATACGACCTGGTTCGTCCACTAAACGACAACCCGCGGTCCTGTTGGAAACTAGAAAGAGCGCTGCCGACCGACCCCCCCGATCTCAGGTCTCAACCCAAAGATCTAAATGACGAATAAGCGATAAATAGGGCATTTGTTGTTACGGGACCGGTCTGGCAGCGAAAGTAAAATTTTGCGCAAAAAAATATTTTTATTTTTTGTCATTAGTCGACGGTAATAATTCTTTTTTAGTATAAGTAAAAAAAAAGATTACATAAAGTACAACAACAGAGTTTTTAAAAACTTGTAATGAAATAGAGGATAATTAAAAGTTCAACAAGTAGGCAAGGCCGATAACCAACAGTGCACGTTGCCAAGTTGTATTGCATAATCACATTTGGGTTAATTATTTTTGTTGTTTATCTGGTTGCGGCTCTCCTTCTTACGTGCGTGAAGTCCCTTTTTTTGCCGCAATCCGTTGGTCAATCTAATACACAGAGATCTAAAATGTGAAATGCATTGTGGGAGAAGAAGAGTGTCGCGTACGAAGGCCGAAGGCCATTCTTAATTGTGGGACCGTGTGGTATTCTTGTTCAATTATAAGCCGAAAATCGAAAATTACGTGATTGTGGAACTAAAAGCAAAGGTAAAATGTTTAGTACGGGACTATAGATTGTACCATATTGTATTTACATACTAGCAAAACCAGTAAATTTTGTTGGCGGCCAAATTTTCTAATTATCACTGAGTGAACTTATTATCTATTAAGAACCTTAAACATTGTTGAATAGATGTAGACGATAAATGGTGAATGGTACCGAAATTGTATTTTTGTGAATTTTTGGTGATATGAAAAATTCCTCAGAAATTTGCACTTTGAGAAATCAGTAACCTGATGGGCCTATGTATTTTAGGGTTGTTTCTATAGAAATGTTTAATGGCACATTCCTGCTAATGGTGGGTTCCTAGACCAAAGACAAGGTGTAAGGTGTAAGCATTGTATTCATAAGGCGTAAGGCATAAGCCATAAGGAATAGTGGTGGTTCATACACCAAAAATTAAAGCGTAAGACAAGGTTATTCAGTCTGGGGAGTTTTATTTTCTCCCGGTAAACGTCAGAATTATTCAAGATTGTAGTACCGTAAAATTGACCATTTGAAAATTTGTTTCCGCCGTTTTAGCATTATCTGTAATTGTAGACCGCTCTTTCTTAGAATTACTTTCAATAACACGCATGCCACCGATAGTTTGTAAACAAAAATCAGCTGTTCAGCGACGACCATTTTAGGCATCGTATTGTACGCATGCGCGAGCACATTTTCGCTTAATGCGCTAAAGCCCGTTCACAACCACTTAGCATACGTATCATATCATTAAAACATAACGTAAGAAAAGTTAAAAAGCACGGTTTTAGATGTATCCATTCACAATAACATAAAACATGATAACATAACGCACGGAAAAGTTGAAAAAAGTTGAACTTCAACTTTCTATGTCCCCTGCGTTATGTTTTTCATGTTTGGCCAATAAAATGCGGTTTTGAATGCAATGTCGTGTCTGGCCGTCTGGTCCCCGATAGTCATGTCGTGTTCTTGTCTATAGTGTCAGCTGAATAATGGCAAATCGTTTTTTCTTATTTATAAGCGTTACACCTTATCTTTGGTCTATGAACCCAGCATAAATTATGGTGATAACTTTTTGTGTAGGTCATAATTGACGCTTTAACTGATGAGTCAGTGTTGAATGATTATCTTAATGTTGAATATTTACGTTTGTTCAACTCAAAATATCGATATTGATTTTGTTAATTCGTGAACTACCAAAGAAATCCCATTATTCACGACGCTCCGCAGCTTTGCTGCGGACTGAATACAAAGTTACTGCAAGTATATGAAAAATTGCAGGTTTCACCGAGGTAGCGCCATGGCCTCCAGCGACGTCTCATCGAAACTCAAAAACCTGACACTGGACGAGAATCGAGATATAAACATCTTGCTGTTAGGTGAAACCGGCGTTGGCAAATCCACATTCATCAACTCCATTGCCAATTATCTCCATTTCAAGAGTTTCAAGAAGGCCGAAAAAAATGATCTTCTCATTCTCATACCGTCTACCATAACCGTTACGAACGAGCACTATGAAACAGTTGCTGTCAAAGTGGGATTCGACCAGAACGAACACCAAGAAACTGGAGCTTCTGCAACTCAAGACGTGAAAACGTACGTGTTTCCTATTGGCGGAGGCAATACCAGATTGCGACTAATCGACACACCAGGAATGGGCGATACTAGGGGTGTCCAACAAGACGACATTAATTGCGAAAATATTTTGAATTATTTGGCTCAAATGAAAGAGTTACATGCGATTTGCTTCTTGTTGAAACCAACCAATGCTAGAATTACTGTATTGTTTGAGTATTGCGTCAAACAGATTCTGTCGCGTTTAGAGAAGTCTGCCAGTAAGAATTTGATTTTTATCTTCACCAACTCCAGAGGAAACGACTACGGTCCAGGCGACACGTTGCCTTGTTTGCAGAAAATTGTCGATCAAATCAAGAAAAACCCTTCAAATGTCGACATTCCTCTCAAGGACAACATTTTCTGTTTGGACAACGAAGCTTTCAGATATTTGGCTGCTTCCAAAAACAATGTTAAATTTCATGACCACGTTAAAGGACGCTATGTTGAAAGTTGGAAGAAGTCTTCGAAGGAGTGTTGGAAGTAGGTGATTATATCAGCGTTAACAGATTTACTTTTTTTCTCTTGTAGGTTGATTTCGTATATTTTGGGAGGTATTGATCACGAGCCTTTGAAACCGCATCAGTTGGCCAATACTATGAGCATAAACGAGGCAAGAAGGCTGGTGGTACAACTTTCTCAACCCTTGGCGGATATTTCTCAATTAATTTTCGACAACCTCAACCTCTTGGACAGACACCAGTACCAGTTGAAGGTGGAAAACCAGAGTTTAGAGCAGCTCAAAGAAAAATTATATATGCCTGTAGTGAATCTACAAGTGATCAAACTTACTCAACCCGTCACTGTCTGCGCAAGTTCCAAGTGCGCAGAAATCTACAAGGTAATTGTCGGTAACTTCACGCTCTATTCAATTAGACCAGAATCATTTGAAAGTCAACATTAAAAAAAGTTACTTTAACATTTTTTTATCCTTATTTTTACCTTACCAAAAGCAAAACTATGACTCAAATCATAATTATGTAACAACCGAATGTAGATGTAATAGTTGAATGTTCAAATCCACTCACATTACATTAATTGTTCTTGCGGCCCAAATGTAAATTTTAGTTTTTAAGGTTGGAGATGTCAACAAGTGGCACTACCGCCAAAGATGCCACGACCCCTGCTTCTTGAGTAACATACAAAAAGATATGATTGGCGATCCTGGCTTAGTTCATTGCGCAGCAATGGGAGGCTCTAAAACCTGCATCAAGTGCACCTGTGATTATTCGGTCCACATGCATGTTTATTACATGACTAAAACAGTCGACGATTGCATTGTGGATAAGGTGGTGCAGAACAGCATTACCGACAAGAGTAAAGCGCTACTCGAAGTCAAGCGACTGGTTAAGGAGATGGACGAACGAAAAAAGGAGTTGGAAGAAGAACACCAGTACATCGTTACAGCTACTGCGCAATTCGCTCACTTCCTCCAGAACAACGCCATAACGCCATTCAACGACTCCTACAAATCTTACATCAAAATGTTGATCATGCGGTATCTAAATGGAAGCTTCTGTTGGGTTTGTTTTAATAAATTTTCTTTTTCAGGGAGCAAAGTTTGGGGACCTCAGCTCATGTGGAAGTTATTAAGAATTTGGAAGTTTTACTGAAGCAATATGAAGAAACCAAAGCTGCTTTTGACGCCAGTTTGAAACTCAGCCAGCTACCAGGAGCAACATCGCTGGTGACCAACGGTGTGAACGCACAGTCAGTGATTGATTGTATTCACAGATTGTACAAATTGAAGCATAACGGCAAAAAGATTCACGAATTGTTGAAAACACAAAAATCTTCGAGAAATCTAGAGCACGATAAGCAGTGTGAGTATATCCACCCAACAGTAACAGCTCCGTCCAGTAAAGACGAAAATGATAAGAAGAAAGAAGAAAGTAAGAAAGGAGGAAACAAGAAAAAAGATGGAAATGAGTCAACGCAGGGCAAGCGCATTTTTAATAATAAACGTCATACAGATAGTACACCAAGAGATGCACCACCACCATACCAAGCACACACACATAATCCTCCAAATTCCGTTAGGACAGGTAGCGGTTATCAGGGGGCTCCATCGAGGAGATTTGACGATTCTAACTTGACAGTAAAAGTGGAGGTGAATCCGCATGACAGTTATGGCCCACCACCGCCCTATCCTCCTCCGCCTCACTACGCTTCTTATTGCAATTCTCAACATCCTGAACCTTATTATGCCCCGTACCCCCCACCACATTATTTACTAGATCCGCCGTCGTATTATGCCCCTCGACCTTTTGAACCCCATTATGCTTCTCAACAAGGGAGTTATAGGGGATCGCACCATGGTGCTGGTTACCAAGCTCTTCCAGGATCATATGAAGCTTCTAGAGGTTCGTATCATAGTCCTCGTCAGCGTGGTGGCAATCATCAACCACGTCATTACTATCAGCATAATGTTGTCAGGAGACAACGGGGCGGGTCCGGTAGGGGACGTGGGGGCCAACAACGTTCCATGTCCCAACCACGTTCTAAATCGCCCCCTCGCCCTCGGGAAAGCTCTGATTCAGATTCAGATTAAGACGCAAAAGGCACATCAATGGGCGGCTACTGTTCTATTATCTTATTTTATACATTACAAATTTTTTAGCCATACTTATTTAGTTGTATTATTAGTAGGTACCTATTGTACCTATCATTGCATGAAATGTTTTCTTAGCATATTGAAATCAGCAAGCTTGCTCGATGGTATGTCACTTTAAGTTGCAGAAAAGGAACATTTCAGGCTTTTTAATGTTATCTTATACCATTGTTTATACAATTTATACTTTTATACAATGCTTATGCTAAAGTATTTTTTGAGTCAATGGTTGGGGCGTCATTATATTTTACTGGTATTGAATAAAAGTTTTTTATTTTAGAATTTACTTAATTGTAAAAACTGCTCTAGAATAAATAAATTCTGTCTAAAAATATCGATATATATAATGATGAACTTATGAGTCAGTTAAGAGCTGGTCAATAGTTATTTTTTTGGTGGTTTCGCTACATATTGATTTAGAACCTCTGTCTGCTGAGTTTGTTGTTACGGGACCGCTCTGGCAGCGAAAGTAAAAATTTTGCGGAAAACAAATATTTTTATTTTTTGTCATGTGGCGGTGCACTAGTATGGGCGCGCGGCGAGGCTGATTGTGTTCCCTCGATAGCTTAGCGGTCAGAGCAACCAACCGGCAATTGGGAGACGCGGGTTCGAATCCTGGTTGGGGAATAACATTTTTATCCTCGCTACGCCACATGCCATACCTGCACGTGACCCCTTCATTGGTGACCCCCACGTGATCTGAACAAGCAAGATTTTCTGGTCCTGTTAACGCCGTGTTACGACCAGAAAAGACAACAAACAATCTTCTCCGCGCTCCTCTAGATTCCCCGTCCTATCCATCGCCCTAGCTGCGGGGTACCAAATAACGGTCCGTCAGAATGGCAAACGCGCGCGCGAATCATCGGTATCGAGATGAACGACGCTCTCTTGGAGGGGAGTTATGTGGCGGTGCACTAGTATGGGCGCGCGGCGAGGCTGATTGTGTTCCCTCGATACCTTAGCGGTCAGAGCAACCAACCGGCAATTGGGAGACCCGGGTTCGAATCCTGGTTGGGGAATAACACTTTTATCCTCGCTACGCCACATGCCATACCTGCACGTGACCCCTTCAGTCATTAGTCGACGGTAATAATTCTTTCTTCCCACCCGGAAATAAAGTGGTCATTATGAGGGAATAAAGTAAAAAAAATGCCGATCCTAACATAAAGAAACTCATTTCCATAATAACGTCAGCCAACTTTATTTAGGTTTCTGTCAATTATAACAATTATTTCTTCTCTAATTTATTATCAGTATTAACTTAAACGGTTGGGAAGAAAGCTTTGTATGCATCTCTGGAATAAACATCGTTAATCTCTCGAATGAAAATGCCCTCGGCTTCGCCTCGTGCATTACTTACATTCTCGGGATTAAAATCGGTGTTTATTCCCTTGATACATAAATAACTATTCTTCCCACCCGGGAATAAATGCTGAGGGAATAAAGTAAAAAAATGCCGATCCTAACATAAAGAAATTCGTTTCCATAATAACCGTCAGCCAACTTCATTTAGGTATCTGTCAATTATAACAATTTCTTCTCTAATTTATTATTATTATTAACTTAAACGGTTGGGAAGAAAGTTTTGTATGCATCTATGGAATAAACATCGTTAATCCCTCGAATGAAAATGCCCTCGGCTTCGCCTCGTGCATTATGTACTTACATTCTTGGGATTAAAATCGGTGTTTATTTCCTTGATACATGAATAACTATTTTTCGAAAACTGTCATCAAAAGTTGACATTTACGTTGAATTTTCAGTTGACAAAGTGAGCTTTTTTTGTCACCTAGCTACGAAGTACTTTTACGTTCTAGAACGTAAAACAAATGTCAAAATAATTTGTTAATTATTCAACTTATATTTATAAATTTATTATGTAATTAAACACATAACATGCTTTGTTTTACGCGAGGTTAGCTAGTGGGTAATGGGTAATGGTGGTAACGCCACCTAAATTAATTGAAAAATCGAATTGGGTTTATTTACGTACTCCAAATTCCAAATAAGCAAAGGACGAAGGGGCCTCTGGTCTCAATAGCGAAAGTTCACCCAAATGTGGAGCGGTCACGGCGGGAAAACCGAAAGGGCCTCTGGATGGCGATCTGGTCAAAGATCATAACAGCGAAGGTCTACTCAAATGTGGAGCAGGAGGCGATGGAGCGGTGTGAAATCAAGGTTTTCGACGACCGGCTGCAAAGCTTCTCGAAGCAAGTTGGGGATTTTCAACACAAAACGACTATTTTTCTATCTTCAGAAATCGATGCTATCAACGACTTTTCAACAACGAGAACAAATCTATGGAACAAATCGATGCATCAACAACTTTTTGTGTTGTCGTAGTAACCCACGACAATTT
Source organism: Schizotus pectinicornis (assembly GCA_951805265.1). NCBI lineage: Eukaryota > Metazoa > Arthropoda > Insecta > Coleoptera > Pyrochroidae > Schizotus > Schizotus pectinicornis. The sequence continues at coordinate 5,867,022 of OX638207.1, forward strand.
GATTTTTTTCTTCTGGTAAACGCTCTTTGTCTTTTTCTCAGCTTATTTTGAATAATTATACACTCGTACACAAATTAGAATTAGTTATTTTTGTATCTAGAACGCGAAATGCCACTTTTGCGTTCAAAAATGGAAGTTATTTTACCGAGGCAAAATATTCATTCGAGAACGCAAAAGCATTTCGTGTTCGAGATACAAACAAGATTTTTTCGAAAACTGCAATACAACAAGACAATTTTGTTATAAACAACAATTCATTTATATTTGAAATTGTTTAAACCGTGTTTAAACCCAGACCTCGGCAAAACCTCGGCAAAATAATTTCCATTCTTGAACGCAAAAGTGGCATTTCGCGTTCTAGATACAAAAATAACTATTTTAGTAAAAGCATTGTAAAAGTAAAAAACAAAGATTACATAAAGAACAACAGCAAAGCTTTTAAAAACTTGTAATAAAATGGAGGATAATTAAATGTTCAACAAATAAGCAAGGCCGACAACCAACAGTGCACGTTGCCAAGTTGTATTGCATAATCACATTTGGGTTAATTCTGGGTTTATTATTTTTGTTGTTTATCTGTGCGGCTCTCCTTCTTTTTTAGCTAGGTGAAGTCCCTTTTTTCGTCGCAATCGTTGGCCAATCCGAAATGTGAAGTGCATTGTGGGAAAAAAAGATAAGATAGACCTATCGTTCTCGTTACTGTTGCAAGTTGGGAGTGTCACGAAGGCCATTCATAATAATTGTGGGACTGTGTGTTATTCTTGTTCAATTTACGAGCTGAAAATCGAAAATTACGTGATTGTGGAATTAAAAGCAAAGGTAAAATGTTTAGTAACGGGATTATAGATTGTACCCACATACTAACACAACCAGTAAATTTTGTTGGCGACCAAATTTTTATCACTTTATCACTTTGAGTGAACTTATTATCTATTAAGGACCATATTATTGTTGAATAGATGTAGATGATAATTGGTGAATGGTACCAAAATTGTGGCTTTGTGAGTTTTTGGTGATATGAAAAATTCCTCAGAAAGTTGCACTTTGAGAAATCAGTTAACCTGAAGGGTCCATTCCATTTATGGGTTGTTTCTATAGAAATGTTTAATGGTACGTCAATGCTAAATTATGGTGATAACTTTTTGTGACGTTTTAATTGATGAGCCAGTGTTGAATGATTACCCTAATGTTAAATATTTACGTTTGTTCAACTCAAAATGTCGATATTGATTTTGTTGATTGGTGATTACTAGCAAGGGAACCCCATTATTCACGACGCTCCGCAGCTTTGCTGCGGACTGAATACAAAGTATTTTTTTTCATACTACAACACAACAATTTAGTATTATAGATAGTAACATTATTATTCTCAAATGGGGATCTTCTTAGTTTAGAGAAGTTTTATGACTGAAGAATACTAAAAAATTGCAGGTTTCACCGAGGTAGCGCCATGGCCTCCAGCGACGTCTCATCGAAACTCAAAAATCTGAAACTGGACGAGAATCGAGATATAAACATCTTGCTGTTAGGTGAAACTGGCGTTGGCAAATCCACATTTATCAACTCCATTGCCAATTATCTCCATTTCAAGAGTTTCAAAAAGGCCGAAAAAAATGATCTTCTCATTCTCATACCGTCTACCATAACCGTTACAAACGAGCACTACGAAACAGTTGCTGTCAAAGTGGGATTCGACCAGAACGAACACCAAGAAACCGGAGCTTCTGCAACTCAAGACGTGAAAACGTACGTGTTTCCTATTGGCGGAGGCAATACCAGATTGCGACTGATCGACACACCAGGAATGGGCGATACTAGGGGTGTCCAACAAGACGACATTAATTGCGAAAATATTTTGGCTTATTTGGCTCAAATGAAAGAGTTACATGCGATTTGCTTCTTGTTGAAACCAACCAATGCTAGAATTACTGTATTGTTTGAGTATTGCGTCAAACAGATTCTGTCGCGTTTAGAGAAGTCTGCCAGTAAGAATTTGATTTTTATCTTCACCAACTCCAGAGGTAACGACTACGGTCCAGGCGACACGTTGCCATGTTTGCAGAAAATTGTCGACCAAATCAAGAATAACTCTCCAAATGTCGACATTCCTCTCAAGGACAACATTTTCTGTTTGGACAACGAAGCTTTCAGATATTTGACTGCTTCCAAAAACAATGTTATATTTCATGACCACGTTAAAGAACGCTATGTTGAAAGTTGGAAGAAGTCTTCGAAGGAGTGTTGGAAGTAGGTAATCTTCTCAGCGTTAACAGATTCGCTTTTTTTCTCTTGTAGGTTGATTTCGTATATTTTGGGAGACACTGCTCACGAGCCTTTGAAACCGCATCAGTTGGCCAATACTATGAGCATAAACGAGGCAAGAAGGCTGGTGGTACAACTTTCTCAACCCTTGGCGGACATTTCCCAACTAATTTTCGACAACCTCAGCCTCTTGGACAGACACCAGTACCAGTTGAAGGTGGAAAACCAAAGTTTAAAGCAGCTCAAAGAAAAATTATATATGCCTGTAGTGAATCTAGAAGTGATCAAACTTACTCAACCCGTCACTGTCTGCGCAAGTTCCAAGTGCGCAGAAATCTACAAGGTAATTGTCGGTAACTTCACGCTCTACTCAATTAGACCAGAATCATTTGAAAGTCAACATTAAAAAAGTTACTTTAACATTTTTTACCCTTATTTTTACCTTACCAAAAGCAAAACTATGATTCAAATCATAATTATGTAACAACCAAATGTAGATGTAATAATTGGATGCTCAAATCCACTCACATTACATTAATTGATCTTACAAATTTTGGTTTGTAAGGTTGGGGATGTCAACAAGTGGCACTACCGCCAAAGATGCCACGACCCCTGCTTCTTGAGTAACATACAAAAAGAATTGATTGGCGATCCCGGCTTAGTTCATTGTGCAGCAATGGGAGGCTCCAAAACCTGCATTAAGTGCACCTGTGATTATTCAGTCCACATGCATGTTTATTACATGACTAAAACAGTCGACGATCGCATTGTGGATAATGTGGTGCAGAACAGCATTACCGACAAGAGTAAAGCGCTACTCGAAGTCAAGCGACTGGTTAAAGAGATGGACCAACGAAAAAAGGAGTTGGAAGAAGAACGCCAATACATCGTTACAGCTTCTGCGCAATTTGCTCACTTCCTCCAGAACAACGCCATAACGCCATTCAACGATTCCTACAAATCTTACATCAAAATGTTGATCATGCGGTATCTGAATTGAAGCTTCTGTTGGGTTTGTTTTAATAAATTTTCTTTTTTAGGGAGCAAAGTTTGGGGGCCTCAGCTCATGTGGACGTTATTAAGAATTTGGAATGTTTGCTGAAGCAATATGAAGAAACCAAAGCTGCTTTTGACGCCAGTTTGAAACTCAGCCAGCTACCAGGAGCTTCATCGCTGGTGACCAACGTTGTGAACGCACAGTCAGTGATTGATTGTATTCATAGATTGTACAAATTGAAGCATAACGGCAAAAAGATTCACGAATTGTTGAAAACACAAAAAGCTTCGAGAAATCTAGAGCACGATAAGCAGTGTGAGTATATCCACCCAACAGTAACAGCTCCGTCCAGTAAAGACGAAAACGATAAGAAGAAAGAAGAAAGTAAGAAAGGAGAAAACAAGAAAAGAGATGGAAATGAGTCAACGCAGGGCAAGCGCATTTTTTATAATAAACGTCATACAGATAGTACACCAAGAGGTGCACCACCGCCATACCAAGCACACACACATAATCCTCCAAATTCCGTTAGGACAGGTAGCGGTTATGTGCTTCCATCGAGGAGATTTGACGATTCTAACTTGACAGTAAAAGTGGAGGTGAATCCGCATAACAGTTATGGCCCACCACCGCCACCTCCTGGGTATGACTATCCTCCTTATAGTCATACGGCAGCTCCGCTTCATTACGCTTCTAATTACAATTCTCAACATCCTGAACCTTATTATGCCCCACACCACCCACCACCTTATTATGCTTCACAAGATCCCGCGTCCTATTATGCCCCTCGACATCCTGAACATTATTATGCTTCTCAACAAGGAAGTTATAGAGGATCGCACCATGGTCCTGGTTACCAAGCTTCTCCAGAATCGTATGAAGCTTCTGGAGTTCCGTATCGTGGTCCTCCTCAGCGTGGTGCCAATCATCAACCACGTCATTACCATCAGCAGAATGTTGTTAGGACGCAACGGGGCGGGTCCGGTAGGGGACGCGGGGGCCAACAACGTTCCAAGTCTCGACAACGTTCTAAATCGCAGCCTCGCCCTCGGGAAAGCTTTGATTCAGATTCAGATTAAGACGCAAAAGGCACATCAATGGGCGGCTACTGTTCTATTATCTCTTTTTATACATTACAAATTATTTAGCCATACTTATTTAGTTGTATTATTAGTATCTATTGTACCGATCATTGTATGAAATGTTTCCTTAGCATATTGAAATCATCAAGCTTGCTTGATGGTATGTCACTTTAAGTTGCAGAAAAGGAACATTTTATGCTTTTAATGTTATCTTATACTAAAGCATTTTTTGACCCAATGGTTGGGGGGGTCATTATATTTTACTGGTATCATTGTTTATAAACAATACTGATATTGAATAAAAGTTATTTTATTTTAGAATATACTTAATTGTCAAAACACCTCTAGAATCAAGAGTTATTTTGCCTAAAAATATCGATATTATGATAACTTATGAGTCAGTTAAGAGCTGGTCAAGAGTTATTTTTCTGGTGGTTTGGGTCCATATTGATTTAGAACCTCTGTCTGCTGAGTTTGTTGTTGCAGTACCGCTAGAGCTTTATTTGCATTTGAAATTGCAAAGTAGATCTCTTCATTACCGATACCAAACTAGAGTTTGTCAGATTTTCAGGCACCCGTTAGAGGGCGTCGCCGTCGAGTAAGGACCCCCTTTCATAACCAAAAATTCTAAAAGATTGCGGACATTTTCTCTACTCGTTGCAAAATATTTCTACAAAATGTCTATAATAACAAGAAACATACCTAGAATACTAGTCCAAGTAAGTTGCTGTGATTTGTTTAAGCTCAGAAGTGATGATATAACAGTCAAAAGTCATATGACCAATTCCTATCTTGTCTCATTTCAGGCCACGCAAAATGCTGTAGCCTCCCGCAGTGTTCACCAGAACGCCCCATCTCTTTCAGCTACCGTAAGTACAACTTTACCACCCCTTGTCATTTTCTAATTTTTTCCATTTTCAGAGTGAAATCGCCCCGCGGCCCGACACTCGAATAAACTGCACCCTAATCCCAGGCGATGGCGTTGGCCCTGAACTCGTCTACTCCGTGCAAGAAGTCTTCAAAGCCGCCGGAGTTCCGGTCGACTTTGAATCCTACTTCTTCTCAGAAGTCAACCCAACTCTCAGTGCTTCTCTAGAAACTGTCGCTACTTCAATTGAGAAAAATCGAGTCTGTTTGAAGGGAATCCTGGCGACTCCCGATTACAGCAACACCGGGGAACTCCAAACTCTCAATATGAAATTGAGAAATGAGTTGGATCTCTATGCCAACGTAGTCCACGTCAAGTCTTTGCCTGGAGTGAAATCGAGACATGAAGGCATAGATTGCGTTATTATTCGAGAACAGACCGAAGGCGAATACTCAGCTCTGGAACACGAGGGCGTCAAGGGAATTGTGGAATGTTTAAAAATCGTAACGGCAAAGAAGTCGCAGAGAATCGCCAAATTCGCGTTTGATTACGCGACCAAGAACCACAGGAAGAAGGTCACCGCCGTGCACAAGGCCAACATCATGAAACTGGGTGACGGGTTATTTTTGAGGAGTTGCGAGGAGGTTTGTGGTTAGTGTTAAAAAATGCCGCTCTAAACGAATCACTTGCAGATGGCCAAGCTTTATCCGAAAATTGAATTTGAGAAAATGATCGTGGATAACTGCACCATGCAGATGGTTTCCAAGCCTCAACAGTTTGATGTCATGGTTACCCCCAATTTGTACGGCAATATCGTTGATAATTTAGCTTCTGGACTTGTTGGCGGTGCTGGAGTTGTCGCTGGAGCCTCCTACTCGGCCAACTGTGTTGTTTTTGAGCCTGTATTTTTTCTTGTACCTAATTCAATTTTTTAGTCTAATTTTTAATTGTTCTAGGGAGCGCGCCACACTTATTCTGAAGCCGTTGGAAAAAACGTGGCTAACCCTACAGCTATGCTGCTGTGTTCTGCAAAACTTCTGAACCATGTCAATCTTCCTCAGTACGGAGCCATGATTCGGAACTCGGTCGATCAGGTTCTTAAAGATGGCAAGATACGCACTAAAGATATTGGGGGGCAATCCAACACCCAGGAATTTACGTATGCGGTTATCCATAACTTGAAAATTCCTGGCAAATAGTCACTTGCCAAAAGCGGCTAGTTTGATCATTTTTATTAATTTATTTATTCTTATTTAAGTAGCTAATTCGTACTGTAAATAAACCGCCTGTATTGTCGGCCCAGAAATAGTAAGTGGAAAAGTACTTACTCAACACTGTAAATCTTATAATTGTAATCCCTAGGATTACTGCAAACAATTGGATTGCTTTATGCTGTAACAATGTCGCCTTCAAGGCAGACACAATAAACGCGTTCTACTTAAATGCTGTTGTTTATTGCTATATTTCCCGTGTATTTCGGTCAAAGTTGACAATTGTATTCTACTCCGTTAAAGAATTTTATTTCAAATTACGCGCCTTTAATGAATGCCAACGTAATTGCCAAAATATAAAATATTAATACATATTTGTATCTCAACTATTATTGACGTAATTACTTTTTGAACAACACAACTATTGTTATTTCTAGGTGTACAAAAGTATTTTATTTAAGCATTTTAACACTTTTGCCAAAGAAATTTTGGTGATTTCGATGTCGTTAGGTTGGCTGCAAAATTGCTTAGCACTTTGCGCGTAGCAATTGTTTTAAAAACGCCATTTTGCCAAAAAGGGTTATCGTAAAAGTTTTGCATCATTTGGGGTGAAATTCGTGAATTTGAAGCGTTAGGGTTGCGAAATGTCAGCTAGGAGTGGAAAGTGAGTGTCGTAGCGTTTTCAGCGCCTTAAAACTTGATACACGGCGAACAAGAGTATGGTAAGTTACCACTTTTGGTCTTGGCATTGTTTAACTGTTTGGGTTTTAGCTATGTATATAGACGACGTTTCAATTGTTCCCATTTATCAAGTAATAACAATAACTATTAACAATAATCCAAAATTGGGCAATGATTTTTGAATACGTTGGCTGGGAATTGTTCGGGAATTTTCATGTCGCCATGTTGGCTGCAAAATCTCTTGAAACTTCCCGCTTCGTTCTTGTTTTAAACAACACAATTTTGACAGTTACACAATTTTTGGGACAAAATTTGAAAATCTTTAGTATTCAAAGTAGCAAAACGACGAATTCGGATAAGGTTGTGGTAAGTTAGGTCAGCGTAATTGATAATACTAATTCTTAATGCAAATGCATTAAAATTAGCAAAACGCGACTCGAGCCCGTCAACCATTGTATACGAGGTACTCTCGAAAATAAATGCAAAAGAAACATAGAATTAACTGCAAAATAGAAGACGGAATAATTATTTCCTAACTTATTTCCATTGACTTAATTAAAACAATGCGGTAAGAATCTTATTGCGCTGTCAAAAATTTTGTCTTTGTCGTCGGAAGATGATAATGGTGGCTGCAAAAGGGGCGAACAGCTCTCCTAATGTTCGTAATGTGCCACGAATAATTTGGAAACTCCGCAACTGGGAATCGAGGCGGGGATTTTAATTATGCACAAACTTTCAGGGAAAAAAAGTTAAATTTTCATCTTCTTCATTTCAAGGACGTCGACACTCATTCTCCAAACAAGTATCGGCGGTATACATTTCCGCTTTTAACACAAACCATATTAGTAATTTTGGCAAAAATAACAAGTAACACAAGAAATTGTTGGAAAACTCGACAATATCAAGTAACGCAAGCGCCGACTCCGGGTCGGGAAATCAACTTGGAAAAGCATGTGGTCGAGATATTAAATTCGCGTTGCCTCTCCGCGAACATGCACGCCGTTTTTATGTAACTTTTCTTTTCACACGTTCACGTTTTTCTTTCCTGTCGTTCCGTTGCAGTGGCATAAATTAGCGTCAACTATTTAGTACAACGGTGTTAATTCGCGGCATTAGCGCTTTCAAAATTAATTCCGAATTGGTTCTATCGCTGTACCCGTCTAATCGTCGCGCGTTAAAGTGGCGTGAGCCTCGTGAGGCGCAACCAAGCGGCATTTGGATCTAGAATTAATTTAGAACTCGCGAACAGGTAAGTGGAATTTTCATTAACATTTAATTACGTGCCAGCAATACCCGACAATAAATTCAAAAACAACGAGCAACAGGAGCCTCGACTCGCCTCAATTTTCCTTGAGTCTGAAGTCAAAACTGAAACGAGTCGCGGTTCTCTATTGTGAGATTGCTACTTTAGTGTTCTCGCCTCATGGTCATTGTTCAATGTTGAGGACGATAAGAGCACTTTCAAGTGTTTCGACCAAGACCTTTCTGTCATAAAAACGTCACTATAGAAGCTTTCCTCTGACGCTCAAAGCTATTTATAACAAATCTGCAAATAAATTTGTCTGCTTATGGCAGAATTTAGTGGGATTTCCTAAAATCAACAAGTTGATGTTGCAAAAAAATGATTAAGCGCTGTTTACACGGCGAACCTGGGGGCAGCATAACGTTTTTATCAACAGTCCCGGAGTGACAGCCAAATCCAAAGTTTCCGGACGGGAAACACTCGAGGTTCAATTAAACGACACCTTTCGCTGGATAATTTCTGTAGTTGCCACAAATCTGTTCGTCAACAAGGCATTTATTTTATCGTTGTTATCTGCAATTTGGAGGGATTTAATTGCGAAAGCTGCGATGCACGAATCCGCTCTTACCTCATTCACTTTAATATTTATTCGTGCTGTTGTGAGGTAACTCTTGGATGCCGGCAATAGTTATTCCGCGGCTCTCTTTCATGCGTTTTTTCCATAAATTATCGATAGTTTAATCCCTTCCAACTGGAACTTTTAAAGTTTTCTTCTCGTTCTACAATTTGGATTTTATGTAGTTTCAACATAATATGCGTCAAATTGAGTCTCATGGCGGGACAAAACTATCGTAAGTAGTTTCAGAAGGGTGAAATACGTCCATGTTCAAACTGGAGATCTTCAGCAGCCTGACAATATCCTAATCGATCAACGAAGACTCTTATCTAACAGCCGAGTTTTTATTTTATTATTTTATTTAATATTAGGCTTAAAAAAGTTGTGAAGGTTTCAAAAAAGGTTTTTAAGTCAAGAAAGACATCAATGTTTACGTGGAAGTACGTTCTTCTCGAATATAGATTCTGTCCATTTGAATAAATAATGCGCAAAAATTACTTACAAGGAACATTGAGTGACGGGGCGCTGGAAAATTCGATATATTTTTGATTATATAAGTGGTTGAGGTTCGGAAATCAACGAACCGGTTTGCTTGACAGCAACTCGAGGGTTATAAAGCAGAATCTTTAGGAGATTTTAATAGCAATAAAAAAAAAGACGACAAGTAAAAAGGTCAGCAGAATTTCTAATGTGACTGTCAAGGGACTTAATCTTATACTTTGACACTTTGACCAATAAGAAGAATATGAATAGATTTTTGTTCAAAATACTAACTTATTATGATTTAGATTTCAGTCAGACCTTCTAGTTGTCGGGAGCATCGTTAACAACTATGTCGAAGCTTTTCTATTGACTGAAAAGTTATTATTACGTTGCAACTTTCACTTAGAAGGACTGATCATAGGAAGATGTGCATTAAGAATGCTTAAATCGAGGAGAAAGGGCGGAAAACCGCTACCCTCCGAAAAATCCCCTCTTAACAGCACTTTATCAGCCAAAGTGCTTTAGGGTCAGTGTCGCTTTTTTAAATATAGTATTGACTTCTAAATATAGCCTGGAAGCCCCACGATCCATCTTGTTGATAAATTCGCGAATTGAAGATTGCAGGCGTTCCCATTCATTTGTACCCTCTTGCATCCAATTTCAATTATTTGTGGCAGCTTATGAAATTCGACCATTACCAGAGAGCCTCAAAATCTCTTTTCGGAATTTACAACGTTGTGACCGTCGAGCCGACAAATTATCGAGTTCCCTGGACACTGCAAATTCAAACTGGAGCCACAAAGTGCACGCAGTACTTCCCTGCAAAGTCTCAAGGGCTTCACATCAAACATCAATGTTCAGTGTCTAGTCGTAATTTTTTTAACAACTTTGCAATAATTCATATTTATGGATTTGAAAAAAATTACTTTAAATCTCTTTGTGAATATATTTAAGACAAAACTTTGAGCATGCTGTGGTTAACGCTCAATTTTTTTTTTCGAATCTTCCGAGAGTCGAAATCTCCACTAATTGCCATCAGTCGAAGTCCGATGATGATGCGCGCAACTTTAACCGGAAGTTATTTGAACTATCCGCTTCGTTCAATTTTGCTACCCCTTATTTGCTTCATATATTAAGTTTGTATTTGAACGTCGGCAAAATTCGTAACATTCTTCCAGCCGGAATAAAGCTCCTGAGGACAATATTTGCATAGCTGCTCATCGTATCAACAATTGAAGGATAGAAGAAAAAAAACGCAATTAGCGGCTGGTTTTTTGACGTCGACGACCGAACGGAGTATGACAAGTACAACCTTTTAAGGTTATTGTGTTTGTCGTGTATACACAAAGTAATTAGACGGGGTAACAACGAGGCCTACAACCTTGCTCAATACGCTATGTAATAATTAATAATAACAATGAGCTGAAGTTGAGCAATTTTGGGGCAGAGAAGTCTAGAACTGAACGAATAAGGTCAGCAGCACTAGTAGCATCAACGTTGTAGTTAGGAAAACAATAATTCAGAATTGTTTAGCAACAGTTGATTTATTTTGTAATCATAATCTTGCCCATTGACCCTAGATAGCGGGCGTAATGCGGCGCTTATAGCTCTAGGGCTTTTAGATGCTACATGGCAATCGTTTCGTCGTATAATCTATTGATTATCCCTTTAATTTATAGATAACCCTTATTATCATCATAATCATATTAAGCTTCATGTTGAGTTGCGGCATTGCAGTGATGAGCATCCCTGATAGCGGAACATTTAGGAGATCGGTTTCTGAGGCTCAAGCTCAAATATTCGTAAAATAAACACGTCGGTTTTGTCCTTTCTTTCGGTCAGCATTATAAATTGATTAAACGGACATCACGAAAACACATCACATGTAAACAAAGAAGCATCAACAGAGACAAGCACAGTTAATTCAAGCAATTAATACCTCAAGGGTTCTTTAATAATGTTCAGATATTATGGCGTAAAAGTTAAAAGTGTGTTTGGTGGAAGGAGAATTTTTTGGGGTTTAAGGGCGTCCGACAAATTGGGCAAACATTGACTATCTGCAGGCGGCGCTAATTGGGATAATTTTTCAAGGGTGTCAAACTGCCGAAAAAATCGGTCGGAGCTCTCTTCTCATTGAATATTCCCAAATGAAATATTTACAACTATTCAGACCCAATTAACACTTCGTGTCAGTAAGTGGGTCTCTCGAATCCTGCCCCCTCGACGTTTTTTTCATGAAACTTTCAGCGATCGCCTTCAATGGAGATTAACTTTGTTACAGTCAGAATGTCTGAAATTCCAGACGAACCATTTTCAATACTGCAACGACTATCGAATATCGAACTATAACAACCGTGCGGTTTAGCGCCGAGGAAGACGAGGAGAGTTTCGAAATGTTGCCAGCAATTAGTTGAGGCTCTAATGAGAGAATGAACGTGAATCAGGGATAAATCGCGGTCAATTCGTTTAGATGGGTCAGGGCCTGGACAAAATGCGATTTTAGTTTCACGACTTCTCCATAAATCAATTACTGGCTTATATTGGCGGACATGAGGAAATAACAGGTGTTTTCTTGGAACGAAGCTCGACAGCTCTCCGATTGACTTCATTTCGCCAGTAACAATGAAATAGATTGAGAAAATCGTTAATAAATAAAAAGGGGAGAACGGAATCCTGAAAGTCAATTGAGAGCGTGGGACTACGTCGATATTAAGACGACTCAGCGGGAATCCATACGAAATCCGTTTACTCAACAATTTGCCGGTGATTTAATACAGCTCCACACTTTTTTATTAAATATGCCAAATTTGCCCCGGCAATTGTGGCGAGAGGGGGGAGATTCGAGAAACAGGTCGAATCAGAAAACCATCACGATCTTACCCAAATTGATATGCCGACTGAATTCCGGCGATCATTGAACGGGAAACTTTCCATCTGCCGCTAAAACAAGAATTTATCCCGAAAAAAAAATTTGCACGAAGACAATTGGTCGTTTCAAAATTTCTCTAACTAATTGCGTCCGAATTGCATCACCGGCAACGAACAATAGAGCACCGTTTGATGAAATTCTGGCGGAGCTTTTGCGGGTTATGAGGAAAAATTTAAGCTCTATAACTGCAGACTGGACAGAAATAATCAAATTACCTATGCGCTGAGAGCTTCGGGAACGAAATTATGTTATTGAGGCAAAGCGGCAAATAATTCATTTAAATTCAAGACGGACGCCCCTGTGCCGCCACTCTTTTATTAGATATTGAAAATGCGCTGTCGGAAGTCTTGCCACAGCCGAGGGACTCTAATTCCGCCACGGTCCCTTCATTTTTGACAGCGTTTAAAGTATTGAGACATAATGTGTAAGGAAGCATGACGCCGCTAGTATTGCGGGAGGCAGATTTGGCGGAGGCGCCGGGTGAAAACTAACCGTGTTAGTGAAATCGATTGAAGGGAAAGAAACGTAAAGCTGCCTCGAGGCAAGAAAATTTATTAGATTTGGTTCTCTAGCATCGTCAAAGCGGCTTAAAAGTTTAAACTATGTACCTACTAATTTTAGCTAAAATTGGGGGTAAAAAGTGGCCTATTAGATCTTGATGCCTCAAAAAGTTTAAAAAAATTTGAGTCACTAGTTAAAACTTTGGGTGACTCTGGTTAACCCTCTGTCTGACTCCGGGCGACTCCGGTCAAAATAAATAAATAAAATAGTTTTAAGTTATCTGGAATGATCTGATCATAGTTTGTTTGGAATAAAATTAAAAAAGACTATTTAATAATTGTTCATAATTTTTTTTAATATTTACTCATTGAATTATAACCTTTAATTAGGCCTCAATTTTATATTAAAATTCCTTTTAGTCCTTTCAGAAATTCCCTTTCAGCATCCGTGGGACACCAGGTACATTTCTTATTGTTCTTACCCGAATTTAATTATGAGGATGTAGACAGATTGAACTGAGATGTCCTTATTCAAGTATCCTGGTTCTAAACAAAGGCCTATGCATACTGATAAGTCGGGAAAATTTCCTTATGGGTTCAATTATCAATATCCGACTGGAGACAGTGCAGCATCGCCTACGACAACTGAAATCTTATTAAATTAATAAGACGTCCCGGAGATGCTTTGGCGTTAGTGTGCGATATCGTTGGTAATAAGAGATTTGCATTATTCCGATTCCTCGTGCGGCCTACCTGATGGTAACCACGGAAACGGTACAATTTGATCACACTCGTAACAAACATTTGCTGTGCTTTCACATGATTGAGGCGATTGCATTAGCCCAAATAAATTCAGCAGCGGTGGCGAGGCTGTTAGCTGACGGCAGTCGAGACGTCACGACGACACCCCAAAAAGGTTTCGCCGCCCGCGATACAAGAAATTCCTCTCGCTCCCCCTTTCAATATTCATATTCCACCCCCTAATTCGGCCAATATTGAACGACGCGAAAACCAAAAGGAGCCACGGGCTTAATAAGAGAATTAATAGGGGAATATTGATAAAGTTACGCAAAAAAGGAACACGCTCGAGGGAGTCGCGCTAATGTCGGATGGAACCTCAAAAGATCAGGAACGACTAACGAACTTTCGCTTTCTTTTCATTAATTCTCGTCTCAATACAGTTTTGTTTCTAGGTCCGTCGTCGGCAAGTTACCACGATGAAAATGACTTCGATAAAATTCAAAGTGACTCGCGAAGAGACGCATTCCGTATCGGTGCCGACGTCTTCCGGTGAATTGTTGACGCCACATTTGCTGGCTCCCCGGAATTCTCTTTCATCAGTCGGAGGCGGTGAGTGTTACATGTAACTACACGTTCCAGAATCAAGCGTTTAATTGTACGGCATGATGGGCGCTTTGAAGCGCACGGCCGGCTGATGGTTAGACGGAAACACGTCGCCCAGTTCACTTTTTGGCAGTACGGGTCTCTCGCAATGACGGCCCATCACGTCACGTCTCCGCAAAACACATCAAAGGAAGAGGCCGGGCCCAACCTTACGTGATTATTTTAACAAACGCGGATCTTCGACTACGCAGCCACCGCCTCAGCTGGGACCCCAACTTTTTGGATTTCGGGGGCTTTGGCCCAACATTACAGATGCCTGGCCAGAATTAGGCAAAGACATTCAAGAATAGGTGGACAGGGTGGTTGCCAAACTATGTAACTTACTTATTAAGAACTTCTTCTTCACCTATCAATTTTCTAGTTAAAAATGTGCATGTGACGCTGGACTTTGTAGATTATAGTTATACATCAATTAGGTACTTAAAAATAGTAGTGTGCTCGCCAAGTATTCTACTCTTGTTTGTTAGCAAAATGTATTGTAGATACGTTATCGTGTGGTGTCAAAGGTTCAAACTCAAGTTCCAGAATCTTATTGCTTCTAACGTTGCTGCTAAACAAGAGGCAAGTAAGTGGTCCTATGCTATCTATTATTAGTGCCTGCGTATCAAAAGCAGTGTCTTCTGAAGGTTAATTGAACGTTCTCTGAGCTTGACAAGAATGTGAACATTTACCAAACATTCTTACCAGGAGGCAATACGTCGCCAGAAAATGTACGTCTGGAACGAAATTAAAGATGATGAGAGTCAAGTCGAGTTGTTATCTATAATCAAGTTAAGCGTGGCTTATTATTTCTGATCCTCACAATCTTCCCTTTGTCAAATAAAATTCTTATAATCAGCATACGTACTGATCACTCTTGAAATGCACACATTTTAATTTCCGGTCAGCGCCATCTAGAGGCGTGCTTACGTTGAAATTTTTCTGAGCTTTCCGCTTCCTGTACAGCTTTTCTTTAGCGGCGCCTCGAACCTCGCTGAAAGCGCTTCCTCTCTGCTTTCAGAATGTTCGACCAGGAGGCGACGCCCGATCACGTTACGGATAATGCCCCGCCTGAGTCTGACTCTTCCCGCCAGGAGTACGTCGGCGCCGGCGTCGACCACGGAATCGGAGTGGCCGCCAGTAAGGTAGGTTCCTGTAGGATATAACGGCCATAAATTAGGCTTTAAAGCATATACGCGATTTGAGCTCCGGATTGATGTCGAATCACGCTTGAAAAACTGCGAAAGGAACGATTCTGAAGATCGTTTCTTGATTAATTTTCAGGACTTGTTCTCCTTTCAGTTGCGTCACTTCCAAACAATTTTGTCAGAATTTAATTGGATAGGGAGCCGAAAGTTTTTATTGCTTTCTGAATATTGGGTGAACGGTCGAAAAGCTACCAACTTGACGTTACTTTAAGCTGTGAAACATTTCGAAAGGTCCAAAGGGAGCGTAGATCAAGTGAGAGACTTAATTGTTTCTGATCAATTTACGTTTTTTTCACTGCGCACCCAAACCGATTTGGGTTGGGTGAAGTATTCGGGGATTTCGGGGTAAAAACGGTTTCGCATAAAGAATTTGAGCTTGCATTCCTCTCTTCTCTGCAAATATTCGTATTCAAAATTAGAATAAAACGCAATTTGCAAAGCATATAGACAATTTCTGTTTCTTTTATATTCAGGTTTTTGGGAGAAAAGTTTTGTTGCGGCATTTATACAGTTTCACCAAAAGCAACATGTGTGTGATAACGACTTGTTCATAAACACCTTTTGCAACACTAAATTAATTACGTAGCTCTCGTGTCTGATATTGCGTGACTCGGTTGCGTTTGCAAGATCAAATAATCAGAAATCTCTTCCAGTTATGGAGAAGACGTGAATATAGCGTAAGTCGAGTCATTGTACTTAAAACAAAAGGAAATCGATTTTACATGTTTCCATGTTTGCAAACGCCCCAAGTGTCTGTCACCAAGCCACACCGCTCATATTTCTAAGGAAACTATTTCAATTATTCCATTGTAGCTTCCCTATCGCGCTTTCACATGGGGTTTCTTCTTAATTGACTGTAAATTAGACTGCAAAAGCTTCACGTCACCCGCCAACCCTGCGATCCAGATGCGGAACACTAGTACTGTAGGAACTTTTCTCAAGCACATCTTTACAAACTATCTTAAATCATCTACAATATCTAGAGCAAGTACATACTGTACAGTTACTCATTTTCTATTTTTAGAAAGAATTCCACCCCAATGGAAACATTATAGCTTCATAGTAAACTAGGGATTAAATCCGACCGAATTATTTTACCTAAATGGAGGGTTTGTAAACATTTTCCATAACGATCCAAAATTAAGGGTATTTCGCATTATACAAAAGTTATTATTATTAAAAATGATGAATTTGGAAGGACTTCTCATTTTACGTCTTGTTTTGCATAGAGCCCACATTAGACTAGAAAGCGCGGCTGAGCGCTTTAGAGGAAAATTTTACAGGATTTATAATTGTAATCCGGCATCAAATTGGATTGCACGTAATCCGCACAATTCATCAAGTTACACGTCCCGCACCCTGCTTGTTATTCATGTAAGGTTTCCGAATTTAAAGAGATTTACAAGAGATTTTTTCCCTCTCGGCGCGGCTCTTCCAACAAAATGCCGCAATATGTATCTAAACAACATTAATTACTCCATCACAGAACAGAGTGTATTGTCTTACACACAAAACACCGGCGGGCTTATCAGACGCACCATAGCCGGTGTTCTTCATCAACAGGTTCTTTGTCGGTTGGTTCCCTATCAAACCTAAACGGCCATTGAACGCGGAAAAGGGGCCCTGGCGGTGACCGAAAGTTTCGACTTGAGGTTAGATTATGTGCCCGAAACGGAACGGCGGGCGGATTCCTACGCTTCATTCCCCTCGTGATTTGTCAAATGTACGTGAGAAGATCACCAACTTTGCAGCAGAGACGAAACGGAATTAATTATGGAATCACAATCGGGGGCGGCGATGGGAGCAAGCCGCGGAAATTTCAGGATGATTAATAATTGCTGGAACCATCAACCGTCTAATTTGGTTTAAATGCATATTCAGGTTGTTGGTGGGTAGTGCCGCAAAGAAATTGTTGCGGAGACTCGCAACCAAGATCACGGAGTTTCAGTGGCAACCTGAGAAGTTTGTTAAAATTTCTAGTGTCGAGCTCAATATGCGAGTAGAGTAAATGAAATTCTTACCAAGAAAACGTGGAAAACAATAATAAATAACTTCCGCTGGTGCGTTAGGCTTTATGCGGTGGTAGAAATATATAGGGGGTTGTTGAGCTTAAGGCCATCGAAGCCAAATTTTATTCCCGCTCTGAGTTTCCTTTATTTAAATTATTCAGACAAACTGTTTGTAACAAAACATTTGTTCATTAAAGAGACGCGTGGAATTTCAGTAAAAATACAGCTTCGAGCTGCTTGGACGGTCGAGGAAGGAGATAAATATCTTTCACTCAACTGGACGTGTAGATGATACCAATGATCTCATCTTCATTTCTCCGAAAGGGACAGGTCAATAAATATTTGATTCTCATGAATGGAACGGCGGACGATATTTCCAATTTCCGCCTGTAACCATATTTTTTTCCAATTTTATTGAACGCCTATTAACTAATTCGATGTGGTCTTTTGGGACTAATTCGTCAATTATCGCAATCGATAAGAGCGATTGATTTCTAGATCCGTCAAAAGTGATGAATTTGCATTAAGTGAAAGTGATGAGTTCGTGACAAGAGCGCGAAAGGAAGAGGCTCCACGACGAAAATCTTTTTTGATATTTTTGATCTCCTTAATTGCGATGGGAAAAAGTGCCGCATGCCAGCAGACGCGAGATTCATCACTTTTTCAAATTACTGTTGTTGTTGTAACAGAAGAGACGTCAGCAAAGAAAACAGTGGCGTAATCCCTTCAGGTTACACAATAGTTGTTTACCACCTGTTGAGTTTTAAGAGTCGAGTTTTTCGGCTCATCGCAGCCGAGTTTGACGTTTAATAATAATAAATCGATCGCTATCATCTCGTAATGAACGGATCACTTGTTGAAATTTAACGAAATACGCCGTACCGCCCGAAGGCAACAATTTGGAGCTGCAAGGAATTTTTTAAAGAGTGGCGGAAGTTTATTGATGTGGATGTCGAAAGACTGAGGAAGCCAAACATTAAGGTAATTGGAACATTGCCTGGAACCCTTACGTTATATGTATACCCAAAAGTGCTGTCTGCAATGAACACTTCTTTGTGGGATAACAAAAATTGTTATAGCGAGTGTATGGAAGTTGCACAGGTAATCATCGAGATCAAACAGTAAAGGAAACACTGAATGGAGCACGCGTTGTTGCTTCTAAGTGTAGCCCTTCTTTGGAAACCTTTACTGGGCCATTGTCTTTATTATACTCTAGCCAAACCTAGCGTGCTTTTGACTTTCATCTAGATACTGTTATTTGCCGTAATTTCAGTACGTATATTAAAAAAGCTGTGTAATTTTCCATTATTTTAAGCGAGAAAACAACAAGAAAGACTGCGTGTTGTTATAAAACTGTAAATGAATGAATAGCACGCCATTTCCTATACGCATGCTATTCAAAGAATATCATAACAAGTGCCAAAAAGGTAATCTCTTTTATTACCGTCAAACTTTTAAATTATGACGTATTACTTCTAGTCAACTAATTGTTAAAAATGCCTAAACAATTTCACACTTTTTTTATTCCAAATGAACGCATAATACACGTACTAGCCAAAATATCAATAATGATTTTGTTGATTAGTTGCTAAGGGTTCTACGTCAAATCTCGACACACTGTTGTCAATGAATTTTAATCTTCCTTCGAACAACCGGGTATTGGTGTACCTACCTATAGTTTTTTCTAAGGAATAATTTAGTTCCCTATGTGGCCGACTTTTGGCTAGTTATGCAGTCTGGCTAATATCTTATTAAAGATCCAGCCAGTCCCAAAAATAAATTCGGTGATGCGGATTTTGACTGATCGTAAAGGAAGAGAGTCATAAAGCTCTGTGCACAATACACATAATGCCATCTGGGCTGGGACTCTTATTATATACTTATATTTGAATTGTCGTCTTTATGCCGTTTCATATTAGTGATGTTCTGCTTTTATTTTCTTGTCGCCTCGGGTTACCGGGGCCCTTCCCTAGGGATAGGGCGCTCGCCGTTTCCATACAAATTCGGCTTGGAAACCGACCATATTTTTTACAGCTACAGCGCGAATTGAATATTCTTCAAGGGATTAATTTTATTCAGGAACATTTTGCATAATAATCCTTTTTGATGATGCTTTATTATTTTTTTCCGGTAGTTGAGACGCATGCGTGTTGCGAAAGCACGTGGCGAAACAACCGCTTACCTGCCAGTCTAATCGCGCGTTCCAAATACTTCAGAGCGGTTTTGCGCGTTATTTACGGCAGTTTGCGAACGCCCCCTCCGGTCAAGTCCGGTGTGAATAATAACCGGACGATTGCAAAAAATCGCGAACCCTCTATCCAGCATCCATCCGCAATCTGCATATTGTCATTGGTCGTTGCCGGCACTGGATTTAATTAAATTTGGCGATCTTGTCGCGTGTTTGTTGTCCACTTGCCGGCGTTTCAATCGAGAAACGAGCATGTCGCTGGACCTGTCGGTTTCGAGTACCTGGCAAACTTGACGGATCCGTCAACGAAGTGAAAGTAGTGATCGCCGGTTAAATTGCGAGTTGTTGAAGATATTGGGGCAAGCAACAACATTAACGCCGTAACTGGAGCAATAAAATTATTTGTTCGCGTTTGTTGTCGCGGAGCCAACTTTCCAGTGCATTTGCTTTTCAACTTGTTACTTCGAAGTGGTAATAAGAACAATTATTGGCAAAATTAATGCTGGAATATTAAAATGGCTAAAATTGTAAACAAATTCCGTTTGCCCTTTATTTATTTATAAGTTTTCCGATTCATTTGGGGATTATTTCTCTCTTGTTAGCGAGGAGTGTCGGGCGAGAGGTCCGGATTATAATGACAGAAATTGTCTTATTCCGCGAGTTACGTTCTATGTCCTCATCAATGGAGTAATTGTGTCAGAGGCATTCGATAAAGTTATTTTTAGCGCGGCATCAACGAATAACCCTTCGGGGTTAACCGCACCGCACATTGTTATTTGCCTCATCCATTTTTGGGAAAATGATTAGATTTATTAAAGTTTTTCGGCCAGTATTGACCAAGACGGAAACAGCACTTTCTTTCTCCTCCAGTTCGGGTTTTCCGGGGGGGATTTATAACAATTTTACTTCGGTATTAAATTACATTCGTAAATTATTAACAATATCGCTTTAGGGTGCAAAGTTTGAAACTTTCAAAGAATTTTGAACGCTTTAAAGCTGCAATTCAGGGATATCTCATTTCTTTAATGAAAGAAATCTGTTGAAATTTTCAGCACTCGGTTCTTTTAATTCAATTATTGTTACATTTTTTCATAGTTATTTTATTTGAGTGGCAATTAAATGAATGGAACACGAACCTTTTAAACTTTCTCTTCTCGTAATGGGCTAAATGTGATGTGGAGATTTTTTTTAAATTTTGCGTTATTGCACGTGGAATTGTCTAGTCTAGTCAATAGCAATTAGAATGACGTCCGTATTCGCATACATGTGTTTACTAACATTTTTTGCCACATTGTTCACGTAGACATTATGTGACAACATCAGCGATCTATAAAAAGTAGAAAATATAGCTGTACTTACTAATAGAGGTCTGTTGTGTGTTACATAAACATAATTTAACAATAGAAATGCCGATTCAATTGCTGCATACAAATAGTTCATTAGATATTTGCACCTTCGTTTCACATCAGGATTCAGACTCCTTAAATATTCGAGTATGTATTTAGCCCGAGAATAAATTTTAAGTATAAGCTATGCCAAGATGTCGAATGTTATTATCCTATTGAAATAGGTTCTAACTTTCTTGTAATTTGGTCAACGTCACCACTCTTCAAAAAAGCTAGATTCCTATGTTTAACACAATTCTAGAATTTTAGGTAATGATCATTGTATTACGACGCAATCTAATTTTCAATTTAAATATTTATATCTAGCGGGCTGGTTACTCATATAGCTTTCAACATATGATTGTTTAAGGAAGATTAAATTTAGTTCAGGGACAGGGATATTCGCAATTTTACACGAATGATGGAAAATTTATTGAACTCGGAATCTATCTTCCTTCAAAAATTGTTTGAAAACAGATTGTTGAAATTTGTTGAACGTATTTATTCAATAATTTCACTCGTTAATTTTCCATCGCAGCCTGACTGGTAATTTTATTGTTTGATTCTCCGTTATCACCGTAACCAGTAGCGTAACCAGTGACGTAACAGTTACTTAATTACCAATAGCGTAACTATAATAACTACAAATCTCTTATGCATCATAAAAAACACTGCAGTGACGACGTTCTAAATTTTTATTTTTCACAAAAAATTGGTGTAGTCTTTTCAACAGAAATTACATATAATAAAATTATCTTATAAACCTCAAATTTAAATGTACCTATTTTATATTATATTCTTAATAAATTTGTCTCTAATTAATGTCTACTGAACCGCAATCTAGTTGAAAACAACATTAATTAGCCTGCATTAGCTATGTAGCATAATTAAGAATTATGTAGCGTGAGTTGCGTTATCTATATTGCGTAAAATACAAGAAAGTCACCTTCATGAATTACTGCATATTTGTAAAAACATTTTTTTTTTCTCTTTCTGGGGGGCCCGGCTGAACGCCGAGCCGCAAACACTGAGGCCAGATAGGCCCATTGTGTGTCCCAGTGGGACCAACGGCTTAACGTGACTTCCGAACCACGGGTGGACGAGTGGGTGCATGCCCGGGCCCCGGAATGCACGCCACGATTGTGAGAAATTCGCTGACCACTCGTCCGTTGGGTTATATACTGACCCGGCTTATGCCTTGATATACCATGAGTAACCCCCTGAAAAATCTCATGGTCTGGTCAGTCGGTACCCGGGGATCGAACCCGGGACCTACCGAATGGCAAGGGTACGTGCTGTCGCGCTGCGCCACAAACCTCGGTTGTAAAAACATTACTTAGAGCAAATAGTTGCTGAGACAGTAGGTACCTACATACTTAAAATTTTGGGTTCAAATGGTTGTTTCGTCCAACACGTACAAATTAGTAGTTAGGACTATCGAGGCAATTTTGATAATTACAGCCATCGATGCCTGTAACTGCAAAAGCTAAGTCCTGTTCTTTGCTTCTTGCAAAACGTTTTTGATTGGTGCTAAAGCTCGATCTCCTTGTACAGTGTGAAGATTCTGAAACGTCATAAATAAGCATAAAAATTGTTATTGTCTTAATACGTTGATATCTGCAGATAACCGGTGTAAATTCCGTTGTCTGGTGCGACCACATTACAACCTTTAATCTGTCCTGTTGAAATGCACTCGAAAGCTCTCTGAGCGCCGGAAAAACTTTGAAATTTAATAACGGGGTGAAGTGAACGTGCCCGTCATGTCATCCACGACCCTCGAGGTCCAACGTGAGATAGCCGCCAGGCTCGAACAGGACCATGTTAAAAAAGACACGATGTTGTGCGCGAGAAGCCATCGTTCTGCTTCAGAACAGGGCCCCCATCCCGGCTACCACCTTTGGGGTATGCGCAAAGCCAGAAAAAGGACGTCCGCCCCCCAAATGGGCACGCACACCAGCGGGATCAGGACGGCGTTGATCCTGAGGTCCAGGAGGTCATGGCCGGTCGCTCCGGTTACATCTACAAGGTGAGATCCCTAGATGTTCATTTCTACCAAATAAATCACTTTTGACAGGGGAAATGATGGGGAATATTGCGATTTCGGATATAGAATATAAACAGATTACACATTGTGTGTGTTTTGGGGGGTGGAAGGTAAATACGGTTTTCCTGCTGCGAGGAAAACGTTTCCTTTCGGAGTTATTTGCGTAAACGATGCGATCGGACAAACATAACTCTAATCAATAGCGCTGCGACAAAGCTTAACATTGCAACTATGAGAGAGCAGCTTTTTCTAAAACGGACCTTTGTAGAGGTGCTGTGTTGAAGTGAAACGTATACTTCATGGAAAGATAAATTTTATTCCCTTGACAAGACAAGAAGTGTATCGTAAATTTTTATGAAATAGGAGAATAGAAAAACAATGTGTTCGTATTATGAAGTATATAGTCGGGCACGTATATGGATTTTTCTGAGAAGTAATGTGGGTCGGCGCTAGAAATTTGCTATTTTATTATTCGCGACACCAACTCGCGTTATGAAATACCAGAGTTACCCTCCATTCGGGTGTCTTTTCCTTTCACCAATCAGATATTTTTGGATTTTTTTGATCACCATTTGGAAATTTTGACTGGAGATACGTTTTTCAGGTGAAGAGGCGAGCTTTCAATTATATTATATTTCATTAGTGGCAGCAACACAATTATATCAGGACGAACAAATTGTAAAGGAGAGCTGAGGTTAATTTGCCCACGATTAATATTTGCTTAAGCGAGGATCTACGTCTCGAATGTAAACGCTTTGCATCTCCCGACACCCTTTCTTAACACAAGCAATCTCTATTGACAAAGTTCGTTATTAGTGTGATGATAAGTTTGGGCTAACAATCGTTATTGGGCAGTGCGTGCGGTCGAGTGGTTCAAACGACAAGATGGACTTACAAATTAATCCCATCTTCTCTCCCAGGTTGATCCTAGATACTCTTATAAGCTACGATTTCAAAGCTTTGATGCTCTCCTTTCTTCGACGATCGATCCAAAGTCGCACTTATAACGCGCCCAAATAAATTAACATTGAAAATATCATCACAGTAACCGCGGAAATAACAAAAAAGCGTTGTGAGTTGTATCAAAAACCAATTTGAAGTTGAGAAATATCGAGAAACTCGCAACACAATAATTTGATGGATCACGCTGTAACTGGCTTGTTTACTCAATATACTATTTCGCCGAAAGGAGTTTTAGGATATATTTCCCATTACCCGACTCTCCTCACGAGTCGATTCAAAGTCGTCAGTCGAAAATATTTATCTCAAACGTTAATTATAGGAGTGCGTTCTACAATTATTTTGCCATCGTTCATTGGGGAGGGTGAAAAAAGTTTTAATTGGGCTGGAGCGCATTTGGATGCAGAAACTCATCCAAATGCACGCCTAGCCTTCACAAGGTGGGGTTGTAAGGTCCAGACAGCGCTATTACTGCCGAGCTCCACTATACAATATTCAAATGTGCTCCACTGAATGGATGAAAAGATAGTTCATCAAGCTTTCTATCTGCTAGGAAAATTAAAAGACAAGGAACATCTCTCGAGTTGCAAATAAGGTGCACCAGAGAGATTTTTATAACATCTTGCTGGACTTTAGGGCAGTTGGCCAACTAAATATCAATTTTATCAATCATCAGTTAGCATACTGGAGGAGATCTCAATAGCAGATGATATTTACAGGACATAAACGAAAAATGGCAATATGTAACTCAATAGCTGAATTTCCTGCACTTTTGCTCCGAAATTAAGTTGTCCATTCGACTTGAGAGAGTTTTCAAATTCGAGAAACTGCTTGATAATCAACAACTCGGGGTTACATTGAGTTCACAGCTTTGTTAGATTTGGTGTTAGAGTTGTTGAAGTGGAAAGGAGGGTTAACGAGGACCACCATTTATACGTCGCACGCTAAAACTGAGTTACCGGTCGTTGTATTTGGAAGGAATCTGAAGTGCATACAAGAAAAAGACGTCGAGGTGTAACGACCGCAAACCTATTTTAGTCACGATTCAGGCCAACTAGCAAATAAAAGGATTGTTTAAGTAACGACATCCTCATCCCATCCACCTAAGTAATAGCGTGACGCTGGGGGTAAAATCATATTGCCGTAAATAGGGATTTTCGCAGATGCTACGCGACGAAAATACGTCGCCATTTAAGCTCGAGTTTTGCATGCGTACAATTTCGTGACGAAGCCCTCCTGGTCAACGGTCAACTTTAATTGATCCTCTTTGGAATATTTCTGACGTGTGTGCTCCATATCACTGATTTTATTCTGCAAGTGTGACTGGCTCTATAAAGAAAATTCACACTTCTACCACGTTCACGAGGCGGAAAATTCCTCGATTGCGTTACATGTTACGATTATTACATTTTGAACACGTATATCCAAGTCAAGTTTGATGATGATGAACCTTATTGTATCCAAATATTGTGTTGGCGTCATCATTTGTACATGCGATAGCATTTTCGAATGTGCGATACCGCGCTTTTATGGCAATTTATTAATGTTGGAAGCCGTAAAATATTAAATTTCAATGGTATCGACTTCAAGTTTACCCATTTGCTCTTGTTTAAAGTTTCATGACTACACTATGACTACACTATTTGATTAATTTTGTTAAAAGTGAAGAGTTTATAGAGATCTATTTGTGAAAAAAGATCCGCTTGTTCGGCAACTCGCTTGCTGGTTTCCCGCAATTATCGACTTTCTGGGACAAATAAGTCTTATATTTTCATCAAGCACGCTGTTGGGAGGGGTTGATAAGTAACGCTTGTTATCCGTTGTTTTGAGCCACTTGTAGTAACTTGTAGCGTCGCTCGTTTTTTTTATTGTGTCGAGACTAAAGGGATCAAACTTTATCTGCAGAAAACCCTCGGGCAGACGTTAAACTTTAATAAATTTACGACTAAGTCTCGAAGTGATGCTTTGATGCTTTAAACGCGAACATCGTTTTTCAGTAAAACGTAGGTACCGGTAGTGAATCTAGCGATCAAAATTGCAGTGAGAATTGTAAGGTGTCGAGCGAAAGCTCGTTTTTGACGTTTTCCACGTCCATTCACGTTGCAATAAAAATTTTGAAAAAATAAATAGAAAGCTGCCGCCTGAAATTCTCGCAAATTCGTGATGCCAATGGCAATTCGTTGAAAATGTTCGGTTGATGATTTTTATCTTCGGTCTCGTCGGTGTTAATTGCCCAAAGTTGGTCGATGGCGTTGCTCTTCGTAATCCTGCAAATTTAATGTACACGTGCGAAACGGTCCGCGTTAATTCTCATAAACGGTCGTTGAGCCGAAACCGCGCCACTGAAACGTCCTAAACCGCAAATTGAAGCCCTCAAGAGCCCCTTTTCGGGTGGAGTTTGGTTGACTTATTACGCCCGTGTTTCTGCGTAATTCCTGTATATCCACATGAGGACCGAGCAAATTTCTGTTGTCAATCAACGCTGTGGCGTCGTAATCGATCACGTTGACGAGATTAAAACTGTATTTGGCTTTTGGCCGTTTATTGAGAGTTCTAATAAGGCTGCGATTAAAATGTGCATAGTTGAATATTAAACTTGTAAAGTACACAGTTGGAAATTTCTACTTAAGCTGATTTATCAAGCAAACACGGATTGGGGGGGAGTCTGCTCTGGCGTGATCTTGTAATCAGATTGTCCGCCATTTGGAAGTTGCGATTAATTTCCAACAATTTCGTTTAAACTGATTCTCCCAATTTTTCATTTAAATTTGTACTATGCCGATTTTAAACTTGAGCAATTATCCATTTAACAACTCAAGTTTCCAGATGGTCACCGAAATCTTCGTCCTACCCCTGAAATTAAAATTTTCGGGAAGCGTTACCTCATCTCAAATTAAGAAGCTTTTTCTTCTGAGATTTTTAATTTTTTATTATTCCTTGTCTATACGTGACTTTCACGTCCGTGCAAATAAATAAGGTGGGTCAGGTGATACTCTGAATTTTAGCGTTAGCGTCAAGTTCGGTCGACCTGGGGGTGACTTGGGTCGGGCACAAAGACGTTGAAGGAGCAGTAATAATTGCTGGCGCGTTGCTGTAATTGCGGGTAAACAAAGGCGGCCAAGGAAAATATTGTGAGGAATTACCGAAACGGAGGCGTAAGGAATAACATTTTTAATCTGGTTGTTTACGAAAAACGACTCAATAATGACAAGCTCGAATTAAAATTAGCTTTAGAAGCTCCAACGGCGAGCTTTTATTGTTAACTCCCCCTCGTTCTCGTGCTGTCTCGCGCTATTAACTTTCTTCGCTAAAAACAAAACGACGCATTTTCCCTTGTTTCAAGTTCAAAGTGGACGATTTGATGGTCGAATTTATTTTTAAAAGCTAAATAGTAATGTCAACTACTTACCGCCGTTTGGCGGTGGAGGTTTCGTAAAGTGACGCGAACACAACAAACCGATTTTATTAAATCAATATCAAAGGAAACGAAAACGCTTGCTTGCCACACTAGATTCTTTTGGTTGGCCGGTTTCAATTTCCCATTCTGACGACTCCCATATTTGCAGGCTCGATCTGGAATGTTAATTAATTTTATGTTTAATTCGGAATCAAATTGATAAAAATCTTGGAAATCCGGCAAATACACAAGAGACCTGTTCTGATCGTAATCTCGATTGACGTTTAAGGTACATGGTAATTAACGGACTTAGCCAATTAAGTAAATTGAGTAAATAAGGGCGAAATAACGGAAATCCAATTTCGTCGCCAAAGACGTTGATTATCCCACTAGGCCAAGCGGAAATAAATAAGTCCCCCAGTTTGTCTTGTTGCGCTCGATCAATTGAGAAGTGGTTAACTGAAACAAAACTTTACCAATAGATTTAAGAGTTAATTAAACATATAGAACAAGTTTTGATGTACCTATATACTGTGCGTTTTGTCAAGGGAGTTATCTAATCTGGAAAGTTATATGAAGTTCAGGTAGAGAAAATTGGCAAATAAACAGATTAACGCAAAATGTTTTTGGGGTTACCTAAAATTTAGAAAATTTCTGTATTATCTATTGCCCTCAAAAGTAGGTGTAAAGGTGTAAGGAATCTGGTTGCAATTCGGGATAACTCTGTACATCAACTTTTATCTTACAGCAAAGTTACTGCAGAAGACTCCAAACATTCGGGTAAAGAGATAGACAATTATGCTTTAAGGTTGCAACTAGGAGTACCGTTTGAACAAAAAAAAAATTCAAATTGATGATGATCAAAATTTGGAGATGCCGAAGCTGTAACGCAATTTCATTGTGATCATTAGACACGACTTCAATATTTTTTGCGGTGTAGGGGTTGTTCCAGTTTTCTTCGGTTCAACTCTATAAAATATTGTTAGTTCCAGAGAACGTCAGTAAAGCGTGGAATCTGTCAACAACAACTTTTCATGTGACAATTTTTCCCTCTTCTAGAGATGAAGAGTTTGCGTTAGAGTTTTTATTGTCCACCTCCTTTTATTAAATTTGTATAAATTACATCGATCTCATCAACGCTCTGTCCAGAACCCTCTCACTCATCCCTATACCTTCCTGTTCCAACACCCTTCCAATCTTTCCAATTGTTTGTCCCTCAAAAATTCGATTTTGTCTTGGGTAAACTTAAAAGACAGTAATTCATTTGTTTTTCCACGTGTTAAAGTGAAATTGGTGGACTTTTGGGCGGTGCGCATTTACTGCACTTCTGGACGGTTGCTATAGAGGGAGTTTCTGACCTTAGCGACCCAAATAATGAGTATCGGAAGGAAAATGCTCGCCGGATCTTTGAACCTGGCCCTGCAATCAATACCTGGTGGCCCCTCATCCTGATGGCGGTTAGGTGTCTGTCTATGCCGTGTCGATGCTTTATAAATAAAATACACGCCGGCGATCACGTGTTATAGGTATACGTACAAATTTTCAGACACCAATAGCTCGGAAGTTGTTCAGAATCACTACGTTGGCGAATAATAAATTTGGGCGACCCTACTCTATTCTTTATGACCGCGATTTACATTGAAATAAGCGAGTTTTCAGCTTTTTTTGGGGGCTAAAATATGGAGATTTCCAGAGAAAAAAGTCTCTTCTCTAAAGTGAACCGTCCTGTTTTATAAACATTGCCCACGTAATTAATTTGCTAATTTCAGAAGGGAACGTACGCTACAGTATCGTCTTTATTAACATTATTCATAACCTGCAAGTTTTTTACCGATAAAGTACCGATGCTTGATATTGTCGCCATAGCGGGGTATTAATTGTTTTCGATGTCATAAATATTTAGTTTTTATAAAAGAAGTGGACGAGATGGCGGTAGCTTTCCGAGTTTTAATTTTCTAAACGGTAACTGCCGCGTAACGTTAT
Organism: Schizotus pectinicornis; assembly: GCA_951805265.1. Lineage (NCBI taxonomy): Eukaryota > Metazoa > Arthropoda > Insecta > Coleoptera > Pyrochroidae > Schizotus > Schizotus pectinicornis. Next base: position 5,896,451 of record OX638207.1, read on the forward strand.
ATCGCGAAAAAGTCGGTCGCTAATGGTAACTGGTTGGGGTCGAATCGTTGGAAGATGATTAAAGCGTCTTGATTGAGTTATTGGATCGAGATTCTTGATCGAATCTCATAAGTTTGTTACGGTAATACAGTTAGACACGAGATTATCAATAAAGCCGAGATATTTTCACAAATTGAGGGTTATTACGAACAGGCGGCGGAAGTGGCAGATAATGGCACATCAATTTAGCATTTTGCAAGATATCAAGTTGTGATCTAAAAGTGCCCGAAGAGGTTCGATATAACACAGTGCCGTACTGAAGGATACTGATTCAATTCTGGAGAAACACCTTGAAATTTGCTTAGTAAAAACCTCCTTCGTAGGGCAATGTCAGGCTAGAAAAATAAATATTCTCAATAGTGGGTATTTGAGTACGGTGTCTTCGTTCCCGGTATCTTTATAACAGGAATTACCTACAACGTGGTCATAACTTATTTGTGCATGAGAACATTGTTATAAGACTCTACCATCGTCGAACAGGCGTGGCTCGGCTGCCACGAGCGAAACTAGAGGCTTTACTTATTACTTTTCGTCTCTTCTTGTTCGAATATGAACAACCTCCAGAATAAGATTATTAGCTACTTTACAGGGGTGGTGAATAATTAATATAATTACCGTGAAAGGCGCAATTTATGATACGTCGAGTTTCCACGAAGAATTTGAGTTGAAATATTAACAACTTTTCTATCACGACAACTTATGCTATTCCTACCTACTAATTCTCACAAACAGCGATATTTTAATACGGGAGCACGCAAGGGCCTAATTCAAAATCGATAGTTACCCAATCATGAGTGGTTATTGATTGAGTGCCCAAAATTGCTGTGAGGTTGGTCCACTTACACAAGTTGGTTTTACAAAACCTTTTAACGGAATCAACATTAACGCCGGGTTATTAAATTTTCAACCGCCACCTCAGGCTTGTGCGCCATTCTCTCCTGCTTGCTTACCTTATATTTGTTCATCAATTTTGCTAATTTAATTCAACATAGTTTGTGGCAGTTGACCATGGTTACTTAAGTCAGTTTTGATATCGTTGTAGTAATCAATGCAAAGTTGAGGGTAAGTTAACTTTCCGATATTTGTACGTAATTGTGGAATTCTGCCACGTGATTTGCCGTTTGACTTCGGCCGTAACTTCATGAATGAAAGTAACTAAAGCTCGAGCTTTTTAATTATGTTACTGAAGCCGCTTCAAATTCGTTCAAGATGAGTTTGAGCGCGTGTCAGCTTCACGACGTTTTAAAGCTGATACATCATAATTGCCTCATCTACTTAACAACGCACAGATGTTCTTGATTGTTGATTTAGGGGAGCTTTCCCACAATTCGAATCAGGAATGGTAATTACGGCGACACCGGGGGTTTGTTTTGATAAAAATTTCGGTTGCACGTAATTTTTCAGACTTGTGTCTTGGTTGTTTTGACGTGCGTTGGAAAGAGGCGAAACATCGAAATTTCTCATACTGAAGGAAATCACCCCTGGCCTGATTTAAGGCTGTCAAATAAAGGTGCTTGTTTTTTGTTTACGTTTGTGGCTTTCTCCGTTCTTGGTAAACTCCGATTTTTGCGAATTTCTTTGAATTCGGGCATAATTAACTTCGACTCCGCCATCACTGCCCGTCTTCAATTATGATTTTTCATCTCACAAATCCTCAGAAATGGCTTCACAAAAGACCTTGTCTGGCAGTTTCTAATCCCGTACGTTACACATGTTGAAGTTTGCTTTTTCAATCATCCCGGACCTTAATAATTTTAGCTCTGGCTCTTGCATGATTTTCCCCGGTCCGTCTGTTTTTTATAACGAGGGTAGGTCGACGGAGCTTTCAGAACGTATTCATGGTTTTGGTGAAGAATATTGAATCGAATTAGGTGGGCGACGCGTCGCTTCGAATATCTCGCCGCTATTGACCTGTTGTGCTTTACTTTGGACAAATTGTAGGTGCGTGAGTCGTGCAATAAAATTCAAATGTTACTAACGCAATGTACTAGTAGGGTATTTTTATAAACGGCAAGAAGGAACGCTGTAAATGTCACTCTAACACGACGCGCACGTCAGTTCATATGCGAAAACCGTAATGTTTGGATGAATGAAACGTTCTCAAATAACACAATATTGCTTTATGCATCTTTCTTTCTTATTGTTAGGATATTTTGGTGTTGAAAAGAAAATTGTTCAGTTAGGTACAACTTTTACCAATATTCTGGCCATGTGGCGTCGTCATGAAGTCATTTAGTTAACATTGTTACGCAATAGCATATAATACCGCAACGATTGGAAGAATCGTGTGATTGTCCAAAGCGAATAATCTGAAAGTAACATAGGTGTTATGGATTCACAGTAACGCTTTATCTATTCATAGCAAAAGGTCAAACAGTTTCCGGACACACCTGGTAAAATTGGCAAATTGACATTTTTGCGCGATATTTCAATATATCGGTCATTGATTTGCTCTTTACGCTTTTTGGTTGTAATTTAGGCATTATTCTCGTGACTGACAAGGTAAATCGTAAGCTCTTATATTGATCGTTCAGTGTTTATTTTGTTGATTTCACATTTCTTGCCTGGGGACAGTTTGTTGACCACCATGCATGGCTCGCGGTAAAGCATTCAATGTTGTGCTTAGTGCATTAAAGGATCGACGAAAAAGCAGGAAGGTGTCGTTCCTAAAATAAATATTGCAAGCGCATACTTAGTTTAATTGAAAAACTTTTGCGCCATCTCACTTCAGAGTGTTGAAAATAGCAACAGGTAGCAATTTTCTGCGTTGCTATTCCTCATAAACGCCCCGAAACTTTACGAATTGAGGAATCGTGTGGAGAACTTTAAATCTTTCAACCAGCACACATTGTTTTATTACGACTCGGAAATCCCATTGTCGTTGATTAATATTAAGCACAAATCCGGGCGGAATTAGGCCAAATCCAGTATTGAGCCCGGCGATAACGCCGTTAATCTCTGCCAGTCGTATAATTCGCGTTAACGCCTCAATAGCGATAAATTTGTTAATTGAGGGTATATCGGCAAGATCTAAAAGCTCATCGATCATGTCGGTGTTTTTAGAGTAACGGGCAAGTTGAGAACTTGGAGCTTTCACGAGTTTCAGACAGGCAGCTGAAAGAGTTTGCTAAAGTGAATTCTGTTGAAGCGGCCTCTATTAGAACGTAGCTGAAGCTCGAAAACCCGGCAGCTAAAAGCGAGGCAGGATGTTATTCGGCAGATGTACCGTCACCGGTTTCTGTTATTCATTCAGTCAGAGGGCATTCGATAACGAATTGTTAAATATTACATAATAATTATTGTTGCCAACTACCAACACAATTTTTTGACTATATCATAACTAACTATTGCCTGTTTTTGTATCTAATAGGAGAGATTTATAATTACAAAAATCTTTAAAAACCGATTTAAGATTGGAGCCAAATCGGTTTAGAGCTTTCGTGAGGTCTTCTCAAATACTGAAGTTTTTTTTGTTGTACTATAATGTAGAATAGAATGAACTTGGGCAACTATAACTAAAAAAAAGTTTAAAGCTTTAAAAACACTTCGAGTTTGGAGTATAAACGAATTTATTTTCAGGTGTTATATTCACCAGGCGCATTCACCATTTCTGGCCGATCTGCTGGTGCAGAGTCCGCCTCCCAGATGTCGCCTGGTACAAATCTGAAAAGTTTCCTCTTTTTCTCTCGACATAAACAATAATTGTTTTAGTTGTTTAGTTTAGAGCGCACTTTTGTTTTATTTCGGTACGTCTTCGGCTCGTGGTGTCACTTGAGCGGGTCATAAACACTCATGGCGCTGCTTTATTGGTCCATATAACTCTCTGACGTCAATTGATTAGGTTATCTATAATTTATTGGCAATTATGGATCGCTAGCACCAACTTGTTACTCATTTAAACTTGGCTTAACGGGTTGATGGTCTGCTGGAATTACCGTAATTGTTGGCTGAAGCTGAAACAATTTCAGTGACTTTCGGATATTAAATCGTAATAACTAGCTATTCAAGTTGTAGTAGACAGGAACGGATATCGATCTGGGGGATGACCGCCCTGTCTAATTCATTGGAACTAGATTATTCACCCCTCGAATTAAATATTTCTTCCTGAATAAGTAATTGGAGCGCCTCGGTTCTTGATGGGTCGTTTATAATGTTTCGCATTACGGCTCTTTTGTTGAATAAATTGTAGTTAGTTGTTGGAATTTGGGCGAAAATTGAAAAGTTGTGCATAATATCGGATCGTAGGGGAGCCAAGTACCAGTTCGCTCCATTGTAGGTAGGGAGAGAGCAACAGGCTGCGAGATCAATAAAACTACTGCTTTCAGCCTACCCTACATCGTGTCTAAAGTGGCGGCTCTAATTTTGTGAAGCCGTTTTTATCTATATAAATAAACGTTGCCCGATTCGCCATGCCTCTCTGATTCCAGTCGTTCCCAACTCTTCCCTAATCTGATTTGGATAGCTTTTGTTAGTTTATGTTAATAGTGCCACAAAATCAACATCGCGTCTGATGGATCAGTTAAACTTCCAACCACCCTCGTAATATTTGAATTAATTTGGGAAATTTTTGTTTTGTTGCATTAAGGGAAAAGTTCGCGCCTTCAACGGGCTACAGGTGGACGGTTTGATAGTGTTTTCAGGCAAGGCGGTGCTTTCCTTCCGGTCGGGTTGGCCTAGTTCCAACTTCGGGCGTAACACGTCTCGTTGAATCGGTTCACCACATGGACGTCGACTACGAAGGGGTTCCAGAACCTACGCCACTTCGAAGTCATCAACTAATGGGGTGCTGCCTCTTGGGAAACGTGCTCAAAATAATAGCTCGTTAATATGGATGAAGCAGAGGAATTAGTTTCTTGGACACTAGATTCGTGATTCGAAGGCAGGAAATTCCTCGATGTGCGCTGTTTAAATAAAATTCGTTAGAAAACTAAATGCGACTCATGGTAAATTACCGGATCGATGAGTTGGTTTAGGGTTTGTCGCAATTAATTATTTACGAACTCGTTAGGTGACAGACGAGGTGCAGCAGACTGTAATTATTGATTTTCGAATGTAATTATAGCCCCAGCTTCGGCCTCAGCTGCAATCTAAGCACCGAAAATTGAATAGAAAGAAGTGGAAATGCAATGTGGGAATATGAATTATGTAATTATCATATGCAAACGCTCTATGAAGAAGTTCTATTCATTTCACATTACCAACATTTACTGTTCAATAAAGGTCGAATCTAGACGTATTACTTATAGTTTGCGAAATGCGGAGCGTTGGCGTATTTACTTCAGGAATTCTCCCGGCGCCTCCACCAGATGTCAATGTTTGTGGAAGATCCCCCAAAATTCCGCTTTGCGGTAACGTCACGTCCTCTTGATCCGCTGAAAGACACGATTTTTATTTAATATTAAATTAAGAGATTATTGCGCCGACAATTTTTCAGCAAATTCGCAGACACTTGACGTCTTCCCCTAGTAAATTTCTGATCGCTCCTCGCAACTAAGCGCAAGTACCAAACTCGAAATTAAATTTTCGTTCAGTATTCACGTACTTTCCTGATAACACGTCACTGCGGCCGCGAAGCACCAATAAAAAAAACCTCCATATCTAGTGTCGTCGTCGAAGCGGAAGAAGTCTTTCCGAGATATAAAATAAAACCAAAACGAACTCCCTCGCAACACAATCTTCAGGTCTCCCCGATAACAGCCGGAATTTTAGTCTCCGGAATCTGCGTCGCATTTCGTATTCCCTCTGCGACATCGCTTTAGGACCCTGGAATACCTGGAGCTTGCCCGAGCAATATTCGGGATCTGCTGCAATTAAAGTATTCCGGTTGTTGCCGGGTGAAGGAGCGCCCGGAGTTTTTAATTAAGGCATCTGAAACGCCACTGGACGGTTTTTCTTTTTTTTTTATTAATCCCGGACTAGACTTAACGGGGCGGTTGGGTTGCGTGTTCCGGTTGGACGTGTTTTAATGTGTTTCGGCTTTGTCACGACGTGGTTTAACGCGTTTTGGTCGCGCGAGGATGTGACTGCGGCCGCTTCCTGAACGTTAGGGGTTGACATACGCTATGCAAGACCACGAGCGGGGTTTTAAATTTTTAAGCAGCAGCTCTTTGGCATCGAGAGGGCCACACTTGAAAGTCGAAAGAGTGGATGCTTGAAAGCGATTAGGCCGGGATTTTGGCATTTAGAAAAATCGCCGCCTCTTGCATTTCGTTTAACCCCTCAGATTTGGGGAGTTGGTATGAAGCATTAGCCACGGGTTGTGGGATGTTGGCTTTAGGTGGGTATAGATATTATAAAAATTCTTCAATTAAGTTGTAGTAAATTCTCTGTATTTATCATATCATCAAAGATTCTTACTGTTTCATTGTTGAGGGAGTTTCAGATCTAGTGACGCTACCCGTTGCGCCACGAAGTTCGCCTACTCTCTCCTTGTCAAACTTTAATTTCTTTCAATTCTAACAACTACTACAGCTTAGATCTGTCATCTCTATTATCTTGCTTCTTGAACGAATATTTTCGATTGGCTGAATATAGGGTGATTTGTTCAGTAATCAAAAATGCCGTTTTTGCAGTTTGGCTGTCAAATTGAGAAGCTTTTAATTTAGGAATTCAATTAATTCAGGTATCGTAGACATGACATGAAAGTCGATTCGCCTCTCGACAGATGAACATTGAACAACCAAATACGAACAAGAGGTGATGCCATCGGATCGGAATCAAAAAGGCTAACAATTCGAAACCAACACTTTTCCGTTGTTTATGAAATCAAGTTCCGAGTGATAGACGGTTGACCTTTTAAAAATAGCAGCTGTGTTTTTACAGCGTGAGGTCGGAGATGACCCTGTTTATGATGATAATGACTGTAGCCGTATCGGCCATATCCAGGCTAACTCCCCCATTTTTTAAATTATTCCGGCCGGAGTGCGCAATAACTATCGATTCCTGAAATACGTAACTTTCTCGCTTCCGGATAAAATTGCGTATTGCGGTGAAGTCGGCAGACAGCGGCATTCGTTACGTAAAGAATAGCTCAGATAGGGAATATCAATGGAAAATTGAAACGGGAACGTTGTGCGGATTACAATAATGCGCGACCTTATTAGAAAGAACGGTTAGCGACGGGGATGTTTCGTAAATGGTGTCGCAGAGTTGGTTGTTTCCTCTGAGACCGGTGACCCGAAGAACCTAACGACGACTGGGTATAGTTCGTGGATAAATCAAACGACTGGAACTTGCCGGGACTAAAATCAAATTTTATTGATTTCGGACAGATGCGATTCCAGAGTTCCAGACGCTTTTATGGAGCAGCTATGAGGCAGCAGGACAAAGGAGGGTGTTAAAAGTAAAATTGTGGTCAAAACCAGAGATGAGGAGGATCAACAACTCTTGCGTGTGGCGAAATAAGAACTACTCAACGACATTAACAGTTGTTCGACGATACGATGATGGCAGGGATGCTGATGTATTTGTGGCTACGAGCACGCGTTTTAGCTATCTGCGAGAGACTGCGTGGAGTAGCAAATGTATAAATTTTTGATCCAATATCGACTTCCTTGCGATACCGGCGCTGGTTCTTTTATGCATAGAGATTTGATTTTCACGGAAAATGAGCTTGAATGATGGAACATGTAAAGAAATTTATTACATATTCGGAGACCGCGGCTCCCCTTTTAAAAAAGTTATTTATACATCACGGCCTGCTCAAACGAGCCCAATTTAGCGCCATGCGAGATAATACCGCGGGAGCTTCCTCTAGTTCTAGCAATTGGACGGCTGGAAATTTTCCCCGTCTAGTGTTTTGCGGGCGCAACAAAGCCAAATTTATATCAACAGATTGCAAAGTATAAATGAAACCCGTATCAGCGCCACTAGTTAGGGTCTTTGACAGACACGGGGCGGAAATTCAAAGAGTGCGGCGCGGAATATGTTGACGAGAAAGAGAAAATGAACAGAGGGTAGTATGTACATGCGCTCGGTCGCTCTCACCCTATCGATCAATCTGACGCCGCCAACCTTTGAAATAGCCGGCATCGGAGACATCTTCAGGTGCTGAAACGAACCGAAAATCTGAACCAATTATCCCATGAAACGCGACAAGCGGGTCATTGTGCTTCCACTCCAATTCCACTCCGAACATCAACCCAGGGACAATAGGAAAAAATTCCAAGTTCAACAACAAAACCGCACTAAACTAATTCAGTACCTACATACATCGGCATTTCAACATTCTTCACAACTAATTTTATTCCAACTCGAAGGGTTTTTCCATTACCGGAAAAAGGGGCGCGGATGCTGATGTTATCGACGTTTTCAATTAGCGTATTACACGACCCGATTAACGTTAAAATTGGAACGATTGATGCGCTCTTTTCATTACTACAGTTACAATCAAATTTTGTACACGTAGAAACATGATTCGAATTTTGGGATGCTATGTAGCTCCGATTTGTTTGCGTTGCGCAGATTTGGAGACATGAAAAAGCTCTAAACGAGCTGCAGCGTAACGGTGCCAAATGCTGGAGGTCTGAAAGCGGGCCACAATAAGCCACCAGTCCATCTTCATTAAACCGACGTATGACTGATGGATCGGCTATATTTCCCCAAATAAAACCGGGAAAGTTTGAAGGTGCAACCTCAGTCCTGCTAAATTCAATAACGGACCTGGAAATTTGTTTGTTTCCTTGCTAAAATACGCGTATTATGATTTCTGCTCTTGTTCTGTCTCATTTAATTCTGTTATTATCGAGCCCGCGGCTGCTTTCATGTTTTGTTCTGCTCCAAAGCTAATGTTTTTAACCGATGAGCCGTTATTACGTTCGCTTAGGGAAGTTTCAATTTGATAGCGAGGTACGTGGTTGAATCATGTAATACAACAAAACTCGAAGGTGCACTTGGAAGATGTTATTTTGGAGTACGTAAATACGGAACGAGTTCCAGTTGATCGATCATGTTTTGTCATATTTATCCCGACCAACATCGCAAAGCAAGTTTGGCGAACTACATACTCCACTGATGCTAAAAAGGATACATTATACTTTAATGCTTGTATCTGCAAAGTATACGCAGAAATATCGATAAACAGCGATCGGAACAGAAGCATTAGAGATATCTCATGCTGGGGCGCCTTACAATTTTGTGACATTCAACAGGAACTTGTCTTCAAAAAAATTGAGATTTGATGTTACAAGGCTTTTAAATTTAATTTAACTTCAACAAATAGCATTTTTACAAAGACCAGCAATTCTAAAAAAGAAAAGCTTTAGACCTCTCAACATAAGTAAACTCAAAAAACCGTGTGAATACAACAAAAATATTAAATAATTTGTTTCTGTCACCTGAAACATTTTGCTGGTCATCACCAAAGTTAATTAGTTTTATTTCCCACATTTCAGTCTTCTTCTCCGTCATTTCCTGAAATCGAATATACGACAACATTTCGCCAGTTGTGAAAATTCCGAAAACTAACTGCCGTATTGTCGCAGCAACACCGTATATCTCTTGAAGCTTTGACAAACTGAATTAGGAAAACGTGGCAGGAATTTTAAGCTGCGAGCTTCCGGCTGCGATACAATTCTGCGCTTGTATGCATGAACGGGTTGAGTTACCTGGGGGTTTTCGTGTATCGAGCCCCGGCTCGAGGCAAACATGCCTGCTAGGGGATAACAACCTAATTGCGTCATTATTGGTTTACACGTTTTTCGGTTGATATTGAAAGCTACAATTACGAGACTATCGGGTGGGGTATTATCATCATTCGGGAAATTACGTGATGACCTTGTCTTGAGCTTTTGAACTTTTCGTTGCGCAACCTAAAGACAAGAGAGGATCAATTGCGGAAACGCTTTCGGCTGAGGTAAAGGTCGAGCGAGTTGAAATAATTAGCCTATTAATTAACAATGACGCAACGAAAGCTCTCAGATCTCGTAACAATAAGACGTAGGTAGATAGAATAATTTGAATTTGTCTCTATTCAAGCGGTATCAAATGCCGGGAGTGCTGTGATTAGCAATAAATGTTTACGCTTCTCTACACCTACTGCTTGCAATAAACCGAAACTACAAAAGATTTTACGGCATTTTAATGACAATTTGTTACGTAAATATTGATTGCGGCGAAACAGTGATAGTTCTGGGCTTTTGTGTTTAAGTCACGAGAAAAGCTTTCAATTACTGTTAAAGCGATTGAGGGCTTTCGGGATTATCCGCAAAAACTTGATTATGTTCCGAATAAAAATCAGACATTACCGGCACACTTTCTTAAATATCTCAAAAGAGCAAACAGAATGAACCAACATACTTAGGGGAAGTTGGTTACTCGTTAGAAACTCAATGTTTGGAGCAAATATACTCTCACTTGTTCTTTCAAAAGATATCGTCGTGGACGTTTTTCCCGAAATTAAATTAATTTGTTAGCATCCGGATTAGAGTCGTTTGCGACTTCTTTAAATTAACACGATTCCGAACCGCTGAACGAAAACTTACGTTCAACCGCACTCGTTTTGATGGTGGTTCACATCAGTTGGCAACGTTTCACGCAGCGCTTAAGTAAATTTTAATGCAATTTCCCCGGCTTTTCGCTATTTTTCAGGCAAATAGAAAATTTCAATTTGAGAAGAATGGCCGGAAGCAGCACTTGACGAATAAAGGAACAAAGTCTCTTTTGCATCCGGAACGACCGGGTCGGTTCTCTTGGAGAAAAGGTGAAATGTTTCGTAACCGTGTTCGACCACGAAGAAACCGAGAAAGGACGAGCAAATACGGGAGTGATTTATTGTCAGCATTTTTTTCCCGGGTTTACTCTCCCCCATTATCATATTTTACCTGGCTGACCGCTTCTGAACGAAATTGAGTTATGACGTAAACGCAGCTAGCTCGGAATTCAAACGTCGATTGGACACTTTAATTAACCGCCCCGGAATTTGCATTGTCCCCGAGGTAAACTAGCTGGGACTTTATCCTGGTTTTCTAGGGGATGATTAGAGTAAAATCCGGAGGTAAGGGCGGAGCTGGTTCTAACTTCCTGAGATTTTTTAACAAACAGTCGTCACAGCCCAACCGAACACAATACAGTGTAACCCAAAACGGAAGTTAATCAACGCCCAATTAACCGGCATGAATGCGTGGCAGAACTTTCTGCAACTGGACCGAGATCGCTTTCTACAAATGACCTTTGTCACCTCATCAAGCAGGAGAATCTTCTTACTAATGTCGCCGAAAAACATGCTGAAATACTTTGATACAAGTTGGATATTTGAGAACTATAGTCTTATGCAATACCAAAATTTTAATGAAACGGGATAGTGAAGGAGGGAAGAAAGCTTGGAGAAAAAGGCTAAAACCCATTATCAAGTTGAGGCGATCGGGTTTAACCGATGCTGGGCTTTGAACTAATGCGGAAGGGTATACATATAAAGTGCTTTGGTCTTCTTTGCTCCTTTTGAAACTGGTAAAAAATTTAAAATGCGCTTCCGGCAGTTTACAGGTGCGGCGTGGGCGCTTCTGAAAAAATGTTTGAGGATATTATCGAGTTCAACAGCAAATTGCAAAAGAAATCCCAAAGTCACGATCTTCGGGAGATTATTTTTTGGAGCCAAATCGGCCAGCCTTCCATATCGGCACGTATCGGGGATTTTGCAGAAGGCGCGAGAGTTGTCGGAACCTGAAGTTGTGACCATTGATCGTCCACGCTTTCCTATGGGAGTGCCACTCTAAGCTCCGAGTGCCTCTAGGTTGTTTTTCCTTTCGTTCACCGAGACGCCGCGCCGCCACTCTTGTGTATTGCAACTTTAAAATTAGGGCCGTTCCTCTTGCGAGTTTCAACGAATAGATAGATCCACATCGGATTCTCTTTTGTGTTTGAGTTAGTGTAATGCGGTGTGACAGCTAGATTCTCTCAATACGATAAGACATCAGGGGGTGCTAATTTCGGGATCGCCGAACTGAACTCGCACGAGCTTTCAATGGTCATTAATCTTCCAATAGCGTTGAGGGAAATTGTTGTTGATGCTGTAGAGCGATTCGGTTATCGTTATTGGCGTCATTTACGTAACGACACCATAACTCTCTTGTGCAGATAATCGAAGAGATTAGCGAGGAATATGTAAATAAACAGCGCGTCTTTTTGTCGGGGTTAATTTCTGTATTAATTCGGGGTAATGAGGGGTGGTTTCGGCTACGTCGATGGCTGAAGAGAGTGTGGTGGTTGTTGCACACCTGATCTCGCAGATGTGGAGATTAACTGAATATAAGCCAGAGCGGGTAAACATCCCTCTCTTGCCGCGTCGTGCATCGACGCTCGGGACGGAGGGGAGTAGCGCCACCGCCGGCGTCGTTTAGTACTAGCCCAGCTGTTCGACACGGCGTGCGGCGTACACCTCTACACTCTCCTCAAACACCACAAATTCTCCCGCTATATTTAGAATGAATTCGATCGGGATCCGTGTTGGATTTTAAAATAATGTGATCCGCAAAGACGTTACAAGACGCGGTCGTTTTTTAGTTTAGTGCTTTTTTTGATTTTGCCTTCGGATGTAAGACCTAACCTCCAAGCTCCGGTGGTGGTGGTGGTGGTCGAGAGTGTTGATGGAGTAGAAGGGCTGGCCGAGTCCGGGTACGTTTGGCAGCGAAACAGTGGAAGGTCCGCCTTGGTAATTAAGAGTGATGTTTTTGATTAAAGAGACGTGCGGAAACACGCTGTATAAGTATAAATAACGGTGATTGAGCTACTTTACGACACGACCTTGTCTATTGTGCTTGTACAGTCAATCAAATCGATGCAAGCGGCGGTATGAATCCTCCTACAACTGCTCTCTGAAATAGCCCGACGGAAATAACGAGCGTGTTTTGGTCCAGTACGAGGAAGTAACTTCTGGATGGTACACGTGGTTGGTTACAGTGGTGCGACAGCCATGATCGGCGGTGGCTGCGATGTTGGCGCGTTATCACGTTATCAAAGCGTCTAAACAAGTGGGAACGTACATGTGTTCGACAATCAATAAATGATAATCAATACGGTGACCACCGTGGAGCAGTCTTCCTGAGCATAAACAACCTGGGACTCCTTTGCCCTTTGGCCGCACGCGCTCTTGTGACGGTGGCAACAGGTGACGTGATGTTATTTTGGTGAAGGGTGCGTAATTCGTCACGCTGGTCGGGGTTTGGAAGTGCTGCTTGCCTTGGTGCGGCCCGGCCGAAGGCAAGGCGGCTCCCCCTTCCCCACCAGTCCCATTTGACAGTCCCATCCGAGCGCGACAGCCATCTCCACATCTCCAGGACATCGCTGAAGAAGAAGATCTGCCAGTGGAAGACACCTGGCCTGACGAAGAACAATCCGATCTCAAGCCTCTCGGCCTCGGCGGCAGGCTCAGCTATAAGAAGCGACGAAATGTCCAGTCGCCTTCCCCCACTCTTTCCGTAAAAACCTCGAGGAAAGGACAACGCACCAGGTCAGTGACGAGTACTACTTCGAGCGAAGGGTCCTCCGGGCCTCCGCCTGCCAAGATGCAAGCGGAACAAGGGTCCATCGGGGAGCTGCAGAAATACCACAACAGATACTTGAGGAACCGCAGGCACACCCTGGCCAACGTTCGGTAAGCAATGATTTACCAAAATTAAAGATCGAGATAAAACGTTAATAATAATGCGAAACGAATTACGGCGAGTCTAGTGAATTATTTAATTGCTGACGCATGCTTCGTCAAATTAGCCGTACTAAAAAGGAATTTAATCGTGCAATCAAATACAACGAGGTTACGAAGCGAGCGCCGGCTCGTCCATGCACTCCGTTTAGACAATAATTTTGATGTTAACTCTAATTGCCAGTCTTAATTGAAAATAGTTGGAAAATTGCCACCCCCGATGACACAAGTCACGAGGGTAATTCACGAAGAGGGAATTTATCTTTTCAGTAGGAGTACAATAATTAAGTTGACGCTACAATTTAATATGAATATCATCCAATTTAAATAATTCGACGCTCCGGGCTGCTAGGCGAGAAAAGCTCACGAAAGCTTGGATGGATTTTGACGAAGTCTCACTTTCTGTTTCCGTCACTGGGGACTTGTCGTCATCAATAAGACAACAGCCCGAGGATGATGTTAACTAATCTTGTTTGCAGTTTGATATTCACCTGATTTTATTACTTTACAAGACTAAGTTTCATAACTATGCAACTTAATTCGTGCTTTCTGCACTGACTTGGGGCGCTTTCACATAAATACATAAAGTTTTTCGAAAGCATTCTGAACTGATGCTTGTTTGAGATCTACTTTACTCTCTCTAGATTGCAAGATCTAAACTCGCAGCTAGATGTTTTACTAGAAGTGAAGAAAGGTGAAGCGATATGTCGTCATGAGCTTTGTCACCAGTTTTATTTAATTACGTAACAAATAATTTCTCCCGTGGTACGAGTATTTATTTGGTCGTAAAGATAAAAGTCCCGAATTAATCAACATCGGGTGATAAACTGAAAATAGAGAAATGTAATTTTTCTATTATCTCCGTCCGACGATTAATTAATGTCCACTTTCGGTTGACGTCACATAATTATTGTAATCTTCAGCAATTTATGTTTATTACCTTCATATCTTTACAAGCTTTGTTTGACACGCAACTTGAGGTAATGGGTAAATTGGAATTAATATTTCCTACTGTTCAGCAAGAGATAAACCCAAATCATTGATAAGACTCTAACTGAGCTAGTTCGCTAGATACTGTGGCCAGATATTCCGAGTACCGCAGTGATACTGATGAAAAAACTGCGCAAAGCTTCAGGCAATAAGATTCCTTTTCAGATTTCTCGTTGGCTTTGAGCTTTTTGCACATCACTAATCATTTTTAAATACCAATTCTACCAACACTCATGTCTTCACTATCAAAATTACGGTCTTGTCGGGTAGGTATCTATTATTAGGTAAATGCTGACTAATTGGGGGCATTTAACAAGGTGTTCACTCATAATTACAATTAACCTAACGACTACCGCAAAATCGGAAATAAGGGGCTGTGAATTCCGCTGTGTATATCTCTATTATAGTGGCCACAGGGATTATTATATTAATGATGACAATGCATTCAATAGATGAAACGTTTCAGTCAAGAGAATTGGACGAAGCAATTAGTTCTCGACACCTGGTCACAAAATATTTAAAAATTTCGCATCGAACTGCGTAAGAGAGTTAAAAATACCGGCTCTTATGCGAACTATGAAAAATACGAAAATAATTTAATAATTTAAATTTTTTGCCAAATTCAAGTCGAATTGAAACGTCTGTCTAATTTTAGACATCGGAAATTTATCGGGCCAATTTGGCACAACTTTTCGTCCCTCCCTCTTTGCTGAAACACGGGATGACCAGGTAAATATCAGGTGACTTCCACTTTGATGGCGGCTGAAAAATGGCGATAATTAACGACACTTTTCGCTACAAACGACTAATCATGCAAAAATAACGCGTAACGCAATTGATGCCCGGTTCACAAGCGGAAAATAACGGCGGTTGCGGTTGATTGAATTCGATCAACGTCACAACTCGATTCGATTGGTGGCGGTGGGTTAGACAAAGGGCAGTTTTGTGAAAATAGTTGGGAAGCAGAGGTTGCACCTCCAACATAACCGCGCCATGCGTGGAACAATGTTAATCAATTGATTTTGCCAACCAGAGCTGCGGCAAAATAGGTTTATAATAGTCAAGTTTGATTAGCTACATAGTTTGACATTAACAAAACTGATCAATTTACACGAAGCCAGTAACTAGTACGAGGCGCTATAATCGAATACTGAACGGAAGTACTCGTCTCGTGTAAATGGTGTTTCAGTGTTTCAGCACAGAGTACCCGCTTTAGTATCTACTCTAGTAATGAGCCAAGTGGAACGCTTCAGGAATAGAAGCGGAAGCAAAAGAGGTTAACGCCACGGAATTAAAAACCAATCCGTAGAAAATAGTAAAAAGTTACGAAAAATGATCGGTAACATAATTTGAATTTGAGCATTTTGAATGAAAAAGAGTATAAAGAGAGATTGCAAACCCCAAGAAAACAAAAAAGTAATAGCATAAACCAAGCCCAGATGAAGAGATAAAATAGAAATAAAAAGTGAAGGAAGTGACGATAAGTTTACAAATTGCACTTCTGCCCGGATGCAGAGTTAGTGTCTGACATTAGATCTGATGCAGTCCTTTACGAGGTGCATTATTAAAACTTTGTAGCTCAATTTGTCTTTTTAAGAGCGCCATAATGTTTTTAGCAAGACAAACTTTCCGTAGCCTGCTGCATATTTTGCAAAGTAAATAATTAATTGAGTAAGCCACGAGGAAGGGACGCGGCCGGACCCGGGTGCGTTTCCGCCTGAATTTTTAACCACTCGCGGCACGTGAAAACTGAAAAACGTGAGGCGCCGTTGAGTGAAAGCACAATTAAATTCTGCGAGTTAAAATGGGAACAGCATAAATATTTACTGTTTGAACGTGGCTCCTATATCATACCTGGTTTCTAAATATGTAAAGGCATCCTTCTGTTCCGGTTTGAGGTACAGCGATCCCCAAATTCGTCGATATTCTCACACGAAAAAAGGTCAACGCGACTCGGATTAATATGGTAATATAATCTTTAGTCCGCCAGTCATGAATACACGCAACTTGGAAACCCACGTACGATAACGAAAATCGTTGCATTGCAGGCGACGATACGAGATTTACGGAAAAACACGGCCTCTATAGAAGTTGGTTGGAAAAGTTTCGCACAAACAAAGGCACAGATTAAACAGAAAACGTAATACGATGTAATATAAGTTGGGAATAGGGCGAAAGTTGCTGTATATATTGATAAGTTCCCGAGGGATCGCCGTCGACTTGTTTGGTGGCATGAAGAATAGACTTCCGAAAAGAAAAAAATCGTGCGCCCGAGGAGTTGATTTTAAAGTTTATTACGCGAACTTTGGCCTGTTTGACGAGCGCATAAACTATGGAACGAGAACGAGACTCGTGCAGTCCGCTGTTTAACTAAACTTTCCATCAAATATTTATCTGGCGATAAATTGAATTAAATCCCGAAGGCGCTGCAGCCGTAATTTGAGAGAGAATGCAAAGAAACTCTCGCCCATTAAGTACTGGAAAAGTCGCGCACACCAAGAAACTTTTCATTATACGCGAGAATTTTCCCGAAATTTTTGTCCTTGTCGTGCTAATGTAACCCCAATAACATCGTTATTTAGTCACTGGAGTACCCAACAAAATTGTAGGGGAGGGGCTGCCCCGGATTCTACTCGCACAACGAACTGGCGAAGGAGCTGTCGTTCTTTTCCAGTAACGCACAAAGATGGCAAAGGTTCCATTTGATGTTACGATTTTAAAGACTATTATTCTTACAGCCCTGGAACGAAATCCGATTACGTAACCATTTATACATAACGAAAGTTTAATTTTTTATCAATCAGAAACTTTAGACATCGATTGACTTGGGGGCGAGGTCTCGGCAACAATTTGCTCGAGGCGAGGGAGGATCCAGGGTGTCTTCGGTTGGAAACCAATATTCGCGTTAACAATTATGGCGCCATTCCATTAAGCTTACAAGTTTTCTAATAAGCCCTAAACGTACCGTTATGAACCGAAACTATTGCTGTTGCGAAACCGGATCGTTATCGCTTAATATTCTTGAGCCTGTGCGGATTTTAAGTTCTGATTTTAGCTGCAATCGATTGATGAATTGCTGCTGTCGGTAATTACCGGTGATTACCAGGAGGATGGCGTTTAATGGATCGAATTAAAATTGAACATTCGATTTTACTCTTTAATTATCATTGCTTGTTTATGACGAGGAAATTCGTGACGGGAAACGGACCGTTTGGTCGAAAGTAGTGACCGTTTAGGTCAAGCCGGCATGATTTTATTACGGAAATTTAATTAGCCTCCCATGAAACCTGCAATAACAAATTGCCTGCTTGCCAACACTAGGATTTAGTGCGCTCAATTTTCTCGTTACATTCAGTCCGATACTTCTCGACCCACGCTTGCGGGTCAATTAAAAGTCCATATTAACGCTGGTTATGAAACCCTTTGACTCGGGAATATTAATAATTATTATTACCTGATGCCTTTGATGTAATTTACATGTGCAAAATCGGGATTTCCAGTAAAGGAACTACGTAATTTGTTGTTCTGTAAACATCATACAGTTTCATGTATCTTTTTACTTTATATACATATTCGATAATAATAGTGCCTACATTAAAGAACGAGTGACATACGGCACATTTAATAGCACGAGTCCAAGTTTAAAAAACGAGTGTCATAATTGTCTTATGAACGAGTTTTTTATACTAATTTTTCCATTTTTGACTTTTTTTTTAACTAAAAATTCGCAATTTTAAAATTTTGGGAATTTGGCCTTGATTGCTAGGTACTACCAACCGAAAAAGCTATTACAGCACGGTTTTGGGTGTCGTAATAGCTTTATTAAAAACCAAAGTAAAAAAAAAGAACACGAAAATTGAAGAAACTGAAAAATTATATTACGTATCTACAATGATTCAATTTTTCTTACGACAAAATTTTTGCTAAAATGTTTTCAAAATAATGAGTTGTTTACATTTGTACAGTTATGTTTCTTAAAAGAAAGTGATTGTAGCACAATAATCAATAGATTTAGAACTTAATCTCTTATTGTAAAACAATTATAGTTTCATTAACAACAATTTCTTAAATAATTTTTTCCGTAAAGTTGATTAGATGACGCCAAAGTGTCAGGTTGTGATTCGTCGGTTGGGTGGCAGCCACGTTCTGTTATTCAAAGTTGTTAGAACTTTAGTGAACTAAGATAGTTTGCGTGCTTATTTAAAGCAGGAACGTTATAAATGTTATTGAAAGTAGTAAACAAACTTGGTTCTGCAGACCAAGATCGGGAAACATAATGAATTAAATTCCACTCAACGAGAAAACAGTTTGTCCAACCAAAAAATTACTTTTTGTTAAAAGATGGATGAATAAAAACGGCGTTGAAAAATATTTATTTAACCCATTGGTTTCATTTTGACATTATCGGCGCTTTGCACATAGTTGCTTTGCACTTTTTCATGGGATGCGGCACTAGGCCGGGTCTCTTCTGGGCGGTGAACTGCATGAATACATTTTATCTCTCCTGGAAGAGCTTTGGTAACCTCAAATTTCCTTCTTTTCTCAGTTCGTCGACGTCGTTTTAATAATGAAGGAACAATTTTAGTAACGACCCACTCGATTGTGCTTTATTGTACCTGCCAGGACTCGCTTTATAAATTACCTCTCTTGCTATATTGTTAGATTAGTTGTTGCTTTCAGAAATATATACTCTCAGCTTTTAATTAAAATCAGCAGTGGCAGCGTTAATATTTTCACATAATTGTTTGCGGTCGTTTCTCCAAAATCACCGCAACCAGAAAACGGCCATTAGAGTCAAACTAATAACACGACCCGACTTCGGTTACCCACCAACATATCAACCGGCCTGTTTGCATAAATGAATTAAATAATACCAAAGTATGCATAACGGAGTTTCGAGAAGAGGGAAACTAACAATAACACCACCCGTATGAGTTTTGCGCTTAATTACCACCAGTTTTGAGGTCTCCCGGAAAATATTCCTTTACTCCAGAGATTCCTGTACAAGTTTAAATGAATCGAATTCGACACGTTACGGATATTGGTGAGTTTATCGCATTTTCGCATAAAAATCGAACACTTAAAGAGATTGAGTAGAGGAATCTAGACGGTCTGCTGTTTTATTTACTCTAACTGTCCGCTTTATTAGATTTTATTTCAATAGCTTGGTCTTTATCAATCAGTGACGCGCTGGGATTTTTCTGTTCGTTCCAGTTGCGAAATAATCAAGTGTTGCTTACGTTCTGTGTTCTGGGTTGAAAGCGTTTACGGCCGTAATTAATGCCGATTTGTTTTCGACTGTTTATACAGCAGAGTTAAATCGGGACAATAAGACGGCCAATTGCAGAGAGCTAATCAGAGCGGAGCCGCTAAACAATTGGACAAATCGCAAAAACAAGTTACTGGAGAGTTATCAAATTATTTTTATCACTGTTCCTTGTCCGTATGCAAATATTGAACTTGATTGGAGAAATTTTACTAACATCTCGCCGTGTACTCCAATCAAATCCGCAATATTTAACACTATACTTCGGTTTTGTTCATGAGAAGAGAATTAGGTTCATGTCATCGTCACACCAGCTTATTCTAAGAATATAACTAAATATTTTATTTTCTAATGACATTTTTAAGTACGCATTAGTGCTGCAGTAAAAATATATTTAGAAAACCTTTTTCTTTTAAATTTAAAAAACAACCAACAAACCGAATTTTTAGTTCTAATGACTAGAGGCGCGAGTCAGACGGTATTAGATGTGAGTAACCAAAAATAAGATACCGTGAATTCGTCGTTTACGAGAAAACCAATAAATTGCAGTGATATAACTGAAAACTACTACTTTATTATTTACAAAGCTCCTAGTCTTTGTATTGGCTGCTTCATTTTCTTGACAAGCAATTAGGCAACTTTATAAAGCTACGAGCCAAATTGTATAGATCTGGTTTACCGTTTCCCAGGAAACACGGCTATAAAGAAAGTAATAGAAACCTAGTTTTGTACGTTAAGTCGAATGAAGCAAACTTTTCATTTAAATTCATTTATGTTGCACCCTCCGGCCGAGGGAAATAACAAAATTGCTAAATAATTGTTTAATAAAAACTTGCTACATTCGTCGTCACTCTGATCTGTTGGGACAAACTGCACCCTATTTTGTGCAATTTAATTATTTTACCGAAGTGAGCTATTCAATTAGTGTTTTTAAGGATAATTAAACTAGACTCCCAACTTCCAAACCATAAACTTTATAAAAATAACCTACACAGCTAAATTAATTACACCTTAATAATATGACGCCAGCCGATTCTAGGTGGGTATATTTTTAAACGCGGACTTCTATTTCAATCGGCTGTAACACATAAATTCGGCCATCTACTTGGGTTTCAGGCCATGTTTTCGAATAAATTTCATTATTGACGTAACGAAACCGTGACAAAGATGTCACCTTAATATTGCTCGCAATCACTCAGGGGTGAAAAAGCGTCAGAAGATGTAAATATAGCTACGTGGAATCCCCGGGAGATTACCTAAAGTAGTGATTTGTTCATTAAATGTTGCGTAGAAAAGCAATGATATTACAGACCACCAAAGGTGGCGTTTACTAACGAGAGAGTTTATGTGGGTAAGAACAAAGTTTATTTTCAAAGTGTTGGGAATAAAAATATTGAGGAGATAACAACGCTGGCAATTAAGCACAATAACTCCTATATTGTAATATAAAAAAAATTGATAAGTTTTATTATCCAATTTAAACGTCATGTAATCGGGGATGGTGTTGTAGGAAGAAGTCGAGTTGGTTGTCGCCCCAAATTTGAATATTTTCTTTGACGTGTAATCGCTTAGTAACAATAGGCATCATCCCACAGTTCATAAGCAAAATGTAATTTCTACAAATTGATTTCTCGCTCGACCTTCTGTATTGTCTCTTTGATCCCTCGTCGACTAGATTGAAATAGTTGATTGCAAATGTCTTTTTGCTCCGAGTCGGCGACACAGATCTTAAAATTCCGGAAGCAAACGTAAAAAATTATGTAATCTTCCACCCTGTTGGGGGAAGGGTCTGACACCGAACTTTGGCAGGTGTGACTAAAGCTGCGCCCCTACCTTTTCAACATTTTTTCGTTTGTCACGAGACAGTGAAGAGTTGAAATGATTTTTGGTCGAATCGGTTTTGCGGTTACGTTAATTGTTGCATGAATGGCGTAAAGCCGTCGACCCGCACCAAATTGGGTTTCTTTCCAATCCGATCTCGCGCCGAAATTGGGGTCTCTTTCACGATTTCGCACAAAGCGACATCAAAAATTGATATGTCGAGCATAATACGGTTGTCTGATGTGAATTAGTATTGCGACAAAAGCTCAGATATACGTCCGAACTGGACAATGCGGTCTTTGAAGAAACTTTATTAAAAAAAACTTCCAACCAGGTGGTCAAAAGTTGTGACCAAAATAATGAAATTATTATTAAAGTCTCAAATTAACTAGGAGCGTCGGTGGCTGGATGCCAATATCCACCCACACTTGTCGTAAACAGTGTCATACGCGGTGAGCTCGCTGCAATTCGGCGTTAGAAACATCAAACACCACTCATGTGATTTATTGCAATTGAGTTCAAAGCGAGTAATGAGTGTTTTCGATTGCGGTTCGTGAATTATATTCAACCGTTCCCCGTCTTAATGGCTTTTCGATTTAAGAGTTGGGCCAAGATATTTATTTTGTCGCGTCATTAGCGCCGTTTCTTTTCCGTTTCCGGTTCATGCACAATTAAGTTTGCAGAAATTGTTGCTTTTGGGGGTTTTTTCGTTGACGTTTTTGAGGACGAGTCGCATCGATTTTTGCGCCACCAATTTATTTCGTGCGACAAGAGTAATCATCATATTTGAGTTGCATGTCTGATTACAATTCTGACGGGACGGGACGTTTATAACTCCCTTTGGGATTGCGTGGAGTTGAAACTGCCGCATTCTCCTAATAATAACGCCAACTTCTGCAAACTTCAAATTCGCGCCACCTGAGTAAACATCGGCATCCTTCAAAATTTTAACAATGACGGAAAACTCCCGACGACTTTTTCGAGATGCTTTCCAGTTTTCCAATTTAAATCAGTAACGTTGTTACGTTACATGGTTAAAGTGACGAGACTCGATCACGAATCAATTTCGGTTACGTAACGTTCTGCGCTATTGGGGGAGAACAATGGATCGCTATTTGCTTTAATTGTGCTTAATTAAGTAAACCAACAAAACTGTACTGATCGATTCGGCGACGAGATATAGCAATAGTTGTTTTTTCGTCGAAGGAAGCGGGATGTTTGTTGTTGTTTCTACAACGGAGAAAAAGCGATAGGATTCGGGAATATGGAGGATTTCACAAAAAATAAAAGACGCCGAATCAATATTGGACGTCCAGTGCACTGAGAATGTAATAAAAGTTCAATTGTGGTTCTTGCAAAAGCCCAGGAAAGCTTCTATCATTGTTTGTTTAATGGTTACAGCGAGAGGAAATTGCATGTGCAACCAACGGTGCCTTAATATTTATTCAACAGCCCAACGATGGTCTACGGGCAGTCGAAATCAAATTATCCTTGGTCAAAGGCATTCCACGTCCACTTGTTTCTAATAATGCGTAATTTCAGATTCTAGTCTCTCTTGCAAAATCCCATTTGGAAGTAAAATTCCTAATGCTAGAATCATCGGCTATCGGTTTGAGGTTGACTGAGTCAACTTTCGCTATGACCCGAGTTTCGCCATTTGGACGCTGAACTCTGCGTCACTTAATTCAGGTCGCTCTGTTAATTCTGGCATCTTTGCACGGTAAATAATGGAGTAGATGCACACGCGTCTGAAAGCTCCATTCTTCCATAGAATTATTCAGACGATTTCCCCAGGAAATTAAGCGACCGCAGCACGCGGCGGTTTCCTTTGAATCGCGTCTCGCCAAGATTGCACTGGCGCATGGAAACTACCAGGATCTTTGTTACCGACGGAAGCTGGAATTGCGGAAATTAAAAATTCCCAAAGAAGATCCTCCGCGATGACTTACATCTAAGAAATAATTCATGAACAACGCCCAAGAAAGCAACGGACAGTAGGCATCCAATTTTCCACTATTCTGCGAGTAAGACGATCCGAAATTATTGAGAGCTACGTAATTAATTTGCGAACTGGATCTCTGTACAACCACTTATTGGAAATAATGAAAGCTTTAACGAGGATCTCTTAGATGTGAGCTTTGCTGTAACGAGATGTGACATTCAATGGAAAGTTGGAAGGCTCTCGAATGCAGTTGTGTCAGGATAAATCATAACGTCCGCCAAACGAGATATCAGCAACATCCTCTCGCATTAATCGAAATTGACAAAGCGAGCTTTAGGTAAAATTTAGGTATACGGCCATTCTAAAAGCAGATTGCATGGAGCCTCACGTTCCGTGTATTTGCATTGAAATAATTAATTTAAGGGCGTCTCTTTAAGTGGGGTTTAAACGCGGAAATGTTTTCGGTGCCAATTACCGTTTTAATAGCGGAAGGTGGAAAAGTGGTGGAACGGCGACTTTGAAATTACTCCTAATGTACTTACTTCTCGCGGCCATTTTCTAAAATAATTCCGTAATTTCAGCTTTTTCGCTGTTGAGTCAACAACGTTACTTGCGCCTGGTGACGCTGTATCTCTAGGCCAAATCCATTTACGTGCACAAAATAATATTTACTTAGAGCCAAGAGCATTTGCTGGCGGATTCTCTCAATGCGCCACCTTTAACGGGGCTAAATTTAATTATCCACTGTTCAAGAAAATTGTGCGGAATGTGTGAGTAACGTCATTATTTCTACTCTTAATCTTTTGATTTTAGGCTGATTAAAAACTATCGATTCGCTTATTACTCGAAATCGAGTACGCATCAGCAGAAAATTTTGAATATTTTGTCGACTGTCGTTTGTGGACGACGCATCTCTGCAAGCTGCAATTCGGTCTCGAACGATTCGTGGTTGACTAATCAGGATCAAAAGTTGTAGACAACAGCCGTTTTCTGCGATTGTGGTTGCGAATGGCCGAAGAGACATTAAAATCCTGTTCTAACTGCAGGGTTTGTCGTATCCAACGCCATTAATATAGTTCCTGGATAAACTTTGGCGCTTTGATTAAATTAAGCGGGTGAACCGGAGGAACAAGTTGGGGCGCGAGCTTTTTAATCTTATCAAAAGAACATCCCGGCCATACGCTGCCTCCCTTCCCACCCATTTCCGGGTCGCTCAACTACGTCATCCAACGACACATTCTCAATTCGTAGGGAGTGTATCGGGCGTTTAATTTTATATCAGGCGATTTTATTGCGGAACTGCACGGCATTTCCCAACGAATATCGACCGAGCCAGAGACGCATTTCCTAAATAATGCGACTGGTCTTCTGTAATACGGTACAAGAGCGTCAAGTTCGTCCTACTTTTTTAATGGGGGAGGCCGAACTTGAGACTAACCAAAAAATGTTTATTATATTACAAGACAGAGGGCGAAAGAGAGGAAGACGGACTCGCAGATAAAGGATGCAAATTAACGATATTGACTTTGCGCGAAAAGGTACGTTTTGCTTATGTTTACGATATTTTGAACTGTTATTAAAAAAGTTCCGCTGCAAATTAAGTCGCGACGTTTCGCCCTTTGTGTTTGTTCTAGTGTTGGCTCGAAATTAAATTAATCTCTCTCAAAATGTTGGGAAAACAATTTTTATTGTTTGCGAGTGGGTGTTATTTATGCGGAAATTTTAATTAATATTAGACGGCAAATCGGCCGGTTCGTCGACTCCGCTTGATTTATTTACGCATCATACCCGCGGCGCGATGTTTGGGTTAGAAATGCGGAAAACTTCCAATAAAATCGTCTCGCATATGAGGACGGTACTAAATCCCAAAGATTTATCTTGTCTCTTAATCTACCAAAGTAAATAATGTAACGCGTACACATGCAGGCGGCGACGTAAGTCTGAAATAATCCCCGGGGATGGCGTTCTGTGCCTACTAATATCCAGCACGCCCGCGTCCCACATATTTCACGCTCTTTCCGGATCGTTCCAGAGAAAGACAAATCAGCGCTTAATTTGCGAGAAGAAATTGCCTTAATTCTGACCGGCCCCCATGCAGCCTAAGCGCAATCAATGTGAAAGAAGCAATCAACGCGACGGAACGGAATAAGGCAATCGGTTCGACGGTAAACAGGAAATAACGAAACAGCGGACTGGTAACTGCAGGTGGTGTACGTGACGTATGGAGAGGCATACGACGGCGTCGCGACGCTCTCGAAAACAGATACTCTGCTAATTGGAAAGCGTCAAACTGTATAGAGCGTAATGCCGCCGGCTGGGATGCAAGGGATCGCAACGTAATATGAATAAGTCATGTGGATTATAAACTTAAAATAGGTAGATGAAGTGACTTACTCGAACTCAAATTACCAACTTTACAACCAAACTACAAGCATACAGTTTCTGGCATTGGCAATTGAAACCGATTTTACGGTCTCCATCAATAATAACTAAGCTCACCCTATTGTATAACTTTGCAAAATATGCATGATGACCGTTTTACAATAGGCAAGTACCTACGCTTGCAGTATTTGTTATTACTTCTACATGCGGGTATACACTGACTATGCACATATGGTGTCTTGATTGAATTTTAGTTGTTTGGGTCTAAGAGATTGGTTTTTAGGTTTTGCGATATTGCTTGTCTAGGCGGAACGGAATAGTCAATTGCACCACCTCGATTTCCTAGTTGAGTGATTTTGCTTGCTTTTTCCTATGCAATTTCGTGGCATGATATTTATTCTCCAACGTTTGCGAGAAAATGTAGAAATTCAATAAGGGAGCGTCGAAAAATGTAGTTGATATAAAATCCACATTTATGATTACCCTTCATTCTCACCCTTATCGTAGCTGCACTTTATTGATCAGCGTTTTGAGTTCCATAGGTTATGATGGTGATTGCCAGCTTTTTGTACATGGGATAGTGGCATAAAAGTTTTATAAAGACAAAGGAAACAACAACTTGGGTTTTGTAAATTTATAAATAAATTGAAAATTTTCACTTTTTTATTTTAAGCTTTAAAATTTTTATTCTTGCAGCTTTAAATAGCCACTGAAACACTAATTGATTTGATGTATCTTGATTCAATATAAGTTTCTCCATTCAAAAGTTACAAGCTTTAATTATAATTGCAATCTGTAATTTTGTGGTTTTTGAAAATTACACAGTAGTATTATTGTTTAATTTTGTTGACTCTCAATCCTTTGCAATTACTTTTGCTTCAAGAAAATTGTAAAATTGACAAGTTTCCAACTCCAGTATATTATTTCAATTTCAGGTGTTAATAATGCGCTCTGCCTCATTCTAAGAAAGGTGTTTGAGCGTGGTTGGAATAACTAACGATATGAATAATAAAGTTTTATAGTTGTGTGCTGCATGCTGCATGCAGTGTTCTATGTAAATTGTAGATGGCAATTTTTTTTGCCTTTTTCTTATTAGGACAACATGAGCAGGTTTGAAGATGAATAATTTCCAATGCAAATCCCCTGCGGAGCATCTCGGAACTTGAAATATTGAAAAATATGCGCCAGAAATCAGTTTTTTAACCGCTACTTGGGAATATATTAAGATATGATATGGATTTATAACAAAAACAACTTTATTCCCTTTACTTCTTATTACCAATGATTTCAGTTAAAAAGTTGTTAGCAGAATTTTTTTAATTATGCAAATCACATATTTACATACTTTATTAGGTGTGACTCTTGCCTCCGATTAAAGAAGCAAAAATCACATCTTTTCTTACAGTCTTTCTCGAAATACTTTCATTGTAGACATTTCTCTCTGTACACAAGGCTCCATTTTCACCGCAATTTTCCTGACATGTCAACACACAAGCAACACAAAGGTAAATCAACATGGGCAACTTCTCTTTTTGGAGCCACCTAAAGTCTGGTTCATAATGTATACAAGCCAGCAAATATTTCAACGAGCACTAAATGCAAGTGGCGCAGAAGTTGTTGGTGCCTGGTTACCTCTGCGTCTCCCCAGGTTAGAAGCGAACATCTTGCCTATGATGAAGGTTGTCTAATAATTATTTACTATTAGTAGTAATAAAAAATATTGGCGGGTATTGCGAGAAATTGATCAGAGCTTTTTTCAATTCCGCCAACGCACTCGCTGCGGTCGCAAATGGCGGAGGCGCCGGGTGAATGACCACATTGTAGAGCTATTTTTACGAAATGTTTCAGTCCCAAAACAATGGGACTACGATAGCTTTGTGTACTGACTTTTACGTTTTTATTGTTTTAAGGGTTGTAGAAAATTAAATGTCAAAATTTTTGTGTTTGGTTGTCTATTCAACTTGTGGCCAAATGCAGACCGGTGAAATAAGGTCGTTGACAAGCACAGCAAACTACGGGAAATCCAAGGAAGTAATTAAGTGGACACGACTTCCTTGAGCATAAGTAAACTTAAGCGTCTAATCCTATTTAGCTAAGATCGAAAATTAGGAGGCGAGTCTCCTCGCAATATGCAAATTGCATAATCCAGGGCAACTGCACAATAACTAAACCCTTTAATAATTGCGGTTCGGACTTTACGTTTCCGAATTTCGCATTCCTTTCCGAGCGATCCTTACTTCATCCGGTAAATTCCAAATAGGCACAAAAATTAAATTGCATTTTCCGCGTTAACAGACATAATGTCGTATCGACGAGACGTGTAACGGTTGCAAAGTTGGGGAATAAGCAGGAATTTGCAAATAAAGCGACAGCTAAGCTCAAACTGTAGCCAATGAGGGTGGCTCTTTAACTCTTCTCAAGATATCTTCTTTACGCACCCTTCAGTTTTGACCCTCTTTCGTTTTAATAGTATCGAACAAAATTAACGTAACCTATCGGTTGGAATGGTGTTACTAAATTGAGGCGGCTCCGTCTAATTTCGTTCCAGAAACCAGGCAATTTTTTTTTAATTAAGTCAAAAGTCGGGGCGAAATTAAAATTCGTCTTCTCGCAATTATTCAATCAACGCTAATCACGGTTTTTTCTCTTGTTGCAGGTAAGCTTTTGACATTCTGGAACGTCTCGACTGATGCAGAGTTAAGTGGAGGAGAAATTTAAATTGCAAAACAAAGAATTGAATCAATACGAATCTACTTTGGTTTCATGGGTCTGAATTTTCGTGCCCTTGTGAGTAGGGTAATGGCCCGGACTGGGATAATTACCAGCGATTTTTATCCTCTCTCTCGCCGAAATTGGACGGTAAATTATTCTCAGTCCGAATTTACAAGGAATTTTCATGTTAACGGTTAGAGGCTTTAAAGATTCAATGGATGCGTGAAAAATTAATGCGGTGGAAAGTGGAAATTGGTGCCAATTTTATCGAGGAGCCTGCTATCTAGCAAATGTCAAAAACGTGATGAAATCTTAATGCGCGATCGATTGTTCAATACTTGGGCTTATACCTTCCTTTTATGCCTGAATTTTTATAGAGCCCGCCGATCCGAATGAATTATAATTCGTAAAAATTACGTCGTACAAGTTGAAGAAATGTGTTTAATAGAAGGAATTTTTTGGAGGTGCCCTCGATCGATACAACAGTTTGTGAAGGGGTCTTAGGCCCCTTTCAGCTTAATGTTTCTCCGAATAGCTTTAGTAACAGTCAGAATCGGAAGTCAAATTACTGCGAATGTCCTGGGAGCATTGTTCCAAATTCAATATGTTG
The DNA here is from genome assembly GCA_951805265.1 of Schizotus pectinicornis. Lineage (NCBI taxonomy): Eukaryota > Metazoa > Arthropoda > Insecta > Coleoptera > Pyrochroidae > Schizotus > Schizotus pectinicornis. The sequence goes on from OX638207.1 coordinate 5,925,849, forward strand.
GACGGACCTGTTTGAAGGTGGAGATCTAAATTGTTGCAATTGTCGGAAATTCAACGATTAAATTGTTTGATGTGTACTCGAGATAGATAATTGAATTCGAGACAGTTAATTGAACCTGGCATGTACTAAAGAAATTTTTATATTTACATAGTGCGGATTTACATTATCATTGATCGGAACGGGGTTGATGGCTGTAATCAACTATAAGCGATTGCAACGTCAAGTATTCCCAGCGATTGAGTGGGAATGCAGCAATTTATGGTTTCATCATGTCTTGCTCGTAGAATTGATGATCAGGGTTTAATTAACTGCGTTTAGTTAACTAAAACAAAGAGTATCTAAATGATGAGAGCAGATGTTAAGCTACGCCCTGAATTTTGAATATTGGTGGAATTGCGATTCGCCTGTCATTTGCGACTGCTCTCTTCTGTTGGTTTCCATCCGGTCAAATAATATCTCAAATTGTGCCCCCGAAGCGTCTATTTGTTTAGGCTTAGTTTCTCATGGTCGCACAATTTAACACCGGCCCTCCTGCCGAAGTTTGGCGTAATAGGAAAGCCAAAGTTTAAGCTTTTTCTTTACGCATTAATTACGCAACGTTACCGAGGGGTGATGCAAAGTTAGTAGACGTTCGTTTGATGTGATGCCAAAGTCCCGATATCGTCTTCCACTCGGCCGTAATGATCCTGATTTTCTGCCGGAGACGCGTGACTCGATCTTATTTTTCTAATTACGGCCAGAATTGAACGCGGGATTCGTTTTAAAATTTTCATTATCGCCAGCCCTCTTTATCGATTCTTCTTTAAACGGGGGGTTGTCTTGTTTTTTTGTTCCATTCGGTTTTGTAGACCGTTTTCGTTCCAATTATCGTAGGCCTCAAGCTTTCGACCGGCTTTCAAGAGCCTGCGTGCAAATCGGGAAAAATTTAAAATTATTGGTTTAATTTGGCATAGCAATCTCTTTATTATCGTCGTAGATTAATCAATCCTTTCCCTAGACGATTTGTACACATCAGTTTTCTCTTGATTTTGCATGAATCACGTCAGATCTGACAAGGAATTAATGGTTTTTAGCACCGTCACCACCACCACCAAACGATAAACAAAGGATCCAGCAACCAATTATTCAAAGAAAACAAACAACTCTTGGGAAGTTTCTGGGTGTCTTATCGTCCAGAACTAAGGCGCCGAACAAATGTCGACACCTAAACTAATAGATCAATGTGCATAAATTGCAATTTGGCGGTGTTTGAGCGATGGAAGGTGATGGAAAAAGTCTCTACCGCATTGAAAATTTAATACCACCAGGTGATTTATCAAACACTAAACAATTCTCAACCCTCATTCATCAACAAGGAACAAACAAATCGTATCATGGCAACTTGATAATGAGATTATGTAAACGGTTGTTTTAAATGATAACCTTGTTGCTTCGTGCTCTAAGAAACAAGGCTCGGGGTGTCGCTCCAACCGACTCATTAACCAAATCAATAGCTAATCTCTTTCCAACCACATAGTTTCTATTCTGACGTTCCGCGAACGAAAATTCAGAACTTGCAGCCTCAAGAACTATGTTAAGGGTTACTTTTCGAGTCGTCCTACTTCATAATCCTCGCACTGGAGGAAACTTTGATTTTACCTCCGGTATTAAGGACAATAATTTACAAAGCGTCTTTGTTCCTCTTTGTTCTGAGCAACTTGAGCCGATTAGACGAATTATTTTTTGAGTTAGTGATGCAAGAATCGGCAGGTGTAAATAACTGGGTGGGAAAACTTTGTTAACCGCCTCCGTCTTTGGTTTCGACGATTACGCCGGTCTAATTTCAAATGGGGCTAAACTACAGCGTATAAGTGAGATTAGTCAGAAATATTGTTCTTGTAGAGGTGATTAGCGAATTCCAGGCCCTAAGGGTGTCTGTTTCATAAGTCTCCGGCGTGCCGTTAAGCACAAGCCGGCGGTGAAACTCTTAGGCGGAATTAGTTTATTGCACACAGCAAACGCTAGAAGGTTCAGTTATCGAAACGTAAAAGTTAAGGTATCGATTCGAAATTGGGTCGAAGCGAGTTTTTGTTTCCAAGAATTTCGAACGTTTGGGGTTGCGGGAAACCAATTCACTCTAAAGTTTGTTGCATCACCAAGAAAGTCCGCCTTGACTTTCATCGAATTTCACTCGATAAGGAGTTTGTGGACATCTCCACGTGTGTGGAAAATTTTCAAAAAAATAATTGAAAAACAAACAATTTTGATGGAAAACTGTAATAATTGAAGTGGGATTGAGGGAATCTGGAAAAAATTTACGCGTGACCTCCAAAGGCCCTAAGGACTATGGTAAATATTGTCTGCTACCACACAATGAATGGGACTACCTTCTCCGTGAATTACTCTGTCTCTTCCTGGCATGCAATGGGACTTTCATTCTTCATTAATTCGCATCATTTATTAGCAAAGTACCCAAGTTTATTCTTTGCATCTGGCTCAACGTGATTAAAGACTGAGGGCGAGCCCCAATCGTCTGTTCGTATTTATGGTGAAATAAACCATTGGATATCTAGACAAAACATCCAGAGCTCCAAAGCACGATGCTTTGGAAATCTCCCTAGTTCCTAGACGATTTACTTGCTTGCATGAAATGTAGCAAGACGGCTTTACTTACGACTTTATTTATCTTGCAAGCGACCTGGAAACTTACTCTTTACTGCAGAAAATTTTGCTTTTTGGTGCTATGCTGAGGTTATTATCAAAAAGATTTTATTGAAGTAGCGGGTGCCGCAACTTTCAGATGACTCTTGTTCGGCTGATAGGTTTGAGGTTCCTAATAATAATAATACTTCGAATGACCGAAAGTGGCGCTTCAGTTAATTGGTGAGTTGCAAACGGATGTTCGGGGCCCTACCCAAACAATACGATACGGTTGTCTAGAAATACCTAGCGTGAGCTTGGAGACTGTACAAGCTCCGGAGTGATCAAAGGACGTTATAATTGAAGATCTGTTAAGCATCGGAATAACACATCGTAACATCATCAAAACAGAGTGTCGCAATTCTCCCGGCATCGTCGTCGTCTTTCTTGACGTTGACGTGTTGAAACTAATTAATTTCGAGCACCGGGACTTTTTTTCGTGTCGCTAGACTTAATTTTATTTCGTTTCCCGCTCCATTCCGGGAAAGCTGCATCGACGCGAGTTTCAAGTGGGATCGTTAAAAACGACCCTTTCTTTCAGCCGGATGGAAATTTCTCGAGAATTGATAGCGGGTTAAGGTGAAATCCGCCCCGCTACCGAAATGCTCGAGAGAAGAAACTGGTGGTCTAATTAAAACTCGCTATGTCGTCGAGCAAAGCTCGCGGGCATCCATCCACATAAATAATAGATTCGGGCCCATAATGGAGTTATTCCGCATAAAGCTTTTATTGCGAAAGTTTTTATTTTACGTGAGAATTTATGGGGCGGTGTATCCGAAAACCATTAGGGAGAGAGCTGCTTTGGTGGTAAAAGCGACATGAAATTTGCTTCGGCCGGGCGGTTTCGCGACTAAAGCAACAAGTAATTTGTTATTTTTATCAAGAAATGTTCAAGGTAGGTTTGCTTCCCCGCTCTTCTCTAAAGTTGCCTGCGACTTTATTCCCTGCTGCCGCTGCCAAATTTCAAATTGCTACAATAAATAAGTCGCGTTTAATCGAGCCGTCCGTCCGATAATAACTGAATTCTGCGTTGATGGCCGGCAATTGAAATATTTGAAGTCATTCGAGGAATTTAATTAGTGGAGCGACCATTATTTCCGGCAACCACGCACAATAGACAATTTGAATTATTAACCGCGAACTTGGACGATTGTGAATTGATAATGGAAAGAATCGATTCTTCCACGACACAGGCTTCGTGCTTATAACCGAAATAATCAATTTTTTCTGGGGTTAGCTACGTTTGAACGGGAGAATTCGGGCTCATTTGGCTTCAAACTTGCGTCTTAGTAGTAATTTGGTTTTTGAAGTGCGGGGTTTTCACTAAACTTACAGGCGAGTTTCACAGCTTGATGATTTCAGGCACGTATTGATTTACTGATTTCATAGTTTATCCGATGCGCCGCCGTCTGGTTTAAATTTTAGGCAGCTAACGACAGGTATTGCGCCAAGAGACGCTTTGAAAAATCTAAATCGTAATTGATGCAAATTAGCATGTTTAAGTAGCGAATTCCCAACGACAGTTCGCTGAAAACTAGAGATAATCATCACTCGTCCTCCTTTATTTATAGATACACAACGCGCTTCTTAGCTCGACTGGTGAATACGAACTTGAAAGCTCGCATGCAGGATTGTAAGTAGCTTTCGTTCCATTTGGACGTGCACTCGAAAACAATAAAAATAATGTGTGGTAACAGCTGGAAATAATAATTCTTCCCATATTACTTTTTACAAATTGTGCAATTTTACTGCTACGACTTGGAACTCGCGAGATTTATTATGTATTTCCAACCGAAAAACAGATTTTCCAACGTTTCCTCTTTTTTTAACAAAACTGGTCTTCATATCCGTTTTAGATTAATTTTTCTTTCAACTCCCCTTTTGAAAGTGTCCATATCTACTTTTTCGGGTGTAAAAATATTAATATTGCATTTTAGTTAATCTAAAATAGACAAATAATTGGTGTGAAGGCCACAATTTGTTACAAATTGGAAGAAAAGGCCAAGGGAGTCGATTTTTGGCAAAAGCTTTGAAGATGCACCAGCAATAATCGCGAAGTGATGTCGTCATTCACATTTAAGGCGTTATTTTTGTCGTCTTTGCGCTATTTCTGGTGTCGCGATGATTGTTACAGGCGGAAGTTTATCGCTTTGAACCGCAAGTTATCAGATATCCCGGAATCTCCAGCAAAGATTGGAATCGAGATTTATCATTCTTTACGCGGCCCAAAGTTCGTGATGGCGGGATCAGAGAACTTTCCATTTTCCTAAATAATTTATCTTTTGAAGTCGCAAAGTAAATTTGGTAGTTTGTCGGGGGTAAAGAGCGATTAATTTCGCTGAATACCACAGAAAACGTTTAGCTTCTCTCCTATGCCGCCGAGGCACATCCAACAAATTGGTTAATGACGAGGATTTAATCGAATCCCGACCACTTTTAAGTGAATTTGGAAATTTCACTCGATAAATCGCATCAACACGACAAGCAAATAGCTGAGTTAAATTCGAACTGCTTCGAATTTTGCTACATTTTTCTTCTCAAAACATCTCTAATACGTTAATTATGGTATCAGTAAATTTTGGCATATTCGGAAAAACTGTGACCCCTTGTCAGGTATGGTTCAGTGCGGTCAGAGGTCATAATCGATTAAGACTCCGTGCAGAGCCAACGGATTTCGCGCCAATTAAGAATGTAGAAACCTGTAACTCCAGGCGCAAACCTACAGAACTTCGGCTTCTCTACGCAAGAGGGCGCGGTATTGCACCCGGAAAACTCCGGTCGATTTGGGGATATCGCAGAAACCTGTACCGCAACTTTTCAAGGAAACTCTTCGAAGTTGCTTTGTTTTCGCCAGTTTTCGTTGCTAACTAAATTTATTAATCGAGAATTTGCGATAAGATTTGACGTATTCGCTTCGGTTGAACGTTTGCAGCTGAACCTACAAAATTTTATTCTCTGCTTACGTAACGATTCCGGGTGCGATACTCCCGGATCCCAGCTCCAGTAGCGAGTTATCATCCCGGTAGGATGGTTGTATCGACCTGTGACGCTCCCAATGACGCACTCGCTTCGCCCCGGTTTTCCACCAAACTAGAATCAGGAAATTAAAACTGGAACAATTTCGTTATCGATCTCTCCCAATCACGAAAGTCTAATAGTGATGCCCGGACCTGTTAGCTTTTTGTTGAGCGATAACGCCGTAACAGGCGCTTTCAGGTCGTTCGGTTTTATTTCGACTAAAGTTATCTTTTCTCTGCTTGCTCCTGTTGCAGGACAGAGGCGCTTTCATTTTCCATGAATATCAAACGAGGCGCTATTTCCCGGCGTTAATTGAATATCTACGTAGCGTAAGCGGTTCGTTTTAATGAAAACGACGGAACATGTTTTATGGTGCAGCTTGCAATTCCCAATAAACCAAGCCAAGGTTGCGAAAGCGGGCCTGAGATGTTGTTCAGACCTACCCTACGTCGATCGGGGAGGGCCTTGAAGAGACAATCCCCTTATCTGCTTTGGCATTACTTACGCCAAGCAGGAACACAGCCTAAATTGTTGCGCCTCGCCCTCGAAACGATTTCTCTTTCAACGCGGAAAAGGCAAAAACTCGTCAGTTGGCGAAAATATTTATCGGGAAAATTTCAAAACAGGTTCCGAGATTCCACGACGAATCTATTCCCACCCTTAGAGGGTGGTTAAAAAATATGTTGTTGAATTTTGGTTAGTCGCAAAAAACGGTTGAATCAATCAATAAAATTGACCAGCAGGCAGTGCTCAATAAGTAAATGATGAATACCGTTGCTGCACGTGAATGTAAATTTTGCTGAGAAGTAAACAAATTGAGCTAGTCTAGTCGGACAGCCAGAACCGTGTTACATAATTTCTTCATTGATATACTGATGGCTTTTGAGGCAGTGAAATAATTATGATGAGCACTTTTACGCTACATTGGAAAAATAAACATAAGTTTTTTCAAGGAGAACTACGACGGATTCAGAATTTGCAAGTATCCGTTTCGTTATTCGCATTGATGGACTCCAATATTTTAAGAAGCTGGACATTTTAATAGTCTCTTGGATTCATCAAAGTTAGTGACGTTCTGTTCTTGGTCGCTTGCCATGATATTTTCAACAGCCTTCTGGCTCAAGTTTAATTTATTTCAAAGGGGACCATCCCTAAAGTCTGCAGCTTGGAGTCGTCCTGATCACCGTACTTGTAATACAATCAATGATTACAGAAACTGAGTGCGTGGTTGCCCATTTGTGCATTTTTGCGGATTCTTTGTCTAATATATGCACTTGTCCTGCTAAGAACTAATTGGTAACTATACACTGCATTTTGTAGGCTTTCGCGTCCCTTGATTAATTACGAATTTTTGAAACAGTGATGCCCTGCGCTTCTTTGGTACTGATGTTTCAGTCAACATATTGCAACCTTCTTAAGAAATCCTTAATTTCTAAGCGTTAAATATGTTTTAATTTTTAACTCTTTAGTTTATCTAAACGGTTTATATTCACTGTTAGAGCCAGGCCGGATCTGCACTCCACTCTGTTAGTAAGATAAGGTTTTTCCGAACTCTTTGTTTACTACCAGGAAACCGCAAAAAAAGAGAAACAAAACGTTGACATTGACTTACGTTAGTAACAAAAGTATTTTTTACTCAGCGCAGTAAACGGAAAAAAGCTTCCAAGTTGTACTCATCTCGCAAAACAGAAAATAAGTATAAAGCAAAGAATGATTTTTTTATTCCTCCATTATAGTAGATATTTTTTGTTGATTCAATGTTAACTCGGCGTGATGACGGAATCGTGGCCGAAAAGAGGGCGAGATGAAACGTATTTTTCAGTTGGAGGTGATTGTCGGTAGAAAATCGCCATGAAATCGATCCCTAATCCCTCTTTTGGCCTGATACCAACCGATAGACGCGGGCATTTATTTTATAGGAACTCTTCTCTGCACTCTATCCGGCACTTTCTCATCGATTTGATAGTTTTCTCGGTCGCGTTGAGCCGGAAGTTAAAAACTTGGAAGTGCACGCAAGGAGGTGGACTTTGTTGAGGCCCTCATTTAAATAATAATTACGTGAAAAATTGGACGCGGTAGGTGACCGTTAATCTTGCCGCTATTTGCTTACAAATAGAGTTGTTGGAAATGCTATCAAAATGGATAAATTTTTATTAGCAATTCGATTTTATGTCTAAGGCATAAATAAAGTGGCAAATTTTCGTTCGATTTCCTTTGTGGCGTATATAAATTCTCAAATCTCCCTAAGCAATAAATAAATAAATACCACATCGGGGCAAAGTAAATGCCGGTTTAAAGGCGACGATAAAAATGAAAGTGCCTATTTAAATTATGAACTTACTTAACCACCAAACTTTATTGTAAGCAGTCCTCACATATTATTTCCACGTTGTATTTCAGTAAACCCGCACACGTCCAGTGGAAGTTGGAAATGCGACAAAAACCTTCTTCATTAATTGGTTATTTTTTAACATTTTTTCAGGTTGCATTAAAGCAAAAATTCCTGAAGCTGTGGGAGATTCGGGTGGCGAACGTGCGCTCCCACGAGATGCCTGAAAGGAGCCTTCTGCTGATAATTTTTTTCGCGACATTGTTGTGGCACTCCTTTCATCATTTCACGCTAGAAATACCGCTGTCATACATTCACTTCGTTATTTTAGTAAAAATAGCCGTTAGTGGAATGAAACTCGGCCCACCATCATCAAGTTCCATCGTTCCAAAAGTGTTCGGGGACCTCTCTAACTAAATATTTACACCTCGAATCCAACAAGAGTTTAGGTAAACCGTAAATATTTGCAGTGCATTACGGTACGGGGCCACCACTCCCCAGATGCACTTCGATATTTTCGGAAGCTCCAAAGTAATTGCTACTGTTGACACCGCATCTCCAAAGCTTTAAAATCCCATCTGAAATCAGTGGCGTAGCCAAGTCGTCAAGGGCTTTGGAACAAAATATATAACGATGATGGTATCATAATAATATAAATTGCTATGATAGTTACGCCACTGTCTGAATCTGCATAAGTTTGGTTTAGTTGCCGCATCTTGGGTTAAATAAGGTAATGGGTTTTTAAATTTTATAATTACGTAACGATTGAATTTCTTCTAACTGCCTATCTTGCTGATGGGAGATTGGAAGCGGTAAGTAAATTTTAATAATTTATAAGGACCTATCAAAAAATCAAGGCTGTAATTCTCTCTGTCGTTTGCCCGTTGCTTGATAACTCACGCTTCTTACAAACTGGTTTTCGTGAGTGAACAAGGATTAAGTATTTTTGTATGTAGAACGTCTTTTATCTTCGGTCGTGCGATATGAAATTTGTCGGCAGTTTCGCAGAGTTTACGATTTAAAAATTCAGCACGAGTCCTCACCGCAACGCAAACATCAAAACTTGGAAAGAACCGGCAAATTTAACAACTTCTCTTCTACATGCAGTACAATATGCACATTTATGCACTAGGTACCTAAATAGTTTGGGCCATCCAGTCAACTCTCTTAAAATATTAAAACAAGTTTCCACCTCTCATCTTATTCTATAGCTTCACATTCCCTTCCAGTAGAATCTATTAAGTCAGATGGTAGAAGCGCCAACAGGTGAGTCGCCTCGTTTAGTGGGCTAATCGAGTGTTACTTCTGCCCGAATAATCACAACTTGTAACTGGCTGTCATCCGCAGAGCGATGTAAGGACGTGGAGGAGCGCCCCGGTTCGGGTTGATTGCTGATTGAGCCATTCATCAGTGGTGGCGGCGCCCATCCTTGACCCGCCTCTGGCGGGTTGATTTTAAAAGAAGCTCGCGTGCTTCTAATTCAATTATAGGGTGAGGCCGTGGCCAAGGCCCGAGGTGATTCTTAACTGATTAGTGCCGCCGCCTGTCGAGAATAGCGTTCTGGAATTGCCGACGAATTGCCGCTTAAAAAGATCTATGATACTCCTGACTCTCGGTTGCGTCAAAAATTAAAAAGAAGAACTCCGCATTCGCGAAAATTGCACGACGTCTCGACGGCTTTTAATCAAATACGTACTGGCGCAATTTCCGCCATTCAACTTTTTGTTTATGGCGAGGAATTGCGAGGGTTTGTTTGGTGGATGTTCGTTCTAACATCGTTTTCATGGATTCTCCTCCACCACCTTTGGCAATGAACATGGTGATGGAGGATGAGGATGGAGAAATTTCTTTTATGCCTGCGGTGTCCCGTAATATTTCCGAATGGGAACAAGCAATTTGGAGCTGGGCCTGCGGCGCCTAAACTTTACTTTGACAACCGGCAAAAAGAGAAACAACGGAAAAGTAGCCGATTCCGTTCTCGTGAACTCGGATGCAAATCCCGGGGTTGAAGATAAAAAATTGTTTCCTCCGGGGCAATGTGCGTATTTGACAAGATAAGAATCGAAGGGGGCAACACGTGCCATATTAGAAAATCTAGTAATTAGTAACAATTGCGACAGAGGACGTAGCATGGCGCGTCTTCTCGGATCTGGGCTTAATACTTAACGAAACTCAGTGACTGGAACAGCGAGCTTAAGCGTTTTTAAAGGTTCACTAGGAAAAAGGCAGATAAAAGAGTTTGTTTACTCACGTAATCTATTTGAAACTCTCTAATGATTGATGAAGTAGCGAGTAAAAAATCCATAATTAGAAGCGTGGAGAAGATTAATCTTTTAAAAACGATTCTTCGAATTCCCATCTTACCTCATCCTAGGCTGCAGAAGTTGCGACCACTGAGCTGAAACTGTAGTTTCTGTTTCTGTTTCTGTTCATTACCACCCCTGATCCTGCTCGCTTACTTTCCTGGCGAGCGCAGCCTTGGGCAGCCGAATCACAAATATTACACCGAATTCGTTAACTTTAGCCGTGGAAACTCCTCAATTTAAACCCGAACTCACACACGTTGGCCGAAACTAATCATAATCGAGACAGACGGAGAAGACTTGAATCGAGTCCGATCGATGCACAATTGTTTTTGGTTCCTGACCTCTCAGTTGTAGAGTTTCATCACTTTTACTTTCCTGAATTTGTAGGGTTATACGACTTAATTAAAATGTGGCAAATGTTCGTCGAATTAACAAAACAAAGCATCGTTCCAGCAAAGACTTGTCTGTTTATTATTCTTAACCGCGAGTTGATGATGGTAATAAATTTTTTTCGGGGATGGTCTTTTCTCGGTCACGGATAATTAAGCTGAATTATAAAACCGTCCAATATCTCATTTTCGTTTTTATCGTAAATTTTTACGGAGTAAATGCGTTGTTCACTTTACTTCCTCGACGCATCACCCGAAAGAAAACGTATTTATTTTATGTAAATTATAAGAACTGAATCTCCATAAAGTTACATTGCATTAAAAGTTTGTCGGTTTTTGTGGTGTTTTATGTAAATCTCGAGACGTAAATTTTTGGAATTATTTTATTATTTACGGACAAACACCGGGAGCTTATTAGCTCTTCTTGCTCTGCCTAAAGAAGGGTTATAAAAAAGAAACTCACTTTTATTGCAGTCTCGTTTAATATGCATGGCCAATCGACACGGAACGGAAAACTACCCCTGCCTGAACCCATAGAACTTGCATCGTATCGGCGTTCGGGCCAATCTGTATCGGGAATAAAAAGGGCACGCCATCCAGAAGCTCAGCCGGATTCCGACCGCACTCAATTCATATTATCCAGGGCTTGTTCCGCAGCGGATCACGTGCTTCCTGTTGGGATAAGACACCAAATACGGGATCCGAATCGTAACTCCAGCTGCGCGACGAATATCGACACACCCGAAACAAGAAACTTACATAGGTACTGTAATTGCTGCGAATCAACAGTTGAATCGAAGGGGACATCTCGGTTCCGCAGTCCAGTTCTAGAACAAGTGGAAGTATGTTATTCGAGACTATACTCGAACGTGGATGGACTTAATTGACAGAGTTGTCAACTAAGTTTGGTGTCGAGTCCAAGATCAAGTTGAATTGAAAATGTTTGCCTCCTTATTCTTTCATTAGAGGTGCTCGGCTCGGTATAAATATAGTGACTACTGATCAATAAATTTTACCCTTTGGAAACGAAGGGGTCGTGCTGTCAGAAAAACGCCGCTTTTGATGGTAAGACACGGCACAGTCACGTCATAGACTTCCAAAAGTCGGTAATCCTAAACCTGCAGTCAAGCTGTGTAGTGGATACACCTTTCCTTTTGTTCCCCGTTAAAGCTTAGAACTTCATGTTTTCTTCGATCCCGCGCCATTCTTTCGGGGTTGCACGCGAACAAAAACCCTCTGCTCTTGACGTCGTCGCCCACATTGAATAATTTCTCTTTAGTGCAAATTGATGTTTTCAGAATCCGACACCTGTCCAAAATCACAAATTTAAATTGATCCCATTCGAAATGAATCGTCTCGCTATTCTTTATTTAGATTATCTTAACTTACGCAACCAAATTTGCCTACTGTTTTGATGGCTTCATTGAAGAAATTAAGCGCCGTTAGTGAAAGGCCTTTGAACAGCAGGTGTTCGAAACAGCTCTTCAGAAACTCCCCAATTCATGTGAAGTTACTTCTTGCATGTAGTTAATGGACCGAGAACTTTTGTAGTATCGACAAAAACACTCATCGATATCGGAAAACAATTAAGTCTCGCAAATCTTGAGTTAATTTTCGTTAATGTCACAACACACTGTTGACGTCATTCAATAGCATTAAATCTGTCGCGGTCGTCTTATAAGGAATATAGACGCGACAGCAATTGCTTGTTTAATAATTAACATGTTTATAGATTAGGCGGAGGAGCGTCGCTTTAATTAATTATTTCATTAACAATTTTCTTGGGATGGTCCTGAAGGTGTAATTAATTAAAACTTCACGAGCCCCGTATTTGTGAGGCCGACCCGGAACAACCCCGTTTAAGGACAATTGAACGCCGCTAAACGGCACATCGGGCATCCCCAGTTACGGCTACGCAAATAATAAGGCCAACATTTACTCATTATACATGTTTTGTCCCTGTACCCTAGACAATGGCATCCCCGAACGACTATAAAGACTGAAAGCTTTTTTACCTGGAATTATCAATGAGAGGGAGGAGAAACGAGAACAAGGCGGGAGGAAGCGAAAGAACAAAGGAAAAGACATTTATATAGATAATGAGGTGAATATGGAATGGATTGTAGGGTTCGGTATGGCTGTCGCGTAGCTCTGCAGCGTAGTGGTCCGGCAAAGACGTCGTGTCAGCTGTCAGAACGTCAATATGCGTTCCTATCAATATGTACGTTTGATAGCTAGGTATATTTAATATGCAAGGTGTATTTAAAGGTCTCTAAGCTCGTCACTTTTTCTGATTACATTTTTGTACATTATGTCAGGTGCGTGACCTAGAGCTTTTGACCATCAGATTTTTTTCTTTAAATCATTAATTTTACAAAACTTTATATAACAATAATTGACCACCACGCACCTTATCTTTATACTATACTGTTCTCTTTGTAGTTCTCTTTGACATAATGTCACATTTATACCTTTCAATAATGCTGCCTAATTTCACATAGGCCAACATTATTTTTATTCATGCATTTTTGAATTTGGGACATTTGTTGTCTTTCACTTTATTGCTAATTTTTGACTCAAGAAGAAAAATTTACATTTGATGTAGGAAATTATCACAATCACTCGGAGCTCTAAGTACTTTATGAAGGGGCTGTTAGTAATGGGAGCGGGACCCTCTGCCGGTGACACTTTCCCCTTTCCCGTTTGTATCCCGTTGCTGATCCACAAACCAGAGACCACATTTTTCGGTGTGGTGTTCTGATGTTAATAAAAAAAAAGGTCCGACGAAAAACGGTGCGCGTCCTTCTGACACCAGGCGCCGGCGAATCGGAGCTTGGCGGAAGTGTTCGCCGGCGCTCGCGTTACCGCTGGAATGACACATTGTGTTGATTCGGTGCAGCGCGGTCGGGTTGCTTCGATCAGTGCGGGAATATGCGAATTGACTGAAAAAACACGTGTGTTTGTGGTTGGTTTTCTTATCTATTTTTCGATGACACCCACACCGGATTATTGACCTGGTAAGTCATTCATCTAGTCAATACCAAACCTTCGGCTCAATACTTTGCCCATTTACCTCCAAATCTGAACGTTTTTCTCGTTTAATCAATTTAGTCAGTTTTGACTGAAAATCGCCTAAAATATCCAGATTTCGCATGTCGCCAAGCCGGAAAATCGACCCGTTTTCGAGGGTCAAGCAATTACTTTCGATAGTTTATTTACATTTTACATAATAGAAAACAATCAATTTAGACCTACGGCACTGTTTTGCCTCAGCCTCAGCCGGTTCTTGCGTAATATTCCCAACTCAAGGTATCAAATTGATGGATCTTTTTTTTTGGGTGCCTTCCTCTTTTTGTCGTGTTATTAAATGTTCCATCAATAAAGCAAACCAGATTCAAAACAACCTTATTTTTAATCTCTCGGAATTATTGCCAGGCTCAATATTTAAATTCCTAACGCAAATACTAAAAGATAACAACACTTCAGAACGTAATTACCTGGAATTAACTAGTTGACATTAACGTTTGATAGATGTAGTATTAATTTAGCCTTTGATCCTTTAATCTAAACACGGAACGAAATCGCGACTTTTTAATAACAACAATTTAATCGAGCGCTATTTTTTGCCATCCGCGTTCTTCTCTCGAGACCCCCCCCCCTGATCAATATTTCACGCGAGCTTAGAATCTAATGTATGGGATCGTGCGGGATAAAAGTGGACGAGTAATAAGAAAACTGGGCTAAAGGGGGAGGCGAAACAATTTTGTTCCAAAATTGAAATTATTTCGATCCCGTTAAGGGGGGGCATCGTGGTTCTCACGGTGCCTAATTGCCGCTTTAACGCCGTTAATAACGCGTAATTGTGGCGGTAAATTCGCGTTTGTCACATGGAAACTAGTAATGTCGCACATAAAAACGCGTCTTAATTGACTCTAGACTTATTACTTATTCAATCATATGCGACACGAATTCAAATTTCTAAATGAAGGTCGCCTGCAAAGGTTAGAAAATCACAATAATGGGTAATTTCGACGGTTACGGTAAAAAAATTATATCGAGAAAAGGGTATCGGCCATCGTTTCGTGTTTTATGGTTTGTTGATTATTTGCCGTTAATGGCGTTGTTCTGTTGCATAATTTAACGGTTTCTGAGGACTTTATACGCCAGTGATAATATTAAAATATGCCAAGTTGAACCACTCCTCAAGATATTCCGTTTCCAAGACGCCTCAGGGCCTCTAAAACTATACAATGTGAATATGGGGATAGGCCGGTGTCGTTTATACTGTAGAGGAGGAATTTGAACACATTCTATAGAAATTGCAAATCTCCCAAAGTTTAGAGAGCAAACAATGCAGTTTTGTGGCCAAGTAACCAGAAGCCAGCAGGAAGTTATGTAGGAAAATCACGAAAGGTAAACAAGATAGGGAAAATAGACAATTAAGCTTTAATGCCATCCGAAACTAGTTTTGGCAGTTGTGCCGAATTTTAACAATAAAACACTTAACATTCAAATAAAATTGAAGCCTTGAATACGATAGTAAAAATTAGCAAAGAAGAAATTTTTTTAGGTTTCCAATAAAGGTATTCATGGATTGTGACATTTATTGGTACATACATATTTACCTTGAAGTCCCTGGCATGCTTTATATATCTCTGAAGAGGGAGTTTTTATATAATTCCATAATTTTAAATACACAGAACTTAGAAGAGCAATAAATTTTTTTTCCCAAATTATATTTTTTTATTGCCACTATTCTTTTAACTTTCTTTTCTTATTTCTTGTATAATAATAAGATCTGTCATTTCTGCTTCCACTTTGTCTTTTGTTTTACCTAGTTGTACAATATTTTCTAGAAATACCCCAGGTGTTTGGATTATCGTGAAAATCAGTATTTTTCCACAACTGACCAATTAACATATTTAGTCTCTATTAGTTCAATAGGGAATGTATGACGTCATTATCAGCTGATCGCAGTCAAAGTTCGAGCCCGACCAGCACTTGTGTCAACCAAAATCAAATTGTGATCTTGACCACGACCGTCCGTGGCGCATTGGCTAATGGTCGCCCCAACTTTTTTGCTCCATTTAAGCCACTTAAAACTATTCGTGAAGGTCACAATAGAGTATTGCAAATGGGTTTAACATAAACTATACTTATTATTAAAGCGATAATAACAGTTAGATATGAACTTTTTTCAACGTCAAATTATGTTAATGTTTTTACTTTTCGTTTCGCTAATGTTAGAACTTACCTGGGGTCTTTGAAATTCTCAACGGTTTTTTGCTGTCCTTATTGGAGTTTGTTGCCGTTGATCGCTGATTACGCGGCTATTTACCCCAAGAGCGATTTCTTTTTTACTTGTGCAATGAAGGAAATCTTAGCGGCCATAATCCCCGAACAAATGTACAGTCGTCTAGAAGCTGCAAGATTGATTGTCCCCTGCAACTTTGCTGTAAGAATCGTTATTGCGATCTCTTTTCGATCAGTTTTCTATCAATGGAAAGAAGTTTTCTTGGAAATGGGCATCGCGTGGTTTCGACCTTTTCTAATGGAACATCGCGTGGCGTTCGGTCCACAGTTGTTGCCGCAACGCGTTTGGAAATTTCGATTATGAGCATAAACAAATAACTTACGTGTTTTGCAACGTGTTATTAATTTTTAATTGCCGGCGACTAAATAAAAATAAACTGCCTTAATGGAGTCGGTTTCTTTATCATCGCAATTACCTGCCTTGAGTTCTGGGCGAAAACTCGCCAAATAGCCAAAGAACCTCCCGGACATTATTATAATAAAACAGCTTTCAAATCTTGACGTGTTATCAACAACAAGTCATGTTTGAATAAAAAATTTAGTAAAATTTTATCAAGAGCCAATCGCAGGAAAATAATCCGCTTCAAATTTCTTTTACAAAATTTCCTGCTGTTTCAAGTTAGTCCGAAATTTTTCTTCGCTAAAAAAATGGTCTGATGGAGCTCTGATTGCGCGTCAGGTGCTGCCTAGCCTTAATGTACCTAGTATCAACGGCAAATTTGCATAGCAAACAGATGTTGGCAAACATGAATGATCCTATTACATGGGGGAGTATTAAATTTATTTGGTTAGTGGTGTCGTTGTACCCGTGAAGTTGATTCTGTCGTTTCCAGTCCAGATCCACCAGATCACTAGACCGTGAGGACCCGACTAACTTTCGCCAATTATTTTTTCCAACAACCACGCAGATTTGTTATAATTACTCAAATAGTTGTTTTTCCTAGACGCTGTTTATTATACTTAACAAACGCAAATGGCTCGCCGCACTTGATCTTGACTTGTAACTTATAGCTGGTTTAATTAATAACACCGACCTTGGTCATAACGTTCGAACACTAGCAGAAATATAATTGAATCGTTAATTACAGATGCATAAAGTTGCCTTTATTTCTTTTTTAGTCAAATAACCTTTATTTATCGTAGTTGAACTATTGGCGGCTTAAACGGAAAATAATTGAAGTAGTTTCCTTTATTTTTCAATTATTTTAAGTATGTACCTAAAAGTGCTGTGCTGATGGTTCGACAACAATTTAATTATATGGTAGTACTGTTACGTCTCGTATATTAAAAATTAAAACCTTGACCGTAAGCGGCACCGAAAGTTTTCGTATTAATCAGATTTTTTCTCCTGATAAATTGATTTTGGCAAGCGTGATTGTCAGTAATTGTTTGGTTGCGGACATTTTTCGGAACAGATTTGAAAGTCGAATTGGAATTGGCAATTAAGGTAGAAACACAACAGACACACCCCTAATAGTCACGCCGACGGCCGTGCGTATCAATTTACCGGAATTAGCAAGGAAGGGCCGTTTTCTATGCGTAATAAATAACACTTTTTTGACGGCGGAGCGGAATGCCGGATTAATACGTTTTAGGAGAAAAGGAGAACACCTGAATTTCTTTCAGGAGTGATCGAGGACGAACGCCCGGAATACCGTGATGCAGCGTGTGGTAGGAGCTTTCCTTATATCTTTACTTACCTTTCACAGTACTACAGTACTTCCTATCCATTCTGTATCGAAGTTGGAATATTTTGTGCTCTCAGAGACGCTACCAAGAGATACTGCATATTCACATTTTCAATTTTTCTTTATTCCCTGAATTCAATTATTTACAACGAATTTCAAAATCCCGTGTATGTTACGTTGTCATATTATAAGGTCAACTTCACATCTGTTTCGTTTAACCCGTATGCGAAGAGCTGCCGGAAGCGGAAACTAAACAAATTTAAAAGTGTGGGGGTTTAGGAAGTTTATTAATTTTGCAGGTGAATTCAGCTTGAAGCGGAGCACGAAAGACAGACAATGATGTTGTGCGTAATTGAAACTACAACGTCACTTTAATTTCTAATTGAGCGGAAAGTACGTGAGCTTTGTAGCTTCGACGTGTAGTAAACTTTTGTCGTCCTTGGCAGCAGCGCAGTCCCAAATTTGCCCGCTTTGACTCTCATATTTCGTACATAACTTTCTTTGACCAATAAACTTTTATTATTACCTCCAAATTTTCGTTGCTTTCATCGGCTCGAGTCGTCCCGGTTTCCTAGCAGTTTCCCGCCATCCCAAGTCCTATATTTACAGAATAGATCCGCATTAAAAAGACTTGTGGTCCCAAACGGATTAATAAGCTCGTCGTACGCGAACAGTTTTACAGGCGCAACCCCATTTTCGTGCTTCAAAGGAGATCGTAAAATCTGACAATGGCATTAGCGCAAAGGTCACGGTCAGTTCGCTGCAAACGGTCACAATCTAGATTAGAGGATGGGTATACCTATATAGGTAACATCGCAGGAGAGCTCGATAATTGAAACTATAAACGCCCGTAACTAAATGCCGAAACGCCGGTCGATTCCAATTAATCCAACGGAAATACTTTATTGAATTGATTTAATGAAACGTGGAATCGTACAAATCATTTTCGCTATTTGGTGTTGGTGATGGTGGCGGCGTAACGTAAATCATCATGAAACTGATACGGGAATGGGAAATGGCGTCGGGTGGCCCAGTTAAATGGCTGGTCCCGCCGAAATTACCAAGTTAACCCGAGGGATGCGTGTGTGCTTTTCTGAATCCCAGGATTCGCGTTATGGGGCGTCATCCCTGTATCTGGCTCCTTCCGAGTGCTCGTCCGGAGTCGCCAGATTACTCCAGATTACGCCACTGCTGGTTCGTCTGTTTAAATTATCTTATTATGAGGCTGTGGGTGTTTTCCGGCCGATTTTTCCGGTTTTCCTGTGTATTCTGGACTGATGAGCCGAATTCATCGCAGTCGTGTTGGTTCTTTTCGCGCAATTAGGAAAAGCCGGGACGCGACGGGAATTATACGAGATCAGCAAGGATTTTTCACTGCACTGATGCCCGTTGGGTCACCGAGAACGTATAGTTAGTGAATTAATATTAACAAATGGTCGTTTCACATTTGAAGTTTTATTACGTGGAGGTGCTTACCGTGCCATTATCGTGTCAAGATAAGGACGCCTTTACTTCTTATTGCCTTTTCAAGAGGACCTTGAAAGTAATGAAAATTGTAACGCTGGAAAGTTATGTTAAACTGCTATTAAAATAATGCTGTATTTGTACCAGGTCCAACTCTTTCTTCGATAATGGATCCATAATTTATTAACTGTTTTTGAGGAACTTTTAAAATAATAGGTATACAATTTTATAGTTGCTATAATTGTTGTTGTTTATAATTGCTATTTTTGTTACTACATCTTACTTTTCTAATGATTATTTATATTATTATTTTCACTTTGCTCCTCCACCATTTGTCGCCGATCTGCAAGTTGCCCAAATTTCTCAAATTTTTTCAGGAAAGCTCATTGAAAAGATGAAATTCAGATATTTACGTCTTTCCTTATCATCAGAGCTAGTTTCTAATTAAAAATTTACATAGTCAGCATTTTTAATTAAGGCTCTCAAAGTTTTTGAGGAAGTGGAGCTACATAAAAAATCGTAACTTCTGGAGTAGATTATGTCGTACTGAAATCGTTCGAACTCTCTTTGATAGCTGATAGTTTTGTCTGGTCTTGGTGGGCGAGAGAAATGGCGGGACCGGCGTGTTCCCTCTATTTTTACTCCGTAAACGCAAGAACTATGAACTCGCTAATTTTGCGTTCTCGCTTTGTGAATATTCCGTGTTTGCACCTCTATTTAATATCGGCCATTCCTGAGCCGCATGAATATTAATGACGGCGAAATTCCGCATTCAAATCGGCCCGGACAAAAATAAATTTGGACAGTTTCTCTCTTCTTCAAACGTTATAATGTGAAAAGTGGCGCGTTCAAATGCAAATTGCTCGGGCTTCATTCATGATGCCTCGTGGTTAACTGCCGGCAAGTATTTTTTAAGTAACTGTTCTCGATCGAGAGAGGCGTTAAAAAAATTAAATTAATAGAATAAACATGTCGATTTTTCATTGTGAACATTAGATCTCTTATCTTAACTAACCTACAGTAACGTCAGATGTTATCGCCTAGAACCAACGCATTCATTGGATTCTGACATGTCTAGTTTCTCACAAATCGAAACGTCAATTATTATCAAGATTTAACGTCTTTAACGACGCCGTTAGGATAGCAAATTTTGGGGAAAACACCGGCCATTTTGTAATTAACTTGACAAGCCATTGTCGCGAATTTGTCGGGTAATTCCGAGAATAGCGTCATGCAATAAAGTAAACGGTCTGTGTACAATTACACCGGAACATTCCCCGGTTCCAGGCTGACTGTGACACGGTAAGGATTCTGGAGCTGAAAGTACAACAGTGATGGTGACGAGAGTCGAGTAAAGGATAATTTTACAAAGCAAAGGGACCTCAATTAACAACCGCCGCGGCTCCATTTAATCAAATTAATTCCCGTGTCGAAAAACACTTTGTAATCATCACACGTAGAAAAATCATTACCTACCAACGTTCGGCCGTATATACCATAACGGCCAGCGTCTCGGCAATCGAGTTAAAGAACCACCCCCGATTAATATTTCAACGGGTTAATTTCTCGGGAGGGATTGCTCAGTCTTTCGTCGTCCACCGAAACTTTGAATTCGATTGACGGAATCCACTTAACCAAGTTTTCAATCAGCAGTCTCAGAAACACGCTGATTAGTGATTACCTATCGAACAGGCATCGGTTCAATCCGGCGGGACAGCATCCGTTACCAAATACCAGTAGGAACCGACAACAACCGGACCCAATGTTGACAAAGAAAATTTTGGAATCGTGCTAAAAACATCTCTTAATCGAGGATCTGGCAGTCAAGTTCACCATCTTCTTCGATTTTTTCTTAATTTTGCGTTTCCTTTCATGTATGGGGTTTTTAACTACAAAACAAAATACCAAAAGCATTTACGTGATATTTAATAATTTTTTGTCCTTACTGCATTTCGTTTTTAATTATAAAATACAAAGAGAATTTACGTAACGTTTAACAATTTTTTGTTCTTACTGCATCCACCGGAATTTGGATGTTATTGTTAATATTGAAACTGGACCACTTTTGGAGCTTGCATTATTGTATTTGCTGCAAAGTTGCGTCGAGCGCTTGCTTTTGAGGTTGCGGCGAAATTAGTTGTTCAACCGGGAATTGATGCCGATAAGCCCATGAATTTTAAACGAATTTTTATGGGTTTTCGCGATGTATTTCATCCGACTTTATGTGAAAGCTCGCGCTAACTCCAGCCTTGACCATCGATATCGCAGTTTTATCGCAATTTTCCTCTTTAATTTGGGCACGTGTTGCCTCAAACCCATTGCCTTATTTAAGTTTACTACATACACTTAATTACGGCGAAGCTTCAACGAGGAGACACCGTGTTTTGGGTAAACTTGCTAATTGGTGAAGCTGGAAAGCTCGACTTTCGTGAGATTTGGGAATTAATGTTATCTCGTCGTCGATTTTTAGCGCGGCGGCATCCGAAAACCTGCCAACGTGCCTAGAAGCGTTTTCCTGCCGCGTCGGTTTAAAATCCTGCATTTTATTGCATTATGCAAATAACGCGGTATTTGCAAATTTCGGTGTTGCCGATGTAAAGTTGAAGTAAACAACATCAAAATCGCGCATTTTATTCATTCTGTTATCGAAATCGTAGAATCACCGCAATTAATTTCGGATACAGAATCATCCAGCATCGGGATTCATATGAATGAATGCGTGACCAGCTGCTGTTGTTATCGCGGTGATAAATTAGGGATTTTGGAAAGGCCGGGACAATGAGCTGCCAAAAATGCGTCTGTGTTGCCGTATTATTAACGGTAATTTGTCAACGGCCTTTTGCAAATATTAATTATCGATTATTGTCCGCCTGCTGCTTCCATAACGGTCAGTCATTGAGATGGATGTTGACTCAATATAAATGTAAATGGTGCTTAAGGTTGATTCGTTCCGGATCGAAGAAACTAATTTTGAGATCCGTCTATTTTAAATCAAATTTCCTATAAAATTTCAGGCACGTATAGATTCCCCTGTTGTGAGCATGACGGGAATTGCCAATTTAAGCGTTATAGTTCGTCCCCCTCTCGCCACGTATTTATTAAATTATTTTGTCGGAACCAATTTCAACGTTGTGCGGAACAGAAACTCCCCAAGAATCGGGCGAGGTAAGAAAAATGCAGAAATTAAAGTGTTTATGATGCACGTTAGGTTACTAGCCGAACAGAATTCGATATTTTCAATGACAAAGTCGCGATGACATGTTGCTTTATCGCACTCTCGCTGCACATGTGAAAAACTTCTTTGTGTAAAATGCAAACATGATTATTATTGTTATTTCGTACGTAGACAATAATTATTGGTAGTTAATTTGATGAAAAAAAGTTAATGTCTCTGATAATTTTTTTTAATAATTACCTGCTATAGAGAATCTCCGAGTGTGATACTAAGATTATCTATTTTTATGAGAGATGTGTGACTTATATTGGCGCTTGGATGACGTGTCTGAAACTTCTTTGTTGGTGCGTCGGGATTGACAACGCATACAGCTATAGAGCAAAAGTCGACCCTCTCTCAAAAACTGTTGCGCAAAGCTTTCCATATTTATCTATATTTAGACCTGGATTTGTGCAAAGCATATTTAAGGAACATTAGTTCTCTAATTATCCTTAGAAAAGGTTTCCTTTGAAGCATTCGCATGGATCGATGTGTCCCACATTATCAGCAGGCCGCTTTTTCAAAACCATTGTCTTATCTTCTAATAACAATTCTGTAGTATTCTTTTTTAAAATTAATAAAGTTAATAATACGCCGTCTTAGGACCAATATACCATTGACACAGTCTCGGCCCGTGAGCGCCGCGTAGCATCAGTGCGCGTACCATTATTTATTATAAGTGTGTTCACAACGTTGATTTGTCACGCTGATTTGCATGCAGTGTTGTTACCTATTCAGACTTATTCACCTTACGACCTCGAATAACATGAGAATGCTTCAGATCTTTTCCATTTTACTCATTCACAAGTTTATCTAAATTAATTGCAGGCATCGAAAATATTTAAAAAAAATCACTTTGACCGTATGTTAAGGTGCGCCCGGTAATATTCTTAATAATTAAGCATGACCCAAGAAAAGTACACTATTAGATTTAAAAAAGTGTAATTTGTTGAAAATCCAAAATTAGAGGTTTTGCCTAATAATTCTCTAACTAACTTTCTTGAGCACAAACATTGTTGCTTAGACACGAATATTTAAAGGAAACAAGGTGACTCGGATCTTGGCGGGTTGTCTCGCCTGAATATTAGATTAGTTTGTAGAAGTTGGATAGATATGGAGCAACTTGTTAGTTTCTCGTCATATTGATTGCATTGACGCTTGTCTACACAATTGAAGTTGTTTGCTCACACTTCTAACTTTTAAAAGAAACTCCTCCATCCTCGATGATTATATTGTGTGTTATCCTGCGATCTTTCTATGTGACAAAATTGCAAAATTATATCTGCTTTTGATTAATGCAAAGCCGTCTATTTTAGACCCGGTATTTAGTCGCGGAAATAAATTGGACGTTAATATTTTCTGGCGTTTATCACGAAGGTTTCACGGCATCTCTGGAGCTTAAGTGACTTTAACTGCGCACGTCAACGAATTTTTAGCATACTTTATTAATAAAAGTATAGGTTTAAGGTCGCTATATTTATAAAATGATTCGGGATGAGTCCATATTTTTGGCAAATCGTCGCGAATTTGCTAAATAGGTAGTTCCTTCGGAGAAGGTCGAGTTAATTTATTTATTTGAAATTCAACACCTTATCGCCCGACCGGTTATTTTACGATTTGATTAAGGCAATTATCTCGCGATTTTTCTAATTTAATTGCGACGTAAATGTGCTAATAAATGTTTAATTAGTGGAGTAATTTAGACGACGGAATTGCCACCTATCGCGGTGAGGTTTTAAAAACGTTTTAAAAAATTGTGTTGATGCCAAAAAGATTTTGCGTGATTTATTCCTGCTGTCGATTATCCGTGTTTACTTATGGTTCGAAAATAATCCAATCCCTTCTACTCGGGTGTTTTCTGGCAAATTAGGTAGGGGGCGAACCAAATACATATATCATCCTAGTAGTGTTTACCGTGCTATTTCGTACAGTCGGTCCTGTTTTTACTTCCGCCACAATTAGGTAGCTTTAGGCTTAGTTCAGAATGATTTACGCTGTTAATTTCACCCCAAACCCAATGTCCCGCTAAATCAACCGGGTTTTCGCCCAGTAACAATTTTATGTCCCTACCTCTACTTGACGTAAACCCTCCCAAAAATGACCAATTTTGCACGCTATTTTTCATTAATTTCGTCAATAATTAATTGAAAATTTGGGTGTTTTGTTTTTAGAATACATAGGCTGTTTGTATATTTTTGGGGTGTAAAATTTGGTATTCAGACCGCGATCCGTGCACGTTGCAATTTTAGGCGTTTGCAGGATTCAATTTGAAGCCACCCCTGCTGCTTGACAATAAAGACTTGGGCAAAGTATTGAGTCGACGATCTTGATGGCGTTGGCCGTTTCGGCTTTTAACATGCAAAATAATTTGTAGGGAAGCCGGGTTTCAGGCGGGCTGCGAGTCCGGGCGCAGTGACGATGTGCTCGGCCAGTGGCGCGCTCGGTACATGATGAGCGGGGAACTTCGCGTCCCTGAATTAAGACTGGGGCCGCCGGAAGGTGGCAGCCAGCTTCTGGTGCCGCCTTCACCGTCGGCTCCCCGCCGGAGGCACAGCTGGATCTGTGGGTGAGTAGTAACAAGAGGCATTAGAGAGGAATTAGACGCCATCACAAATGTCTCAAGTTGGAAAACTATATGTAAGTTTCCTGTATTGCAACACCTGTAAACACCTGTAAAGCTCACATAAACAATTTTAGAAACTTTTATCTAATTCTACTTAGGCACGTTATTCGAAAGTAAGTGACTGAAGTTTCAAAGTCGCTAGGGAAGAGAGGCTCCAAAACAATTGTTTCAAAATCTGTAACCCAGCTCGGGAACGCTTGGGAATGCTTGGCAAGACTTCCAAAGCAAAATCACATAATTGCAACAAGTTTTAACTAGTAATTATGGTGTCAATGTGTGAACTTGCGCGAAGTCGGTCTTGCTGAAGTCTTTAAAAATGAAATTTGGCGTTGTTGCCTGGGAGCGACGTCGATCTGCTCAATTTAACGTAACGATCTGACATGAAACTGCTGAATGAGTGTTCTTGTTTCGTTACTGCAGACATTTCTTGTCGATTTCCTTCGCTTCCCATATTCCCATCACGTAAAATAAGAACCGTACCGATCTCGAGCTTCCGAATCGAACTTGCACGACTTCCTAGAACCGGGGCGGTGAATTCGGTCATAAAATGCATATTTGCCCGTCGCCCTGTATGCATCCAGTTAAACTGATGACCCCTTCAGGAACGGTTCTGTGACAAATTCCTGGACATTTTTGGGACGACATGTTGAACGTGCCATTATTCACCACCATTATCCCGGTAGCCCTCAGCATTTATCCCGACTCTCGAGGTTTACCTCCTTTCTGGACCATAATTTGGCAACCAGGAGACGTCACCGCGCAAATTGAAGCAGTAAAACACCTCTGAGAAGTGCTGCTGCCGGACTTGGATTTGGTGAATTAGTTTTGTTTAAAAGTCGGGGGGAGTACTTACCGAAGGAAACAACGTTCGTGTTTGACGTTGCATGACGAAGCGGTGTTTTTTAGTTGTCTTCCGGTTTTATTAGGACCCCATCCTGGGACTGATGGCAATAAGCTAAATTTGGAAAGCGCCAATTAGGGGGAATTAACGATTACTGGCAATGACGCAAATGCATGACGGCAAGTGGTGGTGAGTGATAAGGGACCTGGGGCTGGGAGGGTGACGACCAAACTTTATCGTCACCACCAAGGACCTTTGTCCGAACTCGTCCATATCACTGCCATTTGGCTGGATTTCAATGGGATGCATCTATTCACTGAAATGATTGTCTTCTTTCTGCTATGTTTCATCTTTAAATGTTGCTCTAGGCAAATTTAACGCGGATTTCACGCTCTAAAGATAGATGTCAAAGATATGGAGTTATTGGATTAGGAACGCAACTAGTTTGAGAACTAGTTGCATCTTTACAGCCATTAACTGGTGGTCGCGTCGTGTTTAATAACCTAGAAGATACCATTACAGCAATGCTATTACATAATTTGAATTGCGAATCGCCAGATTTTAGGTAATCAAGCGGTTTATTGACAAAACCATTGTTGTTAACGGGATTACAATTACGATTAGTTTTGCAATAACAGTGCATAATAGTTACATTCACATTCCAAAGAAATTTTTGATAAAAATGGCAAATTTTTAGGCTTAATGGCACTTACTGTAGAGGCATTTAGACAAACGTAAAAAGCTAGTTAACATTGTCCAAGTCGCCGATTGTACATTTGCTAGTTGGAGTTTGTTTTCGGGCAGCAAGCCGCTGACTTTACCATCACTTTAAAGTGTTCCTACAGACAACTGTTGCTCTGAAACAATTTTAAAACTTTTTTTCTGGGAAAGGCAGCAGAATTGGTTGAACGGACGGCGGTCATGGGGCTGTTCAGCGCGGGGTATTAATCATTACTTGGGTGGGCGAGTGCACCGCTTCATCCCTGATGGCTTGATTGCGGCTGTTGTAGCTCAAGTTGGTCGCAGGCGAAACTTTGTGTGTAGCTTAGGCAACTTCCTAGACAGGCGTGCTTTGTGTGCGGCCTCAGTCCTGCAAGCACGCGTCTGAAAAAGCGCTGAAAGCCCCGGTACTCTCTTCGCTGCTTCGTGATTTGCGCTGGTTTTTCGGATCCACGAAATAAATTTATCAGAGACTTGCCGGGAGGCCGCGCAAACTTTATTCTTTACAAGTTGAAAAATGAACAGCGCGGACAGCCCCGTTCATTTATCAAGCTTTGCTGGATTTCTCGTTAACTCGGCTACATTCGAACAACATTGTTGTCGTTATATCGGCCGACTTCCCCTAGTAGTGTTGTAATTAAAGACGGTCGCGTCTGGAGAGCCCGTAAAAATGGCGAGTTTTCGGCATAATATCCCCGATAAAGTTTCGTTTAGCAGGGGGTCCTACCGGAATTGGGTCGAATCGGAAGTTGCAGGAGCTTGGTCGCTCGATATCGAGGTTTGAACAGAAACAAGAATGGGAATTTCTGCAGCCTGCGTCAGAGAAACAGTTGGGTTTCCGGAAACTACCGCTGGATTAATGGAAGCGGAAGGATCGATGCCGGAAACGATTATATCGTGATGATGACAAAAGCGTGGATCTTGCTTTCGGCAATATTTCAGTTTCAGCCGGGCAGACGACGACGCTATTCGGACCTCGATTAGGGGTGTGTAGCACGAAATGCTTTGATACCACAGAATATTCGAATGAGATGAAATGTTGAAACTCGAGGTTGGATTCTTTGCATTTCAGTAGGTTCTATGTAGCGTTCAGCGCAAATTACGACAGGGTTGCGTCTCCTTTAAGTAGCTATATCGTTCTAACATTTGAGGTTCAGTGAAATTTTCAATAGTTGCGTTAAAAACGCTTAGGTATTTATAATTTTATGTTTTAATTATAATAAGTGGCGTTTTCCCTATGCAAAATGAGATAACGAGGAGTAGTTTCAATTCAGTGGCACAGCTTTCTGTGAACAGTCTTGTACCCGAGCGCCTCCTGGATGGCGGTTCAATGAGTAAGCGCGACACCCTCTTTCTGGGGAATCCGGGTATTTCTGCGGATTTGCCGGGTAATGCCCGGAGTTGGGTTTGCAGCTGCAACTGTACGGGATCGATCTGGCCCGAGCTAGTGCTATTAGGACTCGTATTATACGACTGTTACTTCGGAGAGTGGTTTTTTGCTGGCGGGTTGGAGAAAAAGGCTTGGGTCAGCGGTGGAGATTTGCGAACAGCCTCCGGCACGAGCCGTGTTTATGGCCGACAGATTTCATTTCCCTTCGGCGAGTCGGCCTCAAAACGAACTAGCGCAGTTAGTGAAGAATTATGTCGTCCCCATAAAACCTATCCGTCAATCCGGGGGGTGAAAACGGGATTTCGGTGCCGGCACTACCGAAATTTATGCTGTTTACTCTCTCGGATTCGCGATTTGCCATGACTCATTGTCAAGTTTCATTTCACAGACAATGAGGTTCTCCGGATTTTTTTTTCTTTTAGGAGGATTTACAGTTGCGATTGATGATCCTGGCGAAATTGCCGTTTTTCAAATTTACCCATAAAAGCAACTTTCTTTAACAATTTTTCTCGCCAGAATCGTCACAGCTGCTTTTCTTGCTCTGCCTCTCACTACCACTAAACTGGTCTTTCCTCCACCTCCGGGTAAATTACACCAATGGTATCAGTTATCCTCTAAGAAGTTTGAAAAGTCCTCTGGCACGGTCTCAAGTTAGTTTTGATCACTTTACGTAGTATTGAAGTTGATGTCTAGCGAACGTTATACGCGGTAAATGGAGCAGTAGCTGGCATCGCAATTTACTCTTTGTGAAAAATTAATTAACGTCTGCAACCAAGTTTTGTTAATTTAAATCTAATTTTTTTAAGCAAAGTGAGTTCTGCTTTATCACAAGATGTGTGCACAAATGTTTAAAAAACATTTTTTATTGGTGTCAATGGTGTTGCCCCCCAAAAAGTTAGTTTCAGTCACCATCAATGAAAATAAATTTTAGCAAAGTTAGAAATACTCTTGGGCAAAATTATTTAGTTTTTCTGAAATTAGCGATTTTATAATATACCACAGCTGGCTCCTCCGCTAATTTCGACTTGTATAATTTGAAGAAAATTTTTAAAATTGACGTTCTTAACCCGAAGAAAACTACATAAAATCGCGCTATAATTGGCATTGGGATGGAAGGTGGAAAGGGGATGAGCGTACAAGGAATTAGGCCTTTCCCTCGGCTCGCAGTTTATCGTACATTTTATGGAGCAAGGACTTGATTAAATATTTCATCGGTCCCAGTGGAACTGGGACTGCTGCCGCCTCTGCCCAACACCTGCCCGGCTGTTAAAAATTGCGTCAATTACGCCACAGCGAGGACTGATTACCGCCCCATCCTGCTACTTTGGCCACTGGCCTGCAATAAAGCGTGTATTCTCCAGTTTCTCATTATGCCCATATGTTTTCCAGACACTGCCATAAAATTAGCCCAAACAGCCTCCCGAACATAACTGGAAGATAACAAAAACCTTGTGTTATTACTGACTGGTTTATACGGCCTCCCTGTCCCTAATTTATAAGATTACGTCGCTTTTTAGTATACACTCAAATAAATTATCCTCCTAGAGAAGCAGCTTTAGGAAACACCCGGAATTTCTCGCATTTGTTGTCGTCTACGGGCTCAATGCATAAATTCCCGACAACTGAATGTGTAGGTTAAAAATAGCGAATTATTTCGCACGTCGTTGTAAAAGTGTCGTTAATTGCTACACGCGTTTCTAATAAATTCGGAAATTTAGGTAAAGCCTTGATTAATTTTTCGGTGATCGCCCACATCGCTACCAGGTATCCCGTGCTCGATGAATCTGTCTTCAACACCCGAGCGGCCCAGAGGATGTTTTCGCGTGCCAACCAGTAATTATGGCATTTTGTCAAGTATTCTCTCGGACACTAGTCGAGACGTGCGGATTTCGCTTTATTAAACGTCTTTGAAAAGCATCGACTAGGCTATTTTTGCCGCCTTGTAACGGTGACAGGAATTATTTTTCTATTTCAAATGCCGCCGTTCCACTCCCTCTTAGTAGTCGGTTAAACCCCCGTGTTTCGGGACGGAATCACGTCGGGAAATGTAGAAAATCGTCGTGTGTGTGTGTTGTAAACAAAGAACCTGCCAAAGTGCGGAACAATATGCGTTATTAATGAAATTGCCGAGTGTAAATAAATAAATCGTCGCCATGTCGGGACAACCGCGCAAGAAGCACAACGACGATTTTGCAGCTTTCGAACAAAGGGTTTTGCGGCGGAGGAGGGGATGGACGGTGGTGGTGGGGCCCGAACTGCACAGAGGGTAATTTTTCATATTTTTAGAAAAGACCTTTGCTTTATTAACCCTAAAAGGGGCAATGTAAACATTAAATACTCCACTTTTATGCGTATCATCATCCGAAACGCAGAAACAATGCGGAAGAGAAATAATGAATTATTTATGAAAGTACTTAAACCATAGCCGGCTAATGCAAAGGGGCAGGGGTAATTTGTTCCTCCTTTCAACTTTTTTTCGTAAATTTTGCCGTAAACAAACCGTTGCCGCTAACAGAATGTGGCGCCGCAACTCTCAACTCAACACACAAATTAACGGAATTAATTAGAAATATAAAACGCGTTTTAGAGTTGTCGCAGGCAATAAAAGGCGTTAAAAGGCAAATATTCTTCCCCTCGGTTTCGCCCTAATTTCATTATTTCTATCGGGCTTGTTGTTGACGTGTACCCTGGATACTCGTCGAGTTTCAGCCGCGTTGATTTCAATTAAGAATTTTGTTAATACTCTGTTTTGTTTGCAGGTGAGTTTCGATTCTTTTCGACGATGTCTTGATCCAGTTGCGTAAGTTGAAATTATTTATGTGCTTTAATTTTAAACGTCTAAAATAGTGGGTGTTATTACGGAACTGTTTTGATATGATGCCAGTAGTTTTGAGTATTCGACGCAGTCGATTTGTATTTTGGCGGCATTACCGATGTGTCAAAAGCAGGAAACTGTAATATTGGCGGTTCCTTTAACTTGAATATGTACAGACGAAAGCGCCCTCTAGCGTCTACTAGCGGCACCGCGGACGAAAACCCGAACTTCAGGGATTTTCCGCGGGAGCTCGCAGGGATGGTTGCTAGCTTTATCGGCCTCTGACCCGCATTTCAACCCTTCTACTAAATTAATAAATTATGCACGTTCAGGCGCTGGGGTCAGAGCCGAGTCGTCATACTGACTGTTATGAGTAAAAGCCAAATTAGACTTACATTTATTTTGCTGATATAAGCTATGATTCCGTAAATTTCGAGTTATAATTAATGCGGTCGTTTGTAATGATGTCTTGACCCAACATCAAAATTATTAAGTGAACGCTTGAAAATTGTCTGAGTCGATCTTTTCTAAGAGTTTGATGGAAACCCTAAATTTCTTCGTGTCAGTATTAGTCTTTGGTCAGTATGGATATTAAAGGATTCAGGTACAGTTATACTGCGGGTAACTTAGGGAGTGTTTTTTTTCCCAACCGCCGAAAGGCTTATGTAAATGAAAACATGTAAGCGATCCTGCATAATAAATAGGTAGATACTCGAGCCGAAGGGTACCAAAATTCATTTTACCAGCGGATCAAACAATTTTTTTTCTCCAAAATTTACAAGTTATTATTAGTTGATCAACAGTCTGCTTTCCAATTTTTGGTGGAGTTTGAGTTGACTGTGAAGCAACTTTCCAGGTTGAGACGATAACGGAACGGCGTCGTTCTTAGAAAACCCATGAAATGCTGAAACGGGCTCCAGATGTGAACTGATGCGCAAAATTGTTCCCATCCCGGCTTCCCAGTCTAGTTATACCAATTTAGTGAACGGTTTGTGCGTGTAGAACTTTTGTTTCTTTTCGTTCTTTAATCATCTTGACTTGCGTCTGAATTTAAAATGAAAAATCCCATCTGACGCTCCGGGGATAAATCCGGCGTGTTTTTTTCATGTCTCTGGACGTTTTGGGATTTACGACGATCAATGCTAATTCCCTCGCCCCTTTGCAAGTTATTACACAATACGTCCATTTCCCTTTGACCCGGAATCAAGTTTGCAGGAGCTCGGCAAATTTCGGGGATATTGTCGGGCCCACCCTCGCCACATATGGCACGTCGTCGTTTCGTATACCGGGAAACCGGGGAGGGTTTGTTGGAGCAAGAAGAAAAATTAGCCTTCATGTTCCGATTTACCTCAAGCTCACTTTTCGATAAAAGTTTTCGTAATGACGGAGGCAATCATGTCTTTTTTTTGTTTTATATTAGTGCACAGTTTTAGCGATGGTAACGAAAAGGTTTCGATATCAGGTTATTAGAATTTGCCTAACGTGATCTCGGAGAACTGTCACGAATTGCAAAGCTTTTAGGGACAACTCGATGAAAATTCCAATAATTTAAGTCCAATTCTGTATACCTGTTGAATGTTGAACTTTTCATTTTAAATTAAGAAAATTAGATTAGATGCGCGCTTTTCAGAAATCATCGTCTTTTTACAAGGCTTTATAAAAGATGGTGCATATACATAATAAGTATACCTTTATAATAGGGACATTACAGGTTGATTCAATATTGATGTGCAAGTTTTTCCAACTTCGAGTCATTAAAATTAGACCCAACATCTAGTTTTACAAACGTAATTTTTAATTAATGGATAGCCCAATTTAAAGGCCATCGGTTGTTTGTTTCAATTAAATTGCTAACAATCATCCGCTAATAAAAGCTGGCACACGCGGCCATGAATGTTAAATCTTTAACAATAATTGATCATTATATCATCATCTACTTTTTGGTGCTTCCTGGTGGTCAAGTTACAAGTTTTGTGGCGTTCTCATCAAAGGGTTGCAGCTTAGGGGTTTTTCTCTCTTCTCAATTCCCTGGAGGGAATTCGTTCGTTATCTCCTTTAATTGCAGACAGAGCACGGTCTGCGATCCTTTTGTCGAATTCGGTACAATTGAATTAAATTGTTCTATGACATTTGCTTTGTCGGTTTTGTTTATGTTGCCAGCTGACATAAGCAAATTAGTTGTGGCATGACAGAAAGTGTGAAAGTGCTTGAGAAATGTATCAATTAAGACACGATATTTTGGGAAAGGTGATGGGCATGAATGATGCCGCTAGACCCTAATAATTAAAAGGCTTCTTTTCTCTTTTCTTGTGACATCTTTACCGCTTTGGTTGAGGTGCAGGTTTGGAATTCAGATAAAGGGAGTTTAATTGCATTGTTTTAAATAATTGGCTTTCCCGCTTTATCTTTTGTAATCTTGCGTCTTAATTAAATTAAAATACATTTTCTGGGGAGAATCAAAAAACCCCTTTATAGTATAGGCCGCGGCGACAGCTTGAATTAATTCAAAATTACAACGAAATGTTTATGGTACATTAATTAATCCACGTCAATAACTTTCTCAGCTCTCCATCACAGAAACAAAATTAGTTTTCTAATCCTATCTTACGTAAAAGTTGCCAAAGGCATTCATCCACTTAATTGAGGCAGCTCAGAAAGTTCTTCTAATCATGAACCTGGTAGCAGTTAGGAATAGAAAAATCTTTTATCTACAAAAAGTAGGTAAAACAAGTTTAGGAAATTTACAAATAAGCAGTCAGTAACAACCCTTGAATCCAACCGAAATAGGGTAGCTACAACTTTAGAGTCCGTATAAAGCAAAACTTGACAAAGCTTGATGCTTTTCATCTCCGTTGCAATGCGAAAAATCGTGAGCGTTCTTCCGTAATACGAGTCTAACACCAACTGACAATAGTTGTGTAGTTTTGCGGGGGTGGCGGAGGAGCTTATGAAGCCAACGATACGTTTTTGGTGTTTTTGTCGTCTATATCCGAGATTCCGGGGTCCGACAAGAGTTGTCTGGAAACTTTTGACACTTTTAGTGGGAAACTTCGTTAATTTCTCCGGGACTGTTCGAACCCAACAAAACGACGCTCTTATCAAATTTAATTGAATGCTGGAAGGGGACTGAATGGCGATTTGAATAAGTAATCCGACACTTAGAATTCGGCACGTCGGACCTTTTTTTTTTAATAAAACGAGAAGTTTTTTAAAGCTCAACCAACAGCGGATCGCGAGGCAGAAAAGCTTACAAAAGGAAAATATGCGAACTTGTTCATCAAGCATCCACTTCGACTGCCGGTTTTGCTGATGATTTTATGAATTTCGACCTCACATACTAAAAAGATACGAGCTGTCAGCGCTTGCAAGTTGTATCGTAAATCTTCTGGAAGTTTTAAGACTGGCATGCAGAGAGGCAATCTCCAGCTTCATGTAACTCTTATGATGTTATTATTCTGCAATAGACGTGATAAACTATTTTGCATGCAGACGTTATTGGTTAAATTTATTTTAGCAGAAGCGTGTTAAGTTGCTGTTTGTCGGATTCAACTGGAAATATTCCTAATTAAGTATTTGTGTGAAAGTACGAATAACGTATTAGCGGAGTCTTTCAACAGTTTCTCAGTTGATAAATCACAATGTGAATGAAATTCCGAGTGTTATAAAACTTGAACTTGCTACATTTTGGCACATACTTAGTATAACAACTTACTCTTTTCGAATCGGTACATTAATGTTCGCTTAGTGTTATTATTATCTGGGCTGGCCTGGCTGTTAAAAAATAACGTTAACTACCTATGGATTGTTTTGGCAGTTCACAAGATCACTAGCAAATACGCGTGGACGCTTTAAAAATAGCCAAGTTAGTTCGCTGATGATCTACAAAAGTTTTTTAACTTGATGTTTTACTATATTCATGTAGAGCAGCTACGAAACAAATGATCCGGGTGCAATATTTGTTTTAAGATAAAGGACGCGCCACTAAAAATAGAGTCCATTAATGGTGATAAATACAATATGGAAGGTTCACAACTACCATATTTTTTGAACGCGCATTCTTTAAAATTCTATTATTATAAGGTTAGAAGAGATATCGGATGCGCAAAAAATTAGACAGTAGTTGCGCCATGCAACATTTAACAGATGTAGAAAACATAATAAATCTGAAAGTAATTATGGAAAATTATAACGTAGTTGTTTCCGTTTCCGCCTGTCTTAACCGCAATTTTAAAACATCTGTTGCAAATTCAATTACTCGTACATTATTGTCAGAACTATTTGTTTAGAAAAATTTGAACAATATCAGCTAAATTTGTGGTCCTTTGTAAATTTCCACAAATAGCATAGAAATTGAGAAAGGACAAATCAATAACAATGTTAAATGATAAACTGTATCAGCATAGAAAATGATTCAGAATAGAAGAAAATAATTTATTGGTTAACTCTGCATTCAGGATCGCCAAATCTATTTGATCGAAAATATTCAGTTCAACCTGTTCACCTCAACTATAATTTTCGAGCGAATGAGTTTATTGGTATAAAGAGAAATGCCAACAGGTAATTGCGATTGTGGTATATGAAACCGACAAATGAAACAAAGCATTCAAGGCCTATTGTGTTACTTTGTATTATGTTGCGAAAAATATTTCAAGACGAATCTCGAAACAACATTCATATTATTTCTCTCAGATTTAGCTTAGCATATTTCAGAAAATTAACGATCATTCCACTAGAATTATTGTCACTAAAGTTCGAAAAAATAAAGAAGTGTAAAAATGGAATCAACTATTTGTCGGTGGTAAGGTTTGACATCTGATGAAGACGTCAGCATCTATTCTATTTACCTACTAAGCAGCTGATCAATTCCTAGGAAGATGTTGAAAATAATGTATTGGTTCTTATGCGAAGCAAATCAAATTTTTTGTCTCGACTTGATTTACTAAGCATGCAGATTTTCATTCCTTTCCATAATAATTGTCTGGAAAATTGGTTTGAATTTGAACGTGTCTGCAGAAATAAATCGTGTTTTATTTCGAAATTTCTTGTAGAAGACAAGAAATAGGGTAGCTAAAAACACGTTTTACTAATATTACGGCAGCAATCTCTAATTTTGTGATTGAGAAGCAGCGCCGCTATCAGATCACGTGCTTTGTGCAAACTTGGTGCGTGAGTGGAGAACAGACCCAGCATAATTGTTTAATGTTATTATTTAATGAAATGTTGTTAACGCTCTTGGAAACTGTGGTTTACGTTATTGATGATGGCAAATGCACGCGCACAAACGATAGATCCAATATAGTGCTAATTAATATCTTTAGCATATTTTTCATATTTCAAAATTGAAATCTACGTCAGTACATCGTTCGACTCTGGTCACTCTTCAACAAAGTGAAGAGTTATCAGCTACTTTGTTATTATCGATTGTCGCACCGCTAAGGGACTAATTTATTTAACATAATAACTAGAGGGTTCGGGGGCTATTTGACATAATGAAAACATTTAAGAAGAAGGGAAGTATGATTTCTAAAATTGACAAATGAATGAAAATGCTGGTTACGTCTTAATATCGCAGCAGTGTGGAGGGACCTTTATCGTCTTATTGCAGATTTGTCGGAAATGCCTTCTCATCATGCTGATTATAAATTGATGCAAGATCAGATGCAGTCTCCGTCACTAGGGAATACAAATCTTAAATTTTTTATAAAGGCTTACTTTAATATTAAACAATAATGCAAGAGAGTTTCTAAGATCCAGAAGGATGGTAATTTGCTTGTCCACTTGCGTTACTGTCATTTCATTAGTCAACAAGTAACACGCCACCTATTTGAATATTTTATAACACACCCATTAACTTAATTATTATTTTGTCCACTAATCAATTAACGAAATTGCGCGCCGGTCGGTCGGTAAAGTCTGTTCGATTTGTCATTTATAATCCGCATCCTATAAATTACACTTAATAACTATGCAAAGTGTTTGCGGCTATCATTACTAAACGCAAATGACCGTAAAGCAAACGTAAAAAATTACCCATCAAATAAAACTTGAACGGATCAGTTTCAATTCGCGTAGCGTAAGTAAATTTGTCAGGTAGTTAACGGACAATTTCATGCTCCATTTCTTACGGAAGCACATCATGACGTCGCTCGGGCTTCGAATAATGCTCGTTTTGTCCGGAAGAGAGTACCAGTCCGAGGAAATGAAACATTTTTGTTATTAATAATTATTGTGCACGTTGTCATCCTGAAAAGTTGCGAAAACTGGAAATAAAACTTGTTTACGAGACAAATAAAACGATGGTGTTTATGTCCTTTGAAGCAATGGCTCCCTTGGTGCCTCCTCCTCTAGGAACTTGGACGAGTTTCCTGAATTCATTGTTAATTTCCGGGGAATTCGTCGGTTTTCTTCAGCGCCACCGTTCTGTTTGCTGGAAGCGATTCCGGGCGTCCCCGAATGTTCGTGCAAATCGGCAACGGAGCCCTTTGATAAGTGTGAGGCTGGTTAGGTGTGACAGTGGTTAGGTAAATATTTATAGTCCGATCACGGAATTTGCACGTCTAATTATAACATTTTTAACAATAGCCCGTAAATTTTACCGTTTTGTCGCGCACCTTCGCCTGTAATCGTCCTGTTCCGGTGCCAGCTCCCGGATTCGAAAACCCAGTGCATTCATAGAACGCGCCGAACGCGGGATATCTAGTGGCCTTTGAAAAGGACGATCGCACACCGCCTGTGAAACAAGTGAACTCGAATAACGTGGTCAAAGAGTGCTGTGCGTGTCGGTTCTGTTCAAACTACATATACCTTTATATAATCTCAAGGACAATTGGCCACCTGGAGGATTACGACTGGTCGCCGGATTCGCAATAAGGTGCCGAAGAATAATTTTTTCTTCCTTTTCGTAATATGTACCACCAAACTGCTGGGTCCCGATACCGAATCTAGATCATTTTTCGGGGGGGTCGAAGCGGAATTGGGGCGAAAAGCAGCGGCGTCGCGCACGTGATCAAGAAAAGCACGAGTCGATTTGTTTTTCGCGAGTGAGGAGTCCGGGCGCTTTTGATGGAAACATGAAAGTGGAATTTTAGAAATTAAAAATTTACATCGAGCTTTTTTAAGTCGTGACGTACCCAGCTACCGCCTGGAATTCGCCTCGTTCCTGTTAATAACGTCGGGGACAGATATTGTTCATTGCCAGTTTCCTCGGTGAAGCGCAATTAGCAATTTTAACAAGGTCGTTTTATTAGCAAATTAAACCGTACACTTCCAGTCAATTCAAAAATGAAAGTTTGTGATTTGCCGAGCTTTTCCTGATTTCAATAACAGTCAGTCAACAGGGCGGCCGAAGAATTGGTCGGTACCAACGACATGACCGAAATCGATTACGCAATGACAATTTTACTTAATTAATACGGAACGCGTTGTGGCTAACGCAATTTCGAGCTAATGTCGCGGTCAGGCTGAAAACTTTTACAATTGGTTGCTGAAAAAGCCATAACGCGCTGTTTGTTCTCCTAACATCTGAAACGTTTTAAGGAAAAATGGTTTCTACAAAATGTAACTGACACGTTTTTCCACTTAATATCGCCAGGCGACCGCTGGAAGGCCACAAACTTACGCGTTCAAATTGCGCTATCGGACAATTAATAACTGATGGAGACCGGTGACATGATGGACATGACAATCAACGAAAAAGAACACTTTATTTTGGTTATTTGAAATCACACAATCATGTCGAGGTAGAATTTTGTATGTCGAAGTTCAGGTAACTCGCACTTACTTTGATTGAATGTGGTAAATAAATAACGGAGTTAATTCGATTACCATTGTACCGTTAGGCATTTGGTGAAGTTCAGTCGGGATGCTATTATTGTCGAAGCTGCAAAATTATTTGCGGAAATTTTGAAATGACCCGTGAAATTAATTTAGAATCGCGGAAATTATGCGTGAAGTATTCTTAGTAATTGGCTTGGAAATGTAAACTAAGTTTTTGCTAAAAAAACACGTGTAAAGTTACGTCAAATTTTGTCGTGTTGTGGTGATTGAAACAAAAATATTCGATTTGAGCGAGAGTTGGGATAAAATTTTATTTTATTTTTTGCGTGATTGTTTTGACTGAAACTGCTGTGGGTCTAATTAGGGCAAATTTTGTCGAGATTTGCAATGCTTTAAAAATTCGCCAATATACCTACCAACGTTCTTTAACCAGCTTTTACTGACGATTAATAAATATGGGAATAGTGATAACATTTGCGTAGCTATATCTAATTAATGTCTATTGTTAGCGATGTGGTTCTTCTTATTAATAGCCTACCACTAAAATTAACTCAATTGGGTTTTAGTGTGGTGATAGCAGTTCTTTATGGATTATCGATACCTTTCTAAAATTGGTTCGCCAAATCAGAAAATACGATTTTTAGATATACCTACAACAACAACGCTGTATTTTAATTATATCAGAAATTATCTACACTTGCAAATCCTGACGTGATTACAATGCATTTGGTAAAGCCTTCAATATTAAATCACCACCTTGTAACAATTTTTACAATTAAGTTGATCATATTAATTTACAAGCTATAGCTATTTATAACGGCGATGCGTAAGTAGAATATCGCAAAGCTTCCGGGTTCAAGAGTTAATTTGGAGAAAACTAATTTTTCGTCGTGTCATCTATCAGTGTCTATGCAAGTCGCCTGCGTTGCACGCCAAGAATTTCTCTAGCCGCACATTTTATTATAGTGCAAAAATGTTTTGAGGTCAATGTTCTCGTAAAACTGGGAAGAAAATCACATCTTAATCTAATATCATATCACCAAGAGCATTACAAGAAAACAAACTGCAAAATATCTTGTAAACAATATTTGTAATTGAATACCAAAAAACTGCATGTTTTGATGAAAGTCAAGTAATGCCCTGTATAACTAGTTTTAATGATGTAAATAGCTACGTGAATACACAATACGCAAACAACTTTTTTACGGTTATTATTGTTACTTATGTCATGTTGTTTTGAAAAAATTTACTGAAGTGGAAAAGAGGAAACTAATATTTGAAGTAAGGAAGAGAACCAATTTAACAACATTAGTCTATTTCTTTGTCGTCAACAAGTCACTATGTTACAGACTTTTTTCTGCTATTATTAATTTATTACTGGAAATCTCAATTTTTTTAACTTTTTTAATATAAAGAGTTTTGAAAATTATATGTTATACTTACCTAAAATTACATCTTCGCCATATTGACGAACCTTTGATTCTGGTTGTACTTAATATAAACAGAGAAAAAAAACATAACGTTGTTATTAACCGCAAGACGTTTTATGCATTATACGGTTACAATTGTGGCTTCAGAAACTGCTGCTTTTAAACCGCCGGGATTCAATTCTGGTCGCGTGCCATACGTGACGTTTTTTTTTACAAGTAGGCAGTTTTAGATAAATCGAATAAGGTAAAGTCGAATAAACAAGACTGAAACATGTTCCACAACCGACTACTCTGATGATAAAAGTTTGCTGGATCCTAAACAAAGCGATCTCGAATAACAAAACTTAGACTTGATCTCGCATTCTTTCTGGAGAGCTCAGGTAAGGTATTTGACAGAGGACCGTTTCAAGTATTTGAACCTTGCTCGAGTTGTCCCTTGATGACGATGCTGCATCCAGCCATCTAGAAATTTTGAAAATAACGAATGATAATCATCATCACGACTAACGTGAGAATCTTATCGTTAGGTGGCAGAGATTTTGGCAAGTTAGGGTCTTAAAACCCTACAGCGACCGGTCGCTTCGAAACATTAGGAGACTCCTCTCTGGGCATGTTTTCGTAAGGGTAACTTTCGACATTGAAAGCTGATTCCAACATGTTCCCCGGAAGCAACAAGTGGATATTTCTGTAAGTAACATCCAATATCGGATTGTCTTTTGGTAAAGTTCGTAGCTAACTCGCCCTTCTCGTTGGGGTCCCAGAACTTCATCAAATATTGAGACAATTAACTAAATTATGCAGGAGGTTCTACTTACTGAAATTATATGGGGAATTGTTGGAAACTTCTTTCTATAGCAACATAATAATTGCGCGTGATCAATAACAAATCATTTCTTTTCTATTGTCATAATATTCTCACTGTAGCAATATAGTCTGAAAAGAGCTCGTAAAGAAATTGCGTCAAAACGCTCACACTAAAGTAATTGATGATTGAAATCAATATCACCCCAGTGTTTGAATTGAAACGCGATTTGTTCCGAAATAATTCCCCCTCGTTAGCCCTATTTGCCTTCGAGACGGCAATCGGCTGCTCAACCCGAAAAAGTGAGATTCCGACAAAAGGTCAAACGAAAGGAAACCTTACACGTTCCGTTCCGTTGATTTTTCACCTGATTCAATAATTGAGTGAAGTAATGTGGGGTGCTCTTCATAAATCCGATTGTTATTGCTGAAACGAGGAGATAAGCCTTGCAATCGATAGTGTAGCACAACTAGAATTACTGCGCTACTGTTACTGGGGGGTTGTGATTGTACAGTGCTGTGCGCGCAATTAGGAACACCGCGGTTTAAATAAGACGACCCTATTAGCGCAATTAAAAGTAGTTGTGTAGATTTAAGGTCAGGATTCGCTTGGTTCTCGTTTATTTCACCAAGTTAACAATACGAAAACGTAAAGTTTCCCCTGCCTTACATAATTTAATACCGGGCAAGCTCCTATGTTTGTTTGATATTACATTACGAATTCAGACCGTTTCAGAAAACGAAGCCGGTAAAATGGCGTTATTGGAATCAAGTTGGTTAGCACACGTACCGAGACTGAATAATTTTGCGAAATGGGGATTATTTTAAAATGCCAAGTCCATCAAGTTGCAGAGAGGAAACAAAGGGGCGGCTGTTGCGAGGCGCTTAATCTTTATTTAGTACATTGCTGAGAATTATTTCTGACGTAAATCTCGACTTCGTTCAGGGGTTTGTCTTTCGCCGGTTGAAAATATTTTCAGGTCGTGTTACAATTATTATTGTACCTACCTAGTCTACCTAGTCTACAAACAATGTAAATAGGTAGAGCGGGTGCGATCAATAATAGGTAGTGATGGTAGATAAGTATGTAAAGTTTGTGTTGATTCCAGTTAGCACACACAGAAACCAATTGGTATTTAGTTAAACAACTCTTTCTCATTTTAGAGACATAAAGGGTTATTGTTTTAATAAATCACTAAATTCCAATTTACTTGGTGTAATTGTTCAAACTTAGGTTCGATATACTCGTTACAAATTGTAATTATTGCAGTAATGATGTTTGTGTTTGCACGGTAATTATTAACTCTCACTGTAAAAGTAACTTCGTTAAGCTATTCGAGCGTGCTCGACATGGGTTGAGGTGCAATATTTATTTTAGTTGTTCCTGTGGGTGCTATGCCGAAGGCGATTGCGTTGACCGGAACGATGCCCGAAGACTATGACCACTATCCACTCGACTAGCTTTTGCTTAGGGATTGTAAGCTTTTGGTCAAAAATATTCTTAATTTTTTTTTATTGGTAAACACTCGCATTAAAATTTCTTAAATGATTCGCTGAAGAAAATCGCTGGGTTTTAAATGTATTAATAAATATTATTATACTTGCAAAAAGTTACCATCTACATTTAAATGAAAAATCTCTGATATAAATTTGGTCAGTTTGTATCTTCAACCTTTACCGTTTGAAAATTTTTTGAAACTAAAGCACAAAAACGGTGCCACTAAAAACAAGTAGTGTCATACCAAAATTCGATTTCTACGTGAATAATTCTCCAAAGAGAAGTTTATAGCTAAGAATTTCCACGTGTTCCATAAGGTCCCTTTTTATTCTCACGTCATCAATTCACTGCTTCAGGATACAACGAGGATGTTGATGGCGGTGATCTGTCGCGATGAGAGAGCTCAATTTGTCACGTTTTTTGGTAATTCACCAGTTGTCAGTATGAAATGGTACCTACTAGTGGATGTATGAATCCGTTTTGCGACAAATTTGGAACCGTTATTTCTGCTACGTGTTTTACCCCGACACACCTGACGTCTCTATATGTGGCATGTGAACGGTGCCAGCTTCACAAATTTAGAATCGCTATTAACCCGATGTTTATAATATAGTAGCACTTGTAGGCACAGTTATTGTGTCGTCCTGGCTCACTTCCAGTCGTATTCGAAGCGGCTTTGGCCGAATTATTTAACAATCTAACAAAAAAAAAACACTTTAGCCTTCTGCCCTATTTGAGAATGTTAGGGTATTACGTAAAGTTTTATTACGTGTCGATATTGGTTTTAAAAAGGTTTTTGATTTATTTACAGTGTTTCTCAACAGCCATTCTTGATTTCTTTTAAAATTTTAAAAGGGAATGTCTCTCAGAAAAAACAGAAAGTATACACCACTCAAGAAGATGTGGCTTTTCCTCCCGCTGCTCAGTCGAGAAGTATCACTTTTCTTTATTGCAGTATAGTATAGGTACTGTTGCGACGTTCT
Organism: Schizotus pectinicornis; assembly: GCA_951805265.1. NCBI lineage: Eukaryota > Metazoa > Arthropoda > Insecta > Coleoptera > Pyrochroidae > Schizotus > Schizotus pectinicornis. The sequence continues at coordinate 5,969,126 of OX638207.1, forward strand.
TATTTTTAATTTCACCACAAACCACCCGATGAAATATTCAGGCGTATAGTGGAGGAGAGAGCATCCGAAGAGGGAGCGAGGCTTGCGTGTTGTCGACAAATAATAATGCTGGCTTAAATATTCATTACGTTATCAGGGAAGACGTACGTTGGTGATAAGAAAGGCGGCGCCGTTGCATTGCAGCGAGTTTATTTCTGTAGGGGCTGTGTAAAAAATTTCTTAATCCAACGAACAATCCGGGGTAGTCCATTGACGCGAGAATTACGGGATCGATCCGTAATTCCCAATGCAATTTTGGGGATAAAGCTTCTCGATTTCGCATCGCCACCTAGAACACCCCTAATTATTTTTAACGTGTGCCACTTCTCCAACGTGTTATTAAAATTCAATTTGCGGTTGCAGAAAATAACGAATTGACCTTTTGAAACAGAAATACACAAGCAATTAACACATTCATTAGCGGCTTTAATCGATTTGCTTGCTACTTGCTGGTGCGTAAATGTCGTGAGCAGTTTCTGGGTTAATAACTTGGCGTTATCATCCGTGCGAGCGCCATCTTGCGTGCTTACCTGACTCGTAAATATTTGTTCAAGTTAAGCCGTATTTTTCGGGACAGATTTATGTGGGTATACCTATCTGATTCCTGCAGTTTCAGTGACGGGGAGGCGATGATTGATGATGCGCCATCCAATCAGAATGGGTCATGAAACCAGGAAACTTTAATTGGACTTAAAGTCTAATAACTGCATAACCCGAACAATTATTTACAAATTATCGCCGGAGCTTTGTGCTTTCGCGGAAGCCTTTATTGAGTGGGTCCTGCACTTAGTTTTAATTAAACCAATTTAAAAGTTAGCCGCTATCGCGACACGGCCACGCTTTTAATTTTTAGGACCCTTTATTAAATTCTTCTCCAAATGGAGCTCTTGTTCGAAATATCAGATTTCTCCACCAACTTTTTCACTTCACACCAACAAAATTATCGGAATCTTTTCTTAGTTAATCCCTCAATTCTTTGATTTAGGCTAATATCTTTTAAGCTTCAATTAGCAGAGTTTCTTCAATCGAAAAAGTCCACAAATCTAATCAGTAAAGCCTCCGTTAAAATTGTGATTTTGCTGCCTGAAAATTGTAATTATTCGCAAGTGGCCTTCCAACAGCGACGTCATTTCGTAACAAATTTGTTTGGCGTGATTTAAGAATAGAGCAACCCAGTAGCAGGTGTTGATGGATTTCGGTCTGAATGATTGAGAGTCCCGCAAAACTCGACTTGAATTGGATTAAGACGGGGAAAAGTTAATTTGCCGTAAGAGCGATTTTGAAAACTCCACCGGCGTTGTTACTTGGAGTTAAAAGTTGTGCGAAATTGAAAGTGGTTAGTGGTGAATTAGCCGAAAAAACATTTCTTTTATAATTCTGAATCGGAATTGGCCTCGATTTCTGAAACGATACTTCTGCGAGTGGCCGCGGAAACTTCGATCGTTTCGTCTAAAACGTGCTTTCGTCCGAAAAAGTTTGTCGCGGAATACTAAATGATGGATGTCTGAATATTTTACGGGAAAATCTCGAGCAGAATCCCTTCCGGTGAGAATGCATTTCCCACCGGTTCCGACGGGTTCAAGACACAGACTGTCAGGGAGCGAGCTTTTGTTAGCTTTTCATATTCGAAAGCACGAAATCAACCCAAAAAGAAAAAGTGTTAAACTTTCCAACGTTGTTTGTTCGAGACCTATTACTATTAGCTTGAATCCCGAAGAGAAAATGGCGAAACGGAAACAACAAAACCAGATTGCAGACAATTCAGAGGCTGTCAGGCGTGACTTGCTTTGAATTAATAACGACATTTTGTAGATGTTTACGCATAAATGGTTTCATAAAAGGAGCTTGCGACCGGATTAATTTTAGTTTGTTGGGATTAGAGACTCAATTTGCTTATTACTTCCGGCAAATGCGGGAAGACGAAAATATTGAAGCCGGAACCAGTTTCAAATTCAGGACACGTACTTTTCAATTTCAGCGTAAAGTATGCCGTTCTGCGTGTTTTGAATGAAACACAACTGTTTGCTTATCCAGATTCGGGCCCGCGACTTTACAGCCCGCGAATTGAATCTAGCAATTTTGAGTCGCCAGTTGCCTATGCGTTCAGGCGATGAATTGTCCTACTAGTAAATAGTAATAACTTGAACCTGATAGCTGGGAAGTAAACTGTAGAATCTCAATTAATTATAGATAGGAAAGTGAGAAATAAAGACCCAGTCCAGATTAAATTCTAGATCCACGGATTGCAATGATCAGTGCTGAGAATAACTGTAGAAACAAGGAAAGTTTAGTTGTTCATGGGCAATAATTCAAGAGCACGTGATAAAATATGAAGTTTATCTTAATGGCCCGATAGGCTCATTTTAGTTTTTATAGTTTCTCTATAACCTTTTATCATTACATGAAGAAGATTGGATCTCCCCAAATCGATTTTTAAGTGGACAATTCACTATCATATCTCATGTCTGTAACGTCACTGCTGACTATTTATTGCTCTATGTTAAACATTTGTTCATTGTAGCAGCTTGGCGTGCGCTCCAAGTTGATTTAGAACCACTTGCATTTCTCGTTATGAACTTTGCTTATTTGTCGCCAGATGGAGAAACACTTCGTTTAAAAATTCCAGCTGTTCAATATTTACCAGATAATATCGTGTAGAATCAACCACCTCGAGGACATGACAAGGTCGATTATTTAAGATTAATCATATTTGATTACATATTTACAAGTATTAAACACTCATCACAACTTTATAGACACCGCATCTATCTCTTATTTCAAGTGAACTTGTTTAGATCCAATCTTTTCTGATGTCGGAAATGTGTTCGCTCATCTATCAATATTTAACCAGAACTAAATTATAGGACAACGACAATAGTTTTAAAATTGTCCACCAATAATAGGTCTGATCCATCAGGAAATCCAGATTGTTTTGAAACTGTCAAAAGGGTTTGCTCTTCAAATTACCAACACTCGGATTTGTAGTGACGAATTTAAAGGTCGAATACTTTTGACAGTTTCGAAATGATCTGGACTCCTTGATGGAATAAACCTTTCAGAAGATGCTTTGCAATAAATGGTATTGAACTCGTTTGCTGATGCAAAGTTATGACTTACTTAATGAGTAATGGGGGTATTTGAACTATTATGAAGTATGAAAGGCTGACGATCTTCGACATGTAATAGGCTAACGAAATATTCTTATACCGTTAATCCATGTTCGGTGTTCAGTCAAGAGAGTTTAACATAGTTCGAAAGTTAGGGTTGCAGGAAGACAAAACTTGCACTGCTAACAACGGTTGGGGGGAATTTATGTGGCGTTTCCGTCCCTAAAACAAGTTGGCGTCAACTACACGGAGCAAAAAGAAATCCAAGCCGAACCAGTGAACATTTGTTGCTAATCGACACAAGGCGGCTTTATAAGTTTGTTAGCTCGCGCCGCTGAAACTTTTCCTTGTCTAACCAGTAGATGGAGCAGGGATCGATTGGTGTTTTGCTTATAAATATTTAATTAATTTCACGACACAACAAACTTCTCGACAACTCCCAGAAGGGAGGTCGTGTTTCGTAATTAGCTAATGTTCGTGGTTGAATGATTTTTTTGCTGCATTGTGGCTTTCTCGCTCTGTGAAATAATGCAGATTCTCGGATCGCAACAAAAAGAAATATTATAAGAGGATTTAAAAACGTTTCGCCTCGCTTACAAGCTTTTGTAATGAGACCGCAGGTAGGGGTTGCGGTAATCTATTTTTGGAATTATTGAACAAATATTTTACAAACGTGTCTAATTTTGTGGAAAATTTGCATATTGCGTAAATGTGTGGCAGTTGCCGGACTGGAACTGAATTACGAATTTTCTCGCTGGTTATTAAGCTAATATTTTCGTGCTTTACCCGTTTCAATTCGTTTTGAAGGGTTTTCAGTTTCTTCATGAACTTTTACTTTTGCCAAACTTCCATGAACCGCTAGAGACTTGGTTGCAGGCAACGATTAGGCCTGAAAGGCGTTGCCTTGGCAATTCCCTTGACCCTACAGGTGTTTAGATGCCGGTTGTCAGATTGTAGCCAAACTTCCCTTATCTCCCCATGAAAGAGGATTCCTCCGACGTACGGACATTAAATTTACCGATAACTAGTCTGAAACAGCTAACAATATTATTATATCGCCATTTTTTCGCACAAGGACAGTTTTTTTTTAATTAAAATTTTGTAAAGAAGGCTAAAAGTTAAGTGCAATTTTTGAAATAAACTTTTCATCATTCTTAAGTCTTTTCTATCCGTAAATCGCCAATGCGAAATTAATTCACCAAGGGTCACAGGTGTGGCGAACAGCTCCTCGAAATCATCATCGTTATTGCCTCTTCTGTTTTTCTTTTCCCTCGCATTACCCGTCTTGATTTCTGAAACAATCGGTGCAAGTAAATGGTTAAAAAATACCAATAACAATTCTTGGCTCCCACTTAACAAAATGAACAATTTTCTCGAAAATAAATTGAAGAAGTGAAAAATAAATTCGTAAAAGTTCAAAAACCACTATAATTCCGAAAAATTCAAAAAGTTTTTTCCTTACTCGATGGTTTATTGAAGACCAATGAAGAATATTTAGAACTCGTGCAATCACTGTCACTCGACTAGAACTATGTCAGTTTTTGCGGTGTTGTTTCCAAATTCATCGACGTCCCATGGTGTGGGCTGGTTGCAAGTGTTGATTGGCTGTTTGTGACGCGCGGTGAGTTTGAAATGAGGTTTGCCGGTGACGTTCGTAAATAGTGTTGGAAATTGCGACTTAATCGCTCTAAAGAGCAAGCGAAATAAACAAACTTTCCTCCCATCGAAGAGCGCATCAGGAAGCGTTTTCCGGTTCTATGGCGGATTGCGTAGGTACAACAATAATTAATCGATTGTCTGCTTTGTTTTATCTCACGCAAAACGTTGCGTGTAAAAATGTTAAAATTAGATCAATCAAGATTCGGATCGCGGACACAAAATTACGGGTGCCGCCGTGCTAGATGGTATCGGGGGACGGCCCAGCAGTTTGTACCAAAGCGTTCCCTGTTCTCAAATCGTCGACGATGACAGTTCTATGGGGAGATTGACTGTAACATGTGAAATAATGCTCAGATGAATCGGATTGGCGCTTTAACTCGTGACGATAAATCCACGCTGCAAAATTATTAACAGTAATCAGGAGAAATAAGGGTAATTTGTGGTATTTGTTTGAGTCGATACGCTACAAGGGTTGTGACTTCACTAATTGTGTGTTGTTGAGGAACTAAAACAGGTGTAATGGTATTTAACGTCGAATCGATTCAAGTGCAGTTGTTTTGATCAATTCCCTTGTTTCAAAGCAAATTCAGGTTGTCCTGGGAACACAAGTACAGTCAATCGTAAGGCACAGTCTAGTTGGTAATGTTTCTTGCAACTCACGCAGCACCTATTTATTATCACAAGAATTTTCGATTCGAGTGCCGGGTCGATCGTTAGTGCCGTCATTCCGGTAATGATTTTTCAACGTTTAAATGCGACCTCGACGCAAACCCTAACGATGTAATCGTCTTCTTTGTCTGATAGTTTCAGGAAAAGTTTGTTCGGGTGCCAGTCTCTAAACAAATTCTTTACACAATTCAGATTGCAGGAAATATGAAGCCGAGTACTAAGTTTCAAGAAAGCTTTAAATTAACTCGTTGATAAAATTTCCGTAAATTGTATTCGTATCTTTTGCTTTATTATCACTTTTGAACCTATCAGACGCCATTCGACGCTCTCATCGTTAGCTAACGCTACCTTTAGTTAGAGGGTCGATGAACGCGACGTCAGTTGCTTGAACATGATCAACCCCGTCGAACTAGTCATCCTTTTAGGTCTTTACTAATGGCTCCCTGTTGGTTGGAGTAGTGGTGGGACGATGGTGGCGCCACCGCTGGTTTCATGACGAACTACTTGGCCTCGAGTTCTTAGAGATTGCTGCCGCGATGGAGGAGGACGAGGATGAAACCATTCCCTCGAAAACCTCTTCGACTGTGACTCTGACCCAGCAGAGTATTCATTCGATATCACGCACCTCCACTACATCCTTCCTTTCCGATACCAAGGAAGTGGTGCCTCAATGTCACATAATCACCCAACAAGCCAGCGGCGACTCGTTGGAGAGCGAAGAATCGTCGATGTCTCAAAAAATTTCGCCTCGTTATTCCCTCATGTCCAAATCCCCGCATTCGAGCTCATCCCAAGAGGACTACGAACCGGACATGAAACACCCCAATAAAGGTCAATATTTGTCAGCGTCAAAAGCGAGAACTGAAACTGCCAAGAGTATGGAGAGTCTCCGGACGACAAGTCGATCGTTTTTGTCGACAAGCGAACGCGATATGAGGCGAGTGTACTCGGAAAGTGTTGAAACGAAATCTTTGGATAATCTTGAAAGGGAATTGAGGTTAAAAAGACACGCGGTTAGTGGTGAAGGTTCCACGTTGACGTCTTCAGGATCGATTATGAGTTCGGACGATGCGATCAGTGCGGAAAAACGAAGGGGTTTGTGGTCGGGGAAGGTGAGAGTACCGTCACATCTGAGTCTTCCACCTCCTGCCGGATATCTGAGTCTCAGTCCGGGCGATAGAAAATTGACCATTTTGTCTCCACATTCGCCACATAGGATGCCGGATTTGATGCATCTTTCCCAAGCAACGCTGAAGACGCGAAGAAAGAAGGCGATGGTACTGCCTAGACTCGTGCTACCCAGAAGCGATTCCGACATCAGCGAAGTGTTCTCCGAACACAGTTTAGAGTAAGTGTTCTGTTTATAGAAATCATATAATCAACGACTGCGGATTCATCAGGATGTTAATTTTTTTTTTATCGTCTACAGGGATATGTCCATATCTGCGACCACAGACACTAGATATTACCGGAGATTTTTAAGGTTACAATTTTATGTTTGGTACTTTCGCTTATTGTGTTTGTTGCACTGTGCTATACTCACAAACCACTTCTGACAGTGGTAGACGTAGGGTGGCGTTGTTCTAATCGTACTTCACTCTCTTATCAGTGATAAAATTTGACGTCAAACTTTTCACGCAATGCTTCTACATCACAATCTAGATTTAGACTAAATGTCGCGTCGTCAAGTGCCATTCATTGACTTACAGTTTTCCAGTAACGAATTGTAGACGATAAATTTCAATAGCAGTCACGAACTTTGTTGGGCAGCTTGTAGCTGCTGGAGAGCCTGGAAAACTGTAGCCACTGAAACTTGACGACATTTAGGGTGTATCGACGGGAAAACTTGTAAGTTGGTGGAAAGAGTGGGGAAGTTGCTAAAAATTTAATTGCGCCTATAGCAGTCTTTAAGCTAGTTTATGACTACAACACCTGACCCGTTCGGAAATGGGCTACACTCGCCTTAGCGCGCATAATTTTATCGCTTCGTCGTAACTATTGAGCCATCTGGAATTTATGACGGCTGAAATTAATTGGTACTGCGTGAAATAAATTCTTCAGCAGAAGCTTAGGTGCGCGTTAAGGGTAGTTAGTCTTCACAAAAACTCGACAGACATCCACAAATTTTTAATGAGCCTTCTCTCATCATCATGTTGTTACAAGATGAGTCTCGCGCCGCCACTAACGGATGAAGTTAATAACGTTGCGCCAGTATCGATTTGAGATGGCGCTGTACGGTTCGATTTAAAAACAATTAGTTGTTAATCTGCCTGGATAAAAATGTAATTAAGCTGCAGTCTCGGCGTGACGTGTTGGTAATCTCCAATCAGTTCATTATTTTCGATATAGATGCGCAATAAACTTGGAACTTTTCTAATCAATCAGGACTTCGGTCGGGAATCATATACAAGGGTTGTACGCCCACGCAAACTAATCTGGGATTCCACCTAGCAGCAGGGGATCCAGTTTCAAATGAATCGTATGAACTTGCAAACCTCGGGGATCCCTCCACAAATATACATCAAGCAAGAGAGATGGATTTGATCTGAAAGTGACACGAAACTTATCTCGGAGAAGAAACCTATGCATGATTTTTTTAATGTTTGCGCGAACGTTGGGGGGATTCAAATGGAAATTCGCAGTTGATCCGCCATTAAGGCTACTTCGTATGTGGAAAGCTCGACGTGTCGCAGATTAAACGCCAGTTCAATTTCCTGAGAGGCAAAGCAAGAAAACTGAATTAAGGCGGATTACCTAAGTAATATCGTGGTGCTCGGATGCGAGTTCAGCTCTTCACTCGCTAGGGGTCAAGGTTTTAATTAATGTTTGGTTACAAAACGTAATTGAGTGTTTCAGCCCGCCAGAAACAGGGACTCTATCGAGAAAATGGGACGGATAATTGTTTAAATCGCACAAAATGTCGAGTATTGAAGTAAGACGGACTGGTTGGGCCGGTCCCATCTGGAATTTCCCAAGAAGTCTCTCCTGTTCTCTTCTGAGTCGTTCGCGATAGATTTTCCTTACTCGGCATTAATGAATTTGTGTTGGCAGTTCGTTGTAACGATACCTTCTCCATATATCAAGGGGGCAGTCAAGCAGGTATTTTTGTTTCGGTCGTGCTTCGCTCAATAAAGGCGCGTTAGAACCGGAAATGAGATTTTTCCTTGATATAATCTTTAACCTGACGAACGCAGCAGACATCTTAAATCAACAAAGACTTTGTACATTACACGTTACTCTTGAAACGATTTTTGCGTGCTCTCTGGAATATTATAGGACGATCCATAATTTTGACGTGACCTACTAGGAATTCATCCAAAGCCAACGGCACGTCAATATCGGGATTAGACGTCGTAGCAGAAACCACGCTGCACCACGCATAATAAATTCGATCAACAAATTGTATTCAGACAAACAGCAGGACCGACTCGACTGCACTCGATCCCTTCACTTCAATTTAAGGCGCACGTAGTAAGAGCGTAAATTATAGCAATCATTGAGCAATTTTTTGAGTCTTCGTAACTTAACGTTATACAGTAATTTCTTAAATTAAAAGCTGCGACGAAATTTTAAAAGACGATAAAGCAACAAAGCAGCAGCAGGCCAAGAAATTTTTATTTCGAATAATCGAGGAGTTGCCACCATGCTAGTTGTTTCTATCTACTAGTTCTACGACCAATGTATTAACGATGCTTTTTTTTTCTCATAACATCAGCGGCGTGGAACCCGATTTGGTTGCTTCTTTTAGCAAATTTATAGAAATATTTATTAAAGACAATTATTGGTAGTAATTATCTCACCTTGCTCTAACTTTGATGATGCCAGAAACTTGCCGGTGCATTTTAGATAAGTTGTCGCGTTTGTCGGTGCCGCGCAAAAACCACAAAGTAAACATCACTTTTGATCGAAGATTTGAATAGAAATCACTTTGAGAGTGATAAAGTAGGCGCTGATGATGATGCCGCCTACTTTGGTCGTTGACGAGGGTAGCAGTTGGTCCGTCTTTCCTCGTTGCCGTATCGTTCAATCAAATTCCGCATTGAAACGAAATTTAAGTCGGACCGTCTTGCCGCATTCCTCCATGTTGACATCCAATTTGACACGAATTCAACAATGTTCTCAATCATGCAAATTAGTTTTGCCCACGTAACTGAAGAGTCACAACATGACAATTCTAATTGGGTTCTTACTTTGTCGATCTCGTCGATAACAAGAAGTGGCAACTCCAAGGATCAAACAATGCTCTTGAGATCAGTGACGGAAAACGAATTAATTGAGTCTTAATCGCGTTTTGTGGATCTCCGTTGAAAAGGCCGGATTCACCCGGCGCATCCGCCATTTGTCCGTTTCGATCTCGCTTGATTCCTCCTTAATTTTTTGCATGTTTTTAATTATTTCGCCAAGTACTTTCCCTCCCATTAGCATTATTCTTATTTGGGGACAATTTAACGATTTGTCAACTTGATGCGACAGCGGCGGTTGAATCTAGAACACGCGTCCTTCATACCTGCGACCCATCTCACGTCAGATCGATCGATCCATTGTCCAGCTGAACTTGCGACCCATGATTTTTCTCCGACTATTTATAACGGGCTAAGGAATTTGGCTTCCTTGTAGTCGGGAATAGTTTTTATTTACCGGGAATCTGCTGGCACATTACAGGAAATCTCCTGAACTTTAACCCAATGCAGTCGTGGGCGAACGGTGCTTTTGTTGCGCCAGAAATGTTGAGTTCCTGTTTACTAACGAGGTGCTGTTCGGTATGTGGAAAAAGCTGCGATTAAAATAATTCCGCGATGTTGCCATCGAAACGCGGGGTTGCCAACGCCTTTAGGGTCGTCCCACCCTTTATCGGGAGTTCTCAGGCTCGCAGCTACTAAAGCCGTTATTATTAGTTAAGTTACTTAAAAATTTTTGCACGGCGGTATGAACCCCACCACTATCATCTCATTTTAATGGAATCCGTTACGAGAGCTCACAAACTTTGGTAGATATCTATCTATAAAAAAATTCGCTATCTAAACGTTGCTTTTGTAGGTTAATTTATAACCTCCGCGAGCAAGTTCGGACTTGCGTTGCATGTTGCCCTAAACGGACGAGAATTTATTATCTTGCAGATAACATAAGAAAAACTAATCGTGACAAATGTTTACTAGTTTGCATAGGTCAGTAGGTTAAACTGATCACCTTGCTGCTTTTCAACCTTTAATATGTAAATAACAACTCGAATTTACAAGGTATTTAGTTATGAACGTACATTTCACGAGCGTGCCAGGGGATATTTGTTTTCATATCGCCGCTCCTGCAGCATTGTTGAAATCGTTCCCCTCGTGTGCAGTCTGGGAAAGCGACCATACGAAGCACGGCATGTATTATTTGGCATCATTGGTCGCATAAAGCCGATAGCGCACATTTGGATATTTGGCAAATGTATTTATAATTATTTTTATAATTATCTGAATATTTGTTATTTGTTTATTTCTTGACGAACTCACTGTCCTCATATTTGCGTGGAAATATTTCTTTAAACCCCAATCCACATATTTGCCAAATACATATTATGTATAGGTATATTTGTCACGAATATCCGAATGCATGGAGCCGGCTTTACACTCTATTAAATAATTTGACTAATTGTATAGCTACGTCGGATTAATGCCGGGACTCTAACGTATTTCGATTAAGTATAACTTGCAAAAACTTTATCGAAACAATTGTATATTGTGGATAGTTACCCTATTGTTGTGCACACCTACGTAACATAATAACAGAAACTACTTTTAAGTTTTTAAAAATTGCAAAAAGTTAATTACAACGAACGGTAATGCTGCCAAAATGCTGTTGTTGATTTGTGTTTGTTCAAAATCTGCTCACAAAAGTAAATTAGATACGTCTGCCTCAATATCATTCAACCATAATTAGGTATGCTAAGTTTTTTTCCATAGTAACTAAATTAAGTTGGTATACTGGAATGTCTTATTTAAACAAATTGTTTCCTTGCTCTTTAGAGCAACTTGTTGGTTTTAAACCTTCCGCAGGCAGCGAATCAGCAAGACAACTAACTTCTGCAATTCGTGTAGAATTAACTAACTGCAGCTTTCCTGTGCATTGTTAACGTTTTATTTTTTTGCCTTGGGTAATATTTTAAGGTTTTTTTCTTTTTTAGGTAAGTCGGGTGGTGCTCCTCGGAAACGAGCAGAGGAAACGGTGAAGTATATAGAGAAGTTTAGAAATACCTATTAACAATACAAACAGAAGTCGTCAGGGTATGTCACTTTTTAATTAAACTCGCAACTTTACTTGAGAATTTTACCCAGAGTTCTAATTAAAATTATAAAATATTCTGTTCAGTTCTTAATTTCAATTCTCGCTCGGTTTCAATAAACACACAAATTTGCGCGAACTACAGCCTTGTAATTTCTGGACTTCCATTGACACAAACTGAGGCAAACCGCAATCAAACTTCTACTTTATAAATGGCCAAAGGTAGTATGCGAACAAAGTTGCGTTGAAACTTTGAGAGATAATTTAAGTTGGAGCAACTTCCCCTCAATGCCATATTGCTAAAATTATTCGTTTTGGGGGACCTTTGAGTAATGCCAACAGCTGTTGTCGTGTTTTTGGCAGATGAATCATCCCACGGCGGCGTCATACCACAAATAAAATAAACCGCAGTTCTCAATGCAAAAGTGTCGTTAAATAATTTCAAGAAACTTTAACGATCCACCTCTTTGTTCACTAATAAAATAAAATGTTGTTATTTAAAGCTTCAAAACGATTGAGCAAACAAATTAGAATTTAATTGGCAGTAAAGTTTCAGGAGCGCTCGCAGCGCCATCGTCTCGACGGAAGCTCGATTCCTGAAAGCAGTGGCGCCGCGAACCTCCTGAAGCTTTGTAGCGATAACACGAATAGATGGCGCCTGCCGTCACTACGGACTTCACTCGCAACTAATTTCGTTCAATACTTTTGAAGAGCTCCTCGACGGTTTGTCATCAAGATTTTATCTCTTCTTTTTTAATTATCAATTAACTCGACAATGGAGCTTTTTTGTGTAATTGATTGAATTTCAGTTTGCCACTGAAAATTTCGAGGGTTACCGGAGGATCTTTCAGCTTTTCCCCATAATTCTCGATGTATTTATTGCTGCAGTTCGGAACTTTTATCCGAGTTTTCGAAAATAGTTTCTGTTGAGACTCTTCCGTTCGTTGATGGTTTCGTCTTTTGCGCTTCGGTTAATGATAGGAGCGATCCGGTATACACCCCCGGATGCTGGTTGCATTCCAAGATGGCGGCTTCGGTTCGGGTTACCCCCGATAGTGTCTCTAGTTGTGGACGCGCTTTCGGCTCGCCAACTAGCGCAATATTGTCGAAGCGTTCCAAGTGTTTCGTAAACAAAATGTGTCGACGAGGCTGATAGGTTTTCGCATGTCCCAATGTAATTTAGGGGTGTCGATCACGTTTGATGTCGCCCGATCCCAATCGAAACTTCCTCACGTGGTATTAAATTAGTTCCAGCATCCCCTGCAAAACCTTCACCTTGTAATTTTAAAGGATTGCCGTGCTGAGTTGAGTTTTTATTTTAGTCGATTCTTGTAGTTATTTTCCATGATCACGTGTAGACAAGTAGCTATTTAGTTGAAGCGTTGCTGTATTAATTCAACCCCCGAGCTAAAACTGACCGCATAAATTAGCAGTAAAACGTTTTTAACATTGCAGGAATAGCGATGGTAATTACACGAGGTTGTACCTATTATCAGCGTTGCTTGAAATTAAAATTAGTTTATTTTTAAATCCCCGCTAGAGTCCGGCAGCATGTAAATTAAATGTAAATGGATGAGTCGTGGCTCGATTTAAAATCCGACAAGCCACAGGTAATTAAGTCTAAAGCAGGATTCGGACGTAATGGCTTGAAAACTGCAAATTCTGACGTCACAACTGGTAACGCGCTCGATACTTTATTAAGTCCTCGATCTCGCAGGACAATGCCATTATCGCCTTTCCCGCTTGTGCCTGTGGCCTGTCTGCCATCATCAGGCAGGAAGCTTTGGTGTTTGTCGTGCATGCACCCTAACACGTTTCAGGCTTTACACATGCACGACGAGATGAATTAACACCGCCCCCCACCCGTGTCGGTGAAAACTTCTATAAATAATCCCTTAGTCGGTTCTGCAACGGCGAATGATTTAGCACGGTGCATCCCCGTTGCAAGGTTATGGCATGCCCCAGTGGACGTTTTGATCGGGTCACCGCTTGAGTGTTGGGTGTGATCGTGGTGACGATATGGGACAGGACTGGTGCGTGAGGAAGAAACGGAAACGGACCGGAACCACATGCTGTCCCTGCGGACCCGGACTCCGAGTCCATCCCTCACGGTAAACACGGTGATTTACCGGCAATTTTTGCGCCCTCTCCCTAATTCCAGGTTTCGATTAGTCGTTCCCGGGGGAACTGGAATTCCGTCTTATCGATGCTGGAGCGTCGATGGATTAGAGACGGCGGGACGTTAGGCCGCGCTCTTCAACGAACAAGCCGAGGGAAATTGGTTGGGCCGGATATTTTCTTGGGATTTGCGAATAACGAGGGTGCGTGGGAGGCTTTTTGCTACGAGACGGCGCCTTTTTAGGGTTGTTTTAGAATTTTAAGTACTCATGACTCTCGTTGTCGGAAGGGCGAGAAAATTAATAAGGCGCCGATTTTGCGCCCAGATCTGTTCAGGTTGGGGCGCCAAGTCGGAATTCTTTCTGTACCTACAGAAAATAATTTTTGCCAGGTCCAACCTTAATTATTATATTTCTGGAACAACATTCGGCTTTTGATACACGAAATTAAATACGAGTCATTATCCTTCTGTTTATTCCATTTTAAATAACGAGAAAGCTTAAGAGTGGCGTTTATGAGATGAGAGCAGGCATCAACGTCACTTCCTCTGCCACACATACGGCGCGACAATCTCTTCTATTCTAGAAGTATTCTCGTATACTAATACCTATCCTGTTTGAATATTTCTCCAAATTTTAACGTTATGCAGGTGAGTTGCGTCATCGGCGTTTTGGCAAAATCCCCCCTGCCGAAGAGGAGCCCCCGATCGGTCCATCCTACGCTATAATTCCCAACTCGATTGAATAGGAAGCAGCTATTTTCGAGCTCGGTGCCTATCCTCAGCACACCTGACTAGATTTCCGACCCGACCCGTGCAGATTTAATTATACCATCAATTTCCGTTGTTCGAGGGTGTCTTATTTGTTGGCCCGTTCCTAGGCGCTAATTACCCTCGTACGTCAGAGGCATCAGTTTTCCGCCCCGCCTGTTCGTTCCACTTTTGATTACTGCTGTAAAATTCGTTATTGGATTCGTGTGAAACGTCCTCGCCGGTACTTTCGCTGCATTGAGATAGGTCACGATTGTACTTGGCCGGGTCTCCGTGACGTCAAACTCGCTCCGTCGACGTCATCACGCCATCGACAAATTTTGCAGGAACGAGGTCTTTTGGATTATGATTATGGCCCCCGGTTTATCTGCAACTGTTTCAATGGAACTCCCGCATCAAACAAACAATGCAATTCTAAATTTGTAGTCGGTAATTTACGATTTACGTCACACTTTTCTTTTTTCCAGTAAATTGTTAATCGATGCGAACCGGGCTCGACGTGATTGCGTTCTTTTTAAACTTCAAGTTTTCATCTCGAGCTTCAGGTTGATTGGGGGGGAGCTTTTGAAAAAAAAAATCTTTTGGGTCCCGTTGAGATTCCTGCGTGTCTTCGAATGCAATTTGTGTGTCTAATTGACGTTTATTAAATACTCGAGATTGCTTATATTGTTTGTCACTGGCTTAATTCCGCATTGCCAGCTTTCTCCGTTGAGTGTACAGAAAGCGAAAAGACTATTAGATTCTGCGTAAATTCAATTTCGAAGCTTTTCCTGCGTCCGTCCGCCCTCTCCTCGGGAAGCGCGACCGCCAATCTGCCATATTATGAACTACCACGTCCCTCTTCCTTCAGGATTTTTCTCGTGGGACGGGATAAAAAAAAAACTTATTGCGTTTTATTGCCGGCGTGTAAAATATATAACAAATTCCGTGTTTTGCCGGGAAATTTGAATTTCAAATTTGATTCGTTTAATCATCGGAGCTGGCTGCGGGAAAAGGCGTATCGGCCGAATTCCCACCGAGGGCTTATTGCCGATCGTTTAGACGAAAATTAGGGCCGTTGTGCGCCAGATACGACCACGGCCCAGCCTCCGATGGCTTAATGATGGGATAGATAGCAAATTGGAACGAGTCTAGTATCCTAGACGCGGTTGCATAATCTTCATCAAATGACTTGTACAGTTTGTGTAAAAGCCTGCAGTTGTCTTATTTTAATAGTTTTTTGATTGGTGAAGTAATTCAACTGTGATTTCCCCCATTTTTCAATTTGAAAGATCAGTTTTTACAAGAAATTTTGATGTTAGATCAGTTATCCTGTTTTCGATTAAAAAGTTAAAAATTAGATACTATGCCAGTCGTTGAGTAACCTAGTAAAGAAATACACCATTATTACTATCAGCTTTTAAGCTTTTTGTACTACTGCGCCACTACTTGATATTTTATGATGCAATATTGAAACGCTGATAGCCTACAAACTTTTTCTGGATGCATTTTTATCTTCACACTATGAAACAGTCTGACGCAATTGCAGTTGCATGACCGGGGTTTTCTATGCGGAGATAATGAATAATTTCGTAACTTTTGTTGAATAAATAATTGGCCTGATTATTACCATCATCCAACAATGTTTAATAATAGTGATTCGTTAAATAACGGCTGACAATAAACTAAATTGAAATTTGTTTTGAAGCTTTTTTGTGATTTTTTTATGAAATAATTATTAGGGTGGCGTATGATGGAGATCGATACAGCCTGCCGATTTTGAAATATTTTGTTTGCTCCTAGGTCGCAGGTCTTTCGAAGAATCTTCTAATTTTTCGCCCAACTCACATTTCGGCGTTATTACTTTTCGGTGGTGGATTAATAACGAACGAGTGGGCTTCTGGTTAAGACAAATTGCGAATTGAATATTGGCGGTTCAGCGACAATTATTGCGAGGGGAAGCTAGGGTGATTAATTAAGGAGTGCGGATATCGGGGCATCGCCGTTGATTGGATGGTGAAGTCGGAAATCCGTCGGTCGGTCGGTCGTCCAGGATCATTTTTATCTGATTTACCGACCCGATGGATTGCTGTTGATATGTGATAAAGGCCGTTGTGTATCAATTTGGGACTCATCCACTCCGCAACCCTTTGGGAATGGGATATCGCGTGGTTCGGTCACACCGGGCCTAGTGCCTGGCTCCGTTCCTGCTGTCAGCAGGGGTAGGTGTTATAGGACTGCACATGCGCGTTGCGCCATCGTCATGGCGGCCACGATACGGCACGCTTCTCCAGCCACAACCTATTTTCCAGCAACAATTTCCTGCAGTGATTTCGTTACGAGTCTTAATCGCACACCACCTGCTGTGTTTAAAAGTTGCTGCGAGGGGACCGAAACGTGTCAATTGAAGAAACGAGTGGTGGTTATTGCGCGCGTCGTTTCAAAAAACGTATTTTTGTTAAATGCTACACCAACATTCGGTCGTGTCGCCGGTTTGCGATGCAAGAACTACAAACAGTCGAGCAATTTCCCGCAACGTAACAGCAATAACCCCAATTTAAACAAACGGGCCAATTAGAGGGTTTGTTTACTCGCGATGTGTAGTGTTGGTAGTTTAAATAATTAATAGGGCATTTGCTGCGATAACTCGAACCGGCTTTGAGATTTGAGAAGTCCTGACTGACATCTGTGGATCAACCCTCTAAACTCCAGCCAAGTTAAGTGCTGTGAAATTGGTCCGGCTGCAAAGGTAATGGTTTTTGCGTGCCTCCAATAAATTTGATGATTACCAAGAAATAAATATGCTGCAATGAGTGCCGCACGCAGCCAAAATGGCGCTAGAGTGAGACAATTGCGTGCGGTCGCAAGTGGAAGAGAGACTTACGCACGCATGTACCCCCAGCGACTTGTCTCACTTGAAACAATCGCCCTCGCTACAACTAGAGTTATCAGAAGGGACATCATGTAGAAAACAGGGAGACGACACTCGTGATTTGGCGTCTCGATCCCGGCCAGGGTGCGATCAATATACTGTTGCTCCGTCCCGATTACGCCGCCGGATTTTCCCTTAATTCTGTCTGATGATGGGTGAAACATGGACGAGCCCTAGCCTATAATGCTGACAATATTATTCCTGCTATGGTCCCTTATACGCGGTCTGAGAAAACCCTCCTCGCAGTCCCCGTCGCCTGCACAATCACCCGAAGCGCCCGAGTTGCCCATGTGCTCCCAAACACCCTCCCCGGAACCGGAATTCCACAGCGAAATTGAAATGTCATCCATGACGCGAATATCCAGCGAGAGCTATCGGTCGAGGTATTCGCCGTTTTCCAGGGAATCTTCAGTGGAGGTCGGCAATGACAGTCGACATTCGGTCACGAGCTTGTCCTCGTTTTCCACATCTTCGAGACGATACGAAATTATTGGACAGAGGTCGATGGATTCTAGAGCTAGCGTTACCAGTTTGTGGTCGTCTGATGTGTCTCGAAGAGACTCGGAGGCCATTCCTGAACATGAAATTGATTCTGGTGATTCCCGAGCTTCTTTTGCTTCGGCCGGTAGTATAGTGTCTTCTGACGGATCGAGAAGACATTCGGAAGGGTTGGGTAGGCGAAGGCGCTCCTCGGCGAGGTCCTCGCAAGTCAGGAGGCACACCAGAAGGTTTCCTTTGACAAACGATAGGCGAAGAACAACCGGAAGGTTTGTATAGCGTATACCAGTTCTAATAAATTCAAATTTAAAAAAAAATAGGTGGATAAGTGGTGCATGGCAGGTGGTAGGAAATTTTCGGTCGATAATAATCGTCTTATAGTTATCAATGTTGAGAATTGGGTTCATCCGTTTGTTAATTACTCGTCTTAGTCGTCTTATCTAAATCCAAGTTTGTTTTCCGTTTCGACGATTAAAAATCGTGTTGGTTAATGATATCATAGGTTCATATCGTATCAAGACTTTGTAAAATTCCAAGTCGTTAGTCGCTTATTAAGCTATTGCAACAGTACCAGTTCTATGCGGGGGTTAAAGTTTGAATTGGCATGGTGGATGTGGTCTGTTGTATACTCATCGCATCGCAATGCTAGGTTTGGCGTCAAATGCGACTGGCATTGTCTATAATCTTTAATAGTACGATACCCACTACAATAATAATTCCAGATGTTTAAAAATAAGATTTGTACAAAGTTTATAGAAGGTCTGGCAGAACTTAGAACGAGAAGAGCTTCTTTAATGAAATCGACTTGACAAATTGTTATTCACACATTACACATTATGTATAATGTTGTAGGTATACACTTTTCAGCTCCTTTAATATTCAGGTGTGTAATATCCTGATTGCCGCGCAGTGCGTCAAATGTGACTAGCAGTCTTGTAATTATCCTTGCAGCCAATAATTATTAATGATGCTCCAATTATAGATTAATTTTCCCAATGTTCATAGATTTTGAATATAAAACAGCAACGTTTCTATTCTAATAAAATGAGTTTTGATTTACAGTAATGAAACTTTAATATCTTGAATGATTTAAAAATAGAGGTAAAACTTTCTTTGATGGAAACTCGTTTTTAGTAAAAGGTCGTAAAAGAAGTGTTAAAGTGCGAGAAGTAGACCTCGTTGCATAAGAAATAAAAACACGGAAAATAATAACATTTTCAAACGTTATTAGTTTGTTTGAACTTTTTGTATATCGCATTAAATGTTTAGATAGATGCATGGAAACACCTCAACCATTTATTTCAATAAGAACACTCATAATTAAGAAACTAGACACAAAATGCTAGATCTCTAAAGATCTATTAAATTTTTTGACTCTTATTGCCTTATTAACACGAAAATTGTAGACGTTATAGATTACCATTACCCTTATAGTAGAAGACTTTTATAGAACCTGGTAAGTTTATTAATATATTAATTTCTTGGAATTGTTCGGAGTATTAGATAACAGCAATTTCCTCAGTCTATAGAATTCTAAGAAAACTGCAAAAATTGAATCTCTTTTAAGCTTTTAATAGCTATAATCGTCATTTATCTTTTTTATTCCAAGACGATCATCTGAGAACTTTATTATGAAAGGCAGATTGGTAGCGCTGCATGAGCGGGTAGTTCATATCTTTAAAATTTCGATGTTAACTTCATTTCGTCGGGGTTTTACGCCCCACTAAATAGCCAAAGGTACATTTCGGAAGTTCCTCTTTTCCTCCAACCCCTTGGGCATATACATATTGAACGGATGGAGGAGGAGCACATACCATGCCAGTGGCAAAAGAGTTTTAAAATCGATAATACACATCCGCCCTGGAAAAATTAAAACTCGCCCTTTACGTACTTGTGTTGAGAACAAATAAATATTCTTTACTCCATAAAAATGCATCAGTTGTAAATATTGGTTGTAAATTCGAGATATGTCTACCATTCATAACCAATAAAAAGTTTATTGATCAGCAATGTTTTACGACGTTTGTGATCCTTTATTTTGTCCCTCTCAGATTTTTTTATCGTCAACAAATATTTTCGACACTTTCTGCAAATTCTGAAGCGTAACCACATATTTTTTATGCTTTTTTGCAAATAGTTTTTACGCACTAAATAGGCGTTTTTAACTATTAAAACATCAATCCCTATATCAACTCGCGTAAAGATTATGTCGCCCTTATCTTATCTTAATAACAAATTTATTTGCTCTTAATAGAGCCAGTTATGCTGGTAATGGTGTGATATACGCGTGTGTGGTGACTTTTCTTCTGTGACACTATGCCTGTCAATATTCAATACAGAGGACCAATGAAGCTGCCACGACGGAGAAACTCCGATTTCATTCTAGGCAGGCACGCACAACTCATCATCAGGTGTGAACTTGGCCTCTTGTAAACTAGTTGAGTGTCTCCGCAACAAAACTTATTCTCCACAACATCACGTAATATTTTTGGCGACCCACTTGTTTTGGTCGAGTAGTTTAAGAGGTACAACGTGTCGAATTAGAACAAAAAAAATCTGAAAATGTCTTTTGTCTTTTAATTGTGATATTTCGGCTTAATTGTTTGTTTTTACAGCTTCGACGTTGAAAATGGAGCAAGCCCGGGTAGGAGTCCTTTGGATGGGGCAGCGTCCCCGTCCGCCGGTTTGGTACTGCAGAATCTTCCCCAACGACGGGAGAGTTTCTTGTACAGATCCGACAGCGACTTCGAAATGTCCCCGAAATCGATGTCGAGGAATTCGTCGATCGCCAGCGAAAGGTGAGAGGCGGCAAATTCCTAACATTCGTAGTTAATTCGAAATCAATATTGTTGTTGTTAACATTAACCGCGGTTTGGTTTGAAAACTGTACGGAACCTGTACAGGTGGGTGAACGTTGCCATCTGGCGACGACAGCCGGCGAAATTACCGGTAATGCAGGCTTTAAAGTCGAGAAACGGCGGGGAAATCAATACGGAGATTTCCTGCAGAACGCTGCAATTTGCTAATTTCGTTTTCAACTTTTCACCCTGTTCTAATCGCTTTGCACTATCTCTGATTAACTTTTAATTAGAACAACTGCGTACGTTTAGTTTTTGTAGTTTTTTTTTGTTCCTCGGTCATGGAATTATAAGAAAACTATTTTACAGATTCAAGGAGACAGAAAACATATTGGAAAGATCGTATGTACTTTTGTGGTTTTAGATATGTTTATTTTTGCACTATTTTAACATCCCTTTCATTCGCCTTCAAGCCTTCAAATTTTCTAATAACCGTAGTATTGTAGTCTATGCATGAGAAAAATCCCTTAGGGGTTTCTGTTTTGTTTTCCCGCGTAGGTCCACAGTGAGTGTTGTTTTAGGATGTTCTTGTTGTTATAGCCCTTTCTAATTTGTGTCGTCGTGAATTTCATTAATGAAATCAACAATACAACTGTCAACACGAAATAGTCGCGGTTAAACAGCGAAAGCAAACAACGAGTGCATGTTAAGTTAGAAGCTTAGTAGCGTATTAAAATCGCACTGAACGACTCTGGGCAAATATTTTATTCAAGTTAGTAAGCTTTTGCGTAAGCACCCCCGTTCCCTGCAGGAGAGCTTTCAAGTTTCAACTACTTCTCGCGAGATGGCGCCAGAATGCGCGCTGGCTGCTCCAAACCATTGAGAAACCGAACCGGGGTGGAAATTTGACTGAAATAATTTGGGGTTGAAATATATGTTAAGGTTTAGAAGCTTTACCACACGATGGTTGTTTCGTTTGCAGAAAACTGAATTATAAGTGCAATAATATCCAGTTTGGCGTATTTATAATAAATACTTAATATTTTTTCCCGGCGGATGTTGGGTTGTTGGTTTCTCGTTTGGGTAATACCTTGAATTGGAACGAAAATGTAATTGCATACAGTATGGTGCTAAAATTAATTCATTAGAAAACATGGTTCGGCTTTTTCAACTTATTAGGCAATTCGGCCCGGATCCGGGGGCTATGGGCATCGCTAACGGTTGATTTGTCTGCTGACGTCGCGACGGCTTAAGCGGGCGGTTCAGTTTTGGATCGTTAGTGTGCGAGTAGTGATGGGCTTTTAGAATTAGGTATCATGTTCTAGTAATTAATTTGAAACGATCCCGGCCCGGCCAGATTCTTGTTTGTGTTTAGCAAAGCTCGAAGCAGCGGCGAGAGAGGACACTCCGTATTTAAACTGGGCTTCACGTTTGAACTTTGAAGTCGAACTGGTGCCTCGTAACTGCCGGAGTCTGTGGAGATGCTTTTTATGAGATCCAACCCGACTCCGGGGATAAATAACGAGACGCGAAATTGTGAGGGTGTAAAGTCTGATAAATAACGTGGCGATATCGTGTGTCGTTGACGGGTTTAGGCCGTTTCGGGACCGTTTAGATTTAGTAACGGTCTAAACTAATTAAAAGTTAAAAATGGCCGCTTAAATTGCCGTCGTGCTCAGCCAACGCGGCGAGGGTGTATTAATGAGGCGCTGACGTCAATGAATATTAACAGACAACGAGCTCACCGAATACCCGGGTCTTGCAAGGAGGGGAAAATGTCACCTGTTCCGAACCGGAGCACTTGTTAAATAATTAATTTTTATTGCCAAATCCGCTTGTTTTGATCCCTAAACTCTCGGTTTGAGGCAGCAGATGGGAAACCTCTTATTGAATTTAATTTCGCCCGGCGCTCCCTTCAAATTAATTTCAATCGGTCTCTCAAGATTCCGCTAACTCATGCAAATAAGTTGTCTTATAAATTCGATTCAGACCCGATCCATCGACGTTCCAGCAGGAGACGGGGCCACTTTTCCAAATTATCACCCCGACGCGGGGAATGGCGCTTGAAAGGATTTAATTCCTCAAAGCCTGCGACAAACACTAATTGCGCTAATGCCCTGTTAAATCCGCCCGATGGAACAAATAATAACTTGGAACTTTGAACACCTACAATCACGATCGACCTAATTGCCAGGAAAGTCGCACCATTTTGCGAACAAATTTGCACACAAAGTTCAATAAACGCAATCCCACCCTGAATATTGATGAAATAAAATCTGGGAATGCCTTTGAATTTTATTGGTCACCTGTTAATTCAGATTGTTGCCCGAAGAGTTTGCAGAAAAATTTAGTAATAATTACAGTTCATGCCTTGATTTTCAAACTATTCTAATGATGTAGCAAAGGAATTATTGAAGGATTTCGTTGTTTTCCCCCGTCGCAAAAGATTATTGATTACTTTATACGTCTGGCGGGGTTCACGTGAACAAGGGGCAAAAAGGGCTCAATACAGCAATCGGTATTCTACCTGGCTGCTCAATTAAATTATTCATCCGTTGGGGGAAAAAATAAAGGGTAAATCGGAAAATGGCGGAAATACGAACGTGTCGGGCTGTTGGGTCAAAATTGACATTATAATGTAGGACCTGCTCGCCAGCCTTGGCCCGCGATAAGAGCCGGCTTCCCCGTTAACTAATGTCGCCTGTTTCATCAATCCCGAGGATCAGGGACTAGTAAACACTCCCATTACGGCTCAACAGGAGCTGACGGATCACCGGGGATTAAATATCGGGAAGCAGCAGACGGGAGAACCGTAATGACGGCGGATCGGACGGGTGTATAAAATCTCGAGAAATCTCGGTGCAACCG
Source organism: Schizotus pectinicornis (assembly GCA_951805265.1). NCBI lineage: Eukaryota > Metazoa > Arthropoda > Insecta > Coleoptera > Pyrochroidae > Schizotus > Schizotus pectinicornis. The sequence continues at coordinate 5,992,826 of OX638207.1, forward strand.
AGAGACGTAATTTGGACGGACTCGTTATGTCGCTTTTAATTAGTACAGATCGGTGCGGAACGTTCCCGAAATAGATCGTTTATTTAATCAACAGCCTCATTTGGGGTTTGGCAAATCGCTGCTGTGCGTCGCTTCATCCCCAATTTCGACACGCACCTAATCCGCTATGTGGAATCGCGACTGTTCACTCAATATCAGCGTTATCTCAAAATCTTTTGGCGTGAATGTAATTAAAGTGATGGAATCACTCGTATCGCGTTTACGAACTCGATGTAATTTCGTCACTTATTAATTTGTGTCAGAAACAAACCCCCCTCCATCCATGACACCACAACAACAGGTGATGGGGCCGATAAAACCTGTACCGACTATTTAAGAAGAATTACATTGCTATCTTCTGTAAACAAATTTATCATTAGTAGTTGATCCTGGCCAAAAATGTTTCTAAATAATAGACGCCTGTTCGACACGAGTAGTTTATTGATTGGGACAGAATCCACGAGTGGCGCCGGCAGGTGAAAAATGGTGGATGCGCCACTATCAATCTCCGCAGAAAATGCGACAATAAGCCTGATTGCCGCCAAGGGAGCTTTGACGCATGCCATGAGTTTCGTTGGCGCGTGCCCGCTTTCACCTTTAACCTTTGGAAAATGAGAATTAATCCCGGGCAATAATACCAGAGCCGAAATTCTATATATATAAAACATCAGTCTCGTCTCATCTGTGTGGTTTTCTTTGATCTCTTGGCCGAATATTTGCGTTGCCTGGACGTTTTCACTTTTAGGTATCGAGAGAAAGTTTTAGTGTTGTTTTTTCGTTTCTCGAGTTTAATTGCTTTGGGGTTGTTGGATACGGCGCATAATAGATTAGGACGTAATTGACGTGAATTAAATTAAATTTATTTATCCCTAACTTAATTGACAGTCGGTCGAGTCGACAATTATTATTAGTCTGTTCGTTAGCGGTTTTAATAACGATTGTCGTCTGTCGCAATTAATGATTATAAAGTTGCTTGTATACGCGAATTAAGGAGGGTAAGGACTCTGGGATGCATGCCGGGGCTTTTAATTAGATCCAAGGCTCTTCAAGAATAGACGCGGAAACCGACACTGATGGGCCGTTCCGCATATTCGCCGCTTGTTTAAAGTACACGAAACGTTTTTGCAATTGTCGCAGTTAGACTCCCTACATGCAATTATTTTCGGCCTAAATTCCTTCGGCAGTCCCAACAGCGTTAACATGCCTAATTGAATTAATGAATGTTATTGTGTTTACTAGTCGGACTAAAACAAAACTACATATTTCACCGTTTTTCAAGAAAAATTTTATAATTATCTTGTTAAATATAATTATTAATTAAGCATGATACTTCATATAATTTTAAATATTGTCTAAAAATTTAACTGCAGGGAATATTATAATCGAGATGCATAAATTGAGGGTATCTTGTTATTTTCGGCAAAACTTTCAAAATTTGTTTTTTTCGGGGATGTCCATTCGGGATGGTATAATATGACGGACATTGAGGAGTAAACTTCAATTTCTGCGAAAAATAATTTTACACTTATGGTCTGGTTAATGCTGCCCGTCTCATCTCGTGTTCAGTTGTCAAAATATTTTTTCCCGTGAGTTATGTTAGCATCGTTGACGCAGGCTGATGCTTTTCTTGGTTATGCGAAAGTTGCCACCCTTCAAACATGGAGGGGTAATCCTGCGTCGCTTCAACTTTTTTATTATTCCTATATTGATTTGATGCCTTGCAAGCTGCACGCATTACTGGTTAACGTCGCGCTATCTTTGACTCCTACACATGGTTTCATCTTGATGTAGTTAGTGGATTGTACATTTTAAATTTATCACTTCTGAGGAGTTTTCTTAAAGAATAGGACAATTTTTTTTTTGCAAAATTTATATTAAACACGTACTAGAATTTGAAGGGACAAAACTATATTGTCACAAAGCATAGACCCTAGAAGTAAGACAACGTACATTTTATTTTATAGGTATAAAATTCAAAACGGAAAAATTGTAGTTGGGAATTGTGGTTTAACGCATTTTGCTGAAAAACCGTCATTGTTCCTTTTATAGTTCTACACGGTGATCGTAAAGTTTGTAATCTGGTCGTCCCGTTTAGAGGAGATTACTGAGCATCAGTGGCTTAGGTTATGGGGTCATCTAGGGAAACGACACCGTACGCGGGCGATTTTACCTGATCGTAAATTTTAGGCGGCTTTAGTGTTGGTCGTGGCACTCGTGGGGATTGATTTCTACTGCTCCAACCCTGTTGAAGCAATTTAGTAAGTTTAATAGACGTTTGCTAAACACAAGTATCGGGGTTGAATGCTAGTAACTTAGAAAGCCATTATTCGATTGCAACAATGATGCAGTTAACTTATAACTAATGCTTAGGATTTATTGCTGTATGTGTCAAAAATTTTGTCTAAAGGGATTTTTAAAATCAAGAGTTAGCACTCAATTATTTAATTTTTTAATAAATGTCCAGGTGAATTTGCAGGGTTTCTAGAACAAGAGATAAAGTTATGGGGCTGATGAGCGCGCCTTTTGACCGATGTAGCCAAAATGTCAACGCACTATTGTCTTTAGGTGCCAATAAATTTCATAATAGCTTAGATACCGACCAAATCCTTTTACGGCTTCTTAAGAATTTCCCATGCAATTTCTCTTGCGGCAAACACCGGAGTGGAATCGTTTTATAGGTGGGAAAACTCGACATTGAGATAGGTAGCTTTTTTCAACCCTTAATGTTATAATCGTTGACTTTTGTTGTGGCTGCCATGGAACCGTTTTTGTTTTATTAAAGTTTTTCCAAATTGAGTTCAGGGCCCGATCACGTATGCAAATGTGCTGGCGCTGTCGCGTTTTTGAGGGAGTTTTATAATTCACGGCACCCCTTCGCGTGGCGCCGCTGAATTTTTAACGCTACCACCTCCTCGCCTCCGTCTTCATGATTACTTTATAAGGCACGCACGCCGAAATAGCCGCCCTGTACAAATCCGAATTTGTGGTCTTCGCCCTATTGAATGGAACCGCCGCTGCCGGTAATATTCAAGTGGGAGAGTTAAGCTAGGGGATGTCCCCACCCCCGCTACATTGAAGACAAACTCCGGTTCGCCAGTGTCGATTTGGACTCCGTTCAAACTACGCGCACTCTTCGTTGTCTGTTTGTTTATTTATTTATTGCGTAACGACGGTGTTTCGGACGTTGTTATCGCGTATTAACCATGAACTAAACGAGTTTTTTTTTAATAGTTTTTTTTTCGAATTAAGGTAACCTCATAATTGCAAGTGAAATAAGTGATGTTGAGTGGAAAAATGTTTGAACATAGTCCGGAATTTTAATCGTATTTTTGTTAAAATTTCTAGAAAAATCGTGATTGTGCCACCCACGTGTTTCATTAACGCACTAAAAATACTTGCGATATTAATGTCAATCTTCCTCAATGCCGTTATTGCTCACTTTATTAAAACATTCATGTTCGCATCCTTCGATTTGGTGAAATTTTCATGGAGCAAACCTCCTACCGAGTGTCGAATTTAATCGAGTTGTCATTGATCTCTTATCGCCGGTGGCTAATTCAAGGCCTGCTAATACCCGTTTAAAAATAATTGCGTTTGGCCCGGGGATGTTTGAAATCGTGCAGTACGACGTCACAACAATGAACGTCATCATACTAAATACAGGGAGCTTTATCGATTCTGGCTGATACACATTTGTTCAGAAATCCCGAATTTATTAAAGGGCGGATTTTTGGAGAGTCGTGCTTGCTTGGATACCATCTAATTGGGGTAGAGTTCAACATCTTTTTGGGGTGTCGCTCCATGGTTATTGGATCACGAAGGAAATCGATGCGGAAAACGCGCAGATGGCTCCTTTAATTATTTTATTCAAAATGAAGGGCCTCGATTAGGGGCCGATTTCGAGACTTAACTTATTTTTTATTTTTTTTTTATAAATAAGACAGATCCGCTCCTGTCGTTTAATTGAATCAAGGAAGGTCTGCTCTTAATTAAATTCAACGAAATGTTCGTATTTACGTCGTCTGTCTATTTAACAAATTAGTTTCGACTTTAAGTTACGCCACGAACTGAATTGCGTGAATTTGGGGTCGTTTCAAATATTGGGAACACATCACAGTTCCATCATTCAGGATTTATTCAGTGATCGATCAAACGAAATACGTACTGCTCAAGATTTCGTATTTTCAGGCAGCTTCCAAAATTGTTATATTTGTGTCGTAAATATTGATTGCATATTACATTTTACTTCTATACACATTTTTCGGGATTTGCGCTTCATTTTTAGAAACCTATGACGAAGAATATTTTTGGCCAGTTCCTTCCGTCTTCATTGAATTGATAACGTCGTCTCCACTACAGTAATGTTAAAAGATTTTAATGACTGTACACTATTGACATAATGAGCAACAAGAGTTTGTCTTACGTAGTTCTGATAGTGTTAATAAGAACTAGTATTGGCATTTTCATTTTATATTTTATTAAGTTCGGCAGTGCTTGCAAAGTTTTTACGGCATAATCGCCGTTCATAAAGACGAATCAGAACCGATCAAATTAATTTTTTGACATCATTTCAGCAGTACTTTAAATTGATTTACTACTTTTTTTATTAAACTCAGATGCTGGCAAAATTATCTGTCTAATAATTTTTCGAGAAACTCGCTATTTGATTAGAATTTTAATGAATTTCATGTTAATATTGATCTGTTTTGAGCTATATAATTTACAGCCTAAACCTATTAAAAGTAGGAAGACCCGTTTTAATATTTGATTAATTTTTGAACCTGCTGTTAATAGCCAGATAAAATAGGTAAATGCTATTGGTATCTGTTCTTGATTATGGTAATAACATCGTTAAGATTTTGCAGTCATGGTCTTCAAATTAATTGACGACATTATCCGAACCTAGAAACTGAAACGTGCCTCAAGATATCCAATTAAGAAACTATTTCAATTGAGCTTCCTGTAGCGCCCTCTGGTGTTGAACCCTAGCGTCTAAATAGGTCATGTACTCGTAGTTGCAATAGTGGCATTGTTTGAGAACCGTGACGTTAACACTTGAAACATGTTGAAAGGAAGAAGGAAAATTTTCTTGAGTATCCTCGAAGAAGGGTAGCCGCGTCGGGGGTGGTCTGGGATAAAAATAGTTCCGGATTATCGACCGCGTTCTATTTCTCTTCCGGATCATCATAGATAATAGAGATAAAGTTTTTACGATGCTGTCGTTATCGTATTCTACTTAGGTAGCTCCATATGGCGACATTAATTACACCACCGAAACATTACAGCGGGGTTATCATGACGACTAATTGAAGTGCGAAATTGGGCATCGCGGGTACTGTCCCATCGGCGATGATGGGGTAGTTCTGCGAGATGGGAGTGATATTGATTTGGCAATGCGGGACTTGAGTGCGATTCCTGAAGACGTCCAGAGAACAATTAGTGCGATGGTCTGAAGTGTCCAAGTAGTCAATCTGGCCTCTCCGGAGAGCGCTTGTTCGTCTCCCTCGACCCCGGATTCCCCCGTATCCAAAAACGCCTCGACCCAAAGGGGCTCCCTGTCCCGGTCGTCCCTCGGGAACTGCTCCAGCCCGTCGTTGCTGATGGCCTCTCCTCAATCCCAGCCGGAACACCCCCCGACCCTGCCTCGAACTCTATCAACGTCCGTTCTGAGGATCAAACATCGAACGTCGTTCTGGGACAAGTTCTTCTTACACGATAGGAACAGGAAGGATTTGTAAGTTTTTGTTTTTAGTTTTACGTGACTGCGATCAGGCGAACGCTATATTTACAGAGAAAGCGGTTTGAGCGCCAAAAATTATTTCGGCACAACATCAACGACACGCGGTCGGTCTATTTACCAGTTCTCTCGACCAACAGGAACCAACTCAATTTGTCTTAATTCAACTCGCGTATGTTTGAATTAAATTAAATTAAATAAAAGCTCCTTAATTTGAGAACCGTGAAGAAGTCGGTTCGTCCTCGGAAAAACGCGTCAAGTCAATGAATTTTAATTAACTAACTGGTGGCGTCCCCAGACGAATTTTAAGTATACACGCCGAGTTTTTCCGGCTTTCAGTTTGATTAATTACGTTTTCCTCAAAGAATTTCGATCGAGAGCAGATACTGAGAAGTTAAAGGGACCGGATGAAAAGGAGATGCCTTTCAATTACAGAAAGCCGCGATCAGTGGTCGGCTTTAATAACTTTCTAGGTAAAAAAAAAAATTGCGATCGGCTCAGAATATTTCGTTTGATTAGCATCAGAGGGAAATTTAAACCTGCCAAAAGCAGCACCGAATCGGTCCAATCATTTGCCTAGGCAACCCAAAATACAATAATGTCTCGGGCGCATTAATCCGGATCGTGTAATCGTGGCTGCCTATGCCGCCGGCGCACCTGAAATCCAATAATGTTTACGGCGTTGCCGCTTTAATTTGCTTTAAACAGATACGCAATAATAATTATTGTTATTGTGCACACACGATTCGATTGTGTTTACTGGTTACGAAGCACAACGCCTTGCACAACATGATTCATCAATTGCCTAGTGCTTAATTTGAAATAAATAGTCCAATTAATGGTTGTATTCATGAAGAATTTGCAATAGTTTACTTTAAAAAGTTTACACCCGCAACAACAACCTTGAGAATTATTTAAAATTAGTCATATCGTTCAGTTATTTAACATTATTACAAATTCACCCGGCGCATCCGCCATTTTTGACATTCCTGGTTGCTGCAGTGATCGGCTCAATTATATTGTACAATCTTCCTGTAAACTATTGGGAGTACGTTTCAAATTTTTGGGAAGTCCCGGTATTGTAGTTATAGATTTTACGAGAATTTTTGGCTGTCCACAGCCAAAAACAACGTGGGTGATTAAATGCATCAACACCTGTGTTAGAATCTTGGTAGCGTTGATGGGTTGCTTAGGCTCTGCTGAAAGAACTGTGAGAGGGTATTTGTACGATGCTTATACAAAGAATTTATAAAGTTTTTAAACATCCGTTAGAAATTCACCAAAACAGATCCTATGTTTGGTAAGTTGAGAAATACATAAAACCAATGATAAAACTAAAATTTGAGCTCGTTTGTCTTGTTCTCAGACCCCGCGACGAGCAGATTAAGGAAGGATCGGT